>JAQPZY010001286.1:1317500-1950434 GCA_029931535.1 Margaritifera margaritifera | reverse complement strand
TTTAATGGCCAGGATATATAGGTGATTGCTGTATAATATTTATTTGGCAGGCAGGATTTATAGGTGATTGCTGTATGGTATTGTGAATGCCAGGATATATAGGTGTATTGCTTGTATTTATAATTTTTAATGGCTCAGGATCCTGGATAATATTGTGATTGCTGTATGATATTTAATGGCCAGGATAAATAGGGTGATTGTCTGTATGATATGTAATTGCTAGGATATATTATTGTGATTGGTCTGCATCCATGATATGTAATTGCAGGATATATATGTTGATTGCTGTATGGATATTTAATGGCAGGTATATATGTGTGATTGCTTTATGCTATTTAAAGACATAATATATAGGTCACTGTGTTGTATGGTTTATTTATTTACATGTCAGGAGTATATAGGTTCGTGCGGATATGATATGTAATGGCAGGGAGGAGGATAGGTCCCTGTTTGATTGATATTACCGAGAAAATGAATATAAAAATTCAAAACTTTCCATTAAGCCAGCACAGTGTCTTTGTACAGACTTATATTAACACGGCTAAATGTTTTTTTTTTTTTTGTTTACAATATCAGACCACAGGGTTATAAAAAAAAGATAAATATGTTTGAAGTTTATTTCATTGATGCCAACTAGCCATGGTAGATAAATTATAAACATGATATTTAATATTTTGTTTGTGTTAGTATATAATGTATTATATATAACTATATTATATATATATTAATTATATATATATATATAATTTATATATATATATATATATATAATTGGATTGATGCAGAAAAGAAAAATCCAAGAAAATTGACCTGAACTGAAATGCATATTATGTATGTCATTACAGGGATCTGTATTTGTTTTATTCAGAAGGGGACATGACTTGAAATAAAAACATGCAATTTGTTGTATTCTGTGGGTGTTATTATTTATTTGTATATTGTTACGATACATTTGCCATTATTATTTCTAATTTTCAGAGAGATAGAGTAAGGAAAGAAAATTTACATTAATTGTATAATCGATATTTTTAATTATCTTTAAATCCAGTAAAAAATCCTACCCAAAAATATTAGTGGTTATATTGCTTAGCATTCATTAAGTTCAGAATTATATTTATTCACAGTAGTACACATGCGTATTCAAACTCTTTGCGTTAAAAACCCCCTATGGACTCCTATCCCCATAAAAAATTCAAGCAAGAACCAATATTTCAATGTTATTAAATATATCCTGGAACAGCACGGTGTGAAATTTTCATTTTCGTTTCTTAAAAATCCCCCCCCCCCCCAAAAAAAAAAAAAAAAAAATAATTTAACAATATTCATTAAGAAGTATAATACAAAACTAACCAAACAAAATATAGATAAAAACATAGCAACTTTAAAACGTTGATAACATTCATATCGCCCGTTCTCCAGTTAAGCACATACATTCTTCAAAACAAAATATAAATGTATCGAAAATATATTTTTAACATTTTCAAATATATAGGAATTATAGAATAGTTAACATTTATTTTTCCTCTAATACCTTTTCTGCAGTAGTTTATAGTCATAATACATTCCTTTTAAAAACAATTTTGTCCACGGGCTTTTGTAATGATAGGTTCACGTACCTGTATTTAAGATAAATGAACTAATTAAAGTCATGCAATATTAAATAAATGTTGTTCAGACTGAGACTTCAATTATAAACCTGATAATCATTCTACCCACAGGATATAAATTCAATTGTGTGCGAAATACCGGTGAAATGGTTACCTAAATAACACTTAACAGAGTGATGCCTCAATAATTTTCAACCTCGTTAATGGTGTCTTTTTTATGAGTAACGATTAATGGAAACAATCCCGGTATTAAAAATTACTAATATTTATTTAAACAATATGGTCTGCCAAGACATCATTGCCATCAACTAAAACCCAAAAATCCATTTATCAGTTTAATCTAGTCCACTGATTGATTCCATGTTTTAGTTTCGGAAGTGCTTTACTGTACCTCTTCTTTCTGTAATCTACATTAAAATTCGAGATAATTCGATACCATATTCCATTAAAAAATTGAAATGGTATCGTCATCAGTACCAAAAATTAAGGGTCCTGGACTGGTTATCGTCATCAGTACTAAATTTAAAGGGTCCTCTAGTGGGGGCTATCGTCATCAGGTACTAAAATATGGTTTATTCATTTGTACCGTCATCAGAAATAACAAGGGAGTCATCAATGGTATCATCATTAGTACTAATAAGGGTCATCAATGGTATCGTCATCAGTACTAATTAGGGTTCCTCAATGGTAATCGTCATCGAGTTACTAATAAGGGTCATCAATGGTATCGTCATCAGTACTAATAAGGGTCATCAATGGTATCGTCATCAGTACTAATAAGGGTCATCAATGGTATCGTCATCAGTACTAATAAGGATCATCAATGGTATCGTCATAAGAACAAACAAGGGTCATCAATGGTATCGTCATCAGTACTAATAAGGGTCATCAATGGTATCGTCATCAGTACTAATTAGGGTCCTCAATGGTATCGTCATCAGTACTAATAAGGGTCATCAATGGTATCATCATTAGTACTAATAAGGGTCATCAATGGTGTTGTCATCAGTACTAATTAGGGTCCTCAATGGTATCGCCATCAGTACTAATAAGGGTCATCAATGGTATCGTCATCAGTACTAATAAGGGTCATCAATGGTATCGTCATCAGTACTAATAAGGGTCATCAATGGTATCGTCATCAGTACTAATAAGGATCATCAATGGTATCGTCATCAGTACTAATAAGGGTCATCAATGGTATCGTCATCAGTACTAATAAGGGTCATCAATGGTATCGTCATCAGTACTAATTAGGGTCCTCAATGGTATCGTCATCAGTACTAATAAGGGTCATCAATGGTATCATCATTAGTACTAATAAGAGTCATCAATGGTATTGTCATCAGTTCTAATTAGGGTCCTCAATGGTATCGTCATCAGTACTAATAAGGGTCATCAATGGTATCGCCATCAGTACCAATAAGGGTCATCAATGGTATCGCCATCAGTACTAATAAGGGTCATCAATGGTATCGTCATCAGTACTAATAAGGGTCATCAATGGTATCGTCATCAGTACTAATAAGGGTCATAAATGGTATCGTCATCAGTACTAATAAGGATCTTCAATGGTATCATCATTAGTACTAATAAGGATCTTAAATGGTATCGTCATCAGTACTAATAAGGTTCCTCAGTGGTATCGTCATCAGTACTAATAAGGATCTTCAATGGTATCGTCATCAGTACTAATAAGGGTCATCAATGGTATCGCCATCAGTACTAATAAGGGTCATCAATGGTATCGTTATCAGTACTAATAAGGATCATCAATGGTATCGTCATCAGTACTATTAAGGGTCATCAATGGTATCGTCATCAGTACTCATAAGGGTCATCAATGGTATCGTCATCAGTACTAATAAGGGTCATCAATGGTATCATCATTAGTACTAATAAGGATCTTCAATGGTATCGTCATTAGTACTAATAAGGATCTTAAATGGTATCATCATTAGTACTAATTAGGTTCCTCAGTGGTATCGCCATCAGTACTAATAAGGGTCTTCAGGTATATTAATAATTTTGGAAAAAGCTGCAAATTCATCAAGATTTGTTATAATCATTTGTTTTGTAGCGCATCCTTTTAGCATCCGGACATATTATTTCGCATCTTTTTAATCGCCCATCTAATATTTTTTTTTTGGTGTGCCGATCAATGCATTTAGCTCTACACAGATTAGTATGCTGTTCAAAGGCTGTACGAGCTTTTACTATGCGTATGACTCATGTCTTCTGTAAATATGTCGGCATCATGCAAAGTGCTTTCTTTCAGTATCATATTCCGCGTCAAATCAAGGAAAATTTGGCATGTCCGATTATTAATGTTTATTTGGCTCTTTTGTACTTGGCACGTTTGGGGTGAAAAAATAAATAATAATACGTATATTTCCCTATGTACTTACCGACCATTAAAACAGTCGCTTCATGTTGATTATCTGATTTTAATGATCGGTAAGTTCATAGGGAAATATACGCATTATTATTTGCAAATATTATGCCGAATCTATCCAGTGGTCATCCCTGCTCTAAACGTTTCTTCTGTTTTAACCTTTTTTGTAAATCCAATATTTTATTCTTGTCCAGAGTAGCAATACAACAATATCAAAACGTATAGTATTCTCTCTCTCTCTCTCTCTCTCTCTCTCTCTCTCTCTCTCTCTCTCTCTCTCTCTCTCTCTCTCTCCCAACATTTCCATTAGACTAAGTTGTAAACAGGAAGTCAAAAGTCATTGTTACCTTGATAAGATGCGACTTTGGTCAACGCCGACAGTAAAATCGAATGCATTATAGAACATTATAGAAATTCTGTTGTTATTAGAATGGCGGAAGGAATTTCTAAAGTAAAATAAATAAATACATTTAAATCATTGCATTTGTTCACAATCATGTTCACAATCCTGTTGGTCTAAGCAGGAATTTATACAGTATGTGTCCATCGTCTTAGCAAATGTGACTCCTAAGACAGTTTAACAAAACTACGATCAGTATTTGAATTAAATTCGATATATATTTATCCAAACCTGTATTAATGAATGCACCATGTCATCGTTTCAGGTGTTTGCCACACTTACCCTTTAAATACGGAGATTGTGGTCTCGTCGTCTTAGCGATTAATTCTCGAGGCATGTGAGATTAGAAACATTATTTTTAGACGTGTCATCACCGAACTCTTATTTGACAGTTTTATCGACTAAATGTTGAGGTGGTGATTCTCGCACAACAGTGTTTATGGCATCGCTACCATCAGCTGGATAGTGGTAGCAAAGCCCGAGATTCAGGTGTGCGAGAATAATATCGACAATAATTGTTAGATGTAGACTTCGCCTGTCCAGTGGGTGCATCCGCGATTCACTTACCGAAGCAGACAAAAGGAAGGACAGCCAGTCTACATATCATTGTGTATAAACAAAATCATACTTTTGTGCAAATATTAAAATGAACTTTATTCATCTCAGTGTATGAATTTAACTATTTTGCACGCCAAGGTTCGCAAAGTTAGAACTTATCAAAATAATTTTATGAATTTCATTTGAAAGGCCCACTCATGTAAGAAACCCCATATATATATATATATATATATATATATATATATATATATATATATATATATATATATATGTATTATGAAATGATTGTTTTCCGTTAACCTTGCAATTTTTACATCCAAATCCATTTATGATATGGTTCTCTTTGCCTTAGACAATGTAGACACCAGAAGGTCTTTGCACAAATGTTCAGTGTCATTACTACTGACTGAGAAGCTATAAAAGGTCAATTGGAAGCACCAGTTTAATAACATTTTCTCAACTGAACCATGCCACAACAAAACAGGCCTCATACAGGACTTCATACAGGACTTCATACTGTTAAGTTTCTCTAATACTCGGTAATTAGAGCTCTATTGACTTCCCTTTTAAAAATTCAACGGCCGCTTCTCGACTGGAAAAAAAAGATGAACTTGCCTATTGCGTTTAAAAAATCGGTAGAAAAATAGTTACCCCTAATAATGACAAAGTTTGTTGTTTTGTGGGTTTAACGCCATTTTTCAGCACATGCTAGGCTATACATGGCGGCTAATAATGATAAAAAAGGTTATTTTGGTTCAAAGTAAAATTGCACCAACCCACCAACTCCCAAATAAATAGAACTTGTACCCAATCTCATTGTATCATATTGTGACAGTAAAATATGTTTAAACTAAAATAACACTGGTCTACAGCCAAAATGCTTCTGCAATACATGTTGTCAAACTTTACTAATTCTGGGTCACTGAGAACGAAAATGATGCTTAAAATTGTTGATTGGCTCTAGTTTTAAAGATATTATACCGAGTCAGTATATACGACCCTTGACTTGGGAATGGCGGAGGATAAGTGAGTTATAAAGGGAAGGGATCTCTAGTTAAACCAGAAATGACTAAAATACATCTTTGACTGGATATATGAATAAATCTATGACTCGGTTTGGACAGTACTTGGTTTTTAGGCAAAAAATGAATGATGCAATCTGAAGCTGGTGTTGCGTCATACATGATATGAATTGCATCATGTTATTCCTAGAAGTCATGGATGATGCAATCATAACTAAGCTTACATCACTCTGCTGAAGAAATTGCCCTATATCAGCTTTACAAATCATACAGTGTCGTGCTCTCTTGTTTGTCAGTGTTTGATTTTGCAAAGGGACACATTTCTGTTTAGCCAAAGTGAGCAGAGATGCCTCGTACTTGTGTGAACAATGCAGATAACTTCTGCTATGTTTGTGGTGAAGTGAATTTTGCACCAGAATCATTCTCACTTGAGTCAGACGAGGAAGAGGAAGAGAACGAAACTTCTAGTCCTGAACGATTAATGTCACATGACCCATATTTTCTCCCATCCTCCTCCTCTGAACTACACCTCATAACAAAAGGAGAACTGAATGACCTTGTCAGGGCTTTGGAACTACCCAAGAGTAAGGCAGAGCTGTTGCACTCCAGACTACATCAGTGGAATCTCCTGGCAGGTGATGTTAGGGTTTCCATGTTCCGTGACCGTCCAAAGGATCTTGTCCCATTCTTCTTCATGGAAGGTGATCTGGTAGCCTGCAACAACATCAGTGGTGTGATGGCAGCCCTCAACATCGTTCATGATGCAGATGAGTGGAGACTGTTCATTGATTCATCGAAGGCGAGTCTTTAAGCTGTTTTGCTGCATAATGGCAGTGTTTTGCCATCAATTCCAGTTGGTCATGCAGTCCTTATGAAGGAAACCTATGAAAACATGAAACAACGTTTGAGGTGCATAAACTATGACCAACATCAGTGGCAGCTTTGTGGCGATTTCAAAGTTCTTGCTCTCTTGCTTGGTCTGCAGACTGGATACACAAGGTACTACTGTTTTCTCTGCGAATGGGATAGTCGTGCGAGAGATTCCCACTATATCAAGAGAGATTGGCCACTCCGACAGTCATTGGAGCCTGGGATGAAAAGTGTTCAGCATCCACCACTTGTTGAAACAAGGAAGAATTTGTTACCACCCTTGCACATCAGGACGGGTCAGATGATGAACTTTGTCAAGGGTATGGACAAAACACAAGCAGCTTTCAAGTACCTCCTTGAAATATTTCCAAGGTTAAATTCTTACGATTAGGGGTAATGTAACAAAAGAAAAGACTCAAACAAGCTTTCAAGTTTTAAAACACGAATATTTTATTTCCTAAAATATAAAAATATTTCAACAAAAAATCAAAGTGAAAGAATTAAAAATAATTTACAGTATAGAATATCCTTGAAAGTCCTAAATTGTTATAATGTTCACTGATCTGGAAGTTAATCCAAATTATTCCGAATGAAACAACCACTGTGCTGATGTACTAACAAGAATCAGTTATATCCAAGCGTTATTAATTCCAAGTAATCCTTGTGAACATAGAATATCACACAAGTTCTAGAGATGTTTCCGATAATTGCAACGGAGCTGAATAATTCTTAAATATCAGTAGTTAATAACAAAAATGTACTGTCTGGAAATTATTTCTGAAGTAGCAGCATTAAATCCAAAATGTACTGTATAATAATATCTCCGAAGCATAATATCACATGCAAAGAACCAATTTCGTTAAAGACCTCTCAAGCTGACGAAACTATGTAGAATGACGAACGCTGCAATTACATCTTATTTTATAGTTTCTGTACTGCGTCATTGAAACAAACAAAAGTCTTATTCCGTCTCATATCAACACCTTAATATTATGATCTTTCTATCTAACTTCTGGTCAACAAAATGAATCATTCCTGAATTGGGAAATCTAGGTCAAGTCAAAAGTGCAAACCCCACGCGCTGAATCACGTGACATTACTAACGCTTCAAACGATAATATTGATTTTCCCAGGACCAAATTATTGGGTCACATTGAACTTAACGTATATATGTACTCTGCAAAACGACACCTATTAGACTATTATACAGAGGTCATAAAATAATAAAACTATAAAATTATTTAACAGAAATTATACATAATTCCGTAACACCTTCCCCTTTAAAAAAAATGTTTTATACAATAAAACATTCTTTTGGCAAATATTTCTAACATATAAGTAATTGATTGAATAAAAAATTAATACATGATACAGTCATATATATAAAACAATACAAACTGTAAAGTAATCACGTGAAAGTGCATCAGCGATAATATTTTCCTTTCCCTTGATGTGCTTGCCAAGCACAGGGAACTCAGAAATAGCCGTAACCTTCGCTTCTATTGGTTTTATTTGTCTATGTCCCACAACATGCTCTAAAAAGGTAACACAGGCACGACAAAAGTCACTTTTATTCAAATTATTGGTCAAATTTGCTTCGCTGTGTCTTTTGAAGAACTGCTTAATTGTTTTCATGTGATCTTGCCACGTATCGTTGTAGATGATGACGTCATCGATGTAAGCATCACAATTTCTTATTCCAGATGTTATCATGTTCATCAAACGTTGGAAAGAACTTGGGGAACGCTTCATCCCAAATGGCATGACTTTGTATTGGTAAAGTCCATCTGGAGTCACGAATGCAGAATTTTATTTTGCTCTCTCCGTAAGAGGAATTTTGTAGAATCCCTTCAATAGGTCAAACTTTGTGACATATTTAGCAATTTCAATCCTGTCAACACAGTCATCGCTATTTACTTTTCGATAATCACTACACATACGGAAGGTCTTATCTGGTTTCGGCACTAAAATAAATGGTGAACTCCAGTCACTTTTACTTGGTTCAATAAAGTCATTTTCCAGTAAATACTGAATTTCTTTCTTCATATAGTCTTGTTTGAGAGGATTCATCCTATAAGGGTGTTGCTTTATAGGTGTTGAATTTATTATTTCGACATCATGGAAAACTTTGTTGGTTCGTGCGGGAATATCTGGAAATAAATGTTCACTTCTGTTATCAGCTGCTTCAGTTCATTAATCTCATGCGGCAGTAGATACGAAATTTTCTGGTCCAGATCGTCTATAAGTTCCGAATTGCGAAAAGTAGTGACTTCGAAATCATCACTATCCGATTTCTTATCTTCATTCACATTTTTAATGTGTTTTACAGGTACTACTAAAGTAATTGGATTATTTATATGGATATATTTGTCTACATATTGTTTCAACATATTAATGTGGCAAAGTTGTTTCTGCTTTCTCCTCCAAGGAGTATTAATACTGTAATTTAATTCACTCACTTTTTTGTCAATGGTATAGGGGCCAAAATACTTAACCTGAAGAGGATTTTGGGGTATGGGTAGCAGAGCCGAAACTCTATCACCTGGCTGAAAACTCCTATCTTTCACTTGTTTGTCATACCTCAATTTCATTTTTGACCGGACAGATTTTAGATTTGTTCTAGCCATCACGCAAACCTTTGCCAATCTATTTTAAATTTAGAGACATAGTCCAGAAGATTTAATTCTGACTCTTCAGTAGAAAGAAGCCTTTCCTTCAATAACTTTAATGGACAGAAGGTCGAAACACAAGCCCAAAAGGACTGAATCTTAGAGACTCCCACTGTGTCACCCCCCCCCGCAGCAAACAACAACAATTGCACACCTTCACCCCGCTCCCTTTCTGTTCCACAACAACAAGCCCCAATTATACTCTATCTCACAATAATATGTTTTAATCATACGTACTAAAGTCTGATATTGTACAGACTTAGGGAGACCAAATAGTGTGAAAAACTTGACCAAAGCTTTCACTATGGTCTTAGCTTTGATATTCCGTAAAGGAATAGCTTCTGGAAATCTTGTGGACGCACACATAATCGTCAACAAGTAGTGGTTGCCTAACTTGGTCTTAGGTAAAGGGCCGACGCAATCTACCATTATTCTACTGAATGGTTCATCAACTGCAGGAATAGGTGACAGATGAGCTTTGGGTATCTTCTAATTGGGTTTTCCCACCATTTGAGAAGCATGACTTGATTTACAAAACTTAAAAACATCACTTTTAAGTTTTGGCCATTAAAAATGGTTTAGGATCTTGTGATAGGTCTTCTGTATTGATAAATGAACAGACAACGGCGTTTCATGGGCTAAACTAAGTAGTTCCTGTCGATATGATAGGAACTACAATTTGATAACTAACTGACCACTCGTCACCAGCGGGTACCCCGAGTGGTCTCCATTTCCTCATAAGGACCCTATTCTTCAAGAAGAAACAAGTTCCTTCAAGCTCGACTTCAGTTTCAGTCATAGCCCTCTGAAACAAATATGAGATATCAGGATTCTACTGTTATAAGACAACTAGTGATTGTCTTTTATTACCCTGATTAAAGTTATGAGATTGTGTAGCTGAAAGAGTATCACTGTGATCAATACTTGATTGATCCAAACTAGGAGCAAAAGCGACCTCATTAAAAGCCTGACCCAAAAAGGTGTCCGCTAAAGGAAATACATCCTGTTCAAGAACATCATTCTCAAGAGCACGCTTTGCCATAGCTCAAGGAACTGCTCACGCTGGATATAAACCAGGGATTTCTATTTCAATAGGATCAACTCGTTGATCCATGCTAGACTTGTCAGTTACTATTGGATTAACCACGACCTTATCTTCCGTTAGGTCATTACCTAGTAATAAATGAATGCCCTTTATAGGCAAAGAAGCCACAGCTACTATGGTCACAGGTGCCGAAACTAAGTCTGATGACAAATTAACACAATGAAGAGGGACATTAACATATCCACATTCTACCCCCTGTATTAGAACACTTTCACAAGCAGAAGTCTTCTCAGAAAAAGGAAAAGTACTATCCATCAATATACTCTGAGAAGTTCCTGTGTCTCTTAATATCTTAATAGGCAGTAGTTTTATCCAAGTCACCAACAAGTGACACCAACCCTTCGACATGAATGGTTCTTATTTCTTCATTACAAAATCAGACTGAGGTACGCAAGTCTCCACACAAGTATCTTTCTTGATACATGACCCTGACCTTGACTTCTTATAAACGAGAGCATTTGGAACTGCTCTGTTAGAATTTCGTTGCTTATTTTTCAACCGAAAGCAATCAGAAATAACGTGTCCTTTTTGTCGTACAAAAGGAGCACGTGGGTAGAGATAAGGTTTTCTGATACTCCTTATCAGAAATTTGATTCTTCTCAGTTACACCAGCCTGAGGTCTGTAATCACTCAAACGAGTCTGAAATGGTTTCTTAACATACGCTTGTTTGGAGGAAGATCTATTTACAAATGGAAGCTTGTGAATCAGAGAATATTCATCAGCTGTATTAGCTGCTTTGTCCAAAGTTTCAACACCTTTCGCATGAAGGTATATTCTAATGTCACTACTGTCAAAATTCTTGAACTCTTCAATCAATACCAGTTGCTTAAGAATATCATACTCTTTTTCAACCTTCTTGGACGTACACCATCCCGTAAACAAACGCTCTTGTTCCCATGCCAATTCTAAAAGAGTCTGGGTAGTGTCCTTTCTACAATTTCTAAAGTTTTGCCGATAAGTTTCAGGTACCATCTCATAAGCCCTCAAGACATTTTCTTTGACCACTTCCTAATCAGCAGATTGTTCAAAAGAGAGTGCAATTTAAACATAACTAGCTTTGCCAGTAAACACACTCTGCAACAATGAGATCCACTTATCTTTTGGCCAATTCAAATTATCAGCAATTTTCTCAAAACTGATAAAATATTCACCTACCTCCTTTTCTCTAAAAGAGAGGACCTGTCTGATATGTTTGACTAGATCAAAGTATGAACCTGTATTGCCATGAGAGTGCCCTTTACTGGTCAATTCTAATTCCCTTAATCTAAATTCTCGTAATTTATCTCTCTCTTTCTCTCCCTCTCTCTCATTCTGAATGAGTGTGCTTTCCAATGTGTGGACGATTTGCTGTGTTTTAAACACAATAAATACACGTTTAGATATTTAAATAATTTAGATGTCCCAAGAATTAAAACCTCTACATATGGCACAATGTCTTTTAGATACGCAGCTGCCATTATATGGAATGAGTTACCTAATCACTATAGAGAGGAATCAAATTTTAAATCATTTAGATCATTAATTTTATCCTGGAATGGTAAAGACTTTAAATGCAATATCTGCAAATAATACCACCTCTCCCCTCCAAACGCACTTCTGCCGTGATGACCACACTAAACTAATATATGTGCTACCGTTTTGTTTTACTTTCGTTGTCTTATGTACCATCAAGTGCCAGACTGATTGTTCCTTTGTTACGTTTTAAGGCTTAATCTGCATCTCAGCATGTTTTTAGTCTTTGATTAGTGCTTTTATAAATTAAGGATTGACCATGAATTTAGTTTTTAAGGTCAGTAAGACATTAAAGCATGAACCGGAAAAAAACGCTGTACTTACGTTTGCACAGCTTTTTTTCGGTTCATTCTTCATTGAACGTGAAAAGTTAAACCGGTACATCATTATAATTAACTTTTGAATCTAACAAAGACAAAATAAGGAAAAAATTTGTCTCTATAACTTTTTGATGACAATAAAGGACAGCCTCCACTTCTTTCATCGGTGAATATGGCAAAGTCCAAACTATCAAAATCTAGAACAACTTATTTATTTAAATTGTAATTACAACTGAAGAGAATGTTAACTTTTTATTCTATTTTTTTAAAATATAGAAATACGCCTGTAGGCCTAAAATCAACCATTCAGTCCTGCTCGAATATTCGACGCATCTTGGCCTTACTAAAGTTAACATTGTTAAAATTTACAGGTCAGAATGTAACCTGCAACATTTGGAATGTCAGGTCCCGCTACTCTCTTCCTCTGTCTCTCTTTCTCTCTCTCTCTCTCTCTCTCTCTCTCTCTCTCTCTCTCTCTCTCTCTCTCTCTCTCTCTCTCTCTCTCTCTCGCCAGGGAGTATCTACAATTTGGATCGGATCCAAGTTTCAGGCTTATATTTTCTGTATTTTATTAAGTCGAATTTTTTGCTTTAATGTTTTTTTCCATTCACGGCATTATTTATTATACACAGAAAACATGATATGATCTTATTGTCCTCGTTGTTTATGTAAACCAACATTACGTCAGCGTAGCTTGCAAATATTGTGCACATAATTCTATGCGGATGTCTGAGAAAAGCAGTGCCAATCGGCGGGATTATTATATCTTTTTCGGTTGATACAGGTATGAACAAAATATATTCAAATGTTCGTCGCCTGATGGACGAACTGGTCCTCATCACATTGGAGGAAGAGGTTCTAGAGTAACAGAAGAAGAAGGAAGAAGAGGAGAAGATGAGGAAAGAAAAGTTGCTGCCTCATATCACGATGAGACCTAACTGTGATGTGAAGCCCATGATGAGGACTCAAATGCAGCCACAGCAACAACAACCCCCCAAAACAGCAACCACCCCAGAGGTTCACTATCCCCCAGAGATAGAACTGTGATCTGGAGCTACCGGAGCAGCAGCAGAAACAGCATCCACAAAGGCGCAAAGTGTATAGAAGGAGGAGACAAACATTCACCTGCCCTCAAACCAAGAATTGGGGCAACGAAGCCTCTCACCCCCTTCAGAGTTTGCCATCTCCATCAATCTCTGAGGTTGAGATAGACGGAGTGGAAGATGTGCTGCCCGTGGAACTAGAGCCAGGAGGTGCGGACATATCTAGGTGCACTTGAAACCAAACGGCCCTTTTGAGAGCCACCATAATCTCTGAGAAAAGAAATCAAATTGGCAAAAATGTGTATTTGTATGTTTGGTGTATGTTTGTATGTCTTTGTATTTTTTCCCACCCACAAAACCCCTTCCCTTATAAACATGTGTGTTTTGTTGGGTAGTAAGATTGTATAGAGTGTACCTATACTCTTATGTTAAAAAATTTAACAAGTGTTTCTTTGTGGTCCGCTCAACTGGTGTGTTTTATGTGTAATAGTGTCTCGTATTTTAGAGTAAGGGATGTTTGGATCTGCTGAATCTGATTTGGCAATCGGAAGAAATACTTACACGCTGGAAGCAAGGGGTTGTCATCCCAATCCCGAAACCCGGAAAAGATCCAGCGGATATCAATTCGTACAGACCAATCTCATTCACTAATAATATATGTAAAATCATGGGAGCCATGAAAAATAATAGACTGAAACACCACCTGGAAAGCAAAAATGCAATATCTCAAAACCAAAGCGGTTTCCGTAATAAAAGATCCACAATAGACCAATTAGTACGTTTGGAATCCAGCATAAGACGCATTTAATGCAAAAAGGAAATGCGATCGTAATCTTATAGCAGTATTCCTTGACTTAGAAAAAGCATATGATCTGATATGGACAAAGGGACTAATTGCGAAACTAAACCATTATGGACTCACAGGCCGCATGCGTAAATGGATATCAAATTTCTTATCAGGCCGAAAAATCCCAACCAAGGTGGGGAACAGCTACTCAGAAACAATTGAGCTTGAAAACGGTACACCTCACGGTAGCGTATTAAGCCCCACTCTGTTTAATATCATGATTAACGACCTAGATAGATCAGTCGACCCAACTTATCTGGATCTCTCTCAATTTGCTGACGACTGTGGAATCTGGAAAGCGGGAAACCCCTCCAGTGAAACTGTGGTCAGAAGATTACAAGTGTAACTGGATAAGATTAGACAATGGACCGATAGGTGGAGCGTCAAACTATCGCCAGGTAAAACAGAAAGGGTCATGTTTACACCAAAAGCAAACTTAAAGACACAACCACCAAAACTATACTTAAATGGTATGGAGATAAAATTTAAATGCACTTTCTTATTGAAATAAACAAGAACAGCCTATAGAAATAAGGGCTAAAATCCTCTCTGAGATAGAAAGTAGGTATAGGGGTACATCCAAATATACACGGATGGATCTAAATCCCCAGACCCAGGACGGACTGCAGCAGCAGCAGTGATTTCTGAGAAAAACATCACCCTGGGGGCGAGGCTACTAAATGCCTGCTTTATTTATACGGTGTTATTTTGGGCTATTATCCAAGTGATTCAATGGATACAAACTAGCCAAACACCGGAAGCAGTCATAGTTAGCGTCTCCCTCAGTGTGCTGCTGACTCTGGAATCAGGTAACTCAACCAGTCGATAAAACATGATTAGAGAAGTCTACTTAAGACTTAAAAACCTGGAACAAAATAATCAGACCTTAGAATTCATGTGGGTGCTCTCCCATATTAACATCCCTGGAAATGAGAGGACAGATAAAGAAGCAACAAATAAACTCAATGACCCAGAAGTGCACGACCTGGATTATAGTATCTATGAGATTCGCAGCATGATAATACAAACAATTTATAAAAAAAATGGCAGGGGGAATGGGACAATACACAAAAAGGGCCCAAATAACACAATATACAGAAGCAGGTTAGAAGAAATATCGTAGCCCCAAACCTGGCAAATCCGTTTGACACCAAAATTATAAATAAAACAAAAACTGGCAACACGCTCCTAGCCAGCAGGTTTGGAAGATTTGTGCCAGGGATAAAAGAGAAAGGAATTAACAGCCCTCACTGTCCCACCCCAGAGACGTTAAACCATGTATTCAATGAATGCCCTAATTACAACAAGGCAAGGAAAACAATCCAGGAAAAACAAGAAAAACTGAAGGTCCCAGCCCAGTACCCTAATGTTCTTAATACAGGAAACAATAACAATAACATCAACTTAGTGTACGCAAACATCCTGAACTACATTTCTGATATAGGAAAAAGAAGAAAAGTTTAATTCCCAGTTAGAAACAGCCAAATAGATTCATAGGAAGAGAGGATAAGAAAGGTAACTACAACTACACAAAATTTAACTATTATTACAAACCACACAGGCAGTAAAAAAAGTGCAGAAAACCCGTTATTATGGCAAACCCGAACAGTCTATGGCGGGAGAGGAGGGGCCCCGTACAGGAGGGAATGGATTGGTATGTCAGGACTGCTAGGGTCCCTGTACACCGAAAAAGGCGAGCAAATCCCCGCCCTCTTACGCGGGAAAAACTCCACTCCCATGGATAAGACTTAGGGGTAAGCCAAACCACAACTTAATTCACTAAAATCAAACATAATAAAATCAGTAATAAATTAAACTACAAGATAAAATTGAAATCACACAATAACTGGAATCAACATAAGCACAACACCAAGATAGCAACTACATTATCGTCTCCATAACCTTATTACTAACCCTTCTTGCATGTTTTATCTTGCTTTTTCCTACTCCAGGAATAACGCTTAAAACAAATTCTCTCTCTATCCAATCTTGGTGACGGCTTCCAGCAGAAATCACAAGGGACAACATAGAATAACCTGACCTCTTAACTTTAGCACGCTATAAGGTGGTCCTAAGCCCAGATCATCAGGCCCAGCTGCACAATGTGGCGACGACTGAATACCTTAGAATTCTGAAATATAGCCCTATAAACTGGTCCACACCAAAATTAAAGAATATTAGGTGGCCTAAGACCAGACAACAAGGCCTCTACCGCACAATGCGGTGACTGATTATTTGAACATCCCAAACATTAAAATCTGACCTAGAAAAGGGTAAGCATAGGCACCATATGTTAGGAAGTAAAAAACTAATAACACCCAACTAAAAATTAGACTGTATAAGGTGGTCTCAAACCCAGACCATCAGGCCCCCCCGCACAAGGTGGTTATAACCGATCAAACCCATTAAACTAGCCAAACACAATTAAGTTTATAAGGTGGTATCAAGTCCAGACCACCAGGGCCCTACCGCACAATGTGGTAACTACCTCTGGAATCACCCCCGCATCAGTAAATAGAAATCAAGAGTCGGTGCATATGCTTACTTTAAATAGGATATCCACCCCTTGCATTGAATCGGACATATAACTATAACACGACAAATCTTTAACACTCTCTAACTAACACAAACACACAGTCGCAAATGCCTAGTTTATGTTCAAAATTCATCACAAAAAAAAACAGTTAGATAAGGTGCAAGACGACGACTTTTCTTATATTTGGCAACTAAAATAAAAAAATTCGACCCTGGACCAGTTCGAGCCATCCGGGGACATAGAGGCGCCATCGTCAGCTCTCTCCCTTCTTTTCCGCTTCCAGACATGAGTAACTAATAGGTGTGCGGTGCACACAATAAAGCGGCAAATGGGTGCTTCGCACTCATTTCACAAAAATTAAACATTCCACGGTGTGCAAATTAACCACTCGTACATGACAGAATGGCCACACACGAGTATAATTCAAAGTAAGTAAGCAGTCTACAGCTAACAGAGTAAGAAGCACAACGTAGCAGAAAGATAGCTAGAGATGGAAACAATGGTACCTATCCAGGCGATGAGTGCAATCAGGTTTAGGTCTTAGCGTTGCATCATGGTGGAGCCTAAGGGACCGAGGAAAACGAACAACCTTATTGCTAATATGGGGGGGGACCAATAATCTACAAGAGATACAGCCCCCTTAGAAGAGCGGGACAGGGAGGAAGACCGCGGACACTGAGGGAGTAGTTTACGCAGACCCAGTTTACGCCTAGCGCACCTACCACTAGACCCAGGCCTACAACTCCTCAATCTCCAACTGGACCAACAACAACAACAACTCCAGCTACAAACAGCGTATTTTGGAGGGAACCTCTAATGCTACCAACTGTAAATTTAACTCAACAGGGGGCGGTTCAGAGAAGGGAGGAAGAAAGAAAGGAGGATGGCAAAAAAGTAGAGGCAACAGAGGGACCACAGAAACAGGCGGAAAAGAAGAAACCACCTACCCCACATGCTACAGCTCCACCTCAGCTGCCGCCCAAGCAACCTGGCAAGCAGTCGAAAAGAAAAGAAGTGGACGTGTGCAAACCACCTCCACTACTTCCAACGCCGAAACCGCAACCTGAAAAAAAAGCAGACAAGCGGAGACAAACTGGGAGGGAAAAAGAGCTAAATTATAGATGATGTTCTGACGGTTTTAGCCGCCCGCCCGAGCGAATTGAAGTGCGATGGTCAAATATCAAAGAACTTTAGAGAAAGCGCCCAAAACCCATCAGAAAAGATGAGGGAGATGGGGAAAAAGTATAGCGAGTGTCCACTACCCTTAGTGATACTGATGCACTTATCCTACAGATCTGGTCCCCGTTCTACCATCTAGTACTACGGGACCTCATAGAACCAGACAGAGCTAAGGCCCGTAACAGACGTAAATTCGACCCGCCTGAAAAGCTAAAGCCGTACCTGGTTCGGCCAACTTTTAAGGACTTACAGAATTACCACTTATGCCTTAGGTTTTCATTTTGGCAAATATGATCCATATTTGAAAAGTCACTTCATAATATCTAATTAAGATCACAAATATTAATAATGGGCTACAATAACCCGGTTTGAAGTTGCTTTTAGGAATATTTAAAGTACTCTATGTACACGAAATTATACAAGTTGTTACGAGTAGGAAAATTGTTTTTAAACTGGTATACATGATCTTAATTACAATATGTGGCTAGCACACAATTGGTTATTGGGGACAGCCCGCATTAGCTAACTGGGCGGAATTTGATCATGTACGTTTATGGCGTTTCAGTACTTTCGTCACGCTTCGCGACCCCCTTGCCGAGTCCGTGCAGCCTTCCACTCCAGACATTAATTAACTAGTGCGCCGTGCGCACACCCGCAACCCTGTAAACATTGTGGTTCTATTCCAATGTAAAGGTAAAAGTAATTGTACACACACTGCCATATCGCGCCTTCAATGAACCCCCAAAGTAGGGAAACATGCAGCTATGGAGGGGTGTGTAAATAGCGTGCAGTGCACGCAATAATTAACTAGACGTACATGGCGGAATCGTCGAACACGTCTCTAATTGAAACAAACAATAAACACTCGCGCCATTCATCGTCGTCTTGACTAAGAATAAAGAAAATAGCAGTGGAGAATTTACAAGAAACCTGGGATTGGTTGGTGGGGGTGGAGTTCCTGTTAGAAATGGTAGAGGCTTATTGGCATTACCCGACCACCCTACACTGTGTGACCAGGGAAGTGACCGCCCTGAAAACAGCCAGGAGCCTTGTCCATGAAGACATGGAGGAGGAATTGCTGAAAATGAAAGCAGCCTCGGTAGTTTCACCCGGTCGATTGGGGAAGTTAAAGAAAGCGATGAATTGGATGGATGGGGTGGAGTACTTCCTACAAAAGATAGAGGCCTGTACAGATTGGTGTTACCCGTCCCAAAACAGTGTGATAAGGAAAGCGGCTGCCCTGAACACAGCTAAGGAACTTATAAGAAAATTAATGGAAGAAGAAGTGGTGAAGATTAAGGCCACCTGGGCTAAGGAAAGAAAGTAAAAGGAAGAGAAAAAGAAAGGGACTTCCATCGCCTCAACACCTACTAGATCAAGGTCCAGGAAATGTTCAGGAAAATGGACCATATAGATTGGATCCCTGTTGAGGAGAACAAAAACCTAAGATGGTGGAAGAAATGACGGTCAGGGAGGACGAATTAGAAGAAGAAAACAAACGGTCCTTTTTAGGGTCATCCACATATCTAAGAATAGAGATACTACTCAAATTGCTATATGTGTTTATATGTTCTGTGTTTGTTTTGTTTGCCTATGTGAATACTGACAATAACATACATCCCCATTTGACCCTATAAACACGTCTGTCCATATAAAAACACTTCTGTCGCTATAAGCACTTCTGTCCCCCAAGTGCCCCATTTATCCCTATTTCTCCTTATATTACTACTGTAATAGCTGTTTTATATGAACCTGTACACCTAAAATACAAATCACATATGATCTGTTGTTTTCATGTAACCTTGAAATACCTTCATCTGTAAGACCATTACTATTTTGTTGAAAAACATGTGTACACTCTGTTCTCTTCTTTGTCTGCCATATTATTCATTTCATCAGCTGACACTGTTTATCGATAGTCAATGGTACATACTCGATACGTATATCTCTGTAAGCAGTAGACACTACTGCAGGTGCAGGCTCTTAAAAGCTTAGTTTATTGTTTTATGTTCCTATGAGGTATGTCTAGTCATGTTTTGATAAAATTTTACAATTGTTGCATATCAAATCAAATTGTTTGATATATTATTCGTCAATTTGAATGAATCATAATTGGGTAAAGGTATTTTACATTCAGACAGCAGTTTTCGCATCTGCAGACTAGCATGAAAATTGTATACCGATTTCGCTAACTCTGATACATTTCTGTCTATCAAATGCCAGTTGGAAATCCCATAGCCAGATGTTGCAACTTACACTACCCAATAAAGTTCAGTATGCCACATTCACATGTCACACTGTGATTTAATATAATTATTTTAAAGTATACTTGTCAAAACTGTTTCATAATTTGAATGTGAAAACTAGAGTGTCAGTATAGTAATTTTTTATCTGGTTAAATAGTTTTGTAATATTACTACACTGGGGTTAAACTGAGTTGCGACAAGGGTAAGATGGTTACTGGTTACTTTGTTTTAAATCGGAAGTCAATTTATCTACGATACAGTGTTAGCGTTTGCCCACTAAAACATTATAATGTTGAATAATGTTCAACTATACTTTGCATATGAATTTGAAGTTTAATGAACATATATAGTAAGCCTTTATTTAATTCTTTGTTCAAATTCACGTCTAATTTTTATGTTCAATTTGCTATCTAATGCGTTCATTTCCTTCAGTTTAATACCAGATTAATACAGTTTCTTTGACACCTCATTTGTTTTAATGGAATGATGTTTTCCGCTGGCACCAAACTGTCAAAAGGTTCATCTTATCCATTTCACAAGTACTTTTTACGTTTTCCTTATATTCCCCCAAATCTTCTAACTCTGTATATGTAAATATATAATCTTGTTTGTTGTATAGAGATAATCCTTGTTCAAAATACATACTGTCTATATCCTCTCCCTTGAAGCCTTCCAGTTTGTAAACAAACTGATCACCTAATATTACTTGCCTAACTTTGAATATTTCCTTCGTAAAGTTAGAGGCCTGCAAGGCTTGGCCTTTAATAAAAGGGGAATTCGTCATTGGGTAAAACAAAATTATGTCCATGCTATGTTTCCAAGAACGCATAGTACTCAGAATAATGAACTATATTGGGTTTCTGGGGTTTCAAACGTATATTTAGCTTTTATGCTAAAAATAGTTATGGGTCTTAGGATTGGTTTGGAAATAATGTGAATTTGTAATTCATAAAGTTATGATAGTCAGGGGAGATTTATTATTTTAGATAAAGAACAAAAATTTGATTTTTGAACATTCATCTGTTATAATGTGCGGAGATGGGAATACTGTTCAAATCTTAGATTTAGATACATAAAATATTGTGTACGACAAACAACAACGGCCTATGGAATAATTCAAGTCTTGACAAATTGAATTGAAATTACCTGACCCTGGAGAAATTCCAGTCTATAAGTAATGATGTATACCTGGAGGTAAAACTCTCTTTTGAAATAAAGTAGGCTATATTAGTTTAATGTTGTATTTTTATGTCATTTATATTAATACAGTTGATTAGTATATTTTGCCACGATATCAGGTAGATCATTCAGCTATTGTTCTGAATGTGCCTTTTTCAAAGTGTCGAATATGACAAGGAATATTGGAAATTAAATGACCAACTATTTATGAACATTGAATATACTTTTTTATTTTAAAGTATATAACTGATACTATAGTAGGCTTTTACGTAAAGGAATTAAAGAGGACCATGTATGTTTCTCTCTTGCTTGTAATGGTAAAAGTTTCTTTGAAACAATGAAAATGAAAACGAGATCAGAAACGACAGATTACCCAGGTAGGAAAACAAGAGACAAATGGCACAAACTAAACGACATTGAACGTGAAATATTAGAAATGTATAATGGATTGTCTGACAACCTAGATGTGGAAACTTTGGCAAATTTTAAACAGAGGAAAACAAAATTGGAGGAATGTAGAAAAATAAAATACACAAAGGTGTATATTATGATAGAACGCAGGGTGGCACGAGATTGGAGAAAAAAGTATAAAACTGTTTAAATCTTGAAAAAAATAATGAGGTCAAAACTGTTCTAACTGTCAGCTTTACTCAACTGCCACCTGTTCACAACGGCCAATCTTATTTCCTTCCAGCAAATTTCCTATATACATGTCCTGTCCTGTATATAACGGTCACCTGCCTTAGGCGGTCCCTGGCACATATCTATAGTGTCCGGGCAGTCTTCTGCTTCATGAGTAAGGTATGTTTTAGATAAAATAATATCATGTGAATTGATGTGCAAGCATTTCTTATCTCGCTTGTACTCACAGTACTCCAGTCACGTTGATAGTGCAACTCAAAGGTGTCAACATGCCAATTCGAAAGCGAGGCAGTTTGTATAATTAGGGTACTGTAGTGTAATGGGTCGAAGCAATCCGTTTGCTGGATGGTGGGAAAAGTAGTTGTGTTATCGCAGTAGAAATGGAGATCGCCTTTTGTGCAAGTGTGACAGATATAGTTTGATTTATTCATCTATTTGCCTGTGAATTAAATCTCTGAAGAAGAAAATATTGTCTTTGAGAAGAAATACGAGTTACATCCCTATTCATTAGGTTCAGATCATTCAATAGTTCAAACTTGTCTGTAAAGGCACGTAAAGTTTCAGTTGATGGGTCACAAACGCAACCTTATACGGCTTCTTTTGATTTTCTATTCATCACGGGTTTCTTAATAAGCCGACTGTCTTTTGATCTCGGCAAGTTGAGCAACTGGCTAATCCAGATAGTTTTTAGAGCGTGAATAAACTAAGAATGGTGACTATTTTAGGTCAGTGATGATTTGTTTTATTGGGTGGATTAAAGTGAACAGGATAGAGTAATCTTTTGTGGAACATACATTTGGGGGAGAACAACATATACGCATATTTTATAATTTCATTTGCATTGTGCACATAAAACAATCTTGATAAAATAATAATAATAATAAAAATAATAATAATAATAATAATAATAATAATAATAATAATAATAATAATAATAATAAAGATATTCGGTACATGGTGTTTGTTCAAAAAACAATTTTAAAAGGTGAACCTGTCTACAGAGGTCACCTGTGTACAAATGCCAGTTTTGCCTTTTCACATGGGTAGCCGATAATGACAAGTTTGTCTGTATATGATAATTAAATAATAAAATAATATTTGTGAAGTCGAGATAAATATATCAGACCAATAAGGTATTTTAGTAGCACAAGTATAGTTGTATATGGAATTGAATAAATGCAGCATTTTCAACAGGATATTCATGATATTCAAAACGTTCCAAACATAGTGTTTAATGACAATGTTAAGCTCAGTCAAAATGAAAGGGAATCATGCGAGGGTCTACTTACAATTCATGAATGTGGCGAGTTTTATATTTGTACATCAGTTGTCAGCACTTCCGAATCCAAAGCAACACTTGAGATAGAACTTAACAGTATTTTATTTCAATTGTTATGGGGCGGTAAAGCTGGAAGGACCAAAAGTGACCTAAATGTAACTCATATGAGTGAGTGAGGCTTAAATATGATTCACATTTATTTATTCATTTGATGTTTTATGGATTGATGTAAAATGACAATGGATGTGACAACATTTAGTCAATACAACTATATTTTTTAAAAAAAAGAAATATTTTGAGAGACGAAAGTTATAAGAATTTCGCAAGCTCATGAAAAACATTTTTGGAGAGATGTTATGTTGGCACTATCTTATTAGAAAGAGAAACCGCAAAGTCCAAATGACTGTATATCCCGAAGTAAATTAAACTATGTATATCACAGACTATTCTATCCATAAATATCTTGGAAATAAAATGACGTTTAAATTCTTAATGACTTTGTAGACGATGAGGGTAATTTAATACCATCTGAAACGATAAAGCAAAAAACTATAGTTATTTAAAACAAATACTTCCCTTTAAAATCAAGTATCCCAAGATCATAGAAAGATGGTATTAAAATTCATTTTGAACATAATCATTTTTATGAACAGGAGGATAAGGTAATGAACTTACACAAAAATTCTCACCGAATCTTATTTACAAAGTTGTTTTTTTACTTACAAAGAAAGTAAAAAGCACAATATTGCTAAGTAAGAGACTCGGGTGTCACGGAATTGTATAAATCCCTTTTATTAAATACATGTACTCGGGTTTCGCTTTTCAGTATAACAACGATACCCGAGAGTGAGTTATGTATATTGTACAATATTTCGAAACCGTGAGTTCGGTTCACCACATGCCGCACGTGCGAAGTGCTTTCGATGGGAAAAACCGAATGCATCAAGTGTACGGACGATGTAGAGCTGCATCGTCTGTGTATAAATGCCTCACCGTAAGAGTAAATCTTTACATTACGGAACGCCTTGTCAGTGAGCAGTCTACTTAAGGATTTGCATGTCGCAAGCTGTAGAGGTACGTAAATTATTAATTAATTTATGGTGTATGTTTTCTATGTAGCTTCGGCTTGCGTAGTACAATGCAAATATTTTCTATTCTTGTTTGTATATTTTCTATTCTTGTTTGTATATTTTCTATTCTTGTTTGTATATTTTCTATTCTTGTTTGTTCTTAATAGAGCTTTATATTAGCAATATAAAGTGGCATTTTTAGGAAACGTTTAGTACCATAAGATTCTTATTGGACACGTGTAGGTTCACTTCTGAACTTGTTTATTGCTTTGTAATGTTGTGCAGATAATGTAATATGTATAACTTGCCGTATATAACGTCATTACGTGTTATCGTATATGCCCGTGTCAATCATACTACACAGTGTTAGATTTATTTTCAGCTGTAGAGATCAGAGTCGACGAGGTCCCAGCAATAGAGGGGACAATAGAAGTTGACTACAGCAGCTGTAAAGCTAACCATAGCAGCCGTGGAGCTGAATAAACAGTGTGTTGCTTGAATACCAGGTGATCGGGCGTTGTTGACCCATTGGTGGGCGTGGATCGCTTGATTGACCAGTCTGACTAGCAGCCAAGTATGCTAGTGACGGAGTGTTTGTGAGTCACTCCATATATGTAATCTTTTAGCCGTGGGCTAATTTTGGGTGTTTGTGATACCCAGTGGTTTGGGAGTGTAAGATATTTTGCAGGATATCTATCCCATTTGTTTGCACCACATTTTATTATTTGAATAAAGTGCCTCATGTTTCATTATTTGAGGGTATACATTTTTGCTATATGAGTAAAAATACATCATTTTTGCTATCTGAGTAAAACACATCATTCCTTTCATCGTATGAGATGAATCATTAGCCTTTATCATTGCACTGTGTATTTATTTATTTGTATTCATATTTGGGTTACCGTATTAGGTTTGTGCGGATTATGTTAATTTGTCCAATATTTGGATCCTATACACGCACGTATTAATCATAACCTTTCTTCCCATTCAAGTCATTCATCAATAAACATTGCATTTTTATCACCATCAACAGTGTTCTGTTATAAATCCGAAATCCAACCCGGTTATCTTGTTACAATGGTGTCAGAAGTGGGATCTCGGATTTAACGAAACACTAAATTTGTTGTTTTATTATTCCTGTATGATCTTGTGTGTATTTCAGACGTTCCTGACAAGACAGTTAGGTTAAGTAGCCATATAACATTACTTTATTAAGTTTTTTTTCTTAGGTACACATTTCATGTCTTTGTTGCCTTCTGATAAGGAAAATACGGTTTGTTTGTTGAAATCATAGCAATTACGCATTTTGTTTCCATAATAGTGAACTTGAGGTTGGTCATATCAGATTTTTGAAATGTCGTCAATGAAAGAACTTGTGGAACTTGGGAAACAGTTTGGCTACGAAGGGGAGTCTCTTAAAACTTTTGTTCGTGAAGAACAGGCTAGGGAAAGGGATCAGAGGTTAAAGGAGAGGGAAATAGAGCGACAGGAGAGAAAAATAGAGCGGGATCAGAGGTTAAAGGATAGGGAAATAGAGCGACAGGTAGAGCAGGAAAGAAGGGAATTTGAGAGGGAGAAGATAGAGTTAGAAAAACAGGCCGAAAGGGAGAAAATGCTATTTGAGGAAAAGAAGATAGAATTAGAGAAGGAGGCAGAGAAGGAAAGGATAGGATGGGAAAAGGAAGCAGAAAGGGAGAAAGTAGAAATGTTTAAAAAAAATAGAGGATAGGAAATTAGAAGGGGAAAAGCGAGTGAGGTTAGAAGCTTTGGAGATTGAAGATAACAATAGGAAGAAATTTTGAGCTATTGAAAACCAAAAGGGAGGGGGAACATGATTCTAAACTGAGAGGTCCAAAATTGCCCCCATTTGAAGACAATAAAGATAACATGGATAGTTATCTAAACAGGTTTGAAAGGTACGCCGCTGTACAAAAATGGAAAAAAGACGATTGGTCGCTCCATCTTAGCGCGTTGCTTAAGGGTAAAGCGTTAGACGTATATTCTCGTTTACCCACGGCCGATTCGCTAAATTACCTCGCGTTGAAAGACGCACTTCTGAAGAAATACGAGCTAACCGAGCAAGGGTTTCGCAAGAAGTTTAAGTATAGCAAACCCGAGAGAGGAGACATTCACCCAGTTTGTCAGTAGGACGTGCAATTACTTGCAGCGATGGGTGGAATGTGGTAAAGTCGTGAAGACATTTGAAGGTCTTATCGATTTCTTGCTTCGTGACCAGCTACTGACAACTTGTGGCAAAGAGTTGTATTTATTCTTGAGGGAAAAGTCCTTCACGAATATATATGACATGGCCACACAGGCGGATTTATTCGCTGAAGCTCGGGGAGGTTCGCAGAATGTCATCTCGCGAGACAGCAAAGGTGGGAATCAGGTCAGGGATCAAAAACCCAGGGAACCTGAAAAACCTGTCAGGGATAACCAGGGAAGGCATAAGGACAAGCAATGTTTCATTTGCAAGGAGTGGGGTCATATCTCCCCCAATTGTCCTAAGCGGAAGGGATCGGTCCAGAGAGTCGCGGTAGCCATTGAAGGCAGACGGTCGGTAGATGGAAAACTCGATGTTTCCCAGCTGGCTAACCGGGAAGTAGTGCACGAGCCAGTGGTGCGTGCAGAGATCGGTCGCGACGCTATACAATCAATCGGCACGTGTATTTTCCCCGAGGCAAGAGTACCGACAGCGAATGTCAACGGACAAAAGGTGACCGTTTTACGGGACACAGGGTGCACTACTGTAGTCGTGAAACGGAGCCTCGTTCGCGATGACCAATTGCTTGGGTTTAAGTCGCCTTGGATGCTACTGGACCAAACAATTGACCACGTTCCTGTCGCAAGGATAGGTATCGAAACACCTTTTCTGACGGGAACCGTTGTAGCGTTGTGCATAGCCAACCCGATTTATGAACTTACAATTGGCAATGTACGGGGATCTAGACTCCCAACCATGTCAGACTTCCGATTCCCGATCATCCAAGCAGTACAAACTAGAGCTCAGGTAAAGGAGGATAACAAACCCCTACGTAAATTAAAGGTACCGGAAGCCATTACTGATATCTCCCGTGAACAATTTTTGAACTAGCAAAAACGCGACGCGTCTCTTTGCGTAACCGCAGAGAAAGTGTTGTCGGGTACTGTGAGGAAGTGTAAGAACGGGGAGTCCTCTAAATTTCTACTTCGAAAGGGTTTAATGTACAGGGAATATGCTACACCTGATGATAAGAAGTTCTTGCAACTAGTTGTTCCCCAGGAATTCAGATCATATGTACTCAAGGTCGCGCACAAATCGAGTATGGCGGGTCATTAAAGTATGAAAAAAACAACTGATAGGGTATTGAGAGAATTCTATTGGCCCGGTGTCAATAGCGATGTAGCGCGGTTTTGTCGTTCGTGCGATGTTTGCCAGAAGACGGTCTCTAAGGGAAGGATAACTAGAGTACCGTTAGGTCAAATGCCCTGATAGATACTCCGTTTAAAAGAGTGGCCGTTGACATTGTAGGACCCATATTTCCACATACAGATCGGAAAAACCGATACATCTTAACGATGGTAGATTACGCCACTAGGTACCCTGAAGCCATAGCTTTGCCATCGATAGAAACCGAACGTGTAGCCGAAGCGCTCGTAGACATGTTCAGCAGGATCGGAGTGCCCGAAGAGATTCTTACGGATTGTGGAGCGCAATTCACCGCAGATCTCATGGCAGAAATTAGTAGGTTGTTATCCCTTAAACAGCTGCGCACAACACCCTACCACCCTATGTGCAATGGGTTGGTAGAGAAATTCAACGGGACGTTGAAGCAAATGTTGCGACGGATGTGTGCGGAAAGACCTAAGGATTGGGATAGGTATCTGAACGCAATTCTGTTCGCGTATCGTGAGGTTCCTCACGAAAGTTTAGGCTTCTCCCCGTTTGAACTATTGTACGGTAGGACAGTTCGTGGTCCTATGCGTATTCTACGCAAACTGTGGTCAGACGAGGTCGTCGCGAACGAAGAAGTTAAGACCACTTACCAATACGTTGTAGATTTGCGCGAAAGGTTAGTGAGTACATGTCGAATGGCGCAAGACGAACTCGCGAAATCTAGTCGTAAGTACGCGAAATACTACAACCAAGGAACGCGGAGTAAGAAGTTTGATATAGGCGATCAAGTGTTGGTTCTTCTCCCCACGAATAAAAACAAGCTGCTAGTCCAATGGAAAGGGCCATACGAAGTCAAACAAGTGAAAGACGAAATGGACTACATCATTGACATGGAAGGTAAGTCCAAGATATTTCACGCCAATAGGCTGAAACTCTACGTAGAAAGACCTAGTCAAACAATTGATAAAGGGGTCTTGAACGTAGTATGTATTGCGGTGATAGACGATAGGTCATGTGACGAATCGGAATTCGTCCCCAGCATCGAAACGCCTCTCGAATACCCCATTGACGTAGGGAAAGAAGGTATAGATCAGATCAATGTATGCCCGGATTTATCCGAGGGTCAGCGTACGCAGATCTTGGAGGTTTTGTCCCAATACCCTGACGTATTTACGGACAAACCAGGCCGTACTGGACTGATTCAACACAAGATCAAGTTGAATACTGTGGAGCCGATCAGAATTAAAGGATATCCAATACCCTTTAATGCGCGGGAGACAATCAACGAAGAAGTGGGGAAAATGTTAACCCAGGAAGTGATCGAACCTTCCAGTTCCCCGTATTCGTCCCCCGTTGTGTTAGTCAGAAATAAAGACGGGACAAACCGTTTTTGCATTGGCTTTCGGCAACTGAATAAGATCACCGTGTTCGATGCAGAACTAATGCCAGACATAGAAAATCTATTTTCAAAGTTGGCAGGTCATAAATACCTTTCCAAGTTAGACCTTACCAAGGGATATTGGCAGGTACCAATCGCTGATAATGCCCGCGAGTTAACGGCATTCGCGACTCCCAGAGGTCTTTATCAATTTAAAGTCATGCCTTTCGGTTTAGTCAACGCCGGTGCGTCGTGCGTTCGTCTCATGCGCAAATTGTTAAACGGTATGAAAAACGTCGACAGTTTTATAGATGATATCTTCGTTTATACATATACCTGGGAGGAACATGTTAGAGTATTGAGGGATCTGTTCGATAGACTTCACACTGCTAATCTTACAGCAAGGCCCAGCAAATGTAGTATAGGATATTTTGACCTAGAGTGTTTGGGCCATCTTGTAAGTGGACTAGGCCAGTTGAAACCCCACCCAGACAAAATAGGAGCAGTCAGAGATGCACCTAGACCAGAGGCCAAGAAACAAGTAAGATCTTTCCTAGGTTTGATTGGGTTTTACAGGAAATTTGTCCCCACTTTTTCGGCTATTGCCAGCCCATTAACAGACTTGACTAGGAAAGGGCAACCAAATAAAGTTTCCTGGGGTGTGTGCCAGGAAAATGCGTTTAACGCTTTAAAACAGAAACTGATAAGTGCACCAATCTTAAAGTTGCCAGAATTGAACAAAGCTTTTGTGCTGAGGACTGATGCGTCCGATACGGGACTTGGGGCTGTTTTGCTACAGGAGCAAGAGGGGATGAAATTGCCCATCGCTTATGCAAGCAGGAAATTGCTCTCTAGGGAGCAAAACTACTCCGTGATTGAGAAGGAGTGCCTAGCCTTAGTATGGGGAATAGGAAAATTCCATACATATCTTTTCGGGAGGGAATTTACCTTACAAACGGACCAATAGTCGCTCCTATACTTGAATAAAGCAAAGGTCGCCAACGCAAGATTGACGCGTTGGGCGTTGTCTTTGCAACCGTATACTTTCCGAATCGAGGCAATTCGAGGGTCGGAAAATGTAGGTGCTGATTTTTTAAGTAGGGTGTAATTTGCAGATTATTTTTGTTCAGTATTAAAAGTTGAATGTTTTAATAATTGTTTATGTTCACATTCCGTGATTTTTCTAAAAGTGTTACCACTTTTTTTAAGGGGGGAGGTATTGTCACGGAATTGTATAAATCCCTTTTATTAAATACACGTACTCGAGTTTCGTTTTTCAGTATAATAACGATACCCGAGAGTGAGTTATGTATATTGTACAATATTTCGAAACCGTGAGTTCGGTTCACCCCATGCCGCACGTGCGAAGTGCTTTCGATGGGAAAAACCGAATGCATCAAGTGTACGGACGATGTAGAGCTGCATCGTCTGTGTATAAATGCCTCACCGTAAGAGTAAATCTTTACATTACGGAACGCCTTGTCAGTGAGCAGTCTACTTAAGGATTTGCACGTCTTCAGCTGTAGAGGTACGTAAATTATTAATTAATTTATGGTGTATGTTTTCTATGTAGCTTCGGCTTGCGTAGTACAATGCAAATATTTTCTATTCTTGTTTGTATATTTTCTATTCTTGTTTGTATATTTTCTATTCTTGTTTGTATATTTTCTATTCTTGTTTGTTCTTAATAAGAGCTTTATATTAGCAATATAAAGTGGCATTTGTAGGAAACGTTTAGTACCATCAGATTCTTATTGGACACGTGTAGGTTCACTTCTGAACTTGTTTATTGCTTTGTAATGTTGTGCCGATAATGTAATTTGTATAACTTACCGTATATAACGTCATTACGTGTTATCGTATATGCCCGTGTCAGTCATACTACACGGTGTTAGATTTATTTTCAGCTGTAGAGATCAGAGTCGACGAGGTCCCAGCTATAGAGGGGACAATAGAAGTTGACTATAGCAGCTGTAAAGCTAACCATAGCAGCCGTGGAGCTGAATAAACAGTGTGTTGCTTGAATACCAGGTGATCGGGCGTTGTTGACCCATTGGTGGATCGCTTGATTGACCAGTCTGACTAGCAGCCAAGTATGCTAGTGACGGAGTGTTTGTGAGTCACTCCATATATGTAATCTTTTAGTCGTGGGCTAATTTTGGGTGTTTGTGATACCCAGTGGTTTGGAAGTGTAAGATATTTTGCAGGATATCTATCCCATTTGTTTGCACCACATTTTATTATTTGAATAAAGTGCCTCATGTTTCATTATTTGAGGGTATACATTTTTGCTATATGAGTAAAAATACATCATTTTTGCTATCTGAGTAAAACACATCATTCCTTTCATCGTATGAGATGAATCATTAGCCTTTATTATTGCACTGTGTATTTATTTATTTGTATTCATATTTGGGTTACCGTATTAGGTTTGTGCGGATTATGTTAATTTGTCCAATATTTGGACCCTATACACGCACGTATTAATCATAACCTTTCTTCCCATTCAAGTCATTCATCAATAAACATTGCATTTTTATCACCATCAACAGTGTTCTGTTATAAATCCGAAATCCAACCCGGTTATCTTGTTACATCAGGTACAAGTATTATATACTAGTATAAGTAGCGAAGAGTGGTCTTAAATTTATATTCTGACCCAAGATATCAAGCTGACCTCATTTACTTTAAATTATTTCATAGAATGTTCGTTGTACATTGTTTCAAAAGAATTAACATATATGATGACACGTGTACTTTATTTTACAAGTGAGAATGAAAGTATTGAAATCTCTTCACTGATTGTGATATTATTTATAATTTTTGGAACCGTTTTATACACAGTTTTTCAACTATTTGCCCAAATATTGTATACTTGTCCAACAAAGAAAATATTTTATTTAATGAACACTTGGCTATTTTTGTTTCACTTCTTGTCTTTTTGTTTTATTTGGCTAAATATTCTATTTGCACTTGCACATTGAATGCGTCAGAATCATTCCCTATATGTTTTGAAACAAATAGTTGACAGATATTGAACTATTGAAAAATGCATCGCTAAGTTAAATAAAACTAAAGACCAATTTCTTCAATGAATAGATAACTTTTTGTGACATATATATGTTTCCTTGTTATTGATTTGATTATGTATTTGGGTCTGATTTTATGAAAACTGTAACAAAACATTGTACTATCACAAAAGTCTGTATCACCTAGACATATTTCGTATACTGGTGTTTGTGTATCATTCCACTATGGTTCATAAAATGGCAGCCACAAAATTGTCATTCGACTATGGTTCATAAAATGGCAGCCACAAAATTAAAGCATCATCCTCTAATTGATGCTACTCTTCTAAATATTTGTCTCTTTCCAACAAATAAGCATTTGTGATTGTAAGTCACCTAGCAAAACAAAAACTCTACCTATTTAAAAGAGCTAATATGTATTATTTCTTATTGCACACGTATACTAATACACGAGGTTTACGTAATCTTCCTGTGCTTTTTACTTGAATGTATGTTACTTTTGATTATGTGAAACAAATGGCATTTGAGGTAAGGAACTATGACAGTGTTTTTACACCCAGCTCCGCACATTGGTTTGAACTTGAAATATTTAATGAATTTTGGAGGGATATATTTGTACTCATGTTTAGAATGCTAATATCTCTAAAGCAAAATGAGGCCTTTGGTTTCTTACCCAGTGGAAGTATACAGTACCTAATTATTGTGAGAAAAAGAAAAAAAAAGTAAACATGCAAACCACAAAAATACATAAGTTATGGGATTATAAATCAGCTACAGAACATTCTTAGTTCTTCATAGAAGAAAGAATGAAAGAAAAAGAATAGTGGGGAAGAATGGAATTCCGCCTACCTTTTTATGATGGAACGTGATTCTTCCTCAGACATGACTGATTCTGCGACCAAGCTGGCTGTCTTTTGTCTTGGGTATGTCTAAATGTCGTTGAGATAGCGGTTGTGTTGACTTTAAAAGAAATGGTCCATTTTGGATGATGGGGTTGTAAGGTTTACATTATATTCAAACACTGGCTAATTGAAAGGCAAATTGAACTGCACTGTTATGTTGACATATATGTAAAACCATCAAAGTTGATAAAAACTTGTTTTTGTTCGAGGGAAGTCTTGCATCGAAGTCAATATTTAGCACACACATATGTTGGTTTTACCTTTCAGTAGAATAAAATCTTCGTTAAGCTACGGGTGGTTCTTAAAAGGTTCGAAGTTCACACTCAGTCGAGAAAGATACATGTATTTCGATTTTCAGAATTTTAACAAATCTTTTTAATACATGCAAATGTAGATAAACATTCTCGTTCGAGGCAAAGATATATAAAGTTTTGTAAACCCGCAATATTCATAAGCAATTGTTGTAATATTATTTTCATTTATTCATCTTTGACCTTGTTTCGTTCGACACACATAGTACCGGCGGCCTTTTTGCTACAGAGATACATGCATATAAATGGCAGACTGTTCGATAAAGAGATACATGTAAAAAGAAAGAATGAGCTAAAATATTCGATCCAACTGTTCGAATGCACGTGTTTTCTGTGTTTATCTGGTCAGATTTGAACGAACTATTTTCTTAGTAGTACTGATTGCATGAATTTTGTTGTATATTTCCTAGAAATATTGATTACATGTACCAGAGACAAGTGACATAAGTCTTCAATGAGACTAGGGACATAAGTCTTCAATGAGACAAGGAACATAAGTCTTCAATGAGACAAGGGACATAAATCTTTAATGAACATAATGAATATATAGAAGTTAGCTACCTTGTACTATGATCCGGCGCGCACTGTGTATGTGTAAGTGGTCGGGGGGGGGGGGGGGTCTTGAATATCTCGGTTCTTTCGATTTTGAATATTTGTGGTCGTTCTGAGTCCAGTTATTATTGGTTTTTGGTGGATTTATAATTTGGCTTGTTATTTTTCGTTTCCATTTTGTGTATGTTCTTTCGTGCGTATAATATTAACTGACACTATCACATACCATGCGTGTTAGAAGAAATGGATTCACTGGAATATAGACAGTTTATAATCTTGACCCAGGTTTAATAAGAAGTTAATGATATCATTTTATGGACTATATTGTATTTACATAATTTCTACATTTTGATTATTCTACGTACATGATGTTGCTAGTCTGGCTAAGCAATCGTATTGTGGACACGAAAAAAGGGAAATATTAAAGGATTTAGTCTTTATATATGCGAGATTAATTACATTTATTGTTTTGTTAATTTACATTTTATATATCAGACAATAGATATCTGAAATGTTACATACCTCATGTATAAAATATCAAAAAATATGAAATCTGAAATGTTTTACATCTGATGTTTGTAATACCTTGAAACGTTTTGCAAAATGGTTTAAAATTGAATAACATGGAGATGAGTGTGAATTATGTGCAAGTTTAATGTACGATACATATGACTGTATTGGAAGCAAATACTATTTATAACATTTTTCCCATTTGTATGTATTTATTTCTTTAACTGTAGCCCAAGTCAAACTTTTCTGATCAGATACTATGTTTTGATGGAGTTATTGACGATGATATGGATAAATTGCAGGGGACTTCTTGATAAAGTTAAACTAAGGACCGTTCTAGTCTATCCAGGAAATAAAAGTCTGTATACTGTTTACAAGACACTCATTCTCTACCTTTACTTTAAAGCGTGATAAGAACGAAATAGGAATTTAAATATATATATATATATATATATATATATATATATATATATATATATATATATATATATATATATATATATATATAATTACAAATATACACCAAACAGAGCGGAATGTAATATCCCTACACGAAAATACTTGATAACATTAGAAGAATTTTTAAATACGAATAAATAATATTATCAAACAGGTTGGAAAATTTTAATTCGTGCTCAACGGAGATTCGAACCCGGATCCGTGGGTTACGGCACTCATCGCCTTGCCTGTCAGCACCAACCACCTATACCATCTCTACCATGCACACGTCACCAAAACATGATGCTGCAAAGTCGGTGGTATAGGCATTCGTGCCATGCATAGATACCCGCATGTTGACCCAGTAATTAATTCTCATCGAAGTACACAGTCTATCAGGATTCCTACTACAGAAATCAGTGAGGGTACAGTACACATTGATACCACCGATGTGTGTAACAGATGGACAAAACTCACATTCTTAAATAATTGGAACATGCTAAATGGAAATTGTTAAGTAGAAAAAACAAACGTATGACTGGCAAAATAATAGAGCAAAAAGATAAACAAACGCATGACTGGAACAATGATAGAGCAAAAGGTGAAATAGGCTGAGTATAGCGATATTCCTTCTAAGCAAAGATTAAAAGAAATTTTGTAAACAAAACTAATACAAATATAACAAAAGCTGATCAAACACAAATAAATCATAACGAAATTTTAAAAGAAGTTGAGTTATATTATAATAATCTAATTTATACGACCGTGAAGTATGATTTTGAATTAAACTAAACTTTCCTTGTTTGTCATTTAAAACTATCTGATGAAATATCACATTCTTTAGAAAAACATTGACACTAGAAGAAGGTTCAAAAGTTTTATAAATAAGGGAAATGGTACAAGTCTAAGTGTTGACGTTTTCACTGTTGAATTTGGATTTTTTTTCTTCAGAGATATAGGTGTATTTTTATAAGACATGGAGTAGTTACATGAATGTCGAAAGATGAAAAATTAAGCAAGTAAAGGGAATTTTGGTAAATGATAATGAGTATTTTCTTCTTTAGATACTGCAATTGTATCAGATGGGTTGGAAAAACCCCTCCTTGAAACAATAAAGTGCTCAGTTTTTTCAGTAGCGCATTTGGTGTACATTTACATTTTGATAAATCAAAAGTGATTTGAATAGTTTCGAAAAGGCTTAATTAGGACAAATTAGGAAAACAATTAAAATCAAGATGAAACTGACACAGCAATTAAAGTTATGATGGGAAAATTAAAATTGGAATTATTGGGAAGCTCTTTTTCTATTCATTTAGATAGGATGCTGTTTCTTAATTATAACAAATACTCAATTACTTAATACAATTGCATCTAGTGTGGTCAAAAAGGAAAATAACTGAATAACAGTCATCAAAACATTAGTGAGTCAAGATATAAAATATATACATTTAACAATACCGAACTTTACACAAAAGTACGTAGCTGACATGCAGACATTATTTGTTAAATTCATATGGGCTTCAAAGATGGATAAATCAAACGAACACTTGTGATAGAATGTTTTGAAACAGGAAGTCTATAGATGAACAGTGTAGCACACATTTTGAGAGTGTAAACATACTTGTAAATTTATAAATTACTACCATCTTGTGTTGATTTATCGGAACTCCGCAAGCACACTTGAACATTTCATAAATTATTACCGTCTCGTGTATGGGTACGAGAATGTTGCTTTACAACAACCCTGGCAACGAACGTGCAACGAGAACACCCGAACACGCCTGTGAATTTCTAAATCAGTGCAGGACTACGACGTTATCTCTTCGCAACAAATCTTGCACTTAAAGTGCAACGAGAACACCCCAGGTCGATTTGACGTAAGAAACCAACTCGACAACCCTCCCTATTTACCGCAATAAAAGAAAAATGAATCAGGTTAGGTGCACCCAAACTCCAAAGATGGCTACCCCCAAGGATTGACAGACCAGAGAGTGCAGATAACTTTTAAAAAATATGATAAATGCGAAATATAGGCCCTTTTAATTCGTTCCCGAATTGTAGAAGAGCTTAGAAGCACGAATACGCGCTAAAGTCTTAGAAATTTTTTTAAGAAGTAATGAGTAGCGAATTTACGATGGCAACAATCAAGATTAAAAGTTGTTGAATGTGTATGAATTTTTTCAATGAAATTGAACCATATTGAACGGGATAATCATTAGAAAATTTAGGCATTTTCATTCTGTTAAAGTTCAGCAGACAATTAGAATTATGAAGAGACCCACTCACGAAGAAGATCAACTCGCGCAAATTAAATGTTTCCACGGAACAAGACCTATGAAAATAATAAAGAGATTTGAAATGGATGAGGTATATGAGCGTTTATTTGACATTTTATGTAAAAAATTTGGGCAGAAAACAGAGAATATATAAAATATATGTCACAGAATTATAGTTGACCTTACATATAGAGTGGTATCAACAGCAACGGCAATTTATATATAGATTTGCCTGAATTAGTTAAAAAAAAAAAAACCTGCATAAACGTAAACAGGTATGGATTACAAATGTTTTGTATTTTTTCTACACTATGGAATCAATTTTAAATAGTCAACAGCAAATTCTCAAGAGGTCATTACAATACAAGTTAGAGAGATATTGAAAATGGTTTGACAGATGTCTTGTTAAAATCGCCAAGGTCCCAAACATTTAAAATTAATTTAATATAATTCCAAATGTGTATGAACTATGGATTCAGAATTCAGATAGAAATGTATGGACAGAAACTAGATTAAAAGTGTAATAATAACTGAAACAGAGACAATAAGATATATTTGATTTAAGCATTGAACTAACAGCTACAAGAATTTGATGTAGCATTACGTTGGAACAAGAGATTGAAGAAAACTAGCGTCATCGCAGATACATAGGCATAACAGACAAAAATAGAGCTATAGAAAGATGCCTAATATGTTTAAATACCCAAGAAAAGGTATAATACAATAGTCTATGTTACAGTGTAGATAACTCAATATATATATTTCATGTAAAATGGTCAATTATAAAATTCAAAACTTATCGGAACGAATTAAAAGTTCCTTATACAGCTTATTGCGATTCTGAAAGTGTCATCACAACAAAAAATCTAACAATGCTAAGCAACACTCATGCTACAGGCAATGGGTGCCGGAGATACGTTCAGATATATCCTGGACCTCATATACTCAGTCTAGTGGGACGATGCATACATCTTAACTAATTTCATCAAAGTTTTGTTGGTACTTAAAGTCAATTTATTAGTCTTTTACAGTACCACTCATTTAATTCAAGCAATTTACAGCTGTTTACATTGGATTGCAAAATTTGTCTACCATATGTTAAAATATGTAAAACAAATGCAATTTATAGTACATGATAAAATGCATTTTACATTAACAAACATTTGTCATATTTATGATTAAAAGGTTTTTAAAGACAAAGTTAGACAATGACAACATAGCTGGACTATGCAGACAGCCTGCACATAAGAAGTGAAATTTAATTTTCGAATATCCAACATTCATCTTACTCTTAATTCTTAATTTGTTAGGCTATCACAGCCGTCAACTAATCAAAGAGCTGTTAAAACAGGATATAGGAAATGAAGTAAAAATCATACCGAATGACGAGAAAAAATAGATTTCATTTAGTAAGGACTTTGTGGTTTATTAAATAGAAACAGGTGGCAATAGTAATCCTGAGAAAATAACTATTAGATTTGTTAATAGTTACAGATTTGACTTGCAAATAATTTATACTACACGAAATTTGCAGAGACTATGTAATGGTTTCATTGCAAAAATATAGGTAAGCACAAATTAATATTCAGTTGAACAAAATATGCAAACTAAATTCCTGCAAATGGACATTTATCCCAATGAGACTTTTGATAGTTTCTACATATTAGATGAAAGAACGCTACCTCCTACATGCAAATTATATTTGCCATCGTTCAGCTCCAACATATCTGATGACGACTCCAACATATCTGATGACGACTCCAACAAAACTGATGACGAATCCAACATAACTGATGCCGACTCCAACATATCTGATCACGACTCCAACATATCTGATCACGACTCCAACATATCTGATCACGACTACCAATACGTTAAAGATATAATGTCACACTTTAATATGAAAACACTGAAAAATCTATATAACCAGGGCCGTCGCAAGTTTGCGCTGGACGAAACGGCGCCCCGGGCAAGTGTCGCCTTTGATGATGACGCCCTCCACTCTGAAAAAAAAAATCACAAACTCCGCACAATGGCACCCCTTCCCCCCCCCCCCCACGGGCTTGGCATCCTGGGTGGTCGCACGTATCGCCCGCCCCTTACTACGGCCATTAATATAACTATTACATAAAGAAAGATTCTTTAATCTTGCGTGACATTATTCGCAAATTTTGGAATATTAATAATTACCAACTAGACCCTGCGCACTAATACAGCTCACCTGTGCTATCTCATGATCCCGTTTAAAGATATCGGGTAAACATTTAGAACATTTGACAGACTACGACATGTTTCTGTATGAAAGTGGAAAAACATGCTTCGCAAAAGCAAATAATTAATGCCACTCTGACATTTTTAGAGCAAGAAGAAATGATGTCAAGTAAGAAGGGTCAAGGTCACTCATTATAACCTATCTCAATAATTTATATGGCTGGGCTATCAGTCAATACATGCCGGTATATTTTTTTTCAATTTTTTTTTAAAAATTGTTATTGTCGAGAAGCTTATGTGTTTGAGTGTCAACTCATTTGTGAACAATCTTTCTATGTGCTACACCAAATGTTGGTGATTTTAAAGTTAACGTTGCGTTTCATACATCGATATAAATACTTTCTTGGTAGCTTCGGTAGCTTAGTTGGTAGAGCGTCAGACTTGTAGTCGAAAGGTCGAGCGTTCGATACCCGCTCAGGCAGGCCCGATTCGGCTGCCACAGGGTTTCTTTGGGAACGGCACGTTGCTCCCGTTTCCTCGATATGATATAGCTAATTCCAGTTAAGAGTCTTTTCATACTCATTTCATGTTTGTAACAACCATTAGGAACTGTAAGAGTCCTTGATTATGCCTTGTCATTTGTGTAAGTGGGAAGCTGGTCAAAATGTACCTAAGCCAAAACGTACCCAAGCCAAAACGTAAGCAATTCAAAACGCACTCAAGTCAAAACGTACTCAAGTCAAAACGTAACCAGCTCATACTCAGAACATACTCAAGTATTTTGCAAAATGAGACGCAGAACAAAATTATAACTGATGGTTGAAGCTAATCAGCTGCCTAAATTATGGAACCAAAGTCGAATTGGCCTAAACTATCATGGTTTACTTATTTTTTGCCTGTGATAATATAATTTACTTTTTTTTAATCTGGTGGGTGAACAGCAAAATATTATATTTTAACTTCTTTTTTAATAAATCGCAGAAATCATTTGCATTTTCGTGTGGTAACTTTTTGACTTTATAAGTATATATATATATATATATATATATATATATATATATATATATATATATATATAAACTTACAGAAGTTCCTTCAACATATATGGATATCTGTCTTAAACGCCAATAGATGAATCAATAAATAATTGAGTATACTGAGTATCACGCACGTGATACCAACAAGAATAGCAATCAAACTATCTTAGTAACAAGAGACAGTGCTATTTAATGTTTCCATTACCACATAAATCCATGCTTGAAATCAGAAGTAAAATGATAAAACTTGATAGTACACATTTTAATGCAAATGATAAGGTCACATTAGTAAACAATGGATGGTCATTATTTAGATATATGATTTAACTTACCACAAGCAAGTTGGATAATGAATTTAGTATCATTTTCAGATGATTATAATTCTTCAACTGTAACGAATAAGTCTTGGTTCAAAGAGAACGGTACAGGTTTGACAGAACATAACGAGTTGAATATTACTGAAAACTTATTACCTGTGGCAGGTGTTGCAAATGATGACAATTTAACAAGCAATTTATTTCGTAAACATTTTGCTGTAATGCTTATGAGAAACCAAATTTTAACACTGACTTTGGAAAGAGACATTCTCTAACAACAGATGACAAACAAATAAATATGTTTTTAATATAATCCATTGGTTTTGGTTGTTGTAAAGATATAAACACAAGAGCTAGACGGGTTAAACATACATTAATGTAAGATCCTTTACAGAAAAATGATATTATTTTGAAAGATGATTATGTTGCTGCTGATAGCAAACTTCGAATTCAACATATCTCATTGTTGATGCCAAAAGTTGAACCCAATATAAAAATACAAGCTGATATAGATCCACGGTTGTTATCTGGATATACACAAAGATTATGATTTGTGCAAATGCGTGTGTACAGACAACAATATAATGCAAATGAACTCTCGCCTACACGAAGAGTCACAGCCAATGCCACCAAGCAACTTGCAAGACATATATTTGTTGCATTTTAAGCAGCTGCTCGAACTAATGCACAAACACAAAACAAAATGATATTTGATAACAATTATGTAACTCAAGTATTCGTGAGAATAAATTCGATTAAATATCCCGAGACAGCTTTACATTGTGTTTTTAAGCCTGATAGTTTAAATGTAAGTCGTGCGTATATGATGTTACAAGAATCAATGAATACATATCAGGATGGCAGCACAGAAAATTAAATAAATATAGCTGATGTTTCAACATTGTGTCCATATTTAATTTTGCTGAATAAAAACACAACGAGCAATTAATTGTTTCGGTAGACCAGGAACAATATCCCAATTTATTAAATGATTAAGCCTCTTACAAATGTACAGATTTAAAGGAAATGGTATAAGATAAACAACTTTACAGATTTAAAGGACTATGAAATGGAATAAGATAAACAACTTTACAGATTTAAAGGACTATGAAATGGAATAAGAAAAACAACTTTACAGATTTAAAGGACTATGAAATGGAATAAGATAAACAACTTTACAGATTTAAAGGACTATGAAATGGAATGAGATAAACAACTTTACAGATTTAAAGGACTATGCAATGGAATAGGATAAACAACTTTACAGATTGTGTTAGCAAAGATATGTTGCCACAAATATATATTTAAATGAAAGCATGATTGTTAATACAGAAGACTAATTTAATTGAAATGGTACAAATTAGGTTGCTATGGATAATCATCCTATAAATGATGACATTGAATATTTTGATTCATTTGGTCTGCCTCCAAGTGATATTATTAAAAAGTATATGATACAAAGCAAAAAGCCAATTATTTAGAAGAGTGCGCATATATAACATATTGATTCAGTTAGGTGTGTAAATTTATCTATTTAGTACATAATTCTTCGTTATAAAGGTAAGCAACAAATTAATATATTACTTACGTTTAGGAACACGAGTTTTAATGAAAAACGTATCAATCAATATGCAATAAATTATGCAATATAATTATTTAATGAAATCATATTGTTTGAAATGCAAGAAAGAAACAGACACACAATGAAGTTAGAACAAAAACTAAAACTAACAGATCATGAAAGGAGTATGCACAATATGTGGAAGAAAACATTCTACCAAAAGCTATGTAATATAATTATATAAATAAGAAATAATATTGTTTCAGGTGTAGAAAAGAGACATATAAAATTATGAAGTTATCACACGAATTAAAACTGTCAGGAATATCATAAAAGGTAATTGTGTAATGTATAACACTAGAAAAACAAGATTTGTACCATCAAAACGGGCGGTAAATTAGACAAAAATGCCTAAGGGTGGACTCATGCTGCCTTTTTACAATTAATGGGGTCCTGGAAATCCGTTAGAAAATTAACCCCCAGTCAATGTGCTTGATGACATGTGTATGCGTTATGACTACTGTATTGATGAAAATCCTACTAACAAAGACCAATGTGACATAAACATGTTGAATGTGTTAAATGTACATAAGGTTAAAACATTGCACAAAAAAAAAAAATTGACACAATTTGTTGTGAGGCCTATTATTAGTGCTAAACACAAGCTTCGGTTACGCAAATCAGAGAACAAAAAATGCGTTGAGTGGCCAAAATGGGCTACACAACTTCCTGAGGAGTTGCATAAACCAATCATAAGAAAATTTACTCAACGCCGTGTACTAACTGATAAAATTGATTATATAGGGTCAGATAATTTATCTTATATGAAAATTCAATAAGTGTAATATAGGATATAAATATTTGCTAAGCGTTATTTATATATTTAGTAAATATGCTTGGGAGCATACCAATTCATTATTAAACTTGAATTTATATAAACAATGCTTTTAAAACAATCCTAAACATGAGGATGCCTGAGAGTCAGTTCACCAGGGTAGTGAATTTTATAATCAAATTTTAAAAACTGGTTGCATGAAAAAAATATTGAAATGTACGACACTTGCAATAAAGGTAAAGCTATGACTTTTGAATGATTTAATCAAACATTTACAAAGATAATATGAAAGTACTTGAGAGCAAACAACATAAATAAATATTGGGACATTTTACCAGAACTTATAGTTAAATATAATAATACAAAACATGTGAGTATCAACATGACTCTTATAGAGTCTAGTAAAAAGACAACGAATGAACACTTTGTTTATAGGAGTCTATATTGTGATTCTGTTTCTAAAAGAGGAAAACCAAAATCCAAAATAGTTGATATAGTAAGAATTTCACTTAAAAAATGTATACTCCCAACTGGATCGAAGAATTGTTTCAAATGACAAATATGATATATTTTGGTTTGTTTCTTTACGGCACAGTAACACAAATATGGTATTTAGTGCCGAGGCAATGGGAGTAAAGTGCCTTGCCCAAGGACACACCATGGTAGCTGACCCAGGCTGGTCTGATGGTAGGATTCAAACCCGCATTTTTTTGGTCGTATGATATATACAAAATCAGTTGTGTATGAAATAAAAGATTTAAACATTGTGTTACGGAATTATATATATTTTTCTTTTTAATAATTGAATATTTATTAGGTTATGATCTCTGTTCTTAGTCTAACAGCTGTAGTCTTGCCGTGAGTACACATACGGTATTTTTGGATCAATATTTCACTTAGTTGCTTGTTGCTTTAGTCATGTGACGTATTTTCCGCGAGCGAGAGAATGAACTTTTGACCTAGTTCTCGTACTTTTAGGTGTAAACATTTTATTGACTAGGAAGTACAGTTTAAGGTCACATCCGAGGCATGAATCCTGTTTACTAGAAGGAAATTATTTCGAAATACCCAGTTGTTTATCGAAGACGTAGTATGGTTTTTTATTTCGATTCTGCGCATTAGGGATATATATATAGGGATTATTAGCCGCATTCTGGCATTCATCAATGTTACGTAGAGATTGAGAGGTCATAACGAATTTGATTCAATTTGAGTGTGGGATATTATTCTTTGGATATTTATTATTAATACAGTACTTTTAGGATTCAGTACTGCGTCTTTAACCTGAATTATTATACAGCTCCGTGGAATTATCGGAAACATTTCTAAAACTTGTGAGATTCCAGATTCACAAGGATTACTTGGATATAACTCATTCTTATCAACATATTAGCACAGTAAAGGCTATTTCATTCGGAACATACATTCGGAATATTTGGATTAACTTCCGGAATAGTGAACTTTAAAATAATTTAGGACTTTTAAGGATATTCTTCACTGTAAGTTATTTTTAATTCTTTCACTTTAATTGTTTGCTGAAACATATTAATATTTTAGGAAATTAAGGATTTGTATTTTAAACCTTGAAAGCTTGTTCGAGTCTTTTCTTTTCTTACATAACCCCTAGTCGTAACAATTGATAAAAATTGAAGGAACGTTTCATCAACAAGAATAACAGCAACCGAAACAAACTGTTTTTATAATTGAAATAAAAATATCGAAACGCGATCATAACATGAAATAAGCGTGTGTTAACTGCAAAAACTAAGAACCAGAATTTAATTCGTGGTACCAATTACAGATATACAAAATATTTAAACGATCTTGTTTTAGCCTACATTAATATGTAGTGATCTTAATTTATTTATATAATATTTCAATTTATGCACCAACAAAATCAGATATCATTTATTTTTAAAATAACCCTTTGTTTTGGCTGTGATTGAGCAAAGAAAGTACCTATATCAATGTTCCCTTTGTTGAAAATAACTTCAATGGAGACTTAATGGCCCTCCATAATATATATTTTCAAATTATGAATAATATATATATATATATATATATATATATATATATATATATATATATATATATATATATATATATATATATATATATCTACACAATCTTTAGAATTAGCAAATATATAAAACAATTAATAAGATATGTAAATAATATTATAATGTGTTAGCTAAATTCTTTATACATATTGTAAAATACAAAATTCATAAGATATTTGAAGGCCAACTATTTTAATAATTATCTATCATATATACTTTAATAATTTTAAAAGAAATTCACCACACCCTAAAAGCAATAAGCTGGGGAAATAATATTATAATTCGTTAATTAATTACTTTCCCGAAAATTTAAACAGAAAATTTGAGACAAAATATATTTCAAACAATTTTGAAGAAAAAAATATTTTTTTTAACAAATTTGGGGGAGAAAAAAAAGAGGAAAATATATATTAAAAGAATGAATGAAAAAATATACATTGTTTTTAAAAAATATATTTGTCAAAAAAATGAAAAATGCATTAAAAACTTTTGAAAAAATATAGCATAATTTTACGATAAAAATCAATAATAAATCTTTTGAAAATATATAAACAAATTATATTAAAATCTCCTAAATATATCATTCCCTACCCTCTAAAGCGCAAAAATATATCATTCTTCAGCCTCTAAAACGTAAAAACATATCATTATTTTGCCTCTAAAACGTGAAAATATATCATTGTTCAGCAATATCCAGAACTCCCCTTTTATATCTACCGCGGTGGTGGTGGTCATGATGATGACGAAGATGGTGGTGGTGGTGGTGGTGGTGATGGTGGTGGTGATGGTGATATAAGACATAGTGCAATGCAGGCTAGATACTGCATTTGAATTGTTTTCGGTTACATGGGCCTGTCGATACTGTGCACATTGATACAGGAGTTCTTTTTATGTGCTTTTTCTCAAATAATCTAATGCTTTCATACTCTACTGATTCAATTTTAAAACCCTATGACTGAATTTACCCCGACTTCTGATGTTTAGTATCGCAAAAGATTCATCTAACTATGCATGTACATACGTCTTTTAAAGTACTAACACACTAAGTCAAAAATATCATCTATTTTATGATATTAGTGTTGATGTTTGTTTTGGTTTTTTTCTTTGTTTTTATGTTTGTTTGTTTGTTTGTTTTTTGTTTTGTTTTTTTGTTGGGGGGGGGGGATTTATGTTTCCAGTGAACTCATTGTTTAAAGCCCTCTCCTTGTTTTTTCTAAATGGGTCTGAATTAACGCATTTGTAGGTTTATACTAAAACTCATATCGTCTGTAAATACTTTAAAAATGCAAAGTGAAATAAATGTAAGGAAATAAAATATTACGTGAAACGTAACATTATATTCCAGTACGTTTTTAAATGTAACGTTGATAAAGCTATAATTCATCAAACTGGACTACGTATATATGAGGAATCAAAAATAAATTAATTAACTGACAAGGAGTGTTAAAGAGGGGAAGAAGTCGACTTTTGCTTATTTTAAAAGATGAAAGATGGCGTTTGCAATCTATTGCTTGAACTGTACAGCACACATTTATTGTTATTCCCCTTGAAACAAAACGAAGAAAACACTTTTAACCTCATTTGAAACCTCGAGACGGAATGGTTCCCGACATACAAGTTTTTAAGAAGTTGATGGACAAAAATAACTAAGATCACATCTTGCTAAGTTTAGTTCCAATTGATTAAAGTGTCAATCATGCTAACACTGGATAATGATTTCATCAGAAACAATGACTCTATTAAAACGTCCTAAAGTGCTTACAAGTATTAATCAATTAACCCATGCCTGCAACTAGACATGAATACAATGTACTTTAATTGAAATCTAATGTCTACGTCAACAACTATAAATGGTACAACACAAAGATCGTTTGAAAATAGAAAGAAAGGAAACTAAAATGCTAGAAAAGGAAATCCATGCAATTTCTAAATGTCTTTATGCACTCCTTTGGCTTTGTTACCGTCTTTCAACCAGGAACATATATATATGAGAGAGAGAGAGAGAGAGAGAGAGAGAGAGAGAGAGAGAGAGAGAGAACAATGCTGATTGTGTGTAACATCTTTGATGGAAAATGGTTCTATTTTGGAACATAATCCCTGAATTTTATTGGTGTTTTTACATTTTGGTAGGCATTCTAGTCAATGTGTTTCATATGTACGAAGTGGCAGACTGACATATGGGGAAGCAAAAACAATGATTACATACAAAAGACTAAAATGGTCCGGGTTTTTGGTTGACACACTGGTATATTGTTACTGCCAAAAGAGGTACTGAGTGTCCAAACCATAAAACAGCATGTCAGAGACTCTGGTCGTTTTCAATTGCTAAGCTTGATTACATAAGTTTTTTCCTGTTGTACAAGAAATAACATTTTTGAGAAATCTCTTTGTGTCAACTTACATTTGCATGTGAGGTCTTTGTGATTAGAAACACGTATAAAATATGTATTGATTATTTCAGTCTATATTGCCAATCGATTTTTTATCGGTTCATCGTTGAGGTAAAATGGCTTTATTTGTAAACATTGTAAAAAAAACCTGATAGATAGATAGATACATGTACATATATAAATATATACATATATACATATATATATGCATGTATATATATATATATGTATATATATGTATATAATATATATATATATATATATATATATATATATATATATATATATATATATACACTAGTAGGACAAAACCATAGAATAGTAAATTTTTTAGTGTTTGTTTTACAATAACCATTTATTGATTGAGAATTTGAATTATAAAAAAAGAATAAAATGCACTGACTACTCCAATTAGTTTTTAGAACATGAATTATATTGTTGATGTACAATTTGGTCCTTGGTACGGTTTTATAAATCTTTTTAAATTAGGTATTGGAAAACAGTTTACTCTAAAAGAAGATTCTTAATATCTATTTATTAAATAAAAATTTATAAAATTACCATTATAACTACTACTGGTCTTAAAGTACCATTATAACTACTACTGGTCTTATATAGCCATTATAACTACTACTGGTCTTAAATTACCATTATAACTACTACTGGTCTTAAATTACAATTATAACTACTACTGGTCTTAAATTACAATTATAACTACTACTGGTCTTAAATTACAATTATAACTACTACTGGTCTTATATAGCCATTATAACTACTACTGGTCTTAAATTAGAATTATAACTACTACTGGTCTTATATAGCCATTATAACTACTACTGGTCTTAAATTACCATTATAACTACTACTGGTCTTAAATTACAATTATAACTACTACTGGTCTTAAATTACCATTATAACTACTTCTGGTCTTAAATTACCATTATAACTACTACTGGTCTTAAATTACAATTATAACTACTACTGGTCTTAAATTACCATTATAACTACTTCTGGTCTTAAATTACCATTATAACTACTACTGGTCTTAAATTACCATTATAACTACTACTGGTCTTAAATTACCATTATAACTACTACTGGTCTTAAATTACATTATAACTACTACTGATCTTAAATTACCATTATAACTATTACTGGTCTTAAATTACCATTATAACTACTACTGGTCTTAAATTAGAATTATAACTACTACTGGTCTTAAATTACCATTAGAGCTACTACTGGTCTTAAAATACCATTATAACTGCTACTCGAACTAGTGCTGGCTTCTAGCTATTATATATCAATGACCCTTAAAAGTAGTTTATACACGATTCTGAAATTGCAGTAGGCGAAATTATGGAAGCATTTTCAGGCAACATTCGAAATCTTTCCGCATAGTTCCATCTCTTGATAATTTGGAACAGATTTGCAGCAATGCCTCATCGTTCCTTGTATGCATTCACTTCTTCATTGCTAATTTATCCTTTGACTTCTTCCTTTAAGACAAACTGTCAAGGATAAGGTGAAGGTTATAAGACCGTTCTGAAAGATCAACATTTCATTTTAGCAGGCGTCCTAGTAGACAGATGAAACATGGCACTCACTAACACCTGCAGGCAAGCAAGAAGGCATGCACGGAAGGGAAGGACCGTGCAAGCCTTTGAAAAGCATTTGGAGAATGCAGTGATACGATTCCTATGTTTCATTGCTAGTTTATCCTGTCATTCCTTTCTTTGAGACCAATCTGTCAATGATAAGGTGAAATTAAAATTGTAAGACCGTTGTGAACATTTATCTCACGCAAGCAGATTTCCTAGCAGACAGACGAAACTTAGCACTCACTGACCTTTGAAGGCATGCAAGCATCCACGCACGGACAAGAAAGATAACGCAAACTTCTGAACAGTATTGGGATAATTTTGCTAATGCTATTATCTCTGATTTTTAAGTGAATGAAAGGAATATCCGAAGCCAAAAGAGAAATTGTTTGATGATAGTATAGTAGTAGAAGAAAGAAGTAGTAGTATGTAAATAAATCAATGAATGAATGAGAGACATAATAAATGAATGAATGCATGAACGTATTGTCTCTGAGATTTTGAAGCTAATTAACAGCCGGCTCTTAAGTGATGTTTAATATTCATGCATTGCATTTGCTTCGTAGCATTACATAAACATATTGCGATGGATTAAAAAGGGTTATTTTTTCAATGTGACATTAACAACAGTAATATCAACAATAATAATATCAGCAACAATAACAATGGCCTATATCAGATTATTTTACTTGGAAGTTTATGACATTACTAATATGAATTTGTCTGACATTCGTTGTTAAAATAGCGGCACAAAAAGCTCTGGAAAGGACGAAAACATAATTAGGGTATTACGATTATTATAATAACTTTATTTTGCTGAGGATAATACATTTTATTCTGAATCTATCATTATTATTATTCATCGGTGCTATTCCTATTATCTCACGTGATTTTGTAGTAGCAAAAACTTTGACCCCGGTACAGTTCTACGATGCTTCTAGATATGCGCATCTGAAAACAACATCTATGTGCATTTCAGTCATTCATTACTTTGCTGACAAGAAAGATCATAAGTTAACCCATGCAATAGTTGTATTTCATTGCACATTGATATCTAAAGTTCAATTATTTCCAAAAGTTTGAAGTATTTATTTGTGACGATGTAGCCAAATGTATACTTGCTCACACACGGACGCTGACACATCATATGCTTACACACAGAAATGCGGGGTTGTAGACTTATGCAATTCAAAAATCAAAACCGTAAAGGGGACACTTTGCAAATCAGTATACCTCATTTTGTTAGGCAATACTACGTCATAGCTTACAGGTTTTGATTTTCACAGCACTTAAATGAATTGAATTATGCTTAAAAGAGGGCAATGCCCCGTACACGGAAGAGACAAAGGGAACGTACCGGTCAAATCAATATCAGTGCGATTACCTACATAGAAAAAGTTTCATTCTTTGAGCTTGTCTGGCACGTTATTTTAATTCTGAAAATTGTCAATATATCTGTGTAATTTTGAATTCTCTTGCCTAAGATTTGAACTACTTATGATTCTTTGTCTTATCTTCTAAAGCCATGAGTAAAATTAATTTTTATCCAACCAAATTATAGCAGTGGTTTGCAATGTCGTAAAAGTAAACTCATTAAATCATGTATAACCAAAGACAGGCAACACACATTTAAAGATTACCTAAAATGCATTTGAGTGGGAGAGTTTCATTTTTATGTAGGTTACTGTTTTGTACTACTGTAGCCTTGTGACCTATTTAAATACTACCACTAGTGCATGGTACCAAACGTTGTGCTTGGTGATTGGTTCATCGCTCGTTATCGCTCGTTAACCAATATTTTTTTTTTTTTCTGGTACCTTTATCAAAAACCACACCACCGACTTCAACAAGAATTTGCACGGCACATGGCATCATTAAAAACAAATAGGCTTGAAACAATGCTGATGATTCATATGTTCACATGTTACAAGGTATTTAGACCCCCAAAAAAAAAATTAAACAACCGCCGACTTTTTTGTCCTTTAACCTCTTGATAACTTTTACGGAATACTTTCAGGGTTAGTGCACACAGATGAGTGAAAATAATTGATATCCAACTCAAATATAGAAATCTTTATAAACGGTATTCAAATAACAATTTTTTTTCTTTGCAAAATAAATTTACCGAAAATAGGAGGAGGGCCTGTTATTATAATATCTTTTTATCATCTTTCCTTCCAATAAGTTCCCAATATATCATCTTGTTTTCTAAGGGAATTTTCAGTATATCACCCTGTTGTCAAAGGATTTCTCTTTAACAACTTCCTAAATCTGAGAAACTGATTTTGTAATTCATAGGTCTATTATAAAAGCAAATCATTGTAATTAAATACAAATTACAACATGCAATTGACAAATAACAAATTACAAACATCTCCAAAGGTCTATTTCAACTATTAAAAGTTACCATCAGCACCAAGTGCCACTAGATTCCTATTAGTTGAAGATAGCCAGTGCACTAGCAATTACTGAGACTATATCGTGGTGAAAGGGAACAACCAGCTACGTACGCCCGGTCAATACGAAAACCTAGCGGTGACTGAATCATTTAAGATATTTTCATGGACATTAGTGGACAGTGTTGTTCAATTTTTATTAAATGCTCCTAGATTGCTAATGCAATCAATGGTTACAAGATAAAGGAAATATCAATAGATATGAATAAACTAAGTAATTTTAAGAGATGAGAAACATCCCTATATGTTTAGACTACTTGACGGGTTTTAGGAGTCAAGGATACAAAACCTGCTCATAAAAGAATTTATAAGTACTGCTTCAATGTGGAAAATTAAAAGTTAAGGCCCGATTTTATGAATTTATTGTAAAAATTCAGATAATTTCGGTTTTCGAATCTATAATTAACGTCGCAATTATCGAACTTATAAACATGAAATTGTTTTAAATGTCTCATGAACATAGCGTGTTTCACAGCCTTTCACAATGTGTCATTTTACTGAGAGGAATCAAGGAATTTACTAAAATTACCAAATCACCAAAATTAGCAAAGGAATTACCATCAAGGAATTATCAAATTCAAGTCAATTGATTATGCAGATAAATCTTTTTTATGATGCAGTTTCCTTCTTTTTGGTATTAGTTTATTTTATTTTTTTTTTGAACCTAGGTTGCATTAGTTCAAGTATTTTAAAGGGAAAAAAACATCGCCATTGCCTTTGATTAATGCAAATAAATTTTCCGAACTGAGAGTTTCCGTGAAATCATAAAAGAAAGTAGTAAATGAAACGCTTCTAGCTTGATACTGCAGTGTATGCAATCATTACGGCCAATTTGTTTCTTAACAAATACAAACACAGACAAGCAGGAATGTAAAAAGGTACATCAATCAAGTACGACATTTAAAATATGATCTGGTTCATAAGATCACATCCCAGATACTTACTAAAGCCCTCTACAGAACATTTTATTTCTTCAAATTTGATTTTCGATAAAACGAGTGTAAAACAAAAACCATCGTCATATAATAAGATGTTAAATAATACACAATTCTTTTTTTTTTTTTTTTTTTTTTTTGGGGGGGGGGTATTTGACAGTTTACTTTATCTTTAATTAAGGACCAACAATATGGTTTTTTCTGGGGGGTTTTCGGTGTGTGTGTGTGAGGGGGTATATGGCAGTTCACTTTGTCTTTATTTAAGGAAAATAATATTAATGGCTAATGCTTTTTTTAGGTGGTGTTTATCTGACAGTGTACTTTATCTTTATTTAAGGAAAAATAATATTTATGACTAAGGCTCTCAATGTTTCATACTTTTCTTCATCAGAAACTGTCTAAATAAGTTGCAGCAATATTTATATGTACGCATTCACTGTATTGTATAGGTCATCATTCACATAAACACATTTTATACGTAGATATTGAGACTGAAATTGCACAGTTGAGCACGCGTATAAACATACGTATATATATATGATAAATAGGTAAATATGACAGAGAAGCACTATCAGTAGTGGATACATTGTCATAACTGGAGCGTAGTGAAGTTAAAATAACACGATTTTTACAAACATTTTGTGTGTGTGGGCTTCGGGCAATTCAAATGCCTGTTTTGGCAGTATACCTACCACTCTATCTCAGCTATATTATACTATGATGCTATATTGAAGCTTATTAAAATAAATGGAGATGACAAAAATCACCAAATCGGATTAAAGGTAATGGTTGTGCTCTGCACCCATACGATCATGCAGAGCATGTGGATAGATAAAAAATAATTACTAGTGCAACACACCAACACATTTGTGTAGGTATGTAACTACACTAAAATAAAAACCATATTATCTAACAAAAATCTATATTTACTGGCACAGATCTAGTAAGATGCTATTTAAAATCTTACTAAAATAAACGGAGATGATATAATGATATACACTTACCTTTAGTGCAGGACCTGTGTATCAGAGGTACAGTCACGAGCTGAGTTATATCCTACTGTCATAGTATATGAATGTCAATATACAAGTAAAGCTCAGATCGAAAGTTTTGTTGTTTGATTTTTGCCAGAGGTGAAAATGACAACCACCTCCTTCTCTGTAGAAGCTATTACATACAATTACACTCCGCGATCAAAATAAATATAAGGAAGGATTTAAAATGTTCACTCAAAATACAAATCATGTGAACAAAAAGACATGTAAGAAAGTTGTAATTGCATAAAGTGCATTGAAAGTCAGAAAGATTCCAGGGAGGGGTTGATCAAGTGTTAGGTTTATGCATAAGAGCCGCCCGACATAATGGTATAAAAAATAATTTTAATAGGCGGATACAATAGCATCAAAGTTGACTGTCAACGCCAAAAAAAGCGCCTTAGTAATTATGAAAGATTCTAGGGAGGAGCTTGTCTCGTGTGGGACCTACGCACAAAGAACCGCGTGACACGATAGCAACCAAAATATTCAAAAAGGTTTAAGAGTGTTCAGAACTCACAGAACAAGAAGTACGATCACGGATCGTAGAAAAAAACTGCTGTACAAAGACGATTGCTGCGCACATTGCATTGCAGTAACGCAGCGAACCATTCGGAGATCATTTGATACTTTCATACAAATCAGACATTTCGCCTCTGCAATATGGCGGCGCCCATCACACGGTAGATACGATTCAGTTTCAAATGCATACCATTATTCATTCATGACTTGTTGCACTTTGAATTATAAATATCCAGATGCATACCATTATTCATTCATGACTTGTTGCACTTTGAATTACATGACTTGTTGCACTTTGATTTACAAATACTCAAATGCATACCATTATTCATTCATGACTTGTTGCACTTTGAATTACAAATACCCATATGCATACCATTATTCATTCATGACTTCTTGCACTTTGAATTACAAATATCCAAATGCATAACTTTATTCATTCATGGCTTGCCTGGTCATGAGATTCATCTATTCCTCATAAATAATGGTCCACATGAATAGTGAAGCATCATGCCGAACAACGATGAAATATTTAGTTCATTTTGCAAGGATTTATTAGTTGATAATTTCATCAAGGAAGGAAATTACATTGTATGTAAAAGGATGATCAGGCGTGTAGACAACTTTAAATTCAAATCTGTATAACGCAACTTTCACAGAAACACCACAACAGTATGCAAAATATAACGTCCAAGTCGCAGAGCGTAACGAAGCTGAAGTCTAAATATTTGAGGAAATACTTATACCCATACATATAAATTGATAGATTGGGATATATAGATATACGACCTACAATGACTTTGTTCTAGTTCACACAATTCTAACATATCAAATGACGATTATCTGTATATGCCGGATGCCCTGGAACATTGTAAGCAGAAACTACTTGGAGATATACGTCACGGAATCTTGCGGCCCAAAATACCGTTGTACTATGTATAAACATAAATATAGATTGGGTTTCGTTTCCGCGTGCAGTGTTATCCATGGTGTATGGTTTAAGTTTTGGCAATTGCGAAAAAGAATTTTGTTCACTTACTGAAGTACGTGTAAAGTGCCGGCAGTTGTGGCCCGCTTACCCCGTATGACTCGAGAGTGGGTTTGGTCACGTCCTAATAAATATAGAGCTATTTTAATTCATATCGTTACAATGCACAGCAACCTTATCAGGGAGCTGTCCACTTTACGGAAACAATCTTCAGTTGTGGAGGTGTGTGGAAGTGCAAAACTTCATTCTTTCTTCCTATCGTTGGTATGTGATAATGTCAGACTTATGCAATATGATGCCATGCTCTCAGATATAATAGTCTATTTTAGGTTAGACATATTTGTATCTGTGGCACTGTGAAATCACGGAGGACAAGGGTAAAATGGATTACATAATAGACATTGGAGTAGACAGAATATTTCATGCCAATATTTTAAAATGACATGTAAAGGTCTGAGAAGGTTGTATTCAACGTAGTATGTTCTGCGATCATAGAAGACGATCCATGTGACGAACTAAAACATGACCCTAGTATAGGATTTCCCTTGGAGTGCCCAACGGAAGTGGGGAAAAAAAGGAGTAGAAAATGTTAACGTGTACCCAGAGCTACCTGAGGTTCAGCGTTGACAAAGCACAGAGATGTTACATACATACCGTATATACTCGCTTATAAGTCGACGTTTTTTACTTAGAAGTCGATTCATGCAGAGTAGGGGTCGTCTTATAAGCGCGACATTTAAAAAAAATCTTGAGGTAATGTTGGAAACTCTAGATGTTTGCAGTACATACAAATACTATAAATTCATATATTTGTACGTTTTCATGCCACTATTTCTATGCAGTAATGCATACATGATATGCACTGTGTTTATCTGTTTCATTACGGTATTCATTACACAATACGTGTATCTACAGTTATTTCGATTTTATTAATTTGAAAATATTACCGGTAAATTAAATACTACCTACCGCAAAATGAAGTGTCCGTCAATGTTTAACGTGGGAGTTTACTAGTAAGTATATTGCCTCCATTTTCGTGCAAGTCCGAACAACCCGTATTTGTCTTAATATTTGTGTTTTGCTGTATAAAGACTGTGCTTGATGCAATAAAAGTTTTTATTTAATTTGTATTTTCCTTTTCCACAAGTCAGATTTAATTTCCAAGTGATATTTCCCAAGCTATCTGCCAGTGCACGTAGGCCGATAAGCCTTTGGCTTGTAAAGGGACTCACTTTATTTCAAGTTGACAATCCTTTTTGATTGAGCCGCCAATCTATACTTGTTCAGTGCCAAGTAGAGTTCGCCAACTTCCTGTGCATATTACTGTGACCTTAATCCCTTTGCTTGAAAAGGCACCACACTCTTCGCTTTCCCACGTGACAACCTTTTGATCAAGCCTCGAGTTTGATACTTGTTCAGTGTCAAGTAACAGAGGATGGCTATTTGAACTCCCTGTGATCTTGCCGCAGAATTGACATGTGTTCAGTTGCAGCCTTTAATAGATTTCTGATTTTCTGATCAAAGTGTTACTCAAGCTCAGTCTCTGCATAAGCACCCGCATATGACAGTAAAGCCGAGAATGGATTAACAATGACTAGACTACGATGTAGGATTTCAGAACTTTATCAGACAATGAGGATTAATTCTTGGACTTTGTACCAGATGACATTAGATAGTGACATTTATAGGATACCGTGAATCACAATAAAGTGGACATAACTTTCATTGTTTATTTGTACGACGTGTGGAATTAACATATTACCGGATATTGTGAATCGGATCATTCTGAACTTCTATTGTTATACCGGTATGTGACATATAATTGAATTCGTTGATTTATCATATAGACGGATTTAAAATGTCAAGCATTATGGATTTCAATGGACTTTATTACACAAAGATGGACAAATTGTAAGTTGTAAATTTATTTGTGACATATTTCACTAAATAATATAATTATATTTTACACTGGTTTTGTCTTTATTTTCTTATCTATCCAGTTAATCTTGTTTATATTTCCAAAGTGCGTTTCTGACTCACTAAGAAGTCACCCCTTCAGACGGATCTGACTTCCAAAATACACCCCGACTTATAGGAGGGTCAAAAAGAAATTCACTTTTTGCAGCCTTAAAAAAAAAGGGGGGGGCGACTTATAATCGAGTATATACGGTACATACCCAGACGTGTTTTACAAACATCTCATGTCATACCGAATTAATACAGTATGAGATAAATTTAAGTACATCAGAGTCAATCAAAATTAAAGGTTATCTAATACTTTTTAATGCTCTAATAAGGTAAGAAAGATTCTGGACCTGGGTGTTACTGAAAATTTAACCTCCCTGTATTCGTCTCGCGTGGTGCTGGTCAGAAAGAAAGCTGGAACAAACCGTTTTTGCATAGACTTTAGTAAACTGTGTAAAATCACCGTCTTGGTTGCAGCTCTTCGATTATTCAGGAAGCATAATATGGCTGATCCTGCTCTAATTGGCTACATGTAATATTAAATAGTCTATTCTATCGAAAGACCAAGTTATATCTTGGCTTAATTTCTGACCGCGACATCTCCAAAGAGCTGACTGTTGCATGGAGCATGATTCGTCGATTTCCTAGAGGGAAATGACAGAATTGTCGCTGTAGATTTTCTTATGTCAAATCAGTTGGGATATGGCCTCAATCGCTTCAGCTACATATCTGAATTTGACCCCCATTGTGGCTCCTAGGTTAAAAATCTAGAAGTAATTAAAGCTTTAATTCTAGCGAGACTAGCCCTCATAACAGTATGGTGCACCCGTAGTTTCGCATAGCTTGCAATTTTAAGCAATCTCCACTCAAGTCCGTTGGCACCGATATGATGGCATCGTAACCAACAGCTCATATTAAGCAACCCAATTACACGGTCATACTAACGACGAATCGTAGAAAGTTAACAGCGTACCCAATGAATAAAGGCTTTCTTGTACGAACATACACTGTTAGAGAAGCTGACATCTGTAGTCAGAGCATTTTGACCCCAAGACCATTGAAGTGACTATAAGTTAGCCCTAAAAAAATAAAATAACAATTTTCCATTCGAAGCTTGTGTACTGAGTTATTAATTTATTTTCATAATCGAAAAATATTATTGTAATGACATTGTTTAATATGTTAAATATCTTAGTGAACAAACTGTATGAAAACATAACACGTTTGCATTATTGATTCTTTTAACAGATTCAATCTTATGAAAGGCGGGAATACCAAAATAATCCATAGTATGGATCATTAATTTCTGGATATTTTGAAAGATATTCAGTCATAAAAATATTATCACTTTTTCATGAATTTTTAATTTGTAAAAACTCTTTACTATCTATGACAGACAGGCAAAGATAATGTTATATTTTTAAGCTTGGCTATTCTTCAGTTCGTGCACATAGAAACATCCACTATAGCTAAATATAGATTTTCTCAGATTGTCTAAGACATTTCTGAAACAAATACATTTTCCCCCCACATAATAGCGAAGGGAATCCACCCAACATTAATGGAAACATATATATATATATATATATATATATATATATATATATATATATATATATATATATATAATCCATGTATGCTACATCATAACATATATATAATCCATGTATGCTACATAATAACATATATATAATCCATGTATGCTACATCATAACATATATATAATCCATGTATGCTACATCGTAACATATATATATATATATATATATATATATATATATATATATATATATATATATATATATTCCATGTATGCTACATCATAACATATATATATAATCCATCTGTCCATGTATGCTGCATCATAGCATATATATATATATACATGGAGTGTAAGGAGAGAAAGGGGTAGGAGTGCTCAAATACACACACACACACACACACACACAAGATAGTAGTAGTGATCACGCATCCACACAAACATCCATGGGGGCTTAAGTTTTAGTTGCGAAATACAAAAGATAAGGACATGAAACAAATATTGGCAATAATTTGAATAGAATCTCTGTTTCTGGGAGATTTGGGTGGCCCTAAAGAGGACCCTTGGGATGTTTAATCAGATGGTTAACACTGGTGGTTACGCTTAGCTGTTCTTCTTTGCAAGTTAATTGGCACTGCTGGTCCATAAAGCAATACTCGTTTTAGGCACCTTTGTATTTCAGTGTACACTCTACTCTTCCATATAGCCGTGTCTGCGATCTTGGTGATGACCCATGTTGACTTCACATATATAAAATAGTCTGGATCAATCAGCATGCTTGAAATGATAATCGATTACTCCACGTCCGTCCACATCTTGGTTTGTGTTGAGAACAGATGCCACAAGGGGTAAACGCGCCTCTATATATCGTCTACATTTGAATCAGAACTAATTTAGAGGTTCCACCAACCAGAACGCGCGTGACTTAAATCAGTCAGGACGTGCTTTCTAACTTCCAATTAAAATGGAGTGGACGCGTAATATCAATTTCTCTTTCTCTCTCTCTCTCTCTCTCTCTCTCTCTCTCTCTCTCTCTCTCTCTCTCTCTCTCTCTCTCTGGTGTTGAGAACGCTTTGCGTCCCGCGAGTGCAATGCAGCGCTTTAACAACAAGATTTCCGCATATTGGCCCGTCCAGCCGAGTTTGCAACACTGGTTGTGGTCCGCCTATGGTTAAATAATCAACAACTAAAATCGGCGGTGCAATCCCGTACAAGTCAAAATACAAAAGCTGTCGAGGTGTTATCGCGAATGCGACCCAATGAGTGTCAGGTCCTGTTGTCAAATCCAAGTAATCAATGCCGGTTTCCCTCTAGTTGGGAATCATCGATGCATGGTCATCTCGCATAAAAACATCTCGGAAATCCTTGACTGATTTTACCATCGTCAGTAAATCAAGATTGGTCAACGGCAAGGCCTTCTGCGAGTTGTACTGGGTAGTCGAAGACCTCTGCCGGAGGGTATTCTGCGCGTCCTTCCGGGTAATCGAAGACTTTTTCCTTTTCTATAGACCTGAATGTCCGTCTCCGGCTGCCTTTTTTCAGCGATGCTTTTGCAACCGCCGGAGCCGTAGCCGATAACAAGGCTGGAATCGCTGCAAGGAATGGAAATATTCCACCGGTCTTTTGCAGTAGTGTCACCTCTAACTTTGACAACGTTAATGTCACCGAAGTTGTTTTGTTTTTTTTGGTGGGAGGCGGGGGGGGGGGGGCTGCATTAAGCTGATTATGGTGTGTTACGACTCTATGGTCTAAGAAAAATGTAACAGAAAGAAAGTGAAACCAACAAATCAAGTAAAAAATCAACAAGCAATTTATTACTAGATAATTAAAATGAAAAATTAAAAAGTCACTTACAGTAATGTGTTTTGAAATCCTAATAATCCAATAAGAATGATTGTTCTAATCACAAGTCCTAAATATAGAATGTTCCGAATTCACGGCTGTGTCCTTGAATGTTATGATGTGCTAATGGTCTCCAAAGTCCTGATGTACTAGAAATCTTGATGTGCTGATGTCAAAATGAAGTATTCCAAAATCTCTGAATAAGTTCAGTTAAATTCCAAAATCATTAATTAAAAATCCAAAATCCAAAAGTTTATGAGCACTGTTATAATCCCATGAATATTTAAAATAATTCCTCTCTTAGAATTTGGAATGAATTTTCACAACTGTAATAGCTCTTTACAAGACTGATGGTAATGTCAAAACTGAATAAATGTCCACCAAACATGGCATATATAAAGATTGGTCACATGACAGAATGTTCTAGAACATGAGTCATCTTAATGGAATTTTTACTTGTAAACAAAAATCAACCTTGACCTTCAAATTGAGAAAACATATTGATCAAAACAACCTAATTCAAGGACACTAGTTAAACATGTTTTTCCTGATAAACATAAAGATTTAAGCAAATATTAAAGTGAAGAAACATTTTTAATTTCCTAAAATATTTATAATACTATATAAACATCATACATAAAACCTCCCCTCATAAAGAAAAAGAAAGATTTATGTAATAAAGCTTTCTTTTGAATATACATCTAATACTATAATAACCAAAATTACATAAGAACATGTTTTATGATACTGGACTTAATTACATCAAGCAATATTACATTTCTAGGCACGTGATAGTGCATCTGCATTCACATTGTCTTTTCCCCTGATGTGTTTGATGTCAATGTTATATTCTTGCAATATCAAACTCCATCTCAACAATCTCCGATTTTTATCTTTCATTTTGTTGATGAAAGTAAGGCAATTGTGATCACTGTACACAATAATTGGAGAAAGAGCTGAGGTAACATACACTTCAAAATGCTGTAAAGCCAATATCAAAGCCAAACATTCCTTCTCAATTGTGGAATAATTTTTCTGGTGCTTGTTTAGTTTTTTTAGAAAAATAACACACAGGGTGATCCACACCACTTTTGTCTTCCTGAATCAATACTCCACCAACCCCTACATCACTTGCATCAACAGATAATTTAAATGATTGGCTAAAATTTGGTGCAGAAAGAACTGGTGCATTCTTAAGCATGGCCTTTAACTTGTCAAAAGATTCCTGACACTTGTCAGACCAATAAAATTTGGTTTTCTTACTCAATAAACTTGTCAAAGGTTCAGCAATTTTGGAAAAATTGGAACAAAATTTCCGATAATATCCAGCCATACCTAGAAATCGCATCAGTTGTTTTTTACAAATTGGAACTTGAAATTCAGAGATAGCTTTGACCTTAGCTTCTATAGGTTTAACTTGACCTTGTCCCACAATATGTCCTAAAAATGTGACACAAGCATGGCAAAACTCACTTTTGCTCAAATTAATTGTCAGATTCGCATTGCTGAGTCAATCAAAGAATTTTCGAATGGTTTCCAAATGATCTTCCCAGGTGTTGTTGTAGATAATGACGTCATCGATATAAGCGTCACAATTATCAAGACCAAATGTTATCATGTTCATCAGACGTTGAAACGTTGCAGGCGAATTTTTCATTCCAAACGGCATAACTTTATATTGATAAAGTCCATCTGGAGTTACAAATGCTGAAATTTCTCTTGCCCTTTCCGTCAGTGGAATTTGCCAGAATCCTTTTAAAAGGTCAAACTTGGTGACATATTCCGCATTTCCAATTTTATCAATGCAATCGTCCATTCTTGGGATTGGAAATGAACCAGTTTTGGTGACACTGTTGACTTTTCTATAGTTAGTACACATACGGAATGTATTATCTGGCTTGGGAACAAGAATACATGGTGAACTCCAGTTACTTTGACTTGGTTCTATGAAATCATTCTCCAGTAAATACTGAATTTCTTTCTTCAAATAGTTCTTTTTGAGAGGATTCATCCTATAAGGATGCTGTTTCACAGGCGCAGAATCTACAATGTCAACGTCATGATAAATTTTACTTGTTCGTGTTGGAACATCAGGAAACAAGTGCTCATAGTCATGTAATAGCTGTTTTAGTTCATTTCTTTCCTGTTGTTGTAGATGTGAAAGTTTCTGGTCTAGGTTGTTCAATATTTCTGAATTCCGAAGATTGGTTATACCAGAGTCACTATAGTCTGATTGTATTCCATCGTTGATATCTTCACTGTGTGGGACAGGTACAACTAAATTAACTAAATAATTAGCTGAGCTATCTCTGTCAAAATATTCCTTTTACATATTTATATGACAAAGTTGTTTCTGTTTCCGTCTCCCAGGAGTGTTAATGATATAATTTAAGTCATTTACTTTCTTTTCAACGGTATAAGGACCAAAAAATTTAGCCTGAAGAGGATTCTGAGGTATGGGAAAGAGAGCCAGAACTTTGTCACCAGGTTTAAAACTCCTTTCCTGTGTATTTCTGTCATACCTTAATTTCATTTTTGACTGAGTAGTGTGAAGATTAGTTCTTGCTACTTCACAGGCCTTTGACAACTTGTATTTGAAATCAGAGACACAATCAAGAAAATTAATCTCTGAATCTTCATTTGAAAGAAGTTTCTCTTTCAATAATTTCAATGGTCCACGGACAGTATGACCAAAAACTAGTTCAAAGGGACTAAAACCCAACGACTCTTGAACTGATTCCCTAACAGCAAACAACAACAAATGAACACCCTCATCCCAATCCTTTTCTGTATCAAAGCAATAGGATCGAATCATATTCTTCAAAGTTTGATGAAATCTTTCCAAAGCACCTTGACTTTCAGGGTGATAGGCAGAAGATTTAAACTGTTGGATGCCTAATTCATGCATAACTTGTTGGAAAATTCCAGACATAAAATTTGACCCTTGATCTGACTGGATAGATTTGGGAAGGCCAACAAGTGTAAAAAACTTCACCAGAGCTTTCACAATAGTTTTAGTTTTTATATTTCTCAGAGGAATTGCTTCTGGAAATCTTGTAGATGTACACATGATGGTCAACAAGTATTGGTTGCCTGACTTGGTTTTAGGTAAAGGACCAACACAGTCTACTATTATTCTACTAAATGGTTCATCAAATGCAGGAATAGGTTGTAGATGAGCCTTAGGTATCTTCTGATTGGGTTTTCCTATCATTTGACAAATGTGACAAGATCTGCAGTATTTAGAAACATCACTTTTGAGTTTCGGCCAATAAAAATGATTCAAGATCTTGTGATAAGTCTTACGGACTCCTAAATGACCAGCCAAAAGGAGTTTCATGGGCTAAATTAAGAATTTCCTGTCTATATGACTTAGGAACAACAATTGGATAGCTCACTGACCACTCGTCACCAGCGGGTACATCAGGTGGTCTCCATTTCCTCATAAGGACCCCATTTTTCACAAAGTAACACACTGGAACTTGTGTGGCTTCAGTTTCTCTAATAGCCCTCTGAAACAAACAAGATATCTCGGGATCTTGCTCCTGTTCAACGACAGGAGATTGTCGTTTGTCACCCTGAGTAGAACAAAGAGAATGAGTTGCCAAAAGAGGATCACTGTGATCAATACCATTTGATTGATCAATACCTGAGGAAAAAGTGACCTCATCAGAAGACTGACCAATACATGTGTCAGCTAAAGGAATAATATCCTGATCAACATCACTCTCAAGAGCTCTTTTTTACCATAGCTCTAGTAACTGCACAAGCAGGGTACAAATCAGGGATTTCAGTTTCGACAGGATCAACTTTCTGATCCAAACAAGGCTTGTCAGTTACAAGTGGATTAACCACAACCTTATCTCCAGCTAGGTCATTGCCTAGTAATAAATGAACACCCTCTATGGGTAAAGAAGTCACTGCCCCAACAGTCACAGGTCCAGAAACTAAGTCTGATGCCAAATTTACACAATGAAGAGGAACATTTACAAAGCCGCACTCTACTCCCTGAACAAGAACACTTTCACTTGAAGAAGACTCCTCAGACAAAGGCAAATTATCTGATAATAAAAGACTCTGAGAAGCTCCAGTGTCCCTTAATATTTTAATTGGGATAGGTTTGGCAGAATCACCAATAAGTGATATAGAACCTTCTGACATGAATGGTTCATAAGCCTCCAAAATAGAATCAGACTGGGGTTTGTTTGACCCAACAAATGTATTGCTTTCAATACAAGACCGTGACCTTGACCTCGTAGAAATAAGAGCATTTGGAAAAGCTCTGTCTTTTCTCTGTTGCTTATTTTTCAACTTGAAGCAATCAGAAATAACGTGCCCTTTCTTTTTACAATAAGTGCACGTAGGAAGAGATAAGGATTTCTGATCAGTCTTATCAGATGTTTGATTCCTAACAGTTGTGCTGTTGTGACATTTGGAAGTACTCGAATGAGATTGAAATGGTTTTTTACCAGAAAACTGCTGAGAGGACGACTTATTGCCAAATGAAATTTTGTGACTCAAGGAATAATCATCAGCCATACGAGCAGCATTTTCCAAAGTTTCCACATTCTGCTCGTCAAGATCGGTTTTAGCATCACTATGGATGCACCTCTTGAATTCTTCAATTAATACGAGCTGTCTGAGGTTATCTTAAGCTTGATCAACTTTCTTGGCTGAGCACCACCTATCAAATAGTTGTTCTTTATCCCTTGCAAATTCGACATGAGTTTGTCCAGTTTCTTTTCTACAATTCCTAAACCTTTGTCGATATGCCTCTGGTACCAACTCATAAGCTTTCAAGATGTACTCCTTAACCACATCATAATCAATGCTTTGTTGTACTGACAGTGAAATATAGACTTCACGAGCTTTGCCAATTAGTACACTTTGTAATAACAAAGTCCAATGCTCTCTGGGCCATTTCAAGTTTTCAGCTATTTTCTCGAAATGAAGAAAGTATTTATCTACTTCTTTTTCCTGAAAAGGGGGTACTAACCTAATATATCTAGTAACATCAAAACCTGAACTTGTATTTAAAGGAGTGGAGTGTGCTCTGTTTGCCAGTTCTAATTCTCTTAATTTAAATTGCATTTCCCTTTCTTCTCTTTGCATCTGCATTTGTATTTGCCTCTCTTCCTTCTGCCTCTCTTCCTTCTCTCTCTCCATCTGCCTCTCTTCCTTCTCTCTCTCCATCTGTATCCGCCTATCTTCTTTCTCTCTCTCCATCTGTATCTGCCTCTCTTCTTTCTCTCTCTCTCTGAATCTGAAGCTTTGCCAACTCTAAATCCATCTGGTTCTTTAACTCTAATTCCCTTAATTTCCTGTCAGAACCAGATACAGGCTTTCTCTTCAAACTTAAAGCACTATTTTCAAAAATTCCCTTTCCTACTAAATACTGAATTAAAATAATCTTTATTTCCTGTTTTGTCAATGATACTTTTGCCTCAGATAGACTGTATTTTCTGGCAAGATCGAGCAACTCATCCTTTCTCATACACTTTAACCCCTCCTGGGTAGGTTTCGAAATGAAATTCTGAACATTAGATGCCATTGTAAATGCTTGTTGGTTTCACACAAAAAATTTCTCTATATAAAATCTTTGCCAAAGACAACAAAAAAAATTCCGAGACAAAATCACTATGAATTTCAAAAATAACTTTAATATCTCCAATATCCTTTAAAGAAATTCAGATCCCAGAAGACGAGCCCCCAATTTCTGTTACGACTCTATGGTCTAAGAAAAATGTAACAGAAAGAAAGTGAAACCAACAAATCAAGTAAAAAATCAACAAGCAATTTATTACTAGATAATTAAAATGAAAAATTAAAAATTCACTTACAGTAATGTGTTTTGAAATCCTAATAATCCAATAAGAATGATTGTTCTAATCACAAGTCCTAAATATAGAATGTTCCGAATTCACGGCTGTGTCCTTGAATGTTATGATGTGCTAATGGTCTCCAAAGTCTTGATGTACTAGAAATCTTGATGTGCTGATGTCAAAATGAAGTATTCCAAAATCTCTGAATAAGTTCAGTTAAATTCCAAAATCATTAATTAAAAATCCAAAATCCAAAAGTTTATGAGCACTGTTATAATCCCATGAATATTTAAAATAATTCCTCTCTTAGAATTTGGAATGAATTTTCACAACTGTAATAGCTCTTTACAAGACTGATGGTAATGTCAAAACTGAATAAATGTCCACCAAACATGGCATATATAAAGATTGGTCACATGACAGAATGTTCTAGAACATGAGTCATCTTAATGGAATTTTTACTTGTAAACAAAAATCAACCTTGACCTTCAAATTGAGAAAACATATTGATCAAAACAACCTAATTCAAGGATACTAGTTAAACATGTTTTTCCTGATAAACATAAAGATTTAAGCAAATATTAAAGTGAAGAAACATTTTTAATTTTCTAAAAAATTTATAATACTATATAAACATCATACATAACAGGTGCGTTTGGGTAAACCACATTTGGACATTTCCAGTTAACCTTGCCGGAAAAGTTTCAATGTGACCCCACAATCGTTTGTTATTACACTTTTGATTTTCGAAATCTGGTTTTCGCTAAGGCCAGCATTAACTTCGTGGTAGGACATTATTTAAATATATAACAGGTTCAACTGCAATCATTATTAGTTTTCCACATGCGCGTCAATAACCCTCATTCGACTACCTGCACCCTCCAACAACAGAGTCTTGTCAGAAAGAATCAAAGCAATACATCTATAACCACTTGTCATGGGGGGGGGGGGAGGCGGCGCCAGGATTCTCGACGAGGATGGGCCCATCTACACGTGCAAGAACGTACGAAAGTCGTGCTGGCAAATCTGTAGACCTGTGACAATGTTTTGATGTCGGCCCATGTACGACCATAGCTTGTGGAATGCACGAGCGACTTGATTGTCTGCAAAGTTAAGCTGAACTTCTTCAGAGAGTTCCTGATGACCGTTTAACTGCAAAGAAACCTCATACACTCCTAGTTTGTCAAATATCATAGCGCTCTGGTGTTGTTTATTGTCTCTATGCATATTTTGAAACGCTAAGACCATGTTGGGTACTTATTTGCCATGTAAAATGTCCCTCAAGATCACTTCTTCGGTGCATGGTTGTGGTGTCTGCGAGAAATGACAGCGTTGAGGTGTTTACAGACTCCATAAACGACAACAAACGCTTTTTTACAGCTAGTGAAGGGATTATCGCAGGCATCCACAATGTGAATGTCGACCATCAGCGGCACCTACATCACGCCAAAATGCATTGTTGTCGTTTTTCTTACGGTTTAACATGACTGTATTTTTTGTCCCGAAAATAACCTTGAGGACATTTCTGCAAAACCCAAATTGGTGACTGAGAGGAATCGCGAACGAAAACTTCAATGAGCGGAAGTGAAGTTGCCCTCGACGCTGTGCAAATGCATGATTGTTATATGTTTTTTTGCCAAGGACTATGTCGGTGTGAGCAAGAAGGTTTGGCTCAAGAGAAGCACGATTAACAGGAGCTGTTGAATATGGATTATGATCTGCATGGTCGTTTGCGTCCGTGTGACACATCATAGACGGGCCAGCAGACCTCGCCTAATCGTCACTGTATCTTGCGAGTCTGAGAATTGTCGCAGCAATGTCAACGTTGCTGATAATTGATTCGATTTACTTTCCGTCGATGGAATAACTTGGTCCGTTGAACAACGCCATGATGCCGTTGTTGACAAATCCAACCAGAGTATTAACAGGATAATCAGCGTCTTTGTCACGAACAAGTTTACCCTCGTTTCCTAGAAAGTCTCACACGGAAGAAAAACCTAGACGTGTCCTGCACTTGTAATTCTATTTTTCGTTCATTAGGGAGCCCAGTACGCATAACACTGAATACCTTTGGTGCTGCGATCTACAAACACAGGCGCTTCCATGTCAAACGCGGGATCTTATGTATCTTTGAATTTCGACATTACTTATACATTAATTGGTTCATTTAATACTTATACATTAATTGGTTCATCTAATAACATGAAAAACATACCGGTGACGCGGGAATAATCGATATTAAATCACCCGGTTCCGCACTTGGGGAAAAAGGAAACAATATGTGACATTGAGAAGTCATACTTGAGCGAGCTCCGCTTTCGTAAGTACAACAGACGACGTAACAAGTTCAATTAATTTTAATCGTTGAGGTAATATTAACAATGTCAGGCGCGATATGATATTCCATGCATAGCAATCTTTTGTCATCAGAAATGTTTTCAGGTCAACTGAGAATTGTTCTTATGGTCGACCGTGCGATGTTAACCGCGTTTGGTTCAGATTCGATCGCGTTGACAAGAGCTGAGTGTGGGCTCGTGTTCACGTATGGAATTTTAGAGTCTTTGCCGGTCACCAATGTGATTCTCCGTCGAATCTCTTCAATGATTGATTCCATGTCGTACGCGCCAGCGTGAAGTTCAATATTATTCCAGATGGCGCCACTGTCAAATGAAAATACAAATGAGTTATTCGCGTCAAGACCCCAAACGGACCTGACCGGATATTAGGCCAACTGTCATAAACTCGCAACGATGCAAGTCCGATCTCGAGTGTGCCTGATTCCCCTGCGGCGATTGGTGTAGAGAAAGTTACATCGAATTCTGGCTTCGATGACGAGATCGTGATCATCGAGGTAACACTCCGGATTATATTTGGAAAACACGTTGCATCGCAGCATTGATTTCACGTAAGAGGCGGATCGTCTCGACACTAAATGTTTCCTCAAAACTCAGTATTGTGTTAGTCGTATAATTCATCGGTGTCTTCAATAAGTTCATGCATTAACGCGCGAAACGTTTCCGGGTCCATGATGTCAGCGGTGAGCAACCGCTGACAAATCGATGCGCCCTCATTAACGACTTCGGATGCGTTGTTGGCTGCTCGAACTGATCCCACGAGTGTATCCAACCAATCCGCAAGGTCGTGAGGGTCTAACAGTCCACCAAGGCCGCTTTCTTTCTTTCGTTGTTGCTGCCTCTTTTATTCTTCATATTCTTCCTGTGTGAGAAATTGGGGTGCAAGTTGTTCCGGTGTGGGTGCAAAAGGTCTTTGTATTTGTGACTGTTGTTACGGAATCATACCTTTTTACCTTTTTATAATGATTTAATTTACTAATTTATGATCTCTGTTTTTAGTCTGAACAGCGGTTAGCATATCAGTATAGATACGACTACTGCTCGATCAATAAGTGGTCACATGATCAATTGCGCGGGAAAATGAAGTCGACCTAGCTTTGTACTTTTGAAATCAACGTTGAAAGGTCCCATTCCATACTACAATAACATTATGTTTACTCTTTAAGATTTTTAGTACGCTACACCTTTGGGTAAATGACGCGTAACCTAGTTCCTGATTGGTTCTTAGAGGGTTGTGTTATTTTGAAATACCATATTATTAAAGACGGAGAAAGGATATTCCCTTTTAAAATCTGCGTATATATAGCAACTCATCCAGTGATAAATCATTCTTTACAGTTGCTTGAACGAAGAGAGGTCGTATTGAGATTTATTTCAGTTCAGTGTGGAATATATTTATTTAATTAGTAATGCATCTGAATTACTATACAGCTCCGTGGAATTATCGGACATTATTCTAAAACTTGTGAGATTCCAGACTTGCAAGGATTATTTTGGATTTAATCAGAACTTATCAACTTCAGCACATTGCAAGTTATTTTCATTCGGAATACTTCATCCGGATTACTCGGATTAGCATCAGGAAGTGAACTCTAAAACATTTTAGGACTTTTTAGGATATTCTATACTGTAAGTTATTTTAATTCTTTCACTTTGATTATTTGTTGAACTATTTTAATTCTTTTAATATTTTAGGAAATTAAAGATTTGCGTTTTAATCTTGAAAGCTTGTTTGTGTCTTTTATTCTGTTACATTACCCCTAGAGTCGTAACACTGTGCAGAAAGTCTTTGTATTTGTGCCCGTACAGGTATGGGTAATTCTTCGGGTACGGATGCAGGTGTTTGAAATAATGGTTTTACTACCCGCTTGCTAAGTTGTTTAGCTGATTCTCGAAACTGTTCTGTTTGTTCTTTGCGCGTAAATTCGGACGGAGCTGCCGCTTCTACCTGTTTCTCAAGAGGTAACGCACGTCTTTGTTGCTTTTGTGTCGATGCTTCTTTATCTTTTGCGCGTGGCGCTTCAGTTTCGTATGATGGTCCGGGTTATACATATCCATCGAACAAATCGTATGGAAATTTGGGAACAGAGGGGCCACGATAGCGTTCCGTAGATGGACGAGATGGGACCATTTCTCGTTTATAATACTTTTTCATAAAATATTTCCATAATGCATTACCTTTGTCCTCGGATCCGGCATAAAACTCAGTACGCGCGCCTTGAAAAAAGAATCCACGCCTCATCATTAGGCATAACTCGTGTGTTTCCCGAAAACTCCCTATATACCCACTTGATCCAATCATCGTTTATGTGTTGAGGATGTGTCCTTGTTGGTAGTTTAAACAACCATTTTTCCCAGTTGATAGGTGGCGTAATAGCGGCATCAAGAGGATTTTTATGGATCCATAAGCGAGCGTCTTCAGTAAAGAATTGAGACTTTGTTTGCATCTCCGACGGGTATCCGGGTAGTTCTTTTTGTGGAATATTTCTAAGAGTCTCTGCGGTGGTCTGTTCTAGTTTCGCAAACGTCGTTGACAAGCCTGTATGGGTGTAGGCTGACTCGAGTAATGGACCCCTTCTTCTGTTCCTATCGCGGTCGTGATTGTAACATATTTTTGACACGCTCGCGGCCGGCTATAACGTCGCGAATCAGTTCCTGGTGTTCACGGGCGGCTTGACTGCGTCGTTTTCCATACTCTGCTATGGTATCACTGGCGGCAAGCGGAGTTTTTTTTTGGCGGAGCCTTTTTCGGCGAAGCTTTCTCGGTTTTCGACATTGTTATATTTGGTATGGTTGCTAAATTCCTTTATCCAAACCGCCTCGATATTTTCCACCGGTAGAGCAGGAGGCGAGACCGCTGTGCAATCCACTTGTCAAGAAACTATACGGGTCCGAGGTAACCTCGGCAAACATATTTCGAAATTCCACCCACGTGCGGTCGGCGGCACACCGAGTCAAATGAATGTTTGCGAGACTATGTGCGTCAGTGCCGCGAAATATCAACAACATGTTACAGTTGTCTCGGATAACTTTCAGTACAAGTGCCAATCGTTGTGTTAAACAAATCACGTCTGTGTTTTTATGTCGGCCACTGGAAAATATTTGCGCGGGATTTATTTGGTGTTCAAGCGTTACATCATCGTGTACGACACGATTTTTTACGCTTGAATCAAAATGGGCAATTGTACGCGCTCCATCGATTCTGGAAAAGAAATCAACCGTGAAACCACCCGACGACGCAAGTGCGATCGCAAAATCCCTGAGTATGTCGTAACATGGAACATGGTTCATCATCAGCCGACGGAACAATCACGTACAACCGATCCCACATCAACCACCACAAAATCATGATTAGCGCGCGAACCGAATTTGGAAACATATCACCGTGTTTGGACGGTTTCGGTGCTGCCTGCGCGGAAAAACTAATGACAGCTCGATTTTTCTCAACGTGGAACTTTTCAAATCTGCCTACGCGGACAAGTCAGTGACAATTCGATTTTTCTCGACGTGGAGCTTTTCAAATCTTCGATTTTTCTTTTTCGTGATTACATGTTAAATTTTAACAGCAATGCTGTATAATACAATCATGCCTTCATCTTGTGTCCGATGCCACATGAAAACTCGTACTGCGAATCCAACTCGAGTTTATACACGTAATGGTCGAAATGCGATCCCGGTGTGTTCGATGTAAAGCAAACAAGTTCACGTTTGTTAGAAAAAATGTCGTCGGAGACGATATCGCTGCCGGGACACCATGGAGTAAATATCCTGGTTAAAAACACATTCCTGGATACAATGACTGTGGGCCTTTAACACGGCAAGATATTCTCACAACCAACTGAAACCTGGAGAATCACTTATCAACCGCTTCGATGCAGCATGTTGACCGACACGATCTTGCTTACAAAGCACCAAGTACAGTGTTTCAGTCGTGGTGTGAAACTTCGCGAATGGGAGTTAAAGATACAGCTTACTCTGAACATGCCAGATGATCTCCCTGCTGTCACTACCTTCGCTTGGTCGGTCCAGATTATTATCCTCATGGATACCTTTTAGGACAGGATTCGTAGTTTACCTTCAAACCTGCGAGAACGCATTTACACAGACATCATACAGATTCAAGTGAAACGCAAAGTACAACTATATCCAATATAAAAAGAATAACCATTGGTATCTGAATGTTATTAAAAGGCTTATTGAAGTCTGAAAGAGAGGTTTTGTGCCAAAACGTGATAAGATTCTTCTGTGAACACGTTATAATATTCTCCATGCTACGACTACATAAGTATTACGTTCCATTTAGCAGGTCAATAATGCCATTCAAAATTTGGTGGATTACCAAATAAATAGTTTTAAAAGAACTGATTCCACAAAACGGTACGATTCTTTTGAATTGGGGACAACATGTCGTGTATGTCTTAGTGACTGAATGTCTTGGATTTTGTTTGCCAGCAGATTCCCTTTGGCGAATTTCTCACCAGTTCATGCAAAGACATGACAACCTAAACTTTGTATCCGAATGAAAAACTTGTTATGTTCAAAGTGCTGCGATTAATGATGAATACAACTTCTCTACCCCTGTGTGAAGAAGAAGTGAGCTTGATTAGTTGGACACACCAAGAGATTTACGACTGAACGAACGTCTGGAAATTTCTTGGATTCGACACTGGGAAACACGAGGTGGCTGACTATGCCAAAGACGTGAGTGACTGATGAAAGAAAAAAAAACATTAACTTTATTGGAAATGTGAATATTTTTGGTTGTATAATGAAAACATGATTCAACACGTATAAAATGTCTTGTCTTCTTGGGTGTTCTTTTCTTCTTTTTTCATAATTTTCCAAACTAATTCGTTCACAAAGTGATTGACGAAATGTCAGATCGTCAAAGCTGGGAGGCACTGTATATTCGCCATCCCTTTAACATGTTGATTGACATGTTGATTGCTTAACCAAGTGGTTCAGGCAAAACCGAATTTGTCAAATGTTTGATAGAAATACAAATCACTTTTGTTCAATCGTCCTCCGCAACGTATCGTGTGGTGTTACAAAGAGTAGCAATCAGCTTACGTTACTAAAAGAAAGTCAATGAGAATTTCGTTTGTCGAAGGGATTCCTCAAAAGACGATGGGATCTCGTCTGACTCTAGTCAAATCCATCTCCTCATCCGATATCCCTCATTTAGCTTCGTACAGTCGAGATTAGAAATATTTGTTTTGTGTCATAGATGCGTTTTCAGAATTGGCTTGGGTAGTTCCTTTCACGCCTAAGACAAGTTCAGAGTTAGTGTGAGCTGTAAAGATCGTCTTGAAATAAAGTGCTTCACGCGCTGCGATGGCAAACGGACAAAGGCACCTAACTTCTTAACCAACATTTTCAAACAGAATTAATAAAACGATCCATTCATTTTTTCACAGCTGAAAATCCTGAAACCTTAGCCAGTATTGTGGAGTGTTTTCAAGGAACATTGAAAGAACGTGTGAGGAAATGTTGTACACATCAAGACACTCTCAAATAAATCGACGTATTACCACCTCTGGTCAAAACTTACAGTCAATCGTGCCATTGAAGCATCATATCTACTCCAGAAGAAATGACGGTTTAAAACGAAGTGACTGTGTTTGATCGATTGTTTAGAACGTCAGAGACATAAAATAGAAAGAAGTGTTAAACATCGGAGATTGAGTTCTCACTGGAAAAAACGAAACGTACTTTTGACAAAGTCTATCTACCAAACTGAAAGAGAAGAATTGTTTCGTGTCATAAGATAAGTATGTGGACGTGAGCCCCCTGGCTAAAATTTGGAAGATTGAACGCAGAAGTGTTAAAGGAACCTTTTACTTTCCCGAGTTACAAAGAGTGAAATAGAAAGAAAACGACGTATACCATATCGAAAGCATTCTTGATCCAAGAACACGTAAAATGGTAAAACATCGTATCCAAGAAGTCAAAATCCGTTGGAAATGATATCTACCTAGTTTTGATTTTGGATAGATGATTCGCAAGTCATTGAATATAATAAGATGTAGCGGTCAGGAAAATGATGTTAAACATCGCATCCTCATTTCCAAATCCATTCCTCCAAGAACTACAACAACAACCATAGTGGATGTGGTGTGGAGAACGTGTTCCTAAAAACCAAATCGTCTTTACCTGCCAATAATTTTTTGTTTGTATACATGATTATATAGATTATATATATATATATATATATATATATATATATATATATATATATATATATATATATATATATAGTGAAACTCCTAAAAACCGAAACCTCAGTATACCAAAATCCCTTCAAGACCGAACATTTTTTTTAGTCCCGAATGTTTTCTTTTTTATTATCATCATTTTTCCCCCAGTAAACTGAAACCTCTCAACTCCGAATGCAGAAACTAATTTCGATCCCAAATTTCAATTTACGCTTAAAAAATGCCCATAAAACCAAAACACATTTCAAACTATATATATTTTAGCTACTAAATTCCTGACACACGGATAGCAAGTGCTGTAGTGGGTAAATCTGTGAGACAAAGACCTGGAAAATGTCCCAAGGGCACGCAAGAATTAAACAATACTTGAAGCGCACGCGGGCATAGACTCGGGCTGACAATAGGCTAATCAGAGCCAGCTTTTAAGGCGAATTATTTATAACTAAATGCTTGTAGGTAAGCTATTTGAAAGACTATGTTTATTTGCTTATTATCTAATTGTGACTGATGCGATTCATTTGTATACATGATCAATAGAACATTGTTTGCTTGTTTGTTTTTTATAATTAAAGATCAGGGCTTTATTAAACAGGCATGTGGCCTTGCTTTTGATGCTTTGCCGACGGAGCCCGACAAAACAGTATTCTAACAGTCACATTCACTCAGTGACATACCATGAAGTCTTAGATCTTATACAGAGAATTAAAAAAATTCGCAATTGTTAAGGATGATCATCATTTGGCGACGGCACAAGAAATGGAGTCATTAACACAAGCCACATTAGTTAAAGAAATATGTACGAAAAAAACAGACAACGCCCTACGCCTTCTTCAAGCCAGGCTCTTGACCTATCAATATTATGAACTATAGGGAATATTTTACACATTGGGGAGTATCATTCATAATTCTAATGGACTTATACTATAGTTATACATTTATCTCATTCCTCAGATGTTTCTTGTGATGAGGTCTATATTGATATGTGGAAGAACTAACAGGATGTGATTTTCTGAAGGAACGTATATTGTTCGGCTAATTTTTCAGTAACTATATGTATTTTAAAAAAGAACAGCTTTCTTAATTTTGTGCACTCTTACAGACACAGCCACTGATGCTCTCATAATCACATTCTCTCTCCCTCTCTCTCCTTCTCTCTCTCTCTCTCTCTCTCTCTCTCTCTCTCTCTCTCTCTCTCGCGCGCGCGCGCCACATAAGAGCTTAGAAAAATACTTTTTTTCACATCTGCATAAATCTCAGTAAACTGAAAACTGGGGTGTCAAAAGGTTTTTCGGTTTTGAGGGGTTGTGTGTATATATATATATATATATATATATATATATATATATATATATATATATATATATATATATATTGTTATGTATGATGTTTATATAATATTATAAATATTTTAGGAAATTGTAAATGTTTCTTCACTTTAATATTTGCTTAAATCTTAATGTTATCAGGAAAAACATGTTTAACTAGTGTCCTTGAATTAGGTTGTTTTGATCAATATGTTTTCTCAATTTGAAGGTCAAAGTTAAAATTTTGTTTACAGTTAAAATTCCATTAAGATGACTCATGTTCTAGAACATTCTGTCATGTGACCAATCTTTATATATACCATGTTTGGTGGACATTTATTCAGTTCGACATTACCATCAGTCTTGTAAAGAGCTATTGCAGTTGTGAAAACTCATTCCAAATTCTAAGAGAGGAATTATTTTAAATATTCATTGGATTATAACAGTGCTCATAAACTTTTGGATTTTGGATTTTTAATTGATGATTTCGGAATTTAAGTGAACTTATTCAGAGATTTTGGAATACTTCATTTTGACATCAGCACATCAAGATTACTAGTACATCAGGACTTTGGAGACCATTAGCACATCATAACATTCAAGGACACAGCCGTGAATTCGGAACATTCTATATTTAGGACTTGTGATTAGAACAATCATTCTTATTGGACTATTAGGATTTCAAAACACATTACTGTAAGTGACTTTTTGATTTTTCATTTTAATTATCTAGTAATAAATTGCTTGTTGATTTTGACTTGATTTGTTGGTTTCACTTTCTTTCTGTTACATTTTTCTTAGACCATAGAGTCGTAACAATATATATATATATATATATATATATATATATATATATATATATATATATATATATATATATATATATAAAATTCAGTAACATTACCAAATAGAGTTATTGATATTATATTAAGGACTACACACCGATTCAGAGAGAAGTGATATGCCAAACTGTTGCAGTCTGTTCGGGCGAAATTGAAAATATTTATGTTCTGTTTCATCTCTACAATTTGACCATGATGGGCTGTAAAGCCAAATCGTCTTTTTTCCGCTTCTTCATCAAGGGATCCATCCCAACATTTGTTTCATCTTTCATTCCACATCAATTTTAAGAAAATTACTTCTCAGAAAAGATAAGGATAACTCAGAGGTAGTATTCCTACTATTTGCTAGAAAAGCAATGGTCCCAAATAATTGAACTTTATTTCCAAACTAAGACTAGAATTATACAACTCAAAAGCATCTGAGCGATTTTCTCAGCTATTTATCACCACCATTCTCACCAAAACCATACCACATCGCCCAGCCCTCTGGTGGATTTAGCGGGGGCAGATAAATGTGATTTCTCAGGTAATCATTACCACTGGTATCACCAAACAAACCCCTTTTTGCCCTGCCCCAGGTATTAGATCATACTCATAACATTGAATTATAATACCTTGATTATACATCGACTTCAAGTCATTTTATTTGGAGAAGATTTTTGGAAGTTTTTATTCATAAGGGTGTAGGCGTTTGCAAACTCGCATTTACACACATATGGGCAAGATCATTTATTTCTAAAGTTTAAAAAGAACAACACCTAACGCACGCAGTCTAATCACGCACACAAGCACAGACAGGAAAGATCGCTCAAGCTTATGAAATTTTGTGTTAGATTCTCATGTAGCGATTTTCTTTTATTCAGAAGCCTATGCAAAGAATATTCAATCTTGATAGAAACATTGTTCAATGAAGTTCTGAAAGAAGACAAAATAGGTTATAAATCAATTAATAAATCGATCGATCAAACAATGAATAAATTATTCAAAATTTAGAAGTTAGGAAAAGTGACATTTCACTTTTACTTAATGTAACCACAATAACGTAACTCAATAAAAAAAACGGGACATTTGTTTCTTATTCACAGGAGAAAATAAACTCGATGTCTTTACCTCGCATTATGAGTTACGAGCAAACAACGAGCAAATGCACTCCCCATCACTATGCACGCACTTTACTGTGACTTTTACTCATCACCCACTTTCTGTGACGTTTAACCATATTAAGGCTTTCACAGAATACATCCCTGGATGGATGGTAACGTTATGAAGATGAACTTGTATCAACCTTATGTATCTGATAAGTTCAAACAGAAAATGAAAATACTTTTTTTAGAATAGAAAGAACTCGAAATGGTATCGTACTATTGTTGGTATTACTTGTTATTCACCAGCATGAACTTTGTCCCAAATAAAGATTGACTACGCGTCAACTTCAAATGGTCATAGGTGTGAGCTATAGAACCACATATGGGTGGTGGTAAATTGAATACCATATTTAAAACAATGAAGGTAGCTGATTGGCTGAAAATAATTACCTGAAAAAATAACGTAATATTTTAGAAGAAACCTCCATATGGGTAAATTGTTCGCAATAGTAGACTTGAACCTAAACACATTTTCATTGTATCGCTCTTTTCACACAGATACTACTTGATGGAAACGTTGTGATTTCATAGGGCCAGAGTTTTATGGTGGACACCTGCAATTATTATTTTGATTATTTCAAAAAGTCTCTTCTTGAATAGATAGTTCACTGGATGTACGCGTGATTAGCCGGTCTTACCAGGAAAGTATATTAATTTTGGTCAAACATTAACATTTCGCTCTACGGGAATTGAAAATGTTACCTGTGCCCAAATGTCGGTCTACGGGAATTGAAAATGTTACCTATGCCCAAATGTCGGTCTGTGGGAATTGAATAAGTTGCCTGTGCCCAAATTTTGGGACTAGTATTCTGCTTTTAAAAAGCAGCATTTCTGTGCTTTCTCACTTTTCATCACCATAGATCACCAAATACCCAAACACCACACACACAACCCCATGCTTGTCCTTGCCCGGGAGATAGATCATAAGTCTAACCACATAATTATAGTACCATTGTTTCTATTATACTTATGGTCCAAAAACTAATTGCTTTCCAACTTTTTAAATCTGTAGGTGTAAAGGTGTACTAATAGTTATGCTTGTGTACAACAGGCGCTTGACAATTGCATTTGTATTTTTGGCTTGGTTAGGCGGGTAATTATTTATAGAATTTTATACAAAAAACAAGATAAAATATGCAAGTGACTACTTATAAGTGTCAAACATTTCTAAAAAGACTGACCTTCTTCATAGCTTCCTGATTTTGATCTCACTTTGTAATTAAACAAATGGAATTATGTAAAAAGGCAATATTTCGTTTACACAAAAGAAAAAAAAAAAAAACAAGTTAAATGTGGCTACGAAATCAATTATAATGCAGACAATTTACTTGGGACAATTTTACTTTTACATTTCTGACACCCCCACCCCCAATATCCTTCGAAATTCTCCCTGTAATATAATTGCTTTTACTTATTATATGTAACATTTATGACATGATTATCTAGTTTAAATACAATGTCTATCTAGTTTAAATAAAGTGTCTATCTAGTTTAAATACAGTGTCTAAACTGATAAACTCTAATAAGAATGTCGGCCCTCATTATTTGTCAGTGTTGTACATTATATTTATTTGTAATGCGACAGGACCTCGTGAATCCTTACTTATGGTACCTGGGCAGACTAGAACTGTTTATCTATATTAACGTGTAGCTATCAGAACTGTTTATCTATATTAACGTGTAGTTATCAGAACTGTTTATCTATATTAACGTGCAGTTATCAGAAAAAAAGCATATTAGATCAAACAGAAATGTCCATCCTAGTAATTGTAGTTAAAAACTCTGAGTATTTCAACTGAAATGTCGATACTAGTAATGGTACTTGAAACTCTGTTTGATCAGGAGTACTTCACAGTGATCTCCCCAGAATTTTTTGATAGCATCGGGTTAAGCGCGCAATAGCGTCATAAAATGTTTTTAAAAATGCGCTTTATGATCATAAAGTGAAAATATTAATATCAATGATATATATAAGAGAAGTACATATATTTACATAGTATGCTTTATTTCCCTAAGTTATAACATTATTTAATATCAGACTCACATGTCTTTAAATTTAAATAAATTATATCCTTCGTTTCTTCACTTCCCCATATGTTTTGATTGCCACATTAAAATTAAAGTCTTTAAGGGAAAGTCCTTTCTACTAACTGTCATAAGGCAATTCAGCACCCTATGTGTCAACCTGTTCCTGAATACACGCTTGATCTGTTCATCATAGAGAATGACCTTTCACAGTCTGGAAAAAAATGGAACATAGAATTCATTAATGGATGTACAAAAGATACTAAACTATCTGAATCCCAAGTCAATTACCAGGGACAAATTCTTAAAGAGTCAAAACAGTGATGTGTTTTCAAATAATCATGACTGTATAATTAAGACAATACATATTCCTTTCCGTCAGGGACAACATATCAATGTGCTTGTCATTGTTTTATTTATTGACTGAATCAATGTCAGAGAGTTAAAATAGTGTTACAAAGGCAATTTTTTCCAATTCCTGTCTAAAGGACATGGGATCCTTGATATGCACCAAGAGCTGCCTTAAAATTGTGCCACTCAGCCTTCACATCATCAAATTTGGCACTCTCCTGAAAGTGGTCAGTCATGATGTGAACTCTGCTAAAAAATATCACCACTTAATTTATCATGTAATACATTTCAATAGCAAACTAGTTGTTTATTGCTTGAAAAATATTTCAAATATCAATGACGGAATAATCAAACACTTTTGATTTACACGTTTTCAAAACAGGTAAAATAGGAAGATAAAAATTGCTCCTTTTCTTACTTGGATAGAGAGAAAAAAGAAATGAGAAATTAAGTAAGGTCTACTAATCAAACTATTTTACTATATAAATATAAGAGCAACTTGTAGATAAAATGCAACTTTCATTCCTTGTCATATTTTCCATAAAATAATAAGAACGACAACAATCACAACTAGAATTACTTGCTACTACTATAAAAACAAAAGTAATACATTCTAATTGTCCCCGTATCATTCTCCCCACCCCCATCTCACCTGTTGATACTTAAGGTGATCTGAACCAAAATTTAGCAATATGGAAAACTTACCATATGATCCAGTAAATTATGAAGTCTTCCATTCAGTGTTGAACCCCATCCTTCATTTCTTAAGATCTTTCTTTTGGGGAAATCACGCTATCTGAATCAGAATCACCATTGGTCACACCAATCTCTGTTCTTCGTAGCCAGGCCAACATGGGGTTAGCCGGGGCGCTGGGTGACTGTAGTGGGCTGCAATGATAGCGTAGCAGCGGGTTTTAAAGCGAAGTGGGCTGCAATGATAGCGTAGCAGCGGGTTTTAAAGCGTAGTGGGCTGCAATGATAGCATAGCAGCGGGTTTTAAAGCGTAGTGGGCTGCAATGATAGCGTAGCGGGACCTCTACGGTAAAAGACCCATGGGAGAACATTGCTTCAACTGAAATGTCGATATAGTAATGGTGCTTGAAAACACTGTAAGGAAATACTTCCGTTTATTTAGGTTACGATGTTTGCAGATCTCTCCAAAGTCTATATGTAGTTCGATATCATCATGTTCTGCCATATGTTGTGTGTCGTTATATGTCAATAATTGCCATGTCTGATTCCCTCTTAAAAGTCCGACCGATTTCAAACTGATTTTTCTCATTGGATGGATATATCATGGAAATGTAATACTGTAAAATGATGTCTATCCGTTTTTAATATGATAACAATTATTACAACTGTAAGAAAGGAAAAGTAAACCAATACTCTGTTCCTTTTCGATTTTACCGATATATCCCTATTCCTATTCGATTTTACCGATATATCCCTATTCCGATTCGATTTTGCCTATATGTTCGTGATTTTGGGGATTTGGAGTCATAACAGGAGTCCTTCGTGAAATGTAAAACGCTCGTTTCTGAATTGCAGACAATTTCTAGAAAAGTGCTCCTTGGTTGATACAGGTGGCTGGCTGGGAACAGTTTATTGAAAGTGCCCTTAGCAGACACGGGTATACAGTAGGAATGGCAACTGTTGATCAGGTCTGGAAATCAGAGAACCTTTAAGTCGAAGTGAAATTTGTATTAACCAGTCACACGTTACTTTACTTATGTAAAGTCATTTTGAATAGCTAAGAGTGGAAACTTTATCTCAAAAACTTTCAAGCTCAGAATCTTATGACATTAACTCAGTTTGTATTCATTGAGCAATCAAGCCAAAATCATTGTGAAAACTTGGCCTACTCTGGGGGGGTCAGTGGTCAGTTGTTCTTTTAGTATGAAATGAAATACATGCAAATGATACAGAAAAATCTGTCCTTGCGACCGCCCTAAACGTTTCCATTCCCCCCCCCAAAAAAAGTAATAAAAACAATATCGATAACTTTGTACTTAGTTCTACCAGTGGTGTTGATTGAACGGTTTTAATGTATATTGAAGGAATGTTATTGAACGGTTTTAATGCATATTGAAGGAATGTTATTCTAAGCTGTGTTGATTGAACGGTTTTAATGCATATTGAAGGAATGTTATTCTAAGCTGTGTTGATTGAACGGTTTTAATGTATATTGAAGGAATGTTATTCTGAGCTGTGTTGATTGAACGGTTTTAATGCATATTGAAGGAATGTTATTGAACGGTTTTAATGTATATTGAAGGAATGTTATTCTAAGCTGTGTTGATTGAACGGTTTTAATGCATATGGAAGGAATGATATTGAACGGTTTTAATGCATATTGAAGGAATGTTATTGAACGGTTTTAATGTATATTGACGGAATGTTATTCTAAGCTGTGTTGATTGAACGGTTTTAATGCATATGGAAGGAATGTTATTCTAAGCTGTGTTGATTGAACGGTTTTAATGCACATTGAAGGAATGTTATTGAACGGTTTTAATGTATATGGAACGAATGTTACTCTAAGCTGTGTTGATTGAACGGTTTTATTGCATATTGAAGGAATGTTATTCTAAGCTGTGTTGATTGAACGGTTTTAATGCATATGGAAGGAATGTTATTCTAAGTTGTGTTGATTGAACGGTTTTATTGCATATTGAAGGAATGTTATTCTAAGCTGTGTTGATTGAACGGTTTTATTGCATATTGAAGGAATGTTATTCTAAGCTGTGTTGATTGAACGGTTTTAATGCATATGGAAGGAATGTTACTCTAAGCTGTGTTGATTGAACGGTTTTATTGCATATTGAAGGAATGTTATTCTAAGTTGTGTTGATTGAACGGTTTCAATGCATATGGAAGGAATGTTATTCTAAACTGTGTTGATTGAACGGTTTTAATGCATATTGAAGGAATGTTATTCTAAGCTGTGTTGATTGAACGGTTTTTAATGTATATTGAAGGAATGTTACTCTAAGCTGTGTTGATTGAACGGTTTTAATGCATATGGAAGGAATGTTATTCTAAGCTGTGTTGATTGAACGGTTTTAATGTATATGGAAGGAATATTATTCTAAGCTGTGTTGATTGAACGGTTTTATTGCATATTGAAGGAATGTTATTCTAAGCTGTCTTGATTGAACGGTTATAATGCATATGGAAGGAATGTTATTCTAAACTGTGTTGATTGAACGGTTTTAATGTATATTGAAGGAATATTATTCTAAGCTGTGTTGATTGAACGGTTTTAATGTATATTGAAGGAATGTTACTCTAAGCTGTGTTGATTGAACGGTTTTAATGCATATGGAAGGAATGTTATTCTAAGCTGTGTTGATTGAACGGTTTTATTGCATATTGAAGGTATGTTATTCTAAGCTGTGCTGATTGAACGGTTTTATTGCATATTGAAGGAATGTTATTCTAAGCTGTGTTGATTGAACGGTTTTAATGCATATGGAAGGAATGTTACTCTAAGCTGTGTTGATTGAACGGTTTTAATGCATATGGAAGGAATGTTATTCTAAGCTGTGTTGATTGAACGCTTTTAATGCATATCGAAGGAATATTATTCTAAGCTGTGTTGATTGAACGGTTTTAATGCATATGGAAGGAATGTTATTCTAAGCTGTGTTCATTGAACGGTTTTAATGTATATCTGAAGGAATGTTATTCTAAGCTGTGTTGATTGAACGGTTTTAATGTATATTGAAGGAATGTTATTCTAAGCTGTGTTGATTGAACGGTTTTAACGCATATCGAAGGAATGTTATTCTAAGCTGTGATGATTGAACGCTTTTAATGTATATTGAAGGAATGTTATTGAAAGGTTTTAATGTATATTGAAGGAATGTTATTCTAAGCTGTGTTGATTGAACGGTTTTAATGCACATTGAAGGAATGTTATTCTAAGCTGTGCTGACTGAACGGTTTTAATGCACATTAAAGGAATGTTATTCTAAGCTGTGCTGATTGAACGGTTTTAATGCACATTGAAGGAATGTTATTCTAAGCTGTGTTGATTGAACGGTTTTAATGCATATTGAAGGAATGTTATTCTAAGCTGTTTTGATTGAACGGTTTTAATGCATATTGAAGGAATGTTATTCTAAGCTGTGTTGATTGAACGGTTTTAATGCATATTAAAGGAATGTTATTCTAAGCTGTGTTGATTGAACGGTTTTAATGCATATTGAAGGAATGTTATTCTAAGCTGTGTTGATTGAACGGTTTTAATGCATATTAAAGGAATGCTATTCTAAACTGTGTTGATTGAACGGTTTTAATGCATATGGAAGGAATGTTATTCTAAGCTGTGTTGATTGAACGGTTTTAATGCATATTAAAGGAATGTTATTCTAAGCTGTGTTGATTGAACGGTTTTAATGCACATTGAAGGAATGTTATTCTAAGCTGTGTTGATTGAACGCTTTTAATGCATATTGAAGGAATGTTAGCTGTGTTGATTGAACGGTTTTAATGCATATGGAAGGAATGTTATTCTAAGCTGTGTTGATTGAACGGTTTTAATGCATATGGAAGGAATGTTATTCTAAGCTGTGTTGATTGAACGGTTTTAATGCATATTGAAGGAATGTTATTCTAAGCTGTGTTGATTGAACGGTTTTATTGCATATTGAAGGAATGTTATTCTAAGCTGTGTTGATTGAACGGTTTTATTGCATGTTGAAGGAATGTTATTCTAAGCTGTGTCGATTGAACGATTTTAATGCATATGGAAGGAATGTTATTCTAAGCTGTGTTGATTGAACGGTTTTAATGCATATGGAAGGAATGTTATTCTAGGCTGTGTTGATTGAACGGTTTTAATGCACATTGAAGGAATGTTATTCTAAGCTGTGTTGATTGAACGGTTTTAATGTATATTGAAGGAATGTTATTCTAAGCTGTGTTGATTGAACGGTTTTAATGCATATGGAAGGAATGTTATTCTAAGCTGTGTTGATTGAACGGTTTTAATGCATATTGAAGGAATGTTATTCTAAGCTGTGTTGATTGAACGGTTTTATTGCATATTGAAGGAATGTTATTCTAAGCTGTGTTGATTGAACGGTTTTAATGCATATGGAAGGAATGTTATTCTAAGCTGTGTTGATTGAACGGTTTTAATGCACATTGAAGGAATGTTATTGAGCGGATTTAATGTATATGGAAGGAATGTTACTCTATGCTGTGTTGATTGAACGGTTTTATTGCATATTGAAGGAATGTTATTCTAAGCTGAGTTGATTGAACGGTTTTAATGCATATGGAAGGAATGTTATTCTATGTTGTGTTGATTGAACGGTTTTATTGCATATTGAAGGAATGTTATTCTAAGTTGTGTTGATTGAACTGTTTTAATGCATATGGAAGGAATGTTATTCTAAGCTGTGTTGATTGAACGGTTTTATTGCATATTGAAGGAATGTTATTCTAAGCTGTGTTGATTGAACGGTTTTAATGCATATGGAAGGAATGTTATTCTAAACTGTGTTGATTGAACGGTTTTAATGCATATTGAAGGAATGTTATTCTAAGCTGTGTTGATTGAACGGTTTTAATGCATATGGAAGGAATGTTATTCTAAACTGTGTTAATTGAACGGTTTTAATGCATATTGAAGGAATGTTATTCTAAGCTGTGTTGATTGAACGGTTTTAATGTATATTGAAGGAATGTTACTCTAAGCTGTGTTGATTGAACGGTTTTAATGCATATGGAAGGAATGTTATTCTAAGCTGTGTTGATTGAACGGTTTTAATGCATATTAAAGGAATGTTATTCTAAGCTGTGTTGATTGAACGGTTTTAATGCACATTGAAGGAATGTTATTCTAAGCTGTGCTGACTGAACGGTTTTAATGCACATTAAAGGAATGTTATTCTAAGCTGTGCTGATGGAACGGTTTTAATGCACATTGAAGGAATGTTATTCTAAGCTGTGTTGATTGAACGGTTTTAATGCATATGGAAGGAATGTTATTCTAAGCTGTGTTGATTGAACGGTTTTAATGTATATTGAAGGAATATTATTCTAAGCTGTGTTGATTGAACGGTTTTAATGTATATTGAAGGAATGTTACTCTAAGCTGTGTTGATTGAACGGTTTTAATGCATATGGAAGGAATGTTATTCTAAGCTGTGTTGATTAAACGGTTTTATTGCATATTGAAGGTATGTTATTCTAAGCTGTGTTGATTGCACGGTTTTATTGCATATTGAAGGAATGTTATTCTAAGCTGTGTTGATTGAACGGTTTTAATGCATATTGAAGGAATGTTATTCTAAGCTGTGTTGATTGAACGGTTTTATTGCATATTGAAGGAATGTTATTCTAAGCTGTGTCGATTAAACGATTTTAATGCATATGGAAGGAATTTTTTTCTAAGCTGTGTTGATTGAACGGTTTTAATGCATATGGAAGGAATGTTATTCTAAGCTGTGTTGATTGAACGGTTTTAATGCACATTGAAGGAATGTTATTCTAAGCTGTGTTGATTGAACGGTTTTAATGCACATTGAAGGAATGTTATTCTAAGCTGTGTTGATTGAACGGTTTTAATGCATATTGAAGGAATGTTATTCTAAGCTGTGTTGATTGAACGGTTTTAATGCATATTGAAGGAATGTTATTCTAAGCTGTGTTGATTGAACGGTTTTTAATGCATATGAAGGAATGTTATTCTAAGCTGTGTTGATTGAACGGTTTTAATGCATATTGAAGGAATGTTATTCTAAGCTGTGTTGATTGAACGGTTTTAATGCATATTGAAGGAATGTTATTCTAAGCTGTGTTGATTGAACGGTTTTAATGCATATTGAAGGAATGTTATTCTAAGCTGTGTTGATTGAACGGTTTTAATGCATATGGAAGGAATGTTATTCTAAGTTGTGTTGATTGAACGGTTTTATTGCATATTGAAGGAATGTTATTCTAAGCTGTGTTGATTGAACGGTTTTAATGCATATTGAAGGAATGTTATTCTAAGCTGTGTTGATTGAACGGTTTTAATGCATATTGAAGGAATGTTATTCTAAGCTGTGTTGATTGAACGGTTTTAATGCATATTAATGGAATGTTATTCTAATCTGTGTTGATTTAACGGTTTTATTGCATATTGAAGGAATGTTATTCTAAGCTGTGTTGATTGAACGGTTTTAATGCATATGGAAGGAATGTTATTCTAAACTGTGTTAATTGAACGGTTTTAATGCATATTGAAGGAATGTTATTCTAAGCTGTGTTGATTGAACGGTTTTAATGTATATTGAAGGAATGTTACTCTAAGCTGTGTTGATTGAACGGTTTTAATGCATATGGAAGGAATGTTATTCTAAGCTGTGTTGATTGAACGGTTTTAATGCATATTAAAGGAATGTTATTCTAAGCTGTGTTGATTGAACGGTTTTAATGCACATTGAAGGAATGTTATTCTAAGCTGTGCTGACTGAACGGTTTTAATGCACATTAAAGGAATGTTATTCTAAGCTGTGCTGATTGAACGGTTTTAATGCACATTGAAGGAATGTTATTCTAAGCTGTGTTGATTGAACGGTTTTAATGCATATGGAAGGAATGTTATTCTAAGCTGTGTTGATTGAACGGTTTTAATGTATATTGAAGGAATATTATTCTAAGCTGTGTTGATTGAACGGTTTTAATGTATATTGAAGGAATGTTACTCTAAGCTGTGTTGATTGAACGGTTTTAATGCATATGGAAGGAATGTTATTCTAAGCTGTGTTGATTGAACGGTTTTATTGCATATTGAAGGTATGTTATTCTAAGCTGTGTTGATTGCACGGTTTTATTGCATATTGAAGGAATGTTATTCTAAGCTGTGTTGATTGAACGGTTTTAATGCATATTGAAGGAATGATATTCTAAGCTGTGTTGATTTAACGGTTTTATTGCATATTGAAGGAATGTTATTCTAAGCTGTGTCGATTGAACGATTTTAATGCATATGGAAGGAATGTTATTCTAAGCTGTGTTGATTGAACGGTTTTAATGCATATGGAAGGAATGTTATTCTAAGCTGTGTTGATTGAACGGTTTTAATGCACATTGAAGGAATGTTATTCTAAGCTGTGTTGATTGAACGGTTTTAATGCATATTAAAGGAATGTCATTCTAAGCTGTGTTGATTGAACGGTTTTAATGCACATTGAAGGAATGTTATCCTAAGCTGTGTTGATTGAACGCTTTTAATGCATATTGAAGGAATGTTAGCTGTGTTGATTGAACGGTTTTAATGCACATTGAAGGAATGTTATTCTAAGCTGTTTTGATTGAACGGTTTTAATGCATATTGAAGGAATGTTATTCTAAGCTGTGTTGATTGAACGGTTTTAATGCATATTAAAGGAATGTTATTCTAAGCTGTGTTGATTGAACGGTTTTAATGCATATGGAAGGAATGTTATTCTAAGCTGTGTTGATTGAACGGTTTTAATGCATATTAAAGAAATGTTATTCTAAGCTGTGTTGATTGAACGGTTTTAATGCATATGGAAGGAATGTTATTCTAAGCTGTGTTGATTGAACGGTTTTAATGCATATTAAAGGAATGTTATTCTAAGCTGTGTTGATTGAACGGTTTTAATGCACATTGAAGGAATGTTATTCTAAGCTGTGTTGATTGAACGCTTTTAATGCATATTGAAGGAATGTTAGCTGTGTTGATTGAACGGTTTTAATGCATATTAAAGGAATGTTATTCTAAGCTGTGTTGATTGAACGGTTTTAATGCATATTGAAGGAATGTTATTCTAAGCTGTGTTGATTGAACGGTTTTATTGCATATTGAAGGAATGTTATACTAAGCTGTGTTGATTGAACGGTTTTAATGCATATGGAAGGAATGTTATTCTAAGCTGTGTTGATTGAACGGTTTTAATGCATATTGAAGGAATGTTATTCTTAGCTGTGTTGATTGAACGGTTTTATTGCATATTGAAGGAATGTTATTCTAAGCTGTGTCGATCGAACGATTTTAATGCATATGGAAGGAATGTAATTCTAAGCTGTGTTGATTGAACGGTTTTAATGCATATGGAAGGAATGTTATTCTAAGCTGTGTTGATTGAACGGTTTTAATGCACATTGAAGGAATGTTACTCTAAGCTGTGTTGATTGAACGGTTTTAATGCATATGGAAGGAATGTTATTCTAAGCTGTGTTGATTGAACGGTTTTATTGCATATTGAAGGAATGTTATTCTAAGCTGTGTTGATTGAACGGTTTTAATGCATATGGAAGGAATGTTATTCTAAGCTGTGTTGATTGAACGGTTTTATTGCATATTGAAGGAATGTTATTCTAAGCTGTGTTGATTGAACGGTTTTATTGCATATTGAAGGAATGTTATTCTAAGCTGTGTTGATTGAACGGTTTTAATGCATATGGAAGGAATGTTATTCTAAGCTGTGTTGATTGAACGGTTTTAATGCATATGGAAGGAATGTTATTCTAAGCTGTGTTGATTGAACGGTTTTAATGCATATTGAAGGAATGTTATTCTAAGCTGTGTTGATTGAACGGTTTTAATGCATATGGAAGGAATGTTATTCTAAGCTGTGTTGATTGAACGGTTTTAATGCATATGGAAGGAATGTTATTCTAAGCTGTGTTGATTGAACGGTTTTAATGCATATTGAAGGAATGTTACTCTAAGCTGTGTTGATTGAACGGTTTTAATGCATATGAAGGAATGTTATTCTAAGCTGTGTTGATTGAACGGTTTTTAATTCATATTGAAGGAATGTTATTCTAAGCTGTGTTGATTGAACGGTTTTAATGCATATTGAAGGAATGTTATTCTAAGCTGTGTTGATTGAACGGTTTTAATGCATATGGAAGGAATGTTATTCTAAGCTGTGTTGATTGAACGGTTTTAATGCATATTGAAGGAATGTTATTCTAAGCTGTGTTGATTGAACGGTTTTAATGTATATTGAAGGAATGTTACTCTAAGCTGTGTTGATTGAACGGTTTTATTGCATATTGAAGGAATGTTATTCTAAGCTGTGTTGATTGAACGGTTTTAATGCATATTGAAGGAATGTTATTCTAAGCTGTGTTGATTGAACGGTTTTAATGCATATGGAAGGAATGTTATTCTAAGCTGTGTTGATTGAACGGTTTTAATGCATATGGAAGGAATGTTATTCTAAACTGTGTTGATTAAACGGTTTTAATGCATATTGAAGGAATGTTATTCTAAGCTGTGTTGATTGAACGGTTTTAATGCATATGGAAGGAATGTTATTCTAAACTGTGTTAATTGAACGGTTTTAATGCATATTGAAGGAATGTTATTCTAAGCTGTGTTGATTGAACGGTTTTAATGTATATTGAAGGAATGTTACTCTAAGCTGTGTTGATTGAACGGTTTTAATGCATATGGAAGGAATGTTATTCTAAGCTGTGTTGATTGAACGGTTTTAATGTATACTGAAGGAATGTTACTCTAAGCTGTGTTGATTGAACGGTTTTAATGCATATGGAAGCAATGTTATTCTAAGCTGTGATGATTGAACGGTTTTAATGCATATGGAAGGAATATTATTCTAAGCTGTGTTGATTGAACGGTTTCACTGCATATTGAAGGAATGTTATTCTAAGCTGTGTTGATTGAACGGTTTTAATGCATATGGAAGGAATGTTATTCTAAGCTGTGTTGATTGAACGGTTTTAATGTATATTGAAGGAATATCATTCTAAGCTGTGTTGATTGAACGGTTTTAATGTATATTGAAGGAATGTTGCTCTAAGCTGTGTTGATTGAACGGTTTTAATGCATATGGAAGGAATGTTTTTCTAAGCTGTGTTGATTGAACGGTTTTATTGCATATTGAAGGTATGTTATTCTAAGCTGTGTTGATTGAACGGTTTTATTGCATATTGAAGGAATGTTATTCAAAGCTGTGTTGATTGAACGGTTTTAATGCATATGGAAGGAATGTTATTCTAAGCTGTGTTGATTGAACGGTTTTAATGCATATTGAAGGAATGTTATTCTAAGCTGTGTTGATTGAACGGTTTTATTGCATATTGAAGGAATGTTATTCTAAGCTGTGTCGATTGAACGATTTTAATGCATATGGAAGGAATGTTATTCTAAGCTGTGTTGATTGAACGGTTTTTTGCATATTGAAGGAATGTTATTCTAAGCTGTGTTGATTGAACGGTTTTAATGCATATGCAAGGAATGTTATTCTAAACTGTGTCGATTGAACGGTTTTATTGCATATTGAAGGAATGTTATTCTAAGCTGTGTTGATTGAACGGTTTTAATGCATATGGAAGGAATGTTATTCTAAACTGTGTTGATTGAACGGTTTTAATGTATATTGAAGGAATATTATTCTAAGCTGTGTTGATTGAACGGTTTTAATGTATATTGAAGGAATGTTATTCTAAGCTGTGTTGATTGAACGGTTTTAATGCATATTGAAGGAATGTTATTCTAAGCTGTGTTGATTGAACGGTTTTAATGCATATGGAAGGAATGTTATTCTAAGCTGTGTTGATTGAACGGTTTTAATGTATATTGAAGGAATATCATTCTAAGCTGTGTTGATTGAACGGTTTTAATGTATATTGAAGGAATGTTGCTCTAAGCTGTGTTGATTGAACGGTTTTAATGCATATGGAAGGAATGTTTTTCTAAGCTGTGTTGATTGAACGGTTTTATTGCATATTGAAGGTATGTTATTCTAAGCTGTGTTGATTGAACGGTTTTATTGCATATTGAAGGAATGTTATTCAAAGCTGTGTTGATTGAACGGTTTTAATGCATATGGAAGGAATGTTATTCTAAGCTGTGTTGATTGAACGGTTTTAATGCATATTGAAGGAATGTTATTCTAAGCTGTGTTGATTGAACGGTTTTATTTCATATTGAAGGAATGTTATTCTAAGCTGTGTCGATTGAACGATTTTAATACATATGGAAGGAATGTTATTCTAAGCTGTGTTGATTGAACGGTTTTAATGCATATGGAAGGAATGTTATTCTAAGCTGTGTTGATTGAACGGTTTTATTGCATATTGAAGGAATGTTATTCTAAGCTGTGTTGATTGAACGGTTTTAATGCATATGGAAGGAATGTTATTCTAAGCTGTGTCGATTGAACGGTTTTATTGCATATTGAAGGAATGTTATTCTAAGCTGTGTTGATTGAACGGTTTTAATGCATATGGAAGGAATGTTATTCTAAGCTGTGTTGATTGAACGGTTTTAATGTATATTGAAGGAATATTATTCTAAGCTGTGTTGATTGAACGGTTTTAATGTATATTGAAGGAATGTTATTCTAAGCTGTGTTGATTGAACGGTTTTAATGCATATTGAAGGAATGTTATTCTAAGCTGTGTTGATTGAACGGTTTTAATGCATATTGAAGGAATGTTATTCTAAGCTGTGTTGATTGAACGGTTTTAATGCATATGGAAGGAATCTTATTCTAAGCTGTGTCGATTGAACGGTTTTATTGCATATTGAAGGAATGTTATTCTAAGCTGTGTTGATTGAACGGTTTTAATGCATATGGAAGGAATGTTATTCTAAGCTGTGTTGATTGAACGGTTTTAATGCACATTGAAGGAATGTTATTGAGCGGTTTTAATGTATATGGAAGGAATGTTACTCTATGCTGTGTTGATTGAACGGTTTTATTGCATATTGAAGGAATGTTATTCTAAGCTGTGTTGATTGAACGGTTTTAATGCATATGGAAGGAATGTTATTCTAAGCTGTGTTGATTGAACGGTTTTAATGCATATTGAAGGAATGTTATTCTAAGCTGTGTTGATTGAACGGTTTTATTGCATATTGAAGGAATGTTATTCTAAGCTGTGTTGATTGAACGGTTTTAATGCATATGGAAGGAATGTTATTCTAAGCTGTGTTGATTGAACGGTTTTAATGCATATTGAAGGAATGTTATTCTAAGCTGTGTTGATTGAACGGTTTTAATGCATATTGAAGGAATGTTATTCTAAGCTGTGTTGATTGAACGGTTTTAATGCATATGGAAGGAATGTTATTCTAAACTGTGTTGATTGAACGGTTTTAATGCATATTGAAGGAATGTTATTCTAAGCTGTGTTGATTGAACGGTTTTAATGTATATTGAAGGAATGTTACTCTAAGCTGTGTTGATTGAACGGTTTTAATGCATATGGAAGGAATGTTATTCTAAGCTGTGTTGATTGAACGGTTTTAATGTATATTGAAGGAATGTTACTCTAAGCTGTGTTGATTGAACGGTTTTAATGCATATGGAAGGAATGTTATTCTAAGCTGTGTTGATTGAACGGTTTTAATGCATATGGAAGGAATATTATTCTAAACTGTGTTGATTGAACGGTTTTATTGCTTATTGAAGGAATGTTATCCTAAGATGTGTTGATTGAACGGTTTTAATGCATATGGAAGGAATGTTATTCTAAGCTGTGTTGATTGAACGGTTTTAATGTATATTGAAGGAATATTATTCTAAGCTGTGTTGATTGAACGGTTTTAATGTATATTGAAGGAATGTTACTCTAAGCTGTGTTGATTGAACGGTTTTAATGCATATGGAAGGAATGTTATTCTAAGCTGTGTTGATTGAACGGTTTTAATGCATATTGAAGGAATGTTATTCTAAGCTGTGTTTATTGAACGGTTTTATTGCATATTGAAGGAATGTTATTCTAAGCTGTGTTGATTGAACGGTTTTAATGCATATGGAAGGAATGTTATTCTAAGCTGTGTTGATTGAACGGTTTTAATGCATATTGAAGGAATGTTATTCTAAGCTGTGTTGATTGAACGGTTTTAATGCATATGGAAGGAATGTTATTCTAAGCTGTGTTGATTGAACGGTTTTAATGCATATTGAAGGAATGTTATTCTAAGCTGTGTTGATTGAACGGTTTTAATGCATATTGAAGGAATGTTATTCTAAGCTGTGTTGATTGAACGGTTTTAATGCATATTGAAGGAATGTTATTCTAAGCTGTGTTGATTGAACGGTTTTAATGCATATGGAAGGAATGTTATTCTAAGCTGTGTTGATTGAACGGTTTTAATGCATGTGGAAGGAATTTTATTCTAAGCTGTGTTGATTGAACGGTTTTAATGCACATTGAAGGAATGTTATTCTAAGCTGTGTTGATTGAACGGTTTTAATGTATATTGAAGGAATGTTATTCTAAGCTGTGTCGATTGAACGGTTTTATTGAATATTGAAGGAATGTTATTCTAAGCTGTGTTGATTGAACGGTTTTAATGCATATGGAAGGAATGTTATTCTAAACTGTGTTAATTGAACGGTTTTAATGCATATTGAAGGAATGTTATTCTAAGCTGTGTTGATTGAACGGTTTTAATGTATATTGAAGGAATGTTACTCTAAGCTGTGTTGATTGAACGGTTTTAATGCATATGGAAGGAATGTTATTCTAAGCTGTGTTGATTGAACGGTTTTAATGTATACTGAAGGAATGTTACTCTATGCTGTGTTGATTGAACGGTTTTAATGCATATGGAAGCAATGTTATTCTAAGCTGTGATGATTGAACGGTTTTAATGCATATGGAAGGAATATTATTCTAAGCTGTGTTGATTGAACGGTTTTACTGCATATTGAAGGAATGTTATTCTAAGCTGTGTTGATTGAACGGTTTTAATGCATATGGAAGGAATGTTATTCTAAGCTGTGTTGATTGAACGGTTTTAATGTATATTGAAGGAATATCATTCTAAGCTGTGTTGATTGAACGGTTTTAATGTATATTGAAGGAATGTTGCTCTAAGCTGTGTTGATTGAACGGTTTTAATGCATATGGAAGGAATGTTTTTCTAAGCTGTGTTGATTGAACGGTTTTATTGCATATTGAAGGTATGTTATTCTAAGCTGTGTTGATTGAACGGTTTTATTGCATATTGAAGGAATGTTATTCAAAGCTGTGTTGATTGAACGGTTTTAATGCATATGGAAGGAATGTTATTCTAAGCTGTGTTGATTGAACGGTTTTAATGCATATTGAAGGAATGTTATTCTAAGCTGTGTTGATTGAACGGTTTTATTTCATATTGAAGGAATGTTATTCTAAGCTGTGTCGATTGAACGATTTTAATACATATGGAAGGAATGTTATTCTAAGCTGTGTTGATTGAACGGTTTTTTGCATATTGAAGGAATGTTATTCTAAGCTGTGTTGATTGAACGGTTTTAATGCATATGCAAGGAATGTTATTCTAAACTGTGTCGATTGAACGGTTTTATTGCATATTGAAGGAATGTTATTCTAAGCTGTGTTGATTGAACGGTTTTAATGCATATGGAAGGAATGTTATTCTAAACTGTGTTGATTGAACGGTTTTAATGTATATTGAAGGAATATTATTCTAAGCTGTGTTGATTGAACGGTTTTAATGTATATTGAAGGAATGTTATTCTAAGCTGTGTTGATTGAACGGTTTTAATGCATATTGAAGGAATGTTATTCTAAGCTGTGTTGATTGAACGGTTTTAATGCATATGGAAGGAATGTTATTCTAAGCTGTGTTGATTGAACGGTTTTAATGCATATGGAAGGAATCTTATTCTAAGCTGTGTCGATTGAACGGTTTTATTGCATATTGAAGGAATGTTATTCTAAGCTGTGTTGATTGAACGGTTTTAATGCATATGGAAGGAATGTTATTCTAAGCTGTGTTGATTGAACGGTTTTAATGCACATTGAAGGAATGTTATTGAACGGTTTTAATGTATATGGAAGGAATGTTACTCTAAGCTGTGTTGATTGAACGGTTTTATTGCATATTGAAGGAATGTTATTCTAAGCTGTGTTGATTGAACGGTGTTAATGCATATGGAAGGAATGTTATTCTAAGTTGTGTTGATTCAACGGTTTTATTGCATATTGAAGGAATGTTATTCTAAGCTGTGTTGATTGAACGGTTTTATTGCATATTGAAGGAATGTTATTCTAAGCTGTGTTGATTGAACGGTTTTAATGCATATGGAAGGAATGTTATTCTAAGCTGTGTTGATTGAACGGTTTTATTGCATATTGAAGGAATGTTATTCTAAGCTGTGTTGATTGCACGGTTTTAATGCATTTGGAAGAAATGTTATTCTAAACTGTGTTGATTGAACGGTTTTAATGCATATGGAAGGAATGTTATTTTAAACTGTGTTGATTGAACGGTTTTAATGCATATTGAAGGAATGTTATTCTAAGCTGTGTTGATTGAACGGTTTTAATGTATATTGAAGGAATGTTACTCTAAGCTGTGTTGATTGAACGGTTTTAATGCATATGGAAGGAATGTTATTCTAAGCTGTGTTGATTGAACGGTTTTAATGTATATTGAAGGAATGTTACTCTAAGCTGTGTTGATTGAACGGTTTTAATGCATATGGAAGGAATGTTATTCTAAGCTGTGTTGATTGAACGGTTTTAATGTATACTGAAGGAATGTTACTCTATGCTGTGTTGATTGAACGGTTTTAATGCATATGGAAGCAATGTTATTCTAAGCTGTGATGATTGAACGGTTTTAATGCATATGGAAGGAATATTATTCTAAGCTGTGTTGATTGAACGGTTTTACTGCATATTGAAGGAATGTTATTCTAAGCTGTGTTGATTGAACGGTTTTAATGCATATGGAAGGAATGTTATTCTAAGCTGTGTTGATTGAACGGTTTTAATGTATATTGAAGGAATATCATTCTAAGCTGTGTTGATTGAACGGTTTTAATGTATATTGAAGGAATGTTGCTCTAAGCTGTGTTGATTGAACGGTTTTAATGCATATGGAAGGAATGTTTTTCTAAGCTGTGTTGATTGAACGGTTTTATTGCATATTGAAGGTATGTTATTCTAAGCTGTGTTGATTGAACGGTTTTATTGCATATTGAAGGAATGTTATTCAAAGCTGTGTTGATTGAACGGTTTTAATGCATATGGAAGGAATGTTATTCTAAGCTGTGTTGATTGAACGGTTTTAATGCATATTGAAGGAATGTTATTCTAAGCTGTGTTGATTGAACGGTTTTATTTCATATTGAAGGAATGTTATTCTAAGCTGTGTCGATTGAACGATTTTAATACATATGGAAGGAATGTTATTCTAAGCTGTGTTGATTGAACGGTTTTATTGCATATTGAAGGAATGTTATTCTAAGCTGTGTTGATTGAACGGTTTTAATGCATATGCAAGGAATGTTATTCTAAACTGTGTCGATTGAACGGTTTTATTGCATATTGAAGGAATGTTATTCTAAGCTGTGTTGATTGAACGGTTTTAATGCATATGGAAGGAATGTTATTCTAAACTGTGTTGATTGAACGGTTTTAATGTATATTGAAGGAATGTTATTCTAAGCTGTGTTGATTGAACGGTTTTAATGTATATTGAAGGAATGTTATTCTAAGCTGTGTTGATTGAATTGTTTTAATGCATATTGAAGGAATGTTATTCTAAGCTGTGTTGATTGAACGGTTTTAATGCATATGGAAGGAATGTTATTCTAAGCTGTGTTGATTGAACGGTTTTAATGCATATGGAAGGAATCTTATTCTAAGCTGTGTCGATTGAACGGTTTTATTGCATATTGAAGGAATGTTATTCTAAGCTGTGTTGATTGAACGGTTTTAATGCATATGGAAGGAATGTTATTCTAAGCTGTGTTGATTGAACGGTTTTAATGCACATTGAAGGAATGTTATTGAACGGTTTTAATGTATATGGAAGGAATGTTACTCTAAGCTGTGTTGATTGAACGGTTTTATTGCATATTGAAGGAATGTTATTCTAAGCTGTGTTGATTGAACGGTGTTAATGCATATGGAAGGAATGTTATTCTAAGTTGTGTTGATTCAACGGTTTTATTGCATATTGAAGGAATGTTATTCTAAGCTGTGTTGATTGAACGGTTTTATTGCATATTGAAGGAATGTTATTCTAAGCTGTGTTGATTGAACGGTTTTAATGCATATGGAAGGAATGTTATTCTAAGCTGTGTTGATTGAACGGTTTTATTGCATATTGAAGGAATGTTATTCTAAGCTGTGTTGATTGAACGGTTTTAATGCATATGGAAGAAATGTTATTCTAAACTGTGTTGATTGAACGGTTTTAATGCATATGGAAGGAATGTTATTTTAAACTGTGTTGATTGAACGGTTTTAATGCATATTGAAGGAATGTTATTCTAAGCTGTGTTGATTGAACGGTTTTAATGTATATTGAAGGAATGTTACTCTAAGCTGTGTTGATTGAACGGTTTTAATGCATATGGAAGGAATGTTATTCTAAGCTGTGTTGATTGAACGGTTTTAATGTATATTGAAGGAATGTTACTCTAAGCTGTGTTGATTGAACGGTTTTAATGCATATGGAAGGAATGTTATTCTAAGCTGTGTTGATTGAACGGTTTTAATGCATATGGAAGGAATATTATTCTAAACTGTGTTGATTGAACGGTTTTATTGCTTATTGAAGGAATGTTATCCTAAGCTGTGTTGATTGAACGGTTTTAATGCATATGGAAGGAATGTTATTCTAAGCTGTGTTGATTGAACGGTTTTAATGTATATTGAAGGAATATTATTCTAAGCTGTGTTGATTGAACGGTTTTAATGTATATTGAAGGAATGTTACTCTAAGCTGTGTTGATTGAACGGTTTTAATGCATATGGAAGGAATGTTATTCTAAGCTGTGTTGATTGAACGGTTTTAATGCATATTGAAGGAATATTATTCTAAGCTGTGTTTATTGAACGGTTTTATTGCATATTGAAGGAATGTTATTCTAAGCTGTGTTGATTGAACGGTTTTAATGCATATGGAAGGAATGTTATTCTAAGCTGTGTTGATTGAACGGTTTTAATGCATATTGAAGGAATGTTATTCTAAGCTGTGTTTATTGAACGGTTTTATTGCATATTGAAGGAATGTTATCCTAAGCTGTGTCGATTAAACGATTTTAATGCATATGGAAGGAATGTTACTCTAAGCTGTGTTGATTGAACGGTTTTAATGCATATGGAAGGAATTTTATTCTAAGCTGTGTTGATTGAACGGTTTTAATGCACATTGAAGGAATGTTATTCTAAGCTGTGTTGATTGAACGGTTTTAATGTATATTGAAGGAATGTTATTCTAAGCTGTGTCGATTGAACGGTTTTATTGAATATTGAAGGAATGTTATTCTAAGCTGTGTTGATTGAACGGTTTTAATGCATATGGAAGGAATGTTATTCTAAGCTGTGTTGATTGAACGGTTTTAATGTATATTGAAGGAATATTATTCTAAGCTGTGTTGATTGAACGGTTTTAATGTATATTGAAGGAATGTTATTCTAAGCTGTGTTGACTGAACGGTCTTAATGTATATTGAAGGAATGTTATTCTAAGCTGTGTTGATTGAACGGTTTTAATGCATATGGAAGGAATGTTATTCTAAGCTGTGTTGATTGAACGGTTTTAATGTATATTGAAGGAATGTTATTCTAAGCTGTGTTGATTGAACGGTTTTAATGCATATGGAAGGAATGTTATTCTAAACTGTGTTGATTGAACGGTTTTAATGTATATTGAAGGAATATTATTCTAAGCTGTGTTGATTGAACGGTTTTAATGTATATTGAAGGAATGTTATTCTAAGCTGTGTTGATTGAACGGTTTTAATGCATATTGAAGGAATGTTATTCTAAGCTGTGTTGATTGAACGGTTTTAATGCATATGGAAGGAATGTTATTCTAAGCTGTGTTGATTGAACGGTTTTAATGCATATGGAAGGAATCTTATTCTAAGCTGTGTCGATTGAACGGTTTTATTGCATATTGAAGGAATGTTATTCTAAGCTGTGTTGATTGAACGGTTTTAATGCATATTGAAGGAATGTTATTCTAAGCTGTGTTGATTGAACGGTTTTAATGCACATTGAAGGAATGTTATTGAACGGTTTTAATGTATATGGAAGGAATGTTACTCTAAGCTGTGTTGATTGAACGGTTTTATTGCATATTGAAGGAATGTTATTCTAAGCTGTGTTGATTGAACGGTGTTAATGCATATGGAAGGAATGTTATTCTAAGTTGTGTTGATTCAACGGTTTTATTGCATATTGAAGGAATGTTATTCTAAGCTGTGTTGATTGAACGGTTTTATTGCATATTGAAGGAATGTTATTCTAAGTTGTGTTGATTGAACGGTTTTAATGCATATGGAAGGAATGTTATTCTAAGCTGTGTTGATTGAACGGTTTTATTGCATATTGAAGGAATGTTATTCTAAGCTGTGTTGATTGAACGGTTTTAATGCATATGGAAGGAATGTTATTCTAAACTGTGTTGATTGAACGGTTTTAATGCATATGGAAGGAATGTTATTTTAAACTGTGTTGATTGAACGGTTTTAATGCATATTGAAGGAATGTTATTCTAAGCTGTGTTGATTGAACGGTTTTAATGTATATTGAAGGAATGTTACTCTAAGCTGTGTTGATTGAACGGTTTTAATGCATATGGAAGGAATGTTATTCTAAGCTGTGTTGATTGAACGGTTTTAATGTATATTGAAGGAATGTTACTCTAAGCTGTGTTGATTGAACGGTTTTAATGCATATGGAAGGAATGTTATTCTAAGCTGTGTTGATTGAACGGTTTTAATGCATATGGAAGGAATATTATTCTAAACTGTGTTGATTGAACGGTTTTATTGCATATTGAAGGAATGTTATCCTAAGCTGTGTTGATTGAACGGTTTTAATGCATATGGAAGGAATGTTATTCTAAGCTGTGTTGATTGAACGGTTTTAATGTATATTGAAGGAATATTATTCTAAGCTGTGTTGATTGAACGGTTTTAATGCATATGGAAGGAATGTTATTCTAAGCTGTGTTGATTGAACGGTTTTAATGCATATTGAAGGAATATTATTCTAAGCTGTGTTTATTGAACGGTTTTATTGCATATTGAAGGAATGTTATTCTAAGCTGTGTTGATTGAACGGTTTTAATGCATATTGAAGGAATGTTATTCTAAGCTGTGTTGATTGAACGGTTTTAATGCATATTGAAGGAATGTTATTCTAAGCTGTGTTTATTGAACGGTTTTATTGCATATTGAAGGAATGTTATCCTAAGCTGTGTCGATTAAACGATTTTAATGCATATGGAAGGAATGTTACTCTAAGCTGTGTTGATTGAACGGTTTTAATGCATATGGAAGGAATGTTATTCTAAGCTGTGTTGATTGAACGGTTTTAATGCACATTGAAGGAATGTTATTCTAAGCTGTGTTGATTGAACGGTTTTAATGTATATTGAAGGAATGTTATTCTAAGCTGTGTCGATTGAACGGTTTTATTGAATATTGAAGGAATGTTATTCTAAGCTGTGTTGATTGAACGGTTTTAATGCATATGGAAGGAATGTTATTCTAAGCTGTGTTGATTGAACGGTTTTAATGTATATTGAAGGAATATTATTCTAAGCTGTGTTGATTGAACGGTTTTAATGTATATTGAAGGAATGTTATTCTAAGCTGTGTTGACTGAACGGTTTTAATGTATATTGAAGGAATGTTATTCTAAGCTGTGTTGATTGAACGGTTTTAATGCATATGGAAGGAATGTTATTCTAAGCTGTGTTGATTGAACGGTTTTAATGTATATTGAAGGAATGTTATTCTAAGCTGTGTTGATTGAACGGTTTTAATGTATATTGAAGGAATGTTATTCTAAGCTGTGTTGATTGAACGCTTTTAATGCATATGGACGGAATGTTATTCTAAGCTGTGTTGATTGAACGGTTTTAATGTATATCTGAAGGAATGTTATTCTAAGCTGTGTTGATTGAACGGTTTTAATGTATATCTGAAGGAATGTTATTCTAAGCTGTGATGATTGAACGGTTTTAATGTATATTGAAGGAATGTTATTCTAAGCTGTGTTGAGTGAATTCTTTTAATGCATATCGAAGGAATGTTATTCTAAGCTGTGTTGATTGAACGGTTTTAATGCATATGGAAGGAATGTTATTCTAAGCTGTGTTGATTGAACGGTTTTAATGTATATCTGAAGGAATGTTCTTCTAAGCTGTGTTGATTGAACGGTTTTAATGTATATTGAAGGAATGTTATTCTAAGCTGTGTTGATTGAACGGTTTTAACGCATATCGAAGGAATGTTATTCTAAGATGTGATGATTGAACGGTTTTAATGTATATTGAAGGAATGTTATTGAACGGTTTTAATGCACATTGAAGGAATGTTATTCTAAGCTGTGCTGACTGAACGGTTTTAATGCACATTAAAGGAATTTTATTCTAAGCTGTGCTGATTGAATTGTTTTAATGCACATTGAAGGAATGTTATTCTAAGCTGTGTTGATTGAACGGTTTTAATGCATATTGAAGGAATGTTATTCTAAGCTGTTTTGATTGAACGGTTTTAATGCATATTGAAGGAATGTTATTCTAAGCTGTGTTGATTGAACGGTTTTAATGCATATTAAAGGAATGTTATTCTAAGCTGTGTTGATTGAACGGTTTTAATGCATGTTGAAGGAATGTTATTCTAAGCTGTGTTGATTGAACGGTTTTAATGCATATTAAAGGAATGTTATTCTAAGCTGTGTTGATTGAACGGTTTTAATGCATATCGAAGGAATGTTATTCTCAGCTGTGTTGATTGAACGCTTTAAATGCATATTGAAGGAATGTTAGCTGTGTTGATTGAACGGTTTTAATGCATATTAAAGGAATGTTATTCTAAGCTGTGTTGATTGAACGGTTTTAATGCATATGGAAGGAATGTTATTCTAAGCTGTCTCGATTGAACGGTTTTATTGCATATTGAAGGAATGTTATTCTAATCTGTGTTGATTGAACGGTTTTAATGCATATGGAAGGAATGTTATTCTAAGCTGTGTTGATTGAACGGTTTTAATGTATATCTGAAGGAATGTTATTCTAAGCTGTGTCGATTGAACGATTTTAATGCATATGGAAGGAATGTTTTTCTAAGCTGTGTTGATTGAACGGTTTTAATGTATATCTGAAGGAATGTTATTCTAATCTGTGTTGATTGAACGGTTTTAATGTATATCTGAAGGAATGTTATTCTAAGCTGTGTTGATTGAACGGTTTTAATGTATATTGAAGGAATGTTATTCTAAGCTGTGTTGATTGAACGCTTTTAATGCGTATCGAAGGAATGTTATTCTAAGCTGTGTTGATTGAACGGTTTTAATGCATATGGAAGGAATGTTATTCTAAGCTGTGTTGATTGAATGGTTTTAATGTATATCTGAAGGAATGTTCTTCTAAGCTTTGTTGATTGAACGGTTTTAATGTATATTGAAGGAATGTTATTCTAAGCTGTGTTGATTGAACGGTTTTAATGCATATCGAAGGAATGTTATTCTAAGCTGTGTTGATTGAACGGCTTTCATGTATATTGAAGGAATGTTATTCTAAGCTGTGCTGACTGCGCGGTTTTAATGCACATTGAAGGAATGTGATTCTAAGCTGTGCTGATTGAACGGTTTTAATGCACATTGAAGGAATGTTATTCTAAGCTGTGTTGATTGAACGGTTTTAATGCATATTGAAGGAATGTTATTCTAAGCTGTTTTGATTGAACGGTTTTAATGCATATGGAAGGAATGTTATTCTAAGCTGTGTTGATTGAACGGTTTTAATGCATATTAAAGGAATGTTATTCTAAGCTGTGTTGATTGAACGGTTTTAATGCATATTGAAGGAATGTTATTCTAAGCTGTGTTGATTGAACGGTTTTAATGCATATTAAAGGAATGTTATTCTAAGCTGTGTTGATTGAACGGTTTTAATGCATATGGAAGGAATGTTATTCTAAGCTGTGTTGATTGAACGGTTTTAATGCATATTAAAGGAATGTTATTCTAAGCTGTGTTGATTGAACGGTTTTAATGCATATCGAAGGAATGTTATTCTAAGCTGTGTTGAATGAACGCTTTTAATGCATATTGAAGGAATGTTAGCTGTGTTGATTGAACGGTTTTAATGCATATTAAAGGAATGTTATTCTAAGCTGTGTTGATTGAACGGTTTTAATGCATATTGAAGGAATGTTATTCTAAGCTGTGTTGATTGAACGGTTTTAATGCATATTAAAGGAATGTTATTCTAAGCTGTGTTGATTGAACGGTTTTAATGCATATGGAAGGAATGTTATTCTAAGCTGTGTTGATTGAACGGTTTTAATGCATATTAAAGGAATGTTATTCTAAGCTGTGTTGATTGAACGGTTTTAATGCATATTGAAGGAATGTTATTCTAAGTTGTTTTGATTGAACGGTTTTAATGCATATTGAAGGAATGTTATTCTAAGCTGTGTTGATTGAACGGTTTTAATGCATATTAAAGGAATGTTATTCTAAGCTGTGTTGATTGAACGGTTTTCATGCATATTAAAGGAATGTTATTCTAAGCTGTGTTGATTGAACGGTTTTAATGCATATTGAAGGAATGTTATTCTAAGCTGTTTTGATTGAACGGTTTTAATGCATATGGAAGGAATGTTATTCTAAGCTGTGTTGATTGAACGGTTTTAATGCATATTAAAGGAATGTTATTCTAAGCTGTGTCGATTGAACGGTTTTAATGCATATTCAAGGAATGTTATTCTAAGCTGTGTTGATTGAACGGTTTTAATGTATATTGAAGGAATGTTATTCTAAGCTGTGTTGATTGAACGGTTTTAATGCATATGGAAGGAATGTTATTCTAAGCTGTGTCGATTGAACGGTTTTAATGCATATTAAAGGAATGTTATTCTAAGCTGTGTTGATTGAACGGTTTTAATGCATATGGAAGGAATGTTATTCTAAGCTGTGTTGATTGAACGGTTTTAATGCATATGGAAGGAATGTTATTCTAAGCTGTGTCGATTGAACGGTTTTAATGCATATTAAAGGAATGTTATTCTAAGCTGTGTTGATTGAACGGTTTTAATGCATATGGAAGGAATGTTATTCTAAGCTGTGTTGATTGAACGGTTTTATTGCAAATTGAAGGAATGTTATTGAACGGTTTTAATGCATATGGAAGGAATGTTATTGAACGGTTTTAATGCATATGGAAGGAATGTTATTCTAAGCTGTGTTGATTGAACGGTTTTAATTCATATTCAAGGAATGTTATTCTAAGCTGTGTCGATTGAACGGTTTTAATGCACATTGAAGGAATGTTATTCTAAGCTGTGTTGATTGAACGGTTTTAATGCATATTGAAGGAATGTTATTCTAAGCTGTGTTGATTGAACGGTTTTAATGCATATGGAAGGAATGTTATTCTAAGCTGTGTTGATTGAACGGTTTTAATGTATATCTGAAGGAATGTTATTCTAAGCTGTGTCGATTGAACGATTTTAATGCATATGGAAGGAATGTTATTCTATGCTGTGTTGGTTGAACGGTTTTAATGTATATCTGAAGGAATGTTATTCTAATCTGTGTTGATTGAACGGTTTTAATGTATATCTGAAGGTATGTTATTCTAAGCTGTGTTGATTGAACGGTTTTAATGTATATTGAAGGAATGTTATTCTAATCTGTGTTGATTGAACACTTTTAATGCATATCGAAGGAATGTTATTCTAAGCTGTGTTGATTGAACGGTTTTAATGCATATGGAAGGAATGTTATTCTAAGCTGTGTTGATTGAACGGTTTTAATGTATATCTGAAGGAATGTTCTTCTAAGCTGTGTTGATTGAACGGTTTTAATGTATATTGAAGGAATGTTATTCTAAGCTGTGTTGATTGAACGGTTTTAATGCACATTGAATTAATGTTATTCTAAGCTGTGCTGACTGAGCGGTTTTAATGCACATTGAAGGAATGTGCTTCTAAGCTGTGCTGATTGAACGGTTTTAATGCACATTGAAGAAATGTTATTCTAAGCTGTGTTGATTGAACGGTTTTAATGCATATTGATGGAATGTTATTCTAAGCTGTTTTGATTGAACGGTTTTAATGCATATGGAAGGAATGTTATTCTAAGCTGTGTTGATTGAACGGTTTTAATGCATATTAAAGGAATGTTATTCTAGGCTGTGTTGATTGAACGGTTTTAATGCATATTGAAGGAATGTTATTCTAAGCTGTGTTGATTGAACGGTTTTAATGCATATTAAAGGAATGTTATTCTAAGCTGTGTTGATTGAACGGTTTTAATGCATATGGAAGGAATGTTATTCTAAGCTGTGTTGATTGAACGGTTTTAATGCATATTAAAGGAATGTTATTCTAAGCTGTGTTGATTGAACGGTTTTAATGCATATTGAAGGAATGTTATTCTAAGCTGTGTTGATTGAACGGTTTTAATGCATATTAAAGGAATGTTATTCTAAGCTGTGTTGATTGAACGGTTTTAATGCATATTAAAGGAATGTTATTCTAAGGTGTGTTGATTGAACGGTTTTAATAAATATTGAAGGAATGTTATTCTAAGCTGTTTTGATTGAACGGTTTTAATGCATATTGAAGGAATGTTATTCTAAGCTGTGTTGATTGAACTGTTTTAATGCATATTAAAGGAATGTTATTCTAAGCTGTGTTGATTGAACGGTTTTCATGCATATTAAAGGAATGTTATTCTAAGCTGTGTTGATTGAACGGTTTTAATGCATATTGAAGGAATGTTATTCTAAGCTGTTTTGATTGAACGGTTTTAATGCATATGGAAGGAATGTTATTCTAAGCTGTGTTGATTGAACGGTTTTAATGCATATTAAAGGAATGTTATTCTAAGCTGTGTCGATTGAACGGTTTTAATGCATATTAAAGGAATGTTATTCTAAGCTGTGTTGATTGAACGGTTTTAATGTATATTGAAGGAATGTTATTCTAAGCTGTGTTGATTGAACGGTTTTAATGCATATGGAAGGAATGTTATTCTAAGCTGTGTCGATTGAACGGTTTTAATGCATATTAAAGGAATGTTATTCTAAGCTGTGTTGATTGAACGGTTTTAATGCATATGGAAGGAATGTTATTCTAAGCTGTGTTGATTGAACGGTTTTAATGCATATGGAAGGAATGTTATTCTAAGCTGTGTCGATTGAACGGTTTTAATGCATATTAAAGGAATGTTATTCTAAGCTGTGTTGATTGAACGGTTTTAATGCATATGGAAGGAATTTTATTCTAAGCTGTTTTGATTGAACGGTTTTATTGCAAATTGAAGGAATGTTATTGAACGGTTTTAATGCATATGGAAGGAATGTTATTGAACGGTTTTAATGCATATGGAAGGAATGTTATTCTAAGCTGTGTTGATTGAACGGTTTTAATGCATATTCAAGGAATGTTATTCTAAGCTGTGTCGATTGAACGGTTTTAATGCACATTGAAGGAATGTTATTCTAAGCTGTGTTGATTGAACGGTTTTAATGCATATTGAAGGAATGTTATTCTAAGCTGTGTTGATTGAACGGTTTTAATGCATATTGAAGGAATGTTTTTCTAAGCTGTGTTGATTGAACGGTTGATGAAAAATTTGATACATAGACTAAGCGCAGACGACTGAAGACAGTTGACGAAGAAGATAATATATTGCAAATTTGTTTCCAATTACTTTCAGCGCATTCCAATTACTTTCAGTGCATATCATATGACCGGTGTAAAAAAAAATAATCCAGTTACTTTAATCATGTGACGATTGTGTGATATTTTTTAAAAGTAATGATAACTGCAAAACGCCATGAGGCCCATATATGTCTTAATAATTCCAAGTCTGAATTTAGACATCCGAACACGGTCCTAAAATTCAAATCTAATGTTTGCTTCAAAATCGGCTTTGGTTTAATCAATATTTGCTGCGTTGCTCAGTGCATTAAATATAGTTATAATCCAAGCAGTTTTGAACAAAAGAAGTTAACTCATATAAATACCTCTTTTAAATTGACTTCAGTATTCAGCAAAGTGAAATGAAAAGTCGTGTACTTCCATAAGATGTCACTACTCTAATTGTAGTCCCAATGAAGATAATTCTATTTATTATTTTTTATTTTTATTTTTATTTTAATTCTTTTTATTTACGTATTTATTTATTTTTTGGGGGGTGGGTGGGGAGAGGTTGTTTCTCTCACTTTTGCCAGGGACATGTTGACCAGTTAATTTTTAATTAAGGGTCCTTTTCATCCCAACTGGGACATAAGGCTGCAACCATTTTCCGCCATCTGGATTGGTCCTGAGCAATGGCTTGTGCTTCGCCCCAGGAAAGTCCCATCTCTTCCCGATCCGTCATCATTGTCCTTCGTCAGGTTGTCTTTGGCCGGCCACGCTTACTCTTCCCCGCTGGTGTCCATCTGAGAGCTACCTTAGGTATTCGTTCTTGTGGCATCCGCATTACGTGTCAGAACCATTTGATTCTGTGCATCCTGACCTCCAGAGAAATATTTTTACATCCAGTTTTCTCATATGGGCTCACATTGGAGATCTTGTTTGGCCAGTACATGTTGACCAGTAAAGAATGTTAATAGTAGCAAAACGAAAGCAGCGTTAAAGCCTAAACAAAAAAAAATGTTTATTGATTCAGCCTCTTGGCATTGACGCAAGGTGGCATTTCTTACAGGTGTGATTTGGTCTGTTCTAGAAATATCACTTGCACTTGAAAGAAATCATGCCATTTTATTCCAGATGCATCTATTTCCAGAAAAAAAACCCATGATTTTAGAGTAAATATAAAGTAAATTCGATTACCCGACAAAGGATAATGTATATCTTTTGCTATGGATATAACGAATGATGGTTATAAGAAAATAATTTTAAGGGAACCAGTGTGTTCGTGTATAAATGAGTTTTGCTCTGATGCCAAATATAAATGCAAATCTTCAGTTGGGAAAAAGGTTCCATATTGTTTTATGTGTTAATGAAATTGATCTGCCGTTGATTTAGATGAGAATTTCTAGTTAGTCAGCCTCCATTTATATTTACTGGCATGGGCAAGCTAAAAAGGTGCACGTAAACAGGAACGTAGAACGCATTATTTAGATAGAAATGACATCCAAATATTTGCTGAAGCCCTAAAGGAAGAAAGTGTTGATTTCTCGAAACACGTTTTAACTTTGAAAAGAGCGTTAAATGTGTTTTTGATAACCACGCAGGTATATGAAGACATTATTTGTCTTCCTGTATCCCGCTTTGTTTAAAACTTGTTTTGTTTTTTTTTTCTATTACACGAAAATTAAGAATGAGTTCTTTATGACAAGTGTTCTCTTTGTTTCGCAATTCATTCGTACAGATCTCTTTGAAATTTAAAAAAGATTTAAAAGTAAACAATTTATACCTTTATGAATTTTAAATTCATCTGCTACTTGAGGAAAAATTTAATTATAATTTGTGACAAAACCATCTGAACCGTCTGTCATAAAATCTTACTCGACTCCGAATGTTATTCGACCCCAAAATTTTCTTGAAATTATTCTGACCAATCAAAAGTCTGAATTTGTCAATTTCTAGTTATATTTCCAAGTCCTGAGTAACATTTGGTACTCGAAAGGTTGAAGAAAGTTTTATGACACAAGGGCCTTGTTTTATGGAATGTTTGAAGTAGACTAGCTTTAGATTTGGTTTTAGGACTTTGTTTTTGAGTAGAAGTCATTAATAGTATTAGTTTCAGTTTTATATATGCATAAAAATGTGCGATATATGATAAGTCATACAATATTTGCTGATAAAGATAGGGTTTTTTCAGAGCACAAATAGTCTCTAAAATTGATATTTTAGCCGCATTTGAATGAGACGTAAAGTTCAAGTTTAAGGTTCAATATGGAAAAATAGAAAATTAAATTCGAATAACACTTTGGTGTCAGCAATACAAATATGAAATCATGTTCGAGCCATTTTCAAAATACATGTATATTTAATTATTGGCATAATATTTCATCAGAACTCCACTGAAACCGTATCGACCCCTCGCTTTTCTCTGTCTATTATTCCCACCAATTCTCGCTGTGCATTTCGACAAACACGCAATGTAGTGTGATCAATAAAATTGTAAGACAGCTGCATATATCTACATTACCTAATGTCTGTTAAAGTAATCCCGTCGGGTTTGCCTGGAGCTGCGTACAACACCTGCTAACTTAAGCACACATGCAATTGCGAGATCTCATAAAGATTCAAAAATATGGGGGAAATTGCGATGGAATGATGTCTTTTTTATTGAAATGTCCATGGAGAAATGAAGCAATTTTGATACAGCCATTGTTTGGTAGTGCTTTGACAATAAACGAAAATAATAAACCATTGCTCCATTCACATTGCATGATTGTATATTTTTCACTTGATTATCGCATTCATTTCAGTTAAGCACAAACAAATTGCAAATAGAACCTTCGTCATTTGAATTACGAGAAGACACAGTAAACATGCACTCGTCATTAAGGTACAAAGAATATATGCCACTTTGAATCTTGTTAAACATGGCCTTGTTAGATCATTTTCTTCAGGAATTGATAGCATTTATGACCATACCGAAAAGACTTGCTTCCAGTTTTTTTCCACAGAGCATCTTAAAGTTCAAGTATCAGAGGACACTGATGAGCAATACACTTTATCGGATAGAACAATCTGAGCGCGATGGAATACATCCAATAGAATAATGTGTTATGCATGATGTTTATATAATATTATAAATATTTTAGGAAATTATAAATGTTTCTTCACTTTAATATTTGCTTAAATCTTAATGTTATCAGGAAAAACATGTTTAACTAGTGTCCTTGAATTAGGTTGTTTTGATCAATATGTTTTCTCAATTTGAAGGTCAAGGTTGAATTTTGTTTACAAGTAAAATTACATTAAGATGACTCATATTCTAGAACATTCTGTCATGTGACCAATCTTTATATATGCCATGTTTGGTGGACATTTATTCAGTTTTGACATTACCATCAGTCTTGTAAAGAGCTATTACAGTTGTGAAAATTCATTCCAAATTCTAAGAGAGGAATTATTTTAAATATTCATTGGATTATAACAGTGCTCATAAACTTTTGGATTTTGGATTTTTAATTGACAATTTTGGAATTTATGTGAACTTATTCAGATATTTTGGAATACTTCATTTTGACATCAGCACATCAAGATTTCTAGTACATCATGACTTTGGAGACCATTGGCACATAATAACATTCAAGAACACATTCTATATTTAGGACTTGTGATTAGAACAATCATTCTTATTGGATTATTAGAATTTCAAAACACATTACTGTAAGTGACTTTTTGATTTTTCATTTTAATTGTCTAGTAATAAATTGCTTGTTGATTTTTACTTGATTTGTTGGTTTCACTTTCTTTCTGTTACATTTTTCTTAGACCATAGAGTCGTAACAGAAATTGGGGGCTCGTTCCGGGATTGAATTCCTTTAAAGCATATTAGAGATATTAAATTTATCTTTGAAATTCATATTGATTTTGTCTCGGAGAATATTTTTGTCTTTGGCAAAGATTTTTAATAAAGAAATTTTTTTTGTGTGAAACCAACAAGCATTTACAATGGCATCTAATGTTCAGAATTTCATTTCAAAACCTACCCAGGAGGGGTTAGAGTGCATGAGAAAGGATGAGTTGCTCGAGCTTGCCAGAAAATATAGTCTATCTGAGGCAAAAGTATCATTGACAAAACAGGAGATAAAGATTATTTTGATTCAGTATTTAGTAGGAAAGGGAATTTTTGATAGCAGTGCTTTAAGTTTGAAGAGAAAGCCTGTATCTGGTTCTGACAGGAAATTAAGGGAATTAGAGTTAAAGAACCAGATTGATTTAGAATTGGCAAAGCTTCAGATTCAGAGAGAGAGAGAGAAAGAAGAGAGGCAGATACAGATGGAGAGAGAGAAGGAAGAGAGGCAGATACAAATGCAGAAGGAAGAGAGGCAGATACAAATGCAGAAAGAAGAGAGGCAGATACAGATTGAGAGAGAAAAAGAAGAGAGGCAGATGGAGAGAGAGAAAGAAGAGAGGCAGATACAGATGGAGAGAGAGAAAGAAGATAGGCGGATACAGATGGAGAGAGAGAAAGAAGAGAGACAAATACAAATGCAGATGCAAAGAGAAGAAAGGGAAATGCAATTTAAGTTAAGAGAATTAGAACTGGCAAACAGAGCACACTCCACTCCTTTAAACACAAGTTCAGGTTTTGATGTTACTAGATATATTAGGTTAGTACCCCCTTTTCAGGAAAAAGAAGTAGATAAATACTTTCTTCATTTCGAGAAAATAGCTGAAAACTTGAAATGGCCCAGAGAGCATTGGACTTTGTTATTACAAAGTGTACTTATTGGCAAAGCTCGTGAAGTCTACACTTCACTGTCAGTACAACAAAGCACTGATTATGATTTGGTTAAGGAGTACATCTTGAAAGCTTATGAGTTGGTACCAGAGGCATATCGACAAAGGTTTAGGAATTGTACAAAAGAAACTGGACAAACTCATGTCGAATTTGCAAGGGATAAAGAACAACTATTTGATAGGTGGTGCTCAGCCAAGAAAGTTGATCAAGCTTATGATAACCTCAGACAGCTCGTATTAATTGAAGAATTCAAGAGGTGCATCCATAGTGATGTTAAAACCTATCTTGACGAGCAGAAAGTGGAAACTTTGGAAAATGCTGCTCGTATGGCTGATGATTATTCCTTGACTCACAAAATTTTATTTGGCAATAAGTCGTCCTCTCAGCAGTTTTCTGGTAAAAAAACCATTTCAATCTCATTCGAGTACTTCCAAATTTCACAACAGCACAACTGTTAGGAATCAAACATCTGATAAGACTGATCAGAAATCCTTATCTCTTCCTACGTGCACTTATTGTAAAACGAAAGGGCACGTTATTTCTGATTGCTTCAAGTTGAAAAATAAGCAACAGAGTAAAGACAGAGCTTTTCCAAATGCTCTTATTTCTACGAGGTCAAGGTCACGGTCTTGTATTGAAAGCAATACATTTGTTGGGTCAAACAAACCCCAGTCTGATTCTATTTTGGAGGCTTATGAACCATTCATGTCAGAAGGTTCTATATCACTTATTGGTGATTCTGCCAAACCTATCCCAATTAAAATATTAAGGGACACTGGAGCTTCTCAGAGTCTTTTATTATCAGGTACTTTGCCTTTGTCTGAGGAGTCTTCTTCAAGTGAAAGTGTTCTTGTTCAGTTAGTAGAGTGCGGCTTTGTAAATGTTCCTCTTCATTGTGTAAATTTGGCATCAGACTTAGTTTCTGGACCTGTGACTGTTGGGGCAGTGACTTCTTTACCCATAGAGGGTGTTCATTTATTACTAGGCAATGACCTAGCTGGAGATAAGGTTGTGGTTAATCCACTTGTAACTGACAAGCCTTGTTTGGATCAGAAAGTTGATCCTGTCGAAACTGAAATCCCTGATTTGTACCCTGCTTGTGCAGTTACTAGAGCTATGGTAAAAAAGAGCTCTTGAGAGTGATGTTGATCAGGATATTATTCCTTTAGCTGACACATGTATTGGTCAGTCTTCTGATGAGGTCACTTTTTCCTCAGGTATTGATCAATCAAATGGTATTGATCACAGTGATCCTCTTTTGGCAACTCATTCTCTTTGTTCTACTCAGGGTGACAAACGACAATCTCCTGTCGTTGAACAGGAGCAAGATCCCGAGATATCTTGTTTGTTTCAGAGGGCTATTAGTGAAACTGAAGCCACACAAGTTTCAATGTGTTACTTTGTGAAAAATGGGGTCCTTATGAGGAAATGGAGACCACCTGATGTACCCGCTGGTGACGAGTGGTCAGTGAGCTATCCAATTGTTGTTCCTAAGTCATATAGACAGGACATTCTTAATTTAGCCCATGAAACTCCTTTGGCTGGTCATTTAGGAGTCCGTAAGACTTATCACAAGATCTTGAATCATTTTTATTGGCCGAAACTCAAAAGTGATGTTTCTAAATACTGCAGATCTTGTCACACTTGTCAAATGGTAGGAAAACCCAATCAGAAGATACCTAAGGCTCATCTGCAACCTATTCCTGCATTTGATGAACCATTTAGTAGAATAATGGTAGACTGTGTTGGTCCTTTACCTAAAACCAAGTCAGGCAACCAATACTTGTTGACCATCATGTGTGCATCTACAAGATTTCCAGAGGCAATTCCTCTGAGAAATATAAAAACTAAAACTATTGTGAAAGCTTTGGTGAAGTTTTTTACACTTGTTGGCCTTCCCAAATCTATCCAGTCGAATCAAGGGTCAAATTTTATGTCTGGAATTTTCCAACAAGTTATGCATGAATTAGGCATCCAACAGTTTAAATCTTCTGCCTATCACCCTGAAAGTCAAGGTGCTTTGGAAAGATTTCATCAAACTTTGAAGAATATGATTCGATCATATTGCTTTGATACAGAAAATGATTGGGATGAGGGTGTTCATTTGTTGTTGTTTGCTGTTAGGGAATCAGTTCAAGAGTCGTTGGGTTTTAGTCCCTTTGAACTAGTTTTTGGTCATACTGCCCGTGGACCATTGAAATTATTGAAAGAGAAACTTCTTTCAAATGAAGATTCGAAGATTAATCTTCTTGATTATGTCCCTGATTTCAAATACAAGTTGTCAAAGGCCTGTGAAGTAGCAAGAACTAATCTTCACACTACCCAGTCAAAAATGAAATTAAGGTATGACAGAAATTCACAGGAAAGGAGTTTTAAACCTGGTGACAAATTTCTGGCTCTCTTTCCCATATCTCAGAATCCTCTTCAGGCTAAATTTTTTGGTCCTTATACCGTTGAAAAGAAAGTAAATGACTTAAATTATATCATTAACACTCCTGGGAGACGGAAACAGAAACAACCTTGTCATATAAATATGTTAAAGGAATATTTTGACAGAGATAGCTCAGCTAATTATTCTGTTAATTTAGTTGTACCTGTCCCACACAGTGAAGATATCAACGATGGAGTACGATCAGACTATAGTGACTCTGGTATAACCAGTCTTCGGAATTCAGAAATATTGAACAACCTAGACCAGAAACTTTCACATCTACAACAACAGGAAAGAAATGAACTAAAACAGCTATTACATGAATATGAGCACTTGTTTCCTGATGTTCCAACACGAACAAGTAAAATTTATCATGACGTTGACATTGTAGATTCTGCGCCTGTGAAACAGCATCCTTATAGGATGAATCCTCTCAAACAGAACTATCTGAAGAAAGAAATTCAGTATTTACTGGAGAATGATTTCATAGAATCAAGTAAAAGTAACTGGAGTTCACCATGTATTCTTGTTCCCAAGCCAGATAATACATTCCGTATGTGTACTGACTATAGAAAAGTCAACAGTGTCACCAAAACTGGTTCATTTCCAATCCCAAGAATGGACGATTGCATTGATAAAATTGGAAATGCGGAATATGTCACCAAGTTTGACCTTTTAAAAGGATTCTGGCAAATTCCACTGACGGAAAGGGCAAAAGAAATTTCAGCATTTGCAACTCCAGATGGACTTTATCAATATAAAGTCATGCCGTTTGGAATGAAAAATTCGCCTGCAACGTTTCAACGTCTGATGAACATGATAACATTTGGTCTTGATAATTGTGACGCTTATATCGATGACGTCATTATCTACAACAACACCTGGGAAGATCATTTGGAAACCATTCGAAAATTCTTCGATCGACTCAGTGATGCGAATCTGACAATTAATTTGAGCAAAAGTGAGTTTTGCCATGCTTGTGTCACATTTTTAGGACATATTGTGGGACAAGGTCAAGTTAAACCTATAGAAGCTAAGGTCAAAGCTATCTCTGAATTTCAAGTTCCAATTTGTAAAAAGCAACTGATGCGATTTCTAGGTATGGCTGGATATTATCGGAAATTTTGTTCCAATTTTTCCAAAATTGCTGAACCTTTGACAAGTTTGTTGAGTAAGAAAACCAAATTTTATTGGTCTGACAAGTGTCAGGAATCTTTTGACAAGTTAAAGGCCATGCTTAAGAATGCACCAGTTCTTTCTGCACCAAATTTTAGCCAATCATTTAAATTATCTGTTGATGCAAGTGATGTAGGGGTTGGTGGAGTATTGATTCAGGAAGACAAAAGTGGTGTGGATCACCCTGTGTGTTATTTTTCTAAAAAACTAAACAAGCACCAGAAAAATTATTCCACAATTGAGAAGGAATGTTTGGCTTTGATATTGGCTTTACAGCATTTTGAAGTGTATGTTACCTCAGCTCTTTCTCCAATTATTGTGTACAGTGATCACAATCCCCTTACTTTCATCAACAAAATGAAAGATAAAAATCGGAGATTGTTGAGATGGAGTTTGATATTGCAAGAATATAACATTGACATTAAACACATCAGGGGAAAAGACAATGTGATTGCAGATGCACTCTCACGTGCCTAGAAATGTAATATTGCTTGATGTAATTAAGTCCAGTATCATAAAAGATGTTCTTATGTAATTTGGGTTATTGTAGTATTCGATGTATATTCATATTTGCTTAAATCTTAATGTTATCAGGAAAAACATGTTTAACTAGTGTCCTTGAATTAGGTTGTTTTGATCAATATGTTTTCTCAATTTGAAGGTCAAGGTTGAATTTTGTTTACAAGTAAAATTACATTAAGATGACTCATATTCTAGAACATTCTGTCATGTGACCAATCTTTATATATGCCATGTTTGGTGGACATTTATTCAGTTTTGACATTACCATCAGTCTTGTAAAGAGCTATTACAGTTGTGAAAATTCATTCCAAATTCTAAGAGAGGAATTATTTTAAATATTCATTGGATTATAACAGTGCTCATAAACTTTTGGATTTTGGATTTTTAATTGACAATTTTGGAATTCATGTGAACTTATTCAGATATTTTGGAATACTTCATTTTGACATCAGCACATCAAGATTTCTAGTACATCATGACTTTGGAGACCATTGGCACATAATAACATTCAAGAACACATTCTATATTTAGGACTTGTGATTAGAACAATCATTCTTATTGGATTATTAGGATTTCAAAACACATTACTGTAAGTGACTTTTTGATTTTTCATTTTAATTGTCTAGTAATAAATTGCTTGTTGATTTTTATTTGATTTGTTGGTTTCACTTTCTTTCTGTTACATTTTTCTTAGACCATAGAGTCGTAACAAATGTAAATGAGACGTTTTGTGTGATTCAGAGTTTCACAGGAGAAGATGATGGTGTTTTTCACAGAGAAGTATGTAACGCTCTTAGTATCAAACATTTATTTTACATTAAAATAATTTATTTTATGCTAGGGAGTGAATTACTGGATTTTCCGAGTAAAAGAATTGTGATATTTTACTGCAGTGAAAAAATATCATATTTTTTCATTGGCCGTCAATAAACATTGATAACGTTATAACTAAGAAATTCCAAACTTTATGTAAGACGCTTGTGTGGTGTAAAGGTTAAGATGGCTACTTCGCATCCAGGCTAATCGGGATCAAATCCAGGAATGGGCCAATATTGTTTTTTTCCTTTTCTTTTTATCTGCTGTTTTTCCTTGAATTTGGAAGGAGCATTATGTACACAGAACAGAGCAGAACATAAACGGTAAACTGCTGACATTATCGCGCGGGATGCAATAAGAAATCAGCTACTTTAGTGTGTTATACAAATTGTTAGACAATACGCTTGAGCATAAAATAAAAAGAATATTTGCTTGCTCCGAGTGAATAACGGATATATTTCATCTCGTGGGTGAAAAACTTAAGTATTTTCACTCGTGGCTTCGCCTACTCGATGAAATATATCCGCTATTCACTCGTTTAAAGTAAATATCCTCTCTATATTATCTGATAATACAATAATTCTAAAGTATTACTTTTAGTTGGCTTTTAGATTATCTTATACATTACATAAGTAATATAAAATATCTTGAATCCATCTCGTATTTTCACATTACGCATGCGTCATCCCACTTCATAACATCACACAGTGTATAAGTATAATATCAGACAAGTCCGATGGAACTTAAAAGTCAAACCGCCAAACCGCCAATCATTTTGATAGAAAATAATATCAGTTGTTATTCTGTTTATGCTATCATAAAATTTTCACATATGTCAGAAATCTCATCAACTTCTGTTTATTCAATGGAACCTGTGATAGCTTTTCAAAGATTTTGTATGTACTTAGCAGTCATGTATGATGTACTATTCATCCATTTTTTTTTAGGAATGGTTACGTATTACGTTATGTAGTAGCATACATTTAAACATGTATTACTAACATTGCTAGATAAAATACAAAAAGCTAAAGGCTTTGACTCTTTTACAGATAGTTTATGGAATCCGTTTTAAAAATTTTAAGAATTCAAGTTTTCATGCTAATAGATTTAAGTTATTATGTCTAAACCAGAACGATGAATTCGCATAGCTTAAATTTAAAATCGACACCAACTTCTACGTTGAAACTTGGAGAGGTCACATCTTAATCAAGAAGTGTATTAAATAGTCGACAATATTTGGCCAGTATTGTTCCTAATTTAAACAGTTGGCAAAAACTTTCCCATCGACAGGTAAATATGGATAAACAATTGGGTGGATTGATAGGTAGAACGATAAAGGAAAGAAGGAGGTAAAGAGATAGATGGATAGATAGAGATAGATTGTTTGACTGATTGATAGATTGATTTATGGACAGATATATATATATATATATATATATATATATATATATATATATAGACAGACATATATATATATATAGATATATATATATATATATATATATATATATTGTTTTAATCTAATTGATTGATTTATTGATTTATGGACGAATATATATATATATATATATATATATATATATATATATATATATATATATATATATATATATATATATATATATATATATCTGTGTGTGTGTGTTTTATTTGAATCTGATGAACCCTAGCAGTGTGCCCTGTAAGAAGAAATATTGTCATATTAGGTTAATTCTGATTATCGGATTTCATTTCCTTAGACATACACGTCTATAGGTTTCTTTGATTATCACACTGGTTGGAAACAAAGTAAACATGCCTATCAATCAAAGATGGCAGGTTGAATTTGATCCAGCCTAGATGAATGACGTCCCGACATTCGTTGTAGCCACGGTAACCCATGCTTCAAAGGCGTACCCATATTTAGAACATGATACTTAATTAAATGGGGTACTGATTGAACAGTCACTTAATCACAAAGGTAAACATCACGTCTATCATATTTTTAAGGCTCAATATTTCCGCACTGACGTATGTAAATTTTTGTTTCATTTGAAGTCATTTCGTAAGTACCGACATATTGAGATAGTTTATCATTCTTTGCGGGACTTGAGTGTAGATTTATTATCGAATAGAAATTACATGGCACTTATACTTAAAGCGACGTAGGTGTCCACTTGATATTTATGAAGATCAAATTGGCGTGGCTTATCCATTTATTTTTTGTTTGTTTGTTTCTTCATAAATGCGTAACATTGCACGGTTTGTAAGGGCAGCGCTTTTTGATAATGATTTCTTAACATATCTGTGAAATTAATAATTGCATTTTATGGCACTTTGTCTAATGCATGTATTATCCATGCATTTTAGTATCAAGGATACTGGAATACCCTCCGTCTGTCTATCAGACTGTCCGTCTTTTAGTAACCACTTCTTTACCTAAACCGCTGGATGGAAATTGACTTGTACCTAAAAGTTGGTACATCGGTTGCCCAAACTCTTGTCATTGGCCAGAAGGACTATGATTTTTGGGTCTCTCCCCCTTTGGGTGCCCCAAAAGTCAATATGCAACAATTGCAATTACAGTGACATTTTTTAATATTCTTTTACCAAACGTTTCACGTGTATTTGTAGGAGGATGGCAAATACTATTCATAACTGATTTTTGGGCCACAGTTCCAGGATCACGCTTCTGAGGGGGGGGGGGGGGGGCAGTAGTGGATGGGATGGAAGAGCAAGTGTAATAGAGAGTGTGGGGCTTTGCTATCGTAGTAACTCTGGTTAATACCATAAAACACTTCGTGCTTAATGAACGGTTTTTAGATTCATTTTTCGTAAAATGCTGTAAGCAAGTTGAAGCCAGAGAATCTTTTTTTTTTCGATAATTGTATGTTAACCTCAGTGGCGTATTAAGGGTAAATAGTGCCCGGTGCGACGATGATAACCCAAAGGGCCAGAATAGAAGGCCCGATTTTTATACGCTGTTTTGGTGCCCCAAGACCTCTGGCGCCCGGGGCAACCGCCCCCCCCCCCCCTCCGTCGTTAGTACGCTACAGGTTATCCTTCATGTCGATGATAGCTGAGATTCTGGTTGTTACAATTTTAGGATATGCAACAAAGCTGAATTGTTTCTTATGTGTTCGTGACTGTGTGTGTGACAAAATGAAATTCATTTTGGGATTTATTTTCGAAGATATTTACCAAATGTAAGATTAGGTTCAGATGTTCAGACATATTTTGGGAACCTAAGACCCATTATCTTTAAGATAGATTATGTATTACGCCGATCAGTTTGATTTTATCTAGTCCCAAATTGTCTATTCCCAAATTGTCTACTCACAACTCGTCGACAGTGCCAACTTTTCTATTCCCAACTCGTCTACTTTTGTCAATTTGCCTACTCCCAAATTGTCTACTTTGCTGTTTATTCTTGAAAGATAACAACACCCTTCGACATTTATTTTGTACAAAATGTATTATGATTTTAAACAAATCCTTATTGCTCATATGCACCTGTCAACACTTAATTCATACATGTATTTAAAACAACATTTTGTATACTAAAATCATATATTAAAACACCAGAAAAGTTGTATTTGTTTCCGTCTATAAACCAATGGATTTAAAATTAAATCCACCTATTTAATCAGCTAAAATGTTCATCTCTCTCTACCCCCCCCCCCACTCTCTCTCTCTCTCTCTCTCTCTCTCTCTCTCTCTCTCTCTCTCTCTCTCTCTCTCTCTCTCTCTCTCTCTCTCTCTCTCTTCAAAAAGATATAGCATCCCCCCTTTCTCTCTCTCTCTCTTCAAAAAGATATAGCATGCAACTGAGTTAAAAGAAGGGTTTTGTACTTGGTACCAATTATGTGTTAACATTATGTCCTGATATTAAGAAATAATAGTGAAGTAGACGATATGGTAATAGACAAATTGATACAGTAGACTACACGGGGGTAGACAAATTAATACAGTAGACTAGTTGGGAGAATTCAAAATAACACAGCAGACTAGATGGGAGTAGACAAATTGATACAGTAGACTAGTTAAGAACAGGCAAATTGATACAGTAGACTAGATGGGAGTAGAAAATTGATACAGTAGACTAGATGGGAGTAGACAAATTGATACAGTAGACGAGATTGGAGTAGACAAATTGATACAATAGACTAGATGGGAGTAGACAAATTGATACAGTATACTAGATAGGAGTAGACAAATTGATGCAGTCGACTAGATAGGAGTAGACAAATTGATGCAGTCGACTAAATGAGAGTAGACAAATTGGTACAGTAGACTAGATCGGAGGCGACAAATTGATACAGTAGACTAGATGGGAGTAGACAATTTGATACAGTAGACTAGATGGGAGTAGACAAATTGATACAGTAGACTAGATGGGAGTAGACAAATTGGTAGAGTATACTAGATGGAAGTAGTCAAATTGATACAGTAGACTAGATAGCAGTAGTCAAATTGATACAGTAGACTAGTTGGGAATAGGCAAATTGATACAGTAGACTAGATGAGAGCAGACAAATTCATAAAGTAGACTAGATGGGAGTAGACAAATTAATACAGCAGACTAGATGGGAGTAGACAAATTGATGCAGTAGACTAGATGAGAGTAGACAAAGTGATGCAGTAGACTAGATGGAAGTAGACAAATTAAAACAGTAGACTAGATGGGAGTAGACAAATTAATACAGTAGAATAGATGGGAGTAGACAAATTAATACAGTAGACTAGATGGGAGTAGACAACTTGGTACAGTAGACTAAATGGGAGTAGACAAATTGATGCAGTAGACTAGATGTAAGTAGACAAATTGATGCAGAAGACTAGATGGGAGTAGACAAATTGATACAGAAGACTAGATGGGAGTAGACAAATTGGCACAGTAGACTAGATGGGAGTAGACAAATTGATGCAGTAGACTAGATGGGAGTAGACAAATTGATGCAGTAGACTAGATGGGAGTAGACAAATTGATACAGTAGACTAGATGGGAGTAGACAAATTGATGCAGTAGACTAGATGGAAGTAGACAAATTGATGCAGTAGACTTATATGGGAGTAGACAAATTGATGCAGTAGACTAGATGGGAGTAGACAAATTGATGCAGTAGACTAGATGGGAGTAGATAAATTGATGCAGTAGACTAGATGGGAGTAGACAAATTGATGCAGTAGACTAGATGGGAGTAGACAAATTGATACAGTAGACTAGATGGGAGTAGACAAATTGATGCAGTAGACTAGATGGGAGTAGACAAATTGATGCAGTAGACTAGATGAGAGTAGACAAATTGATACAGAAGACTAGATGGGAGTAGACAAATTGATGCAGTAGACTAGATGGGAGTAGACAAATTGATACAGTAGACTAGATAGGAGTAGACAAATTGATACAGTAAACTAAATGGGAATAGACAAATTGGTACAGTAGGCTAGAGTGGAGGCGACAAATTGATAAAGTAGACTAGATGGGAGTAGACAAATTAATACAGTAGACTAGATGGGAGTAGACAAATTGATACAGTAGACTAGATGGGAGTAGACAAATTGATACAGTGGACTAGATGGGAGTAGACAAATTGGTAGAGTATACTAGATGGAAGTAGTCAAATTGATACAGTAGACTAGATAGGAGTAGTCAAATTGATACAGTAGACTAGTTGGGAATAGGCAAATTGATACTGTAGACTAGATGAGAGCAGACAAATTCATAAAGTAGACTAGATGGGAGTAGACAAATTAATACAGCAGACTAGATGGGAGTAGACAAATTGATGCAGTAGACTAGATGGGAGTAGACAAATTGATGCAGTAGACTAGATGGGAGTAGACAAATTAAAACAGTAGACTAGATGGGAGTAGACAAATTAATACAGTAGAATAGATGGGAGTAGACAAATTAATACAGTAGACTAGATGGGAGTAGACAACTCGGAACAGTAGACTAAATGGGAGTAGACAAATTGATGCAGTAGACTAGATGGGAGTAGACAAATTGACGCAGAAGACTAGATGGGAGTAGACAAATTCATACAGAAGACTAGATGGGAGTAGAAAAATTGGCACAGTAGACTAGATGGGAGTAGACAAATTGATGCAGTAGACTAGATGGGAGTAGACAAATTGATGCAGTAGACTAGATGGGAGGAGACAAATTCATACAGTAGACTAGATGGGAGTAGACAAATTGATGCAGTAGACTAGATGGGAGTAGACAAATTGATGCAGTAGACTAGATGGGAGGAGACAAATTGATGCAGTAGACTAGATGGGAGTAGACAAATTAAAACAGTAGACTAGATGGGAGTAGACAAATTAATACAGTAGAATAGATGGGAGTAGACAAATTAATACAGTAGACTAGATGGGAGTAGACAACTTGGTACAGTAGACTAAATGGGAGTAGACAAATTGATGCAGTAGACTAGATCGGAGTAGACAAATTGACGCAGAAGACTAGATGGGAGTAGACAAATTGATACAGAAGACTAGATGGGAGTAGACAAATTGGCACAGTAGACTAGATGGGAGTAGACAAATTGATGCAGTAGACTAGATGGGAGTAGACAAATTGATACACTAGACTAGATGGGGGTAGACAAATTGATGCAGTAGACTAGATGGGAGTAGACAAATTCATATAGTAGACTAGATGGGAGTAGACAAATTGATGCAGTAGACTAGATGGGAGTAGACAAATTGATGCAGTAGACTAGATGGGAGTAGACAAATTGATGCAGTAGACTAGATGGGAGTAGACAAATTGATACAGTAGACTAGATAAGAGTAGACAAATTGATACAGTAAACTAAATGGGAATAGACAAATTGGTACAGTAGGCTAGATGGGAGGCGACAAATTGATAAAGTAGACTAGATGGGAGTAGACAAATTAATACAGTAGACTAGATGGGAGTAGACAAATTGATACACTAGACTAGATGGGAGTAGACAAATTGATGCAGTAGACTAGATGGGAGTAGACAAATTCCTACAGTGTACAAGATGGGAGTAGTCAAATTGATACAGTAAACTAGATAGGAGTAGACAAATTCATACAGTTGACTAGATGGGAGTATACAAATTGGTAAAGTGGACTAGATGGGAGTAGACAAATTGATAAGGTAGACTAGATGAGAGCAGACAAATTGGTACAGTAGACTAGATAGGAGTAGACAAATTGACACAGTAGACTTGATGAGAGTATACAAATTGGTACAATAGACTATATCGGAGGCGACAAATTGATACAGTAGACTAGATGGGAGTAGACAAATTGAAACAGTAGACTAGATGGGAGTAGACAAATTGATACAGTAGACTAGATGGAAGCAGACAAAATGACACAGTAGACTAGATGGGAGTAGACAAATTGATACAGTAGGCTAGAGGGGATTAGACAAATTCATACAGTAGACTAGACGGGAGTAGACAAATTGATACAATAGACTAGTTGGAAGCATATAAATTGATACAGTTGACCAGATGGGAGTAGACAAATTGATACAATCGATTAGATAGGAGTAGACAAATTGATACAGTAGACTAGTTGGAAGCATATAAATTGACACCGTAGAGTAGATGGGAGTAGACACATTGATACAGTAGAATAGATTGAAGCAGATAAAATGACACAGTAGACTAGATGGGAGTAGACAAATTGATACAGTAGACTAGATGGGAGTAGACAAATTGATACATTAGACTAGATAGGAGTAGACACATTGATACAGTAGACTAGTTGGAAGCATATAAATTAATACAGTAGACTAGATGGGATAAGACACATTGATACAGTAGACTAGATGGGAGTAGTCAAATTGATACAGAAGACTAGATGGGAGTAGAAAAATTGATACAGTAGACTAGATGGGAGTAGACAAATTGATACAGTAGACGAGATGAGACTAGACAAATTGATACAGTGGACTTGATGAGAGTAGACAAATTGATACAATAGACTAGTTGGAAGCATATAAATTGATACAGTAGACCAGATGGGAGTAGACAAATTGATACAGTAGACTAGATTGGAGCAGACAAAATGACACAGTAGACTATATGGGAGTAGACACATTGATGCAGTAGACTAGATGGGAGTAGACAAATTGATACAGTGGACTAGATAGGAGTAGACAAATTGGTACAGTAGACTAGATGGGAGTCGTACAAATTGATGCATTAGACTAGATGGGAGTAGACAAATTGATACAGTAGTCTAGATGGGAGTAGACAAATTGATACAGTATACTAGATGGGAGTAGTCAAATTGATACAGTAAAATAGATAGGAGTAGACAAATTCATACAGTAGACTCGATGGGAGTAGACAAATTGGTACAGTAGTCTAGATGGGAGTAGACAAATTGATACAGTAGACTAGATGAGCGCAGACAAATTGGTACAGTAGACTAGATAGGTGTACACAAATTGATACAGTAGACTAGATGAGAGTAGATAAATTGGTACAGTAGACTAGATCAGAGGCGACAAATTGATACAGTAGACTAGATGGGCGTAGACAAACTGATACAGTAGACTAGATGGGAGTAGACAAATTGATACAGTAGACTAGATGGAAGCAGACAAATTGTCACAGTAGACTAGATGGAAGTAGACAAATTGATACAGTAGACTAGATGGGAGTAGACAAATTGATACAGTAGACTAGATGGGAGTAGACAAATTGATACAGTAGACTAGATAGGAGTAGACACATTGATACAGTAGACTAGTTGGAAGCATATAAATTGATACAGTGGGCTTCATGGGATAAAACACATTGATGCAGTAGACAAGATGAGAGTAGACAAATTGATACAGTGGGACTAGATGGGAGTAGACAAGAAAATACAGTAGACTAGATGGGAGTAGACAAATTAATACAGTAGACTAGATGGGAGTAGACAAATTGGTACAGTAGACTAGATGGGAGTAGACAAATTGATACAATAGACTAGTTGGAAGCATATAAATTGATACAGTTGACCAGATGAGAGTAGACAAATTGATACAATCGACTAGATAGGAGTAGACAAATTGATACAGTAGACTAGTTGGAAGCATATAAATTGACACCGTAGAGTAGATTGGAGTAGACACATTGATACAGTAGAATAGATGGAAGCAGATAAAATGACACGGTAGACTAGATGGCAGTAGACAAATTGATACAGTAGACTAGATGGGAGTAGACAAATTGATACAGTAGACTAGATAGGAGTAGACACATTGATACAGTAGACTAGTTGGTAGCAAATAAATTAATACAGTAGACTAGATGGGATAAGACACATTGATACAGTAGACTAGATGGGAGTAGTCAAATTGATACAGAAGACTAGATGGGAGTAGAAAAATTGAAACAGTAGACTAGATGGGAGTAGACACATTGATACAGTAGACAAGATGAGACTAGAAAAATTGATACAGTGGACTTGATGGGAGTACACAAATTGATACAGTAGACTACATGGGAGACGACAAATTGGTACAGTAGACTAGATGTGAGTAGACAAATTCATACAATAGACTAGTTAGAAGCATATAATTGATACAGTGGACCAGATGGGAGTAGACAAATTGATACAGTAGACTAGATGGGAGCAGACAAAATGACACAGTAGACTATATGGGAGTAGACACATTGATGCAGTAGACTAGATCGGAGTAGACAAATTGATACAGTGGACTAGATAGGAGTAGACAAATTGGTACAGTAGACTAGATGGGAGTAGACAAATTGATGCATTAGACCAGATGGGAGTAATCAAACTGATGCAGTAGTCTAGATGGGAGTAGACAAATTGATACAGTATACTAGATGGGAGTAGTCAAATTGATACAGTAAAATAGATAGGAGTAGACAAATTCACACAGCAGACTCGATGGGAGTAGACAAGTTGGTACAGTAGACTAGATGGGAGTAGACAAATTGATACAGTAGACTAGATGAGAGCAGACAAATTGGTACAGTAGACTAGATAGGAGTTCACAAATTGATACAGTAGACTAGATGAGAGTAGATAAATTGGTACAGTTGACTAGATCGGAGGCGACAAATTGATGCAGTAGACTAGATGGGCGTAGACAAATTGATACAGTAGACTAGATGGTAGTAGACAAATTGATACAGTAGACTAGATGGAAGCAGACAAAATGTCACAGTAGACTAGATGGAAGTAGACAAATTGATACAGTAGACTAGATGGGAGTAGACAAATTGATACAGTAGACTAGATGGGAGTAGACAAATTGATACAGTAGACTAGATAGGAGTAGACACATTGATACAGTAGACTAGTTGGAAGCATATAAATTGATACAGTGGGCTTCATGGGAGAAAACACATTGATGCAGTAGACTAGATGGGAATAGTCAAATTGATACAGAAGACTAGATAGTAGTTGACAAATTGATACAGTGTACAAGATGAGAGTAGACAAATTGATACAGTGGACTAGATGGGAGTAGACAAATTGATACAGTAGGCTAGATGGGAGTAGACAAATTAATACAGTAGACTAGATGTGAGTAGACAAATTGATACAATAGACTTGTTAGAAGCATATAAATTGAGACAGTAGACCAGATGGGAGTAGACAAAATGACACAGTAGACTATATGGGAGTAGACACATTGATGCAGTAGACTAGATGGGAGTAGACAAAGTGATACAGTAGACTAGATTGGAGTAGACAAATTGGTACACTAGACTAGATGGGAGTAGACAAATTGATGCAGTAGACTAGATGGGAATAGACAAATTGATGCAGTATACTAGATGGGAGTAGATAAAGTGATACAGTAGACTAGATTGGAGTAGACAAATTGGTACACTAGACTAGATGGGAGTAGACAAATTGATGCAGTAGACTAGATGGGAGCAGACAAATTGATGCAGTAGACTAGATGCGAGTAGACAAATTGATACAGTAGACTAGATAGGAGTAGACAAATTGATGCAGTAGACTAAATGGGAGTAGACAAATTGGTACAGTAGACTAGATGGGAGGCGACAAATTGATAATGTAGACTAGATGGGAGTAGACAAATTAATACAGTAGACTAGATGGGAGTAGACAAATTGATGCATTAGACTAGATGGGAGTAGACAAATTGATGCAGTAGACTAGATGGGAGTAGACAAATTGATGCAGTAGACTAGATGGGAGTAGACAAATTGATACAGTATACTAGATGGGAGTAGTCAAATTGATACAGTGGACAAGATGAGAGTAAACAAATTGGTACAGTAGACTAGATCGGAGGCGACACATTGATACAATAGACTAGATGGGAGTAGACAAATTGATACAGTAGACTAGATGGGAGTAGACAAATTGATGAAGTAGACTAGATGGAAGCAGACAAAATGTCACAGTAGACTAGATGGAAGTAGACAAATTGATACAATAGACTAGAGGGGAGGAGACAAATTGATACAGTAGACTAGTTGGAAGCATATAAATTGATACAGTAGACCAGATGAGAGTGGAGAAATTGATACAGTAGACTAAATGGGAGTAGACAAATTGATACAGTAGACCAGATAGGAGTAGACAAATTGATACAGTAGACTAGATAGGAGTAGACAAATTTATACAGTAGACTAGATGGTAGTAGACAAATTGGTACAGTAGACTAGATGGGAGTAGACAAATTGATACAGTAGACTAGATAGGAGTGGACACATTGATACAGTAGACTAGTTGGAAGCATATTAATTGATACAGTAAACTAGACGGGAGTAGACACATTGATACAGTAGACTAGATGGGAGTAAACAAATTGATACAGTAGACTAGATAGGAGTAGACACATTGATACAGTACACTAGATGGGAGTAGACAAATTGATTCAGTAGACTCGATGGGAGTAGACAAATCGGTACAGTGGACCAGATGGGAGTAGACAAATTGATACAATAGACTAGTTGGAAGCATATAAATTGATACAGTAGACCAGATGAGAGTTGAGAAATTGATACAGTAGACTAGAAGAGAGCACACAAAATGACACAGTAGACTAGATGGGAGTAGACAAATTGATACAGTAGACTAGATAGGAGTACACAAATTTATACTGTATACTAGATTGGAGTAGACAAATTGGTACAGTAGACTAGATGGGAATGGACAAATTGATGCAGTATACAAGATGGGAGTAGACAAATTGATACAGTAGACTAGATGGGAGTAGACAATTTGATACAGTAGACTAGATGGGAGTAGACACATTCATACAGTAGACTAGTTGGAAGCATATAAATTGATACAGTAGACTAGATGGGAGTAGACAAATTGATACAGTTGACTAGATGTGAGTAGACAAATTGATACAGTAGGCTAGATAGGAGTAGACACATTGATACAGTAGACTAGTTGGAAGCATATAAATTGATACAGTAGACTAGATAGGAGTAGACACATTGATACAGTAGACTAGATAGGAGTAGACAAATTAATACAGTAAAAATGATAGGAGTAGACAAATTGATACAGTAGACTAGATAGGAGTAGACAAATTGATACAGTAGACTAGATGGGAGTAGACAAATTGATACAGTAGATTACATGGGAGTAAGCAAATGGGTACAGTAGACTAGATGGGAGTAGACAAATTGATACAATAGACTAGTTGGAAGCATATAAATTCATACAGTAGACCAGATGAGAGTGGAGAAGTTGATACATTAGACTAGATGGGAGCAGAAAAAATGACACAGTAGACTAGATGGGAGTTGACAAATTGATACAGTAGACTAGATAGGAGTAGACAAATTTATACAGTAGACTAGATGGGAGTGCTCAAATTGGTACAGTAGACTAGATGGGAATAGACAAATTGATACAGTAGACAAGATGGGAGTAGACAAATTGATACAGTAGTCTAGATGGGAGTAGACAAATTGATACGGTAGACTAGATAGGAGTAGACACATTGATACAGTAGACTAGTTGGAAGTATATAAATTGATACAGTAGACTAGATGGGAGTAGACACATTGATTCAGTAGACTAGATGGGAGTAGACAAATTGATACAGTAGACTAGATAGCAGTAGACAAATTGATCCAGTAGACTAGATGGGAGTAGACAAATTGGTATTGTATACTAGATGGGAGTAGACACATTGATACAGCAGACTAGATGGGAGTAGGCAAATGGGTACAGTAGACTAGATGGGAGTAGACAAATTGATACAATAGACTAGTTGGAAGCATATAAATTGATACAGAAGACCAGCTGAGAGTGGAGAAATTGATATAGTAGATTAGATGGGAGCAGACAAAATGACACAGTAGACTAGATGGGAGTAGACAAATTGATAGTGTAGACTAGATAGGAGTAGACAAATTTATACAGTAGACAAGATGGGAGTAGACAAATTGATACAGTAGACTAGATAGGAGTAGATACATTTATACAGTAGACTAGATGGGAGTACTCAAATTGGTACAGTAGACTAGATGGGTATAGACAAATTGATACAGTAGACAAGATGGGAGTAGACAAATTGATACAGTAGACTAGATGGGAGTAGACAAATTGATACAGTAGACTAGATAGGAGTAGACACATTGATACAGTAGACTAGTTGGAAGATATAAATTGATACAGTAGACTAGATGGGATTAGACACATTGATTCAGTAGACTAGATGGGAGTAGACAAATTGATACAGTAGACTAGATAGCAGTAGACAAATTGATACAGTAGACTAGATTGGAGTTGACAAATTGGTATTGTATACTAGATGATAGTAGACACATTGATACAGTAGACTAGATGGGAGTAGACAAATTGATTCAGTGGACTAGATGAGAGTAGATAAATTGGTACAGTTGACTAGATCGGAGGCGACAAATTGATACAGTAGACTAGATGGGCGTAGACAAATTGATACAGTAGACTAGATGGTAGTAGACAAATTGATACAGTAGACTAGATGGAAGCGGACAAAATGTCACAGTAGACTAGATGGGAGTAGACAAATTCATACAGTAGACTAGATGGGAGTAGACAAATTGATACAGTAGACTAGATGGGAGTAGAAAAATTGATACAGTAGACTAGATAGGAGTAGACACATTGATACAGTAGACTAGTTGGAAGCATATAAATTGATACAGTGGGCTTCATGGGAGAAAACACATTGATGCAGTAGACTAGATGGGAATAGTCAAATTGATACAGAAGACTAGATGGGAGAAGACAAATTGATACAGTATACTAGATAGTAGTAGACAAATTGATACAGTAGACAAGATGAGAGTAGACAAATTGATACAGTGGACTAGATGGGAGTAGACAAATTAATACAGTAGACTAGATGTGAGTAGACAAATTGATACAATAGACTTGTTGGAAGCATATAAATTGACACAGTAGACCAGATTGGAGTAGACAAAATGACACAGTAGACTATATGGGAGTAGACACATTGATGCAGTAGACTAGATGGGAGTAGACAAAGTGATACAGTAGACTAGATTGGAGTAGACAAATTGGTACACTAGACTAGATGGGAATAGACAAATTGATGCAGTATACTAGATGGGAGTAGACAAAGTGATACAGTAGACTAGATTGGAGTAGACAAATTGGTACACTAGACTAGATGGGAGTAGACAAATTGATGCAGTAGACTAGATGGGAGCAGACAAATTGATGCAGTAGACTAGATGCGAGTAGACAAACTGATACAGCAGACTAGATAGGAGTAGACAAATTGATGCAGTAGACTAAATGGGAGTAGACAATTTGGTACAGTAGACTAGATGGGAGGCGACAAATTGATAATGTAGACTAGATGGGAGTAGACAAATTAATACAGTAGACTAGATGGGAGTAGACAAATTGATGCATTAGACTAGATGGGAGTAGACAAATTGATGCAGTAGACTAGATGGGAGTAGACAAATTGATACAGTATACTAGATGGGAGTAGTCAAATTGATACAGTGGACAAGATGAGAGTAAACAAATTGGTACAGTAGACTAGATCGGAGGCGACAAATTGATACAATAGACTAGATGGGAGTAGACAAATTGATACAGTAGACTAGATGGGAGTAGACAAATTGATGAAGTAGACTAGATGGAAGCAGACAAAATGTCACAGTAGACTAGATGGAAGTAGACAAATTGATACAATATACTAGAGGGGAGTAGACAAATTGATACAGTAGACTAGTTGGAAGCATATAAATTGATACAGTAGACCAGATGAGAGTGGAGAAATTGATACAGTAGACTAAATGGGAGCAGACAAATTGATACAGTAGACTAGATAGGAGTAGACAAATTGATACAGTAGACTAGATAGGAGTAGACAAATTTATACAGTAGACTAGATGGGAGTAGACACATTCATACAGTAGACTAGTTGGAAGCATATAAATTGATACAGTAGACTAGATGGGAGTAGACAAATTGATACAGTTGACTAGATGTGAGTAGACAAATTGATACAGTAGGCTAGATAGAAGTAGACACATTGATACAGTAGACTAGTTGGAAGCATATAAATTGATACAGTAGACTAGATGGGAGTAGACACATTGATACAGTAGACTAGATAGGAGTAGACAATTTAATACAGTAAAAATGATAGGAGTAGACAAATTGATACAGAAGACTAGATAGGAGTAGACAAATTGATACAGTAGACTAGATGGGAGTAGACAAATTGATACAGTAGATTACATGGGAGTAAGCAAATGGGTACAGTAGACTAGATGGGAGTAGACAAATTGATACAATAGACTAGTTGGAAGCATATAAATTCATACAGTAGACCAGATGAGAGTGGAGAAGTTGATACATTAGACTAGATGGGAGCAGAAAAAATGACACAGTAGACTAGATGGGAGTTGACAAATTGATACAGTAGACTAGATAGGAGTAGACAAATTTATACAGTAGACTAGATGGGAGTACTCAAATTGGTACAGTAGACTAGATGGGAATAGACAAATTGATACAGTAGACAAGATGGGAGTAGACAAATTGATACAGTAGTCTAGATGGGAGTAGACAAATTGATACAGTAGACTAGATAGGAGTAGACACATTGATACAGTAGACTAGTTGGAAGTATATAAATTGATACAGTAGACTAGATGGGAGTAGACACATTGGTTCAGTAGACTAGATGGGAGTAGACAAATTGATACAGTAGACTAGATAGCAGTAGACAAATTGATACAGTAGACTAGATGGGAGTAGACAAATTGGTATTGTATACTAGATGGGAGTAGACACATTGATACAGCAGACTAGATGGGAGTAGGCAAATGGGTACAGTAGACTAGATGGGAGTAGACAAATTGATACAATAGACTAGTTGGAAGCATATAAATTGATACAGAAGACCAGCTGAGAGTGGAGAAATTGATATAGTAGATTAGATGGGAGCAGACAAAATGACACAGTAGACTAGATGGGAGTAGACTAATTGGTAGTGTAGACTAGATAGGAGTAGACAAATTTATACAGTAGACAAGATGGGAGTAGACAAATTGATACAGTAGACTAGATAGGAGTAGATACATTTATACAGTAGACTAGATGGGAGTACTCAAATTGGTACAGTAGACTAGATGGGTATAGACAAATTGATACAGTAGACAAGATGGGAGTAGACAAATTGATACAGTAGACTAGATGGGAGTAGACAAATTGATACAGTAGACTAGATAGGAGTAGACACATTGATACAGTAGACTAGTTGGAAGATATAAATTGATACAGTAGACTAGATGGGATTAGACACATTGATTCAGTAGACTAGATGGGAGTAGACAAATTGATACAGTAGACTAGATAGCAGTAGACAAATTGATACAGTAGACTAGATGGGAGTTGACAAATTGGTATTGTATACTAGATGATAGTAGACACATTGATACAGTAGACTAGATGGGAGTAGACAAATTGATTCAGTGGACTAGATGAGAGTAGATAAATTGGTACAGTTGACTAGATCGGAGGCGACAAATTGATACAGTAGACTAGATGGTAGTAGACAAATTGATACAGTAGACTAGATGGAAGCGGACAAAATGTCACAGTAGACTAGATGGAAGTAGACAAATTGATACAGTAGACTAGATGGGAGTAGACAAATTGATACAGTAGACTAGATGGGAGTAGACAAATTGATACAGTAGACTAGATAGGAGTAGACACATTGATACAGTAGACTAGTTGGAAGCATATAAATTGATACAGTGGGCTTCATGGGAGAAAACACATTGATGCAGTAGACTAGATGGGAATAGTCAAATTGATACAGAAGACTAGATGGGAGAAGACAAATTGATACAGTATACTAGATAGTAGTAGACAAATTGATACAGTAGACAAGATGAGAGTAGACAAATTGATACAGTGGACTAGATGGGAGTAGACAAATTAATACAGTAGACTAGATGTGAGTAGACAAATTGATACAATAGACTTGTTGGAAGCATATAAATTGACACAGTAGACCAGATTGGAGTAGACAAAATGACACAGTAGACTATATGGGAGTAGACACATTGATGCAGTAGACTAGATGGGAGTAGACAAAGTGATACAGTAGACTAGATTGGAGTAGACAAATTGGTACACTAGACTAGATGGGAATAGACAAATTGATGCAGTATACTAGATGGGAGTAGACAAAGTGATACAGTAGACTAGATTGGAGTAGACAAATTGGTACACTAGACTAGATGGGAGTAGACAAATTGATGCAGTAGACTAGATGGGAGCAGACAAATTGATGCAGTAGACTAGATGCGAGTAGACAAATTGATACAGCAGACTAGATAGGAGTAGACAAATTGATGCAGTAGACTAAATGGGAGTAGACAAATTGGTACAGTAGACTAGATGGGAGGCGACAAATTGATAATGTAGACTAGATGGGAGTAGACAAATTAATACAGTAGACTAGATGGGAGTAGACAAATTGATGCATTAGACTAGATGGGAGTAGACAAATTGATGCAGTAGACTAGATGGGAGTAGACAAGTTGATACAGTATACTAGATGGGAGTAGTCAAATTGATACAGTGGACAAGATGAGAGTAAACAAATTGGTACAGTAGACTAGATCGGAGGCGACAAATTGATACAATAGACTAGATGGGAGTAGACAAATTGATACAGTAGACTAGATGGGAGTAGACAAATTGATGAAGTAGACTAGATGGAAGCAGACAAAATGTCACAGTAGACTAGATGGAAGTAGACAAATTGATACAATATACTAGAGGGGAGTAGACAAATTGATACAGTAGACTAGTTGGAAGCATATAAATTGATACAGTAGACCAGATGAGAGTGGAGAAATTGATACAGTAGACTAAATGGGAGCAGACAAATTGATACAGTAGACTAGATAGGAGTAGACAAATTGATACAGTAGACTAGATAGGAGTAGACAAATTTATACAGTAGACTAGATGGGAGTAGACACATTCATACAGTAGACTAGTTGGAAGCATATAAATTGATACAGTAGACTAGATGGGAGTAGACAAATTGATACAGTTGACTAGATGTGAGTAGACAAATTGATACAGTAGGCTAGATAGAAGTAGACACATTGATACAGTAGACTAGTTGGAAGCATATAAATTGATACAGTAGACTAGATGGGAGTAGACACATTGATACAGTAGACTAGATAGGAGTAGACAAATTAATACAGTAAAAATGATAGGAGTAGACAAATTGATACAGAAGACTAGATAGGAGTAGACAAATTGATACAGTAGACTAGATGGGAGTAGACAAATTGATACAGTAGATTACATGGGAGTAAGCAAATGGGTACAGTAGACTAGATGGGAGTAGACAAATTGATACAATAGACTAGTTGGAAGCATATAAATTCATACAGTAGACCAGATGAGAGTGGAGAAGTTGATACATTAGACTAGATGGGAGCAGAAAAAATGACACAGTAGACTAGATGGGAGTTGACAAATTGATACAGTAGACTAGATAGGAGTAGACAAATTTATACAGTAGACTAGATGGGAGTACTCAAATTGGTACAGTAGACTAGATGGGAATAGACAAATTGATACAGTAGACAAGATGGGAGTAGACAAATTGATACAGTAGTCTAGATGGGAGTAGACAAATTGATACAGTAGACTAGATAGGAGTAGACACATTGATACAGTAGACTAGTTGGAAGTATATAAATTGATACAGTAGACTAGATGGGAGTAGACACATTGATTCAGTAGACTAGATGGGAGTAGACAAATTGATACAGTAGACTAGATAGCAGTAGACAAATTGATACAGTAGACTAGATGGGAGTAGACAAATTGGTATTGTATACTAGATGGGAGTAGACACATTGATACAGCAGACTAGATGGGAGTAGGCAAATGGGTACAGTAGACTAGATGGGAGTAGACAAATTGATACAATAGACTAGTTGGAAGCATATAAATTGATACAGAAGACCAGCTGAGAGTGGAGAAATTGATATAGTAGATTAGATGGGAGCAGACAAAATGACACAGTAGACTAGATGGGAGTAGACTAATTGGTAGTGTAGACTAGATAGGAGTAGACAAATTTATACAGTAGACAAGATGGGAGTAGACAAATTGATACAGTAGACTAGATAGGAGTAGATACATTTATACAGTAGACTAGATGGGAGTACTCAAATTGGTACAGTAGACTAGATGGGTATAGACAAATTGATACAGTAGACAAGATGGGAGTAGACAAATTGATACAGTAGACTAGATGGGAGTAGACAAATTGATACAGTAGACTAGATAGGAGTAGACACATTGATACAGTAGACTAGTTGGAAGATATAAATTGATACAGTAGACTAGATGGGATTAGACACATTGATTCAGTAGACTAGATGGGAGTAGACAAATTGATACAGTAGACTAGATAGCAGTAGACAAATTGATACAGTAGACTAGATGGGAGTTGACAAATTGGTATTGTATACTAGATGATAGTAGACACATTGATACAGTAGACTAGATGGGAGTAGACAAATTGATTCAGTGGACTAGATGAGAGTAGATAAATTGGTACAGTTGACTAGATCGGAGGCGACAAATTGATACAGTAGACTAGATGGTAGTAGACAAATTGATACAGTAGACTAGATGGAAGCGGACAAAATGTCACAGTAGACTAGATGGAAGTAGACAAATTGATACAGTAGACTAGATGGGAGTAGACAAATTGATACAGTAGACTAGATGGGAGTAGACAAATTGATACAGTAGACTAGATAGGAGTAGACACATTGATACAGTAGACTAGTTGGAAGCATATAAATTGATACAGTGGGCTTCATGGGAGAAAACACATTGATGCAGTAGACTAGATGGGAATAGTCAAATTGATACAGAAGACTAGATGGGAGAAGACAAATTGATACAGTATACTAGATAGTAGTAGACAAATTGATACAGTAGACAAGATGAGAGTAGACAAATTGATACAGTGGACTAGATGGGAGTAGACAAATTAATACAGTAGACTAGATGTGAGTAGACAAATTGATACAATAGACTTGTTGGAAGCATATAAATTGACACAGTAGACCAGATTGGAGTAGACAAAATGACACAGTAGACTATATGGGAGTAGACACATTGATGCAGTAGACTAGATGGGAGTAGACAAAGTGATACAGTAGACTAGATTGGAGTAGACAAATTGGTACACTAGACTAGATGGGAGTAGACAAATTGATGCAGTAGACTAGATGGGAATAGACAAATTGATGCAGTATACTAGATGGGAGTAGACAAAGTGATACAGTAGACTAGATTGGAGTAGACAAATTGGTACACTAGACTAGATGGGAGTAGACAAATTGATGCAGTAGACTAGATGGGAGCAGACAAATTGATGCAGTAGACTAGATGCGAGTAGACAAATTGATACAGCAGACTAGATAGGAGTAGACAAATTGATGCAGTAGACTAAATGGGAGTAGACAAATTGGTACAGTAGACTAGATGGGAGGCGACAAATTGATAATGTAGACTAGATGGGAGTAGACAAATTAATACAGTAGACTAGATGGGAGTAGACAAATTGATGCATTAGACTAGATGGGAGTAGACAAATTGATGCAGTAGACTAGATGGGAGTAGACAAATTGATACAGTATACTAGATGGGAGTAGTCAAATTGATACAGTGGACAAGATGAGAGTAAACAAATTGGTACAGTAGACTAGATCGGAGGCGACAAATTGATACAATAGACTAGATGGGAGTAGACAAATTGATACAGTAGACTAGATGGGAGTAGACAAATTGATGAAGTAGACTAGATGGAAGCAGACAAAATGTCACAGTAGACTAGATGGAAGTAGACAAATTGATACAATAGACTAGAGGGGAGGAGACAAATTGATACAGTAGACTAGTTGGAAGCATATAAATTGATACAGTAGACCAGATGAGAGTGGAGAAATTGATACGGTAGACTAAATGGGAGCAGACAAATTGATACAGTAGACTAGATAGGAGTAGACAAATTGATACAGTAGACTAGATAGGAGTAGACAAATTTATACAGTAGACTAGATGGTAGTAGACAAATTGGTACAGTAGACTAGATGGGAGTAGACAAATTGATACAGTAGACTAGAGAGGAGTGGACACATTGATACAGTAGACTAGTTGGAAGCATATAAATTGATACAGTAAACTAGACGGGAGTAGACACATTGATACAGTAGACTAGATGGGAGTAAACAAATTGATACAGTAGACTAGATAGGAGTAGACACATTGATACAGTAGACTAGATGGGAGTAGACAAATTGGTATTGTATACTAGATGGGTGTATACACATTGATACAGTAGACTAGATGGGAGTAGACAAATTGATTCAGTAGACTCGATGGGAGTAGACAAATCGGTACAGTGGACCAGATGGGAGTAGACAAATTGATACAATAGACTAGTTGGAAGCATATAAATTGATACAGCAGACCAGATGAGAGTTGAGAAATTGATACAGTAGACTAGAAGAGAGCAGACAAAATGACACAGTAGACTAGATGGGAGTAGACAAATTGATACAGTAGACTAGATAGGAGTACACAAATTTATACTGTATACTAGATTGGAGTAGACAAATTGGTACAGTAGACTAGATGAGAATGGACAAATTGATGCAGTATACAAGATGGGAGTAGACAAATTGATACAGTAGACTAGATGGGAATAGACAATTTGATACAGTAGACTAGATGGGAGTAGACACATTCATATAGTAGACTAGTTGGAAGCATATAAATTGATACAGTAGACTAGATGGGAGTAGACAAATTGATACAGTAGACTAGATGTGCGTAGACAAATTGACACAGTAGACTAGATAGGAGTAGACACATTGATACAGTAGACTAGTTGGAAGCATATAAATTGATACAGTAGACTAGATAGGAGTAGACACATTGATACAGTAGACTAGATAGGAGTAGACAAATTAATACAGTAAACTTGATAGGAGTAGACAAATTGATACAGTAGACTAGATAGGAGTAGACAAATATATACAGTAGACTAGATGGGAGTAGACAAATTGATACAGTAGATTACATGGGAGTAAACAAATGGGTACAGTAGACTAGATGGGAGTAGACAAATTGATACAATAGACTAGTTGGAAGCATATAAATTGATACAGTAGACCAGATGAGAGTGGAGAAGTTGATACATTAGACTAGATGGGAGCAGAAAAAATGACACAGTAGACTAGATGGGAGTAGACAAATTGATACAGTAGACTAGATAGGAGTAGACAAATTTATACAGTAGACTAGACTAGATGGGAGTACTCAAATTGGTACAGTAGACTAGATGGGAATAGACAAATTGATACAGTAGACAAGATGGGAGTAGACAAATTGATACAGTAGACTAGATGGGAGTAGACAAATTGATACAGTAGACTAGATAGGAGTAGACACATTGATACAGTAGACTAGTTGGAAGCATATAAATTGATACAGTAGACTAGATGGGAGTAGACACATTGATTCAGTAGACTAGATGGGAGTAGACAAATTGATACAGTAGACTAGATAGCAGTAGACAAATTGATACAGTAGACTAGATGGGAGTAGACAAATTGGTATTGTATACTAGATGGAAGTAGACACATTGATACAGCAGACTAGATGGGAGTAGGCAAATGGGTACAGTAGACTAGATGGGAGTAGACAAATTGATACAATAGACTAGTTGGAAGCATATAAATTGATACAGTAGACCAGGTGAGAGTGGAGAAATTGATATAGTAGATTAGATGGGAGCAGACAAAATGACACAGTAGACTAGATGGGAGTAGACAAATTGATACAGTAGACTAGATAGGAGTAGACAAATTTATACAGTAGACAAGATGGGAGTAGACAAATTGATACAGTAGACTAGATAGGAGTAGACAAATTTATACAGTAGACTAGATGAGAGTACTCAAATTGGTACAGTAGACTAGATGGGTATAGACAAATTGATACAGTAGACAAGATGGGAGTAGACAAATTGATACAGTAGACTAGATGGGAGTAGACAAATTGATACAGTAGACTAGATAGGAGTAGACACATTGATACAGTAGACTAGTTGGAAGATATAAATTGATACAGTAGACTAGATGGGATTAGACACATTGATTCAGTAGACTAGATGGGAGTAGACAAATTGATACAGTAGACTGGATAGCAGTAGACAAATTGATACAGTAGACTAGATGGGAGTTGACAAATTGGTATTGTATACTAGATGGGAGTAGACACATTGATACAGTAGACTAGATGGGAGTAGACAAATCGATTCAGTAGACTCGATGGGAGTAGACAAATGGGTACAATAGACTAGATGGGAGTAGACAAATTGATACAATAGACTAGTTGGAAGCATATAAATTGATACAGTAGACCAGATGAGAGTGGAGAAATTGATACAGTAGATTAGATGGGAGCAGGCAAAATGACACAGTAGACTAGATGGGAGTAGACAAATTGATACAGTAGACTAGATAGGAGTTGACAAATTTATACAGTAGACTAGATGGGAGTACTCAAATTGGTACAGTAGACTAGATGGGAATAGACAAATTGATACAGTAGACAAGATGGGAGTAGACAAATTGATACAGTAGACTAGATGGGAGTAGACAAATTGATACAGTAAACCAGTTTGAAGCATATAAATTGATACAGTAGACTAGATCGGATAAGACACATTGATACAGTAGACTAGATGGGAGTAGACAAATTGATGCAGTAGACTAGATATGAGTAGACACATTGATACAGTAGACTAGTTGGAAGCATATAAATTGATACAGTAGACTAGATGGGAGTAGACACATTGATACAGTAGACTAGATGGGAGTAGGCAAATTGATACAGTAGACTAGTTCGGAGTAGACGGAGTGGCGCAGTAGACGGGTTGAGACAGGACAAATTAGGAGCAGACAAAATGGGATGCACCCTTCTTACGCTTATCACATCCAAAAAAGGAGACATAAGAGCCTTACCCAAAAAAGTTTAAAGTTTAAAGGTGACACAGTCTAAATTTTGGTCAGTGAATGCAACTCTAATATTACTGCCAATTGTCAGCTGTCAAACAATACCGTGTCAAATAATCTCCGCATACAGCGGCTGTAAAATATATCTCCTCCAGGAAACACGCACCCTCTATGGTCTACATTCATGTCATTCGTGCATATTTATCAAACTCTTGAAGTTCTTCAATAGGGAAATTAGAAAATTATATGGCTTCGGTAATGCTGTCATTGTTCATGGTTTCAATAATGCTGCCATGTTTAGCAGCAAAAGAACACTTCTGCACACATGCACTCATTTGTTAAATAGATGAGTCTCAGCTGTTGAACTTTTTTGACTTCTTTTCAAGAAAAATGAGAAAACTCGATGACTTCAATATTGCCTTTTTAATTTGCGACAACTCGATACTCGTGTGCAATTGCAAAATGACAAGCTTTCCTCTCTTGTTACTATATGAGTCATTCTGGTAAATTATTTGGTGTCGAGGCAATTGGAGTGAGATGAGAGTGATTGGAATGAATACCTTTTCTTGCCTTTCAAATTAAGCACGTGTCGAGGCAATTGGAGTGAGATGAGAGTGATTGGAATGAATACATTTTCTTGCCTTTCAAATTAACTACGTGTCGAGGCAATTGGAGTGAGATGAGAGTGATTGGAATGAAAACCTTTTCTTGCCTTTCAAATTAAGTACGTGTCGAGGCAATTGGAGTGAGATGATTCTTGCCTTTCAAATTAAGTACGTGTCGAGGCAATTGGAGTGAGATGAGAGTGATTGGAATGAAAACCTTTTCTTGCCTAAGTACGTGTCGAGGCAATTGGAGTGAGATGAGAGTGATTGGTGTGAGATGAGAGTGATTGGAGTGAGATGAGAGTGATAGTAGTGAGATGAGAGTGATTGGAATGAAAACCTTTTCTTGCCTTTCAAATTAAGTACTAGACTGATATGTTTTCAAAGTAAAATAATGCATAGAATTTTACCAACATGTACATATTTAAAATAAAATGGAAAAGTACCAAACATGACTCATTTAAGAACAAAATGAAGTTTTACTACATGTCAGAAATATAGTCCGCATATATGAATTGTACATGGAAAAAGTTTGATGATGGATGGCAACTATACAAAACTATTTTTGTATGATTTGTACCATGTATACAAATCAAAACTACGATGTATGTATGATTTGTACCACGTATACAAATCAAAACTACGATTTATGTATGATTTGTACTATGTATACAAATCAAAACTACGATTTATGAATGATTTGTACTATGTATACAAATCAAAACTACGATTTATGAATGATTTGTACTATGTATACAAATCAAAAATACGATTTATGTATGATTTGTACTATGCATACAAATCACAACTACGATTTATGTATGATTTATACTATGTATACAAATCAACACTACGATTTAGAAACAGTTCAGATATGTCCATATATGAAATTAAGCATGTGTGCATTGATGTATGTCGGGCCTTACTATTTTAACGTTTTGTTGATTATATTAAAAAGGACATAAACATGTAGTAGTTGTGTATACAAGCATATACAGAAGAGCAATTTTAAAGGTCTTAGTACAGGTCATTATTAAAGTACTACTTGTCTCTTAATTTATGCAATAATTTTTTGTATTTTTTAGGAAATTGGTAGTAAAAGAAAATAATCATTTAAATGGTAACAGAATGCAAATGTTATCAAATGAGAGAAGAATATTTTTAGTGTATAAAACTTTTGTAACAACAAGCTAATGTTGAAGATAACGGTAACATGCATATGTGCATGGGTATATGTACGTATAAATAAATGTACATGTATAAAACAGTTACACTAAACTTCTCTCTCTCTCTCTCTCTCTCTCTCTCTCTCTCTCTCTCTCTCTCTCTCTCCTTAAGCAACTTTAGACGCTTTTAAACTATCTACATTTAATATTTGTATACATTTCCTTTGTATCTAATATTAAATTCTGTATTTTGTTTAGAATTAGGTTATAATACTATGTATTAGTGATGCCCATTATTCACTGTTATAAGATAATTTTATAGAAACGCAGATTAAGTAAATATAGCGTTTTCTAATAAGCTCGAAAATTAAAAAATACTTATCAATATTTCAGTCAAGAAGAAGTCATTTAAATGGATGTGTGGTCATTATGAATGCATTGTGTTATTATCATTTTTATATCATCAATAACTAGTGCATACATTATATATCAAATACCTACAGCAGCTGACGATAAAAAAAATTTCTTCTCTCTTTTCTTTAAAATACGAAAAATGACCTGTACTTCAGCTGCACATGAAATCCCGATGTTTGAAAACAGCTGACGTCACAAAAGTGCACACGTCAAACGTCTGAGACCGGCCCGATCATGTAAGAACTTTCCTACCATTGGATGAAATCTATGAGTGTGCTCCAACTGAGGAAATCCTTGCTTTCATTGTTTAGTTTTCTGCCAAAGGGTACATTTTCATGCTTCGATAGATAAAAAGCGTATGTACAAATAGATAGGTTTGCAAGAAATAAGTGTCATAAAAATCTCACTAAGATCTATTTATAAACATAAACTATTTGACAAAGGAACTGAAACTGTACCTATAAGTAGTCATATTTTCACATACAAAGATTTGACGAGCAAATAGTAAAATCAAAATAAAGTCATTCATTTAATGGCAGGATCTTTGTGTACTACGTTATCTACATCTACAATTAATTTTCTCCTAGATTTTATGATGACAGAAAATTTAAATGAAATGTATATGGAAGCTATTTCACTGAGATATTTACTTATTTATTTTTTTTATTTATTATTTCTAATAGGTCGAGATGGGACCAAAGAATATATCATTATTTTATAACATTGTAAATGCAAAATAAGAAAGCATTATTTTGAATTATACCTAGTAAACATTTAAACAGTAAATGTTTGAACTTTATAGTTACAATTTTTTGTCAACTCTGTTCTATATTTGTGTAATGATTTATTATCTTATTATTGATAAAATCCTCGTGTTTTATGCAGATATATGGTATTTATAGATAGACCTAGCCTGCTGCCCAACCCCGACTTGGTCGAAATAATTGAATAAATAAATACTATACGGTAGACAAATACAATAATAGATTGTAACCAAAATCAATTTTTTCGAAGAACACTGACAGAAATTGCTATATGGAAGATTTTACTTTTGTCTATCGTGTTCATCAAATTTCATTTGTTACAACATATTCGATAATGTATTTATTATGTCACACTGGATAGTGTCAAAGTATACATGCTGATCAATAAAGTATGGGTGAATTAAATTTGGCTAGGGGTTCGTAGATGACATTCTGTATATTTAGCGTAGCCTGGGCAATTAGTGCTTCGGAGCTTGTGTCAATTTCTGCAAAGACGACTGTTCATTCAATATGGTGTTGATGGTAAACCTTGATTACCATATAATCATAAATCATATATCTTTTTTGTATTTGGAAAGGTTTATTCTTTGGTATATGTAAGAAACATTCCTTTCATTCCAGTCACAGGCACTTCCAATACATACAAGGTGTTATATATATCAAGGATTACACAATAAAGACAAGGTGCTATGTCAAGAAATACACAATAAATACGAGGTGCTATGTCAAGAATTATACAATAAATGCAAGGTGCTATCTATGTCAAGAATTACACAATAAGTACAAGGTGCTATGTCAAGAATTACACAATAAATACAAGGTGCTATGTCAAGAATTACACAATAAATACAAGGTGCTATCTATGTCAAGAATTACACAATACATACAAGGTGCTATCTATGTCAAGAATTATACAAGGTGATATATCAAAGATTACACAATAAATACATTTTGCTATGTCAAGAATTACACAATACATACAAGGTGCTATGTCAAGAATTACACAATACATACAAGATGCTATCTATGTCAAGAATTACACAATAAATACAAGGTGATATATCAAAGATTACACAATAAATACAAGGTGCTATGTCAAGAATTACACAATACATACAATGTGATATATATGTCAAGAATTCACAATACATACAAGGTGCTATCTATGTCAAGAATTACACAATACATACAAGATGCTATCTATGTCAAGAATTACACAATAAATACAAGGTGATATTTCAAAGATTACACAATAAATACAAGGTGCTATGTCAAGGATTACACAATAAATACAAGTGCTATATATGTCAAGAATTACACAATAAATACAAGGTGATATATCAAAGATTACACAATAAATACAAGGTGCTATGTCAAGGATTACACAATAAATACAAGTGCTATCTATGTCAAGGATTACACAATAAATACAAGGTGCGGTCTATGTCAAGAATTACACAATAAATACAAGGTGCGGTCTATGTCAAGAATTATACAGTAATTTCAATGTGCTATCTTTATCGAGGATTACATGCAGATTTATTGGTGTAATTTTCCCATTTTTCAAAAACATTACGCTTTGAACATCATTTTATTTTATGTTTAGGGAAGTATGCGCAGCTTTTTTATGTTCATACTTTAATGAAAATAAACTGGCCAATCCTAATAATTAAATGTTACATCTGAACTCCCAATTGTTCCAGTGCATGACTACATCAAAAACAGCGATCGATATCCGTAATTTGCTCACAGCCAATCAGAAACGTCTAGTAGCTTCCTGACAACCTGTCACAAATTAACCCCTTTTCTACGTACAGCCTTTATAGGGCAATTAAGTTAACTGAAACAAAATAGAATCCAAGGTGGATACATACGCAAATGATTAAAGTGCAAAATCATGTCCTATTTGCTTCATTCGTGCGTCCAGTTTCGCAATATTGAAATTAGGAATAGAGCCTACCACAGTCAATTTCGCTCATAATAAGTGAGTTCTTTTTATTATTATTATTATTATTATTATATATATATATATATATATATATATATATATAAGGTTATTGAAATTATATGAGCCAATAATTAATTGTAAGACTTTTCACACACACACACACACACACACACACAGAGCTCACGTGTTTGAACGTGAGCTCTACCAATATTAATTGTAAAGAAGAGGGAGGGCTTGTGTTTGCTGCCAATAAAGAAGCACACTTAAGTGACCTGATCAGATAGCAAATCAAGCTGACACAGAAAATTCAGACATATTAACTAGACGTTTTTCTGATTAAAACAGAGAGAAAGAGATTGCTATCTCGATAAATAACCTAGGCTAGACTTATTTCTTGAAAGAAACAACTAGTCTAGACTTTCATATTTCGATTTATAGTTAGGTGGTTACTTATCCGTTTCATCGGGGTTTGTCGACCTTGTCATTCCTCCCAAGAAACGCTCAGCATTTCTCTGTGAATCACAAAACAACTTCAGCTAAGTTTATTCTCCCAAATTTTCAAACAAAGGCATCTCCCACATTTTAGGGTCGGGGTGCGGCTGTGGGGTCAGTTAAAGTGCTTACGCTTTAAATATACAATAATTCTTTATGTAAATTACAAGCTGAAGTGAACAGAATATGCATTCCTATAAATTGTTCTTTAGGCCACAATTTCATACAAAACACGATGCACATTGTGACGTTTAAAAACAATTCTTAAAATGTAGGTGTACTTGTTAAAATGTAGGTGTACTTGTTAAAATATTAATTGGAGGTGAGAAATGTACAGTGTCATGGCTCCAGCTTCAAACTTCAGCTTTATATTTTCCAAGTTTTTCATGTTAAATGAAGTATTTCATTCAAAGCATTTTTTTTAAATTGTAGCTTTTACTGCTTCAGTTAACAGGAGCTGCGATTTCCGATACACTTTTCTTGTTGTCGCTGCGAGCAAACAATAGGTTGCAATTTACTTTACCCATGATTCTCTGCGAATGGTAACAAAATTAAACGTATTAGGCGGCGCCAAATCATTTTTTGCATAGTTCATACAGATATGAACCAAAGAAAATAAAAAGGGACTGGCCAGTCAGATTGCTGGAAATCTTAATGAAAGAAGTTTTTTTTTTTTCATTTTTTTTTTCTTTTTCTTTTTACAAATAACTTATGTAACAATTACTCATTTGTTTCAAAGTGATATCTTCTGCAAATATGGTCATTTTTGATAAATTTATGTAAGACACATTGGTAAATTTCAAGAAGGAATACATAACGCAGTTGAAGAATATCGATAGTTTCATGTTTTTACTTGCGGGTCTTATCTTAGTATGAAGTCTGAACTTATTTGTCGGGAATAGAAGACAACACGTAAATAGCGGTAGAATGTGACAAATATATGGGTATTTTGTATCAGTTAGCAGGTTGATCGTGCTTTATTTTAATCTAAACTATAGCAAATGCCAATGATCTGAACATCAAATGCATAATACATTATAATTTTATTTCGTTAGTTCTTCCAAAATGTACGATTTATGAAACACATTTATAAGGCTATATACGTGTCATTCAAATTGAAAGGCCAGACTAAAAGCCCTTACAAATGTCAAAATGATAATTTAAAAAATGTTCTTTACATATGACTCGAACTAAGATGAGAAAAGACTTGGAACAAAGCTTTTATTTTTTTAATTCTGACACAAAAGGATTATCATTTTCACACTCACTCGTCATACATTGTATTAGAAGTCAAACAGCTGATCTCCACTTTACCTTCGGTACACACTAGCCATCTTTACCTACTGTCACACATTGATTAAGTGTTTTGATACTGAACTATTGGACTTCAGAACTAAGAAATACAAAAATCACTTTTCAATATTTTATGCATATATTGTAATAATATATCTTTCGTGCACTGTAACAGATTACTGAGGTTCCATCGCTTGTCACCATGGAAGATATTACAATCTAGAGAGATTTTGGCTTATTCATAATGTGCTTACTTTGCTATTTCAGATGTTATTGCTGGACATGGGGATGTTGATGACAATGATGAGAATGTTGTATTTGAAGGTGTTGTTAGACGTAGAACAAGGCGCTTTTATGTGGGTGGTATTGGCGTAAAATCTACTGCTGAAGGCCTCAGTAAATTCTTGCAAGAATACGATATAGAGCCGTTATCAATAATGTTAATCCACAGTAGACGTAATTGTCTATCGGCCAAGCTGACTGTATATAATTCAGACTGCCACACTGTTGAAAATGATGTAACATGGCCAAAAGGTGTTTATGTAAGGAGGTGGTATGGGAATCAATCCTGGCGAGATAGGTTGAACAATCGCTATCAGGAGGCAAATGAAGGTTCAGGAGGCGATATTCCATGACTAGGGCGACACAGTCAATTGTTCATAAATCTGCCATTATGTACTGTCGTAAGTTAATGTGTTTTGTCATTTTTGTCATTTTAGTCATGCTTTCACACTGCATAAGTATTAAGATGCCTATATTGCAAGTTAATATGAATCTTAATATACTGAGCTGGAATGTTAGAGGAATTATGTCCTCTGCTCTTAGCTTTAGTGCAATGCTGGATAAATATAATGTTGATGTAGCTTGCATAACTGAACATAAACTATTACAGAACATACTTCCATTTTGCGATTCTATTCGTTCTGATTATAAATGCATTGCTAAGGCAGAGGATATTTCCTCTAATAACACGTTAATAAAATGTGGTAAAGGAGGAGTTGCAATCTTCTGCAAAACCTCTCTCATGAGATATGCTAACTTCATAGATGACGTTAAAAGTGACAGAATTGTTGGCATAGAATTCAAATTTCCAGCTATGCAAAATGTATATATTTTTGTGTATATATCCCGACCCTACTGTATGGCATAGATTGTTACAGGGCGCAAATTGAGTTGATTCAAAATCTGTATGATCAGTACTCACAGCTGGGTAACGTGTATTTTACAGGGGATTTCAATGCAGTAGCTGAACCAAACACTTTCAGAGATTACAAAGATAGGGTATTTCATGAGTTCTTGCGATATAATAATCTAGTGAGTGCTGGACATTTAATAATATGCACTGGTTCCCGTTATACATTCACCCCAGCAAGAACGATGATTGATCATTTTGTACTGTCGGATCAATGCATAGGTAGCTTACGGAGTGTGCACATTGTTTCAGATCACGAAGAGCACGTGATATCTGACCACCTCCCTATCCTTACTTCCCTTCGTACAGTGACCTGTGGGAGAGATTTCAGACAGTCTATGAAGAGAAATAACATAGCTTGGAATAAATTAGACGCCGATACATTGAAAAATTATCAAACTGAGCTGGACCATCGCCTGAAAACTTTTGATATAGATACTATTTCGGACAATGTTGATAGATTTTACGGGCACATTGTTAATGCAATACAGCAGTCAAGTGACATCGCGCTTCCAAAGTCCAAATTCAATTATCATGCCAAACCATACTGGTCAAATGAACTCAAAGAAGCACATAAACTTCAAAGACAAGCTAGGTATATTTGGATAAATGAGGGAAGACCGAGGGGTAGTCAATATAATTCTTACAGAGAATATAAAGATAAGAAGAGAGACTTTAGAAACCTTCAAAAACTAGCTGTGGAAAAATATATGGGGGAGGTATATGAAGAAATTGAAACAGCACATGAATGCGATGTAAGGCACTTTTGGAAAGTGATCAATGTTAAGAGAGGGAACAATATAAATTTTGTCAGGAACTATCAACTGATGGAGTTTGTGTCCGTGATGATACTTCCATTGCAAATGGCTTTGTCAGATACTACGAGGACATTCACACGCCAAATTTTAGCCATAGTTTTGACGAAAACTTTTATGAATTTATAGAGAGAGAATTAAATCGGGCTCTTCAAGATGGAGCAAGCCATATCGAGGCCTTACAGACCAGTATCAGTGTAAATGAAGTAAGAGAAATCATTAATAGTCTAAAGAAATCAAAAGCATCAGGCCATGATCGAATTTGCAATGAACATTTGATCTATGGCAGCGATTACCTCATAGAGTGTATGACAATTTTATTTACTCAGATGATTGATCAATCTTACATACCTGTAGACTGCAAAAAAGGGTTAGTAATACCACTGTACAAAGGTAACAGAAAATCACAGAACTCCCTCGAAAGTTACAGGCCTGTTACTTTACTGCCTGTTATCTACAAAACTTTTGAGAACATTATTCATGAACGTTTGGTAACTTGGCTCAAAGATTTTAATTCTAATATACCCAGTTCACAACAACATGGTTACCAAAAAGGTTTAGGCTGCACAACAGCGAGTTTTTCGCTGTTGCAATCAGTACAATATAATGTAAACATGGGTTCACGGGTTTTTGCTGCTTTTCTTGATACAAGAAAGGCATTTGATGCCGTGTGGCACAAAGGGTTATTTTTTAAATTATTCATGTTGGGAATTACGGGTAAATCCCTTTTGATATTTTTTAACATGTATATAAATTTACAGAGCAAAGTCCTTGTCAATGGGCAATTTTCGGACTGGTTCTCAATTGGCCAAGGAGTGAGACAAAGGGGTGTTTTATCAACCTTGATGTACAAAATATTTATAAATGACTTGCTGCTCCAGTTAGAGAATAGTGGATTTGGAGCAATGATTTGATCCTTAGCTGTGGGAAATCCAACCCTAGCTGATGACATTTCACTTTTGGTTATATATCCTAGCAATCTACAAAAGCTGTTAGATATAGCATACGCCTACAGTAATAAGTGGCGATTTGAGCTTAGTGTCACAAAGTCATACATTATCTTTTTCGGTCCCTAATACAAGAATTATGTCAATATGAAATGGTATCTTGGGCCGTCATGTTTGCCGGTTACTGATTCGGCAACACACCTGGGACACCGGATTAACTCAAAGCTGACGTCGCATGACGCAATACTCGATGCATGCAAGAAAGGGAAAAAATCTTTTCACGGTCTGTTTGGTATTGGCATTAAACCTAATGGTTTAAATCCTTTGGTTGCTGCAAATGTGATCAAAAAGGTAATTTTTCCTTCAATGTTTTATGGAAGTGAATTATGGCTTAATATTTCAAAAAGTGACCTCTCTTCATTGGATAAAACTCTGAGGTATTTTGCCAAACATTTACAAGGCTTCCCAACACATACAAGATCAAACATCGCTCTGGGAATGTTAGGATGGACATCAGCTCAGTCCGAAAGTGATAGAAGAAAATTGATGTTTTTACACAGATTGTGTCTGATGCCTAATAACGTATATACTAAACGTGTGTTTAACGTTGCGTTATTTCACATCATTTTGAGCGGATGCATGTCAAACTACGGGTTAATTTCAAATCTATATTATACGTTAAAGAAGTTTGACTTGCTTGAGTATCTAACTGATTATTTGCAGCGTTCCGAAATTCCAGATAAACAAAATTGGAAAGAAATTGTAAGGTCAAAAATTGCTGGTCTTGAAAATAGCCTCTGGAGAGTTCGTATGTCTAATCAAGCAGATTTTGATAGATTCTCTTCGATACACGAATCCTTGCGACCTGCCTCAGTATGGCAGTCGGCTAAAACCAGACAGCACACTAAGGTATTTACATATGTAGCTAAACTATGGGCTGCTGTTCCTCAAACACAGCTCGATATGTGTATTCGATGTGAGAATGTTTATACAGACTTGATACTTCATTGTTGTGTTGCTTGTCCTTATATGTCGAATTTCACAAACTCTTTCTTTGATTTCCTTACTGATAAATTTCCACTGAGCCTGCATATTACGTTATTTAATGTAGAAGATGAGCTGCTACTGCAATATCTTCTAGGTAAAAGGTTACCAGCCGGTGTAATCGACAAAGAAAACTCCAAGTTATTCGCCCTGTATGCAGCATACTTTGTCATGCAGTGTGCAGCTGTCTTCTGCAAATAAGGTACTTAAACTTGCAACCTATGTAGCTGAGGAACACTTTAATGATGGATATACTGTAAGAATCTATATTCTAGTATTCTATTTTATATCATAGACGAACAATGTTATGATATTCACACTATAGATCTCTTGACATTATTGTATGTACGAAGTAATTGATGTTGGTTCTACGGCGCCCCGGATTCACAGTTTGCTTATTTTTTTATTTTTTTTTTAATTCGTGTTTGTTTGTTTTATATTCATTTCTTTATTTTGGTACTTATTTATTGATTGTATTCAGATGATTTATTGTTATATCATGCAATCTTCTACGGAAGGAAATAAAGATGATGAAAGATGATGATAATATTTTATGCATATATTGTAATAATATATCTTTCGTGCACTGTAACAGATTACTGAAGTTCCATCGCTTGTCACCATGGAAGATATTACAATCTAGAGAGATTTTGGCTTATTCATAGTGTGCTTACTTTGCTATTTTTAGAGTATGTATGTATGTATGTATGTATGTATGTAGAAAGGTGTGGCCGGGGATGGTACACTTGTTACTATGAGGTAGTAGGACTATTTTGATTGTCGATCTTGTATGACGCACACAATGAAACACATATCAAATTCGATAGGCGAATATTTAGAAATCTGGTTTCTAAACCACACGAATGTCGGATGTCTGGTTTCTAAACCACACGAATGTCGGATGTCTGGTTTCCAAACCACACGAATGTCGGATGTCTGGTTTCTAAACCACACGAATATCAGATGTCTGGTTTCTAAACCACACGAATGTCAGATATCTGGTTTCTAAACCACACAAATGTCGGATGTCTGGTTTCCAAACCACACGAATGTCAGATGTCTGGTTTGTAAACCACACGAATGTCGGATGTCTGGTTTCTAAACCACACTAATGTCAGGTGTCTGGTTTCTAAACCACACGAATATCAGATGTCTGGTTTGTAAACCACACGAATGTCAGATGTCTGGATTCTAAGCCACACTAATGTCGGATGTCTGGTTTCTAAACCACACGAATGTCAGATGTCTGGTTCCTAAACCACATGAATGTCGGATGTCTGGTTTCTAAACCATACGAATGTCGGATGTCTGGTTCACTTGTACATTTAAAACAAAATATTATAGTTGATGAGTAAGTAAGAAGAAAGAGGCTTCCTTGACCAGGAGGGAGTCATATTTATGGCTGACTCAATACATATTTATTATCTGCTCTGTCTGGCTCACTTCCGTACTACTGTGAAAACAAAAATCACTTAAGTCTTTTGCTTACTCGACCAGATTTGATGAAAATACAAAAACGTAAGCAGTGAAATATATTTTTGAAATATTGCGAGTTAAATAACTAAATGATGAAGTTTGTATTGCTTGATTTACGTATTTCAAATAAATACATGATGAAGTTTGTATTGCTTGATTTACCGATTCCTAAGCAAGTGATAAGTTATTTTATTACCTCTGAAGCCAAAAAGAATTCAGACATTCAAATAACAAAATGTAAACAAAATCATAATGCAAACAAATATAGAGATTCCCTGAAGAAAAATGCAAATGAATACAGATTCCACGGTGGTATCAATGAACATTTGTATGCATTTTTAATGATATTGAATCGAAGAATTAGACTCTATGAAGATTTGTATGCATTTTTAATGACATTAAACCAAAGAATTTGACTTTATGAAGATTTGTATGCATTTTTAATGACATTAAACCAAAGAATTTGACTCTATGAAGATTTGTATGCATTTTTAATGATATTAAACCAAAGAATTTGACTCTATGAAGATTTGTATGAATTTTTCAATGACATTAAACCAAAGAATTTGACTTTATGAAGATTTGTATGCATTTGTAATGACATTAAACCAAAGAATTAGACTCTATGAAGATTTGTATGCATTTTTAATGACATTAAACCAAAGAATTTGACTCTATGAAGATTTGTATGCATTTTTAATGACATTAAACCAAAGAATTTGACACTATGAAGAGTTGTATGCATTTTTAATGATATTAAACCAAAGAATTTGACTCTATGAAAATTTGTATTCATTTTTAATGACATTAAACCAAAGAATTTGACTCTATGAAGATTTGTATGCATTTTTAATGACATTAAGCCAAAGAATTTGACTCTATGAAGATTTGTATGCATTTTTAATGACATTAAATCAAAGAATTTGACTCTATGAAGATTTGTATGCATTTTTAATGACATTAAACCAAAGAATTTGACTCTATGAAGATTTGTATGAATTTTTCAACGGCAATCAACCAAAGAATTTGACTCTATGAAGATTTGTATGAATTTTTCAATCACATTGAATCAAAGAATTAGACTTTATGAAGATTTGTATGAATTTTACAATGTCAATGAACCAAAGAATTTGACTCTATGAAGATTTGTATGCATTTTTCAATGACATTGAATCAATGAATTTGACTCAATGAAGATTTGTATGCATTTTTAATGACATTAAACCAAAGAATTTGACTCTATGATGATTTGTATGAATTTTGCAATGGCAATCAACCAACAAATTTGACTCTATGAAGATTTGTATGAATTTTGCAATGACATTAAATCAAAGTATTTGACTCTATGAAGATTTGTATGAATTTTTCAATGACATTAAATCAAAGAATTTGACGCTATAAAGATTTGTATGAATATTTCAATGGCAATCAAAAAACAAATTTGACTCTATGAAGATTTGTATGAATTTTGCAATGGCAATCAACCAACAAATTTGACTCTATGAAGATTTGTATGAATTTTTCAATGACATTGAATCAAAAAAATTGATGCTATGAAGATTTGTATGAATTATTCAATGGCAATCAACCAAAGAATTTGCCTTTATGAAGATTTGTATGAATTTTTCAATGGCAATCAACCAAAGAATTTGACTTTATGAAGATTTGTATGAATTTTGCAATGACATTAAATCAAAGAATTTGACTCTATAATGATTTGTATAAATTTTTCAATGACATTGAATCAAAGAATTTGACTCTATGAAGATTTGTATGAATTTTTCAATGGCAATCAACCAAAGAATTTGACCCTATGAAGATTTGTATGAATTTTGCAATGACATTGAATAAAAGAATTTGACTCTATGAAGATTTGTATGAATTTTGCAATGGGAATCAACCAACAAATTTGACTCTATGAAGATTTGTATGAATTTGTCAATGACATTGAATCAAAAAATTTGATGCTATGAAGATTTGTTTGAATTTTGCAATTGGCAATCAACCAAATAATTTGACTCAGTGAAGATTTGTATGAATTTTGCAATGACATTAAATCAAAGAATTTGACTCTATGAAGATTTGTATGAATTTTTCAATGACATTAAATCAAAGAATTTGACGCTATAAAGATTTGTATGAATATTTCAATGGCAATCAAAAAACAAATTTGACTCTATGAAGATTTGTATGAATTTTGCAATGGCAATCAACCAGCAAACTTGACTCTATGAAGATTTGTATGAATTTTTCAATGGCAATCAACCAAATAATTTGACTCAATGAAGATTTGCTATGAATTGTTCAATGGCATTGAACCAAAGAATTTGACTCTATGAAGATTTGTATGAATTGTTCAATGGCATTGAACCAAAGAATCTGATTTTATGAAAGTTGGATTTAATCACCTGACTTATGAAACGACCAACTCAAAAAGTGAAGACAAAAATTTAATACAGAGCAATTTACCATAGAGCAATTTAGCAAAGAGCAATTTACCATACAGCAATTTAGCGAAGAGCAATTTACCATAGAGCAATTTAGCGAAGAGCAATTTACCATAGAGCAAAACGTATGAACATAATGCGTGCAGGCAAAATAAATCATAAAATTGAATGTTTATTCGACAGTTTACAAACTAAATTAGGACAGGAAGTAAGCGAAAGTGCGAAATGAATGTTCGGTAGGATTGCATATAGACAGGTATCAACCGCTCAGTATAAACTTGCATATAGCTTTGCCTTATCGGGTGCATTACGTTGGAATTGAAGATCTACAAAACAAAACCTGCTGTCAACACAGTTGGACAAACATGACAAGAAAAAAATATATGTAAAAATGCTTGAATATTCAGTGCACCAGAAAAAAATGTTTAGAACACCAAAACTATGTTACAGAGTTGACAACTCAATATATATAATGCTTCAAGAAGGATAAGTTGAAAACTCACCAAGTATAATGCTTGAAGCAGGATCAGTTAACAAATCAATAGTTATAATGCTTGAAAACGGATCAGTTGACAACTCAACAGGTATAATGCTTGAAGCAGAATCAATTGACAACGCAATAGGTATAATGCTTGAAAACGGATCAGTGGACAACTCAACAGGTATAATGCTTGAAGAAGGATCAGTTGACAACTCAATAGGTATAATTCTTGAAAACGGATCAGTTGACAACTCAACAGGTATAATGCTTGAAGACGGATAAGTTGACAACTGAACAGGTATAATGCTTGAAAACGGATCAGTCAATAATTCAACAGGTATAATGCTTGAAAACGGATCAGTTGACAACGCAATAGATATAATGCTTGAAAAAGGATCACTTGACAACTCAATAGGTATAATTCTTGAAAACCGTTCAGTTGACAACTCAACATTTATAATGCTTGAAGACGGATCAGTTGACAACTCAACATTTATAATGCTTGAAGACGGATCAGTTGAAAACTCAACAGGTATAATGCTTGAAGACGGATCAGTTGACAACTCAACAGGTATAATGCTTGAAGCAGAATCAGTTGACAACTCACCAGGTATAATGCTTGAAGACGAATACGTTGACAGCTCAACAGGTATAATGCTTGAAAACAGATCAGTTGACAACTCAACAGGTATAATGCTTGAAGAAGAATCAGTTGACAACTCATCAGGTATAATGCTTGAACACGGATCATTTGACAACTCAACAGGTATAATGCTTGAGAACGGATCAGTTGACAACTCTACAGATATAATTCTTGAAGACGGATCAGTTGAAAAAGCAACAGGTATAATGCTTGAAAACGGATCAGTTGACAACGCAATGGGTATGATGCTTGAAGAAGGATCAGTTGACAACTCAACAGATATGATGCTTTAAAACGGATCAGTTGACAACTCAACAGGTATAATGCTTGAAGACGGATCAGTTGACAACTCAACAGGTATAATGCTTGAAGACGGATCAGTTGACAACGCAATGGGTATAATGCTTGAAGATGGATCATTTGACAACTAAATAGGTATAATGCTTGAAGAAGGATCATTTGACAACTCAATAGTTATTATGATTGAAAACGGATCAGCTGACACATTTAAAATGATTAGAATGAGTTAAAACGTTACGTATCCTGTTTATTGTGATTGTGAAAGTATCATCATACCACACTCAAAGTCTCGCTATTGCTCACCTGTAAAATGGGACAGGGATACTTATAAAACTGATATATTCTAGAAGTAACAAGAAATATAAACACCTTCCTCATTTTTTGTGTACGTAAGTCAATTGGTAAATGATTATCTCCGTTGCTAAAAAACTGATTGATGATTACAGGGGGAAGAAAACCAACTGAACCAAAACTATTATTTACATTGAAAGATAAAATAGGTGTGCTATGCATAGCAGGAATGTAAGCTCTGCGTGCAATTGGGTTTGAAACTAAAGAAGATACACAGAGTTCTCCTCTTGGAATAACAACCTAGGTTGAAGTCATACGTAGCACTGAATACAAGATAGAGACAAAGCAATACATGAATTCGGGCAAGATTTCTTCAGCTTGCTGAACAACACTGTATTCTGTAAACATTTCGTGTCTATTTGTGATCAGATAATATTTAAATTATGTACAGACAAAAATAATGTTTTCAAAATGTCAGAAAGACCTATCATTCGACAAGAGAAAAAGGTATTGTCGTTGACGCGGTGCTCGTCAGTCTGAAGAAACAAAATGGTAAAAAAAAATAATCAAACCGATCAATGGTGGGTTAATACTATTAGATTTATCCATAGTGTTGATGCATGAAATCTATTACAACAACCTTAAAAATAAATACGGCAACATAATTTTGCTTTGTACCAGTACAGATCCTCTGTGCATTAATGTCGAGACAGAAATGTTTTACAAGGACATGAAGATGACACCAAGTTCTATAATATTAGTGACTATCCTAATAACAATCTCTGTGGCATACCTCAAACGAAAAAGAAGTTGTTGGATTATTCAAGGATGAACTAACCGCCACACCAAGAAGAGAATTTTGCTAGTTAAGGGCGAACATAAATTCATTCAGGACTGATAACGATGAAAAAGAAAGTTTGCAAAGGAATGCAATAATGCATGATTATAAGAAATTCTAAATTCAAAATGTACAGCGATTGCTTATTCAATAACAAGGAAAATTACCAAGAATTTATATTACTCAGATCACACAAATATGAGACGTATACCATACAAATTAACGAAGTAATTTGCATTGTCTGCGTATGAGGACAAGCTTCTTGGTTAGATTTACAGCGTAAACATGTTGCCTTCGAACACGTTAGGACCTGGTATTTAAAAGAAAACTCGAGTCTCATTAAGACTTTTGATTATTTTTTACGTTTGAAAGTATCTACAATATCTCTTATATCTCTCTGTACTTCAACTGCAATTTAAATCATTATTTTAGTGAACATAGTTTCCATTGATTTTTGTCCTTGCATTAGCAGACGAAGAAAACCCCCTGTATTTTCAATGAAATCTTTGTAGGGTAACCAATACATATATTTCAAAATGTTTACCACTAAATACTAGTCTGTTTAACATCATCAACATGTCATCAGTTAGAAACAAAGTTCTGTTTCCTTTGCACATATTAACCAGTAACTCAAACAACATATCTAGTTTATCCTCAAGATCTATCAAGATCACTTTTTCATCTGTATACATTCACTTTCTATCATAAGTCTTGTTCTATGGATCTATCAAGATCACCTTTTCAGCTGTATGAATCCACTTTGTATCATAAGTCTTGTTCTACGGAAAAATTGGACAGATGATTCCGATGCAATCAAAAATAGTCTTTGTATTCAATTTGTATCATATTTAGTGGAAACAAATTAGGTACCCCACAAATTATCATGGTATGTGGATTTTTAAAATACATCTGTATATGCTTCACAAAGAATTGGTTTAAGCAGACTGTTTTGAATGTTAATCTGAACATCAGAGACAAACAGATTACAATTTGTGGGCATCAAATAGTCAGGTGTTTACATTGCATTCTAAAGCTTTTCTTTTGTATTGGTCTATTATACTTTGTGTCTAATTCTTTCGTCACCAGCTTCATCTGGATCAAGTAACTTGAACAGGAATGTACTTCCTAGAAAGGCTAGACCGTTAGCTACTGCTACTCCAATCATAACTGCTGCTGTAACCATTCTCCAAGAGATGTTTCGATATTAATTTTGTGCTGAACCCACAAGTAACACATTTTGATATTGATGTCTTAGTCGATTGTATACTGTATGTCATAATCTATTTTGGTTTTCAATCTGATTATTAAAGCATTGTTTTCTTGCAGATAGTGTGTACTTATTTCGTTTACAATGTTTAGTTCAGTATGAGATTCTTTTTTGGAGCTATAATGAGTAAGCAACACGTGTGCTGGTTAACTCTAATGCCATCGATAAACCAGCATTAATTTTAGCTGAACGCTATGAATAACAGATATTTAAGTTGAAACAAAAGTGTATGTAATCCAGCGTTTTTTGTATTAGCATATTGTTTCAGAGGATTTAAGCGCTTTATTGTCTGAATTTAGTAAAAGTGGATGGAACATAGTTAAATCAATAAATGTTAACCAATGTATGTACTGAAGTTTTAGGGGTTAACACTAATCCAACAAATCATTCCTTTTTCAGTTACACCTTGTCTACGATCGAGTGATATTTGTATTTCTTCTGTACTGATTTATATGTCCTCTTCTATGATCTGCACCTGATTCAATGCAATTGGGATACTCCCGAGACGGTATGATGCTAAAATGGTAAAGCAATTCACCTCCAGGCATAAGTTTGGTTTTTCTCATCAAACTCTTTCCTTTTATCCATTTCCTCTTTTAATTCAATTATTTTATGTTCCCAGTGCATATTCAGTTCAGTTTTGGAAGATTCCATATTTCCGTTTATTTCACATTTAACTGCAACAGTAGTACTACTTAATGCCAGAAACATTTGTATCTATTTCAGTTTTTGTTTCAAATCAATGGAATATTTTCCATTCAATTCATTCTTTTGTATAAATCATAGGAATATTTTTCAGTCAATTCATTTTTTTGTATATTTCGTCAATACAACATTGCACCACACATATATTAGTATGTCTTTGTATTTGTGTTAGATTGTACAATGTATGCATGTTAACTCGCAGTATGTAACATTCTTTATTGGTGTAACAATTTTATTCAAATCTGTAATAGCTAAATTGTAAGTTGTTCTTATAATTCATCTTTATCTTGTTTTTGACGTCCACATCTTATTGATTATCTATGTTAAAAAATATTTTCTTGCAACTCTGACACTGTATTAGTGTTAGCTGTTATACGGTCCTTCATGTCATCAAATTTGTATCGAATGCTTGTTTAAATACTTTACCAAAGTCTTCTATTCCCAGTGTCTGCTAATGAATTCTCCACCAATATATGCTTTTGCATCTATTTTATATTGGTCAACGTCTACATATAATTTGTTGTAAAATACGGCAAATGTAACATTTTTTGTTATCCTTTTGACAGTTTCATTCAATTATGCAATACGTAAATCGTAATTTATTCTCAAAGATCAACGGGGAGGGGGTAGTTTCATTCACATTCAATTTGTTTGTGATATGATCTATATTTTGGCTACCTCTGTTAAATCATTCTTTTCTGCAATCGCATTTGTTAACTGCTATCATATTGTTCAGGTCACTAATTTTTGTACTAAAGTCATCAATTATCTCTTTAATTTCTTGACTGTTCTGTTGGATGTCATTTTTTGAAGCCTCTAACTGCTAAAGTTAGGATTGTAAAGTACCATACTTTTCCAGAAATGTTTTTATTTCTCCGAGATCAGTTTCCTAAGCATCTATTTCGGTGTTTATCTTGCATTCGATCAGTTGTCGATATTGCACGGCTTGAATCGCAGTAGACAAGGTTCAAATCTCTGTGCGAAGAATTTATGTGCATCTGCAATCATTTATCTGTTATCATTGATTAAAATTTTAGATCTGAGATGTTGCTGGCTCTTTCATTAACACACTGTTAATAACAGTTAAGTTCATGTCAACTTGTCCCCTTCAGAGTATGATATCTTTAAATGTCTTAATCTCCAGAGTCGATCGTATTTGGTCATCAACTTGTTGTTTACCAAAATTTGTATTACCTGCATTAGATTTATCTTCTGTATCTGCTAAATTGGTCACGCGGTTATTGTTAAGGTATAAGTCACTATTAATTGTTTTTCTCTCTTTTTGATTGAACGTTTAAAGCAAAAAATCACTACGACCTCTTCGATCATTACATGCATGATTTACTTCATTTCTTTTACATGGAAAACATACATCGCAAATATATTGTGAATATCTTGAACTTTCTATGTGCATTCCTGATGCTGATTTTAGATTTGTTAATTGTACCCCTTTGTAATTGCTTTTAATAGCCATTAGCATTGTATGAAACAATGTATCCGTGTATACATTTGTAACAGGCAAAGCCTGCAGTAAACACAAATAATGTCAATTAGTCTTATGTTGTGTGTCTTTAATTGATCGAGATAAATGAATATTTTAAACAAAAGGTTTATTTATTTCAGAAACCGTCAAATTGTATTTGCTTCATTACGTACCTGTATAGTTATATGGATATTGAATCATTGTAGCTGGTGATGCAAACTGTGAAATTGTTACTAGGAGTGATTTTAACTCTTAAATTGTGTTTAAGACATTCTAGCACAATACTTTCTTTATTGTTGCCATGTTTATTCATCCCTTCTTTGACTGTTTTCAGATACATTTCAAGGTTGGGATAGCCATCAGTAACGAAAACATACCATGCTTCATTTTAATATGGTTTAATATGGTTGATGTAAGTGATAATGTTTTTTTTTTTAGTTAATCGGAAACATGTAATACCCAACAGTAAAATCTCTTATATGTAATGAAATGGATATTTTACCATTTCTGTTATCAAATGGACTGGTAAAATAAATTTCGTTTTCAGAGAGACAATTGCTTGGAATATGGTTTTGTCAATTTCCGCCTTTTCAACTTGATTTTATGATTTCTGTTCATATTTAATCTTATCTGTTGTACTTGTTAAAGACCAAAATAAAATCTTCAATGTTGGATTTAATTGTTGGTGTCGTCGCTTCGTGAAAGGACGTAGACGGAACCTGCTTGTTTTGTGGTAATTTTGTCGATACTGATCAACTTGCTGATGGCAGGTGTTACTGTTTCATCATTATTTAAAACATTTTTACGAATGATCGTTTCATTAAAAGCTTTAAAATAATTTATATTACTACTGTGCTAAATTCAGTAAAGGTTAGTGGAACAATTATACCAGAAGCTAATAATGACACAATTCAGCTGTTGACACACCTACACCAGCTGAAACTGTTTCCATACCTCCCTTTAAGCAAGTAAAACTTTGTATACAACTTTGTATTTCTCTCTCATACCATTATAGTGTTCGCTCTCAATGATCAAATAATTTCTAATTTCGTTAATTCTTTGCAGGCGTTCTTGTGCTGTTATCTCGGACGGATTTTCTCTCATATATTGAGTAACAATTTTGTCAGGTAAAATTTCATTTGTTGTCAGGTAATTGATTGTGAATTGACGTTAAAAAGGTAAAACGATGAGCTTAAAAACTTTCTCAATGTCCACTTTTGACGGTGGACAAATTGCAAACTTCGAAAGCTTTTTCAAAAGCATGCTATAAGCAACAGTAAGTGCAGAGCTTAATGTTGCGTGGTAAAATGTGTAGATAATGTTTTTGTTTCGTTCGACACCTCGTTTTTTATCAATTAAAAACGGTTAGCAATGTATATTCATTTTCATATCTGTGCCTAGTAACACTCAACTCGCTATCACGTAATAGATTGTGATGTAAGTAAAAATTGAACGATCTGTGATGTAAGTAAAAATCGAACGATCTGTTTGATAACTTACTCAATGTCAGAGTAGTTTGGACAAAATGAGGTAATATATGCGTACTTTCTGTTGACATTGTCGTTTACGTTGTCGCAAAGCGACAGGGCTCATCTGTTCGAGACTACAACGATACTCAACCCAAACATCTAATTAAACCTACAGTTATACAAAAGGAACAAATACACGCACCAGAGGAAATACAGATGCAAACAACTGAAATAAAATGTGAGGTATGATAAACAGGTAAGCGAAGCATAGACAGTATTTACTCACGGAAAAAAGAGTTTTTACTACACAGAGCAAAGATAATTTAGAGGCTACGCAAATGCTGCAAAAGTTGTCAAATCAAAAATAGAGCTATCGAAAATTGATCTTGAAATGTATCAAAAGTTGACCGGATAGTTAAAAACGGACATCAGCAAAGAAAAAGCCCCAAGTAAAAATACCACAAAAACAAGAACAGTTTGAAAGGCTTGCAATCATAAAAGCCCAACTAGTTGGATATATAACAAAGTTGGAGAGCATTTTCTGAGAACAAATTGCGAAAATCAATTCAAAAGTGAGGAAAAAAGTAACACAACTGTTTCAAGAAAATGGTATAACAATTGCTTCTATACCTATATCAATAGCAATGACAATATCAAAATAGTGCTATATTATTAGAAAATAATGTCAGAAATGCCATTTTCCGTACTCTATCTTGGCCTCCTCCAACCGCATAAACTCCTACATTTCCTACTCCTTCTTCTACTCCATCTGAATCTACACCTCCTTCACCACCACCTTCTTCTCCAGGTCAATGATATGATCGAAAAAAGTTTTAAACATCAATTTTGCCAATTCTTTTTTTGAGTTAGCCAAGTATGTAGCAGCAGCATTATCTTTTATTTTTGGTGGCGTGATAAGTTGCATAATTAAAATTGGTAACAATGTTTAATTTTGAAATACCAAAATTCTCGATCGTAAATTTCATTATCTACTACATAGTTCTTTTCATCGTATATTACATCCATTTATTCTTATCAATAAAAACTATCATTCATCACTGTTAGATTTAATTTTCTCTTCATGTATGTCTAATCATGATGTGGTGGAGTTCTAAAACTTGTGCAGATCAAATTAAATTGTTTGACGTCTATGCTATTGTCACTTGATTTGAATGCATATTCATCATTTAAAAGTTTTTACATTCAAACAACAGTTTTGCATCTAGAAACAAACATGTAGTGTGTATACTGGTTTGACTAGTTCTTGTATGTTTTTGACAATGAAATGCACTAAGGAAATCACAAAAACAGATTTTGCCATCCACACTGCCAAGTTTAGCTGAGTCTGAGAATCTGAGGTCAAACTGTAGTCTGTATTGTTTCAAATAGTCGTCAATGTCAAATCTTAACATTTACTTTTCAAAACTGTTTAATGGTTTTCATTTAAAATAATTCTTTTCAGTATAGTAAATTTTTATCTTCTTAACTTCTTTTGATATTTTGACTTTGGTAAGGTGATTTAACTAGTTTAATGCATTGAATTCAGTTGCAGGAGAAGGGTAAGGTGCTGTGCTTTTTAGCTTTTTCAAATCTGAATCAATTTATCTATGACAAACTGTTAGCTGTTGTTAACCCGAAAAAAATAGTATAAAATGTTCTCTTCTTGTGCAAATACACTGATCCTCCGTTACTGTTTTGCCACGTTCACATGCAATTCTCGCTTCATTTTTCACACTAATCTGTCTATTTTTCCTATTGAAAAACGGGATTATTCTTGCACCTTTGCATCTCTGGTATCTTATTTTTTGTGTGTCCATTTCTTCCAAGGGCTTGTCTGTGTTGCATTTGTAACAGTTTACAACATTTGTTTGTCTATGTTAACGTAAAATTACTATCAAATGTAAGTTCTGTGAACACTTGATATTCAATAGCTGTGTTTCCACATACTGCCAAAGGTTTGTTTGTTTTTACATCATCTAGAATAGTTGAGTAAAACGCTGATATACAATCTTTGAAAAAAAATTGTTCAATCGTTGTAGGTTGATCTCATATGATTACGAGATCTTCGAATTGTAGTGTAAATTTAACAAACTACAAGTCTATTTATTTGCATTAAATACATCATTTATTCCTTCTTCATATGGTACTGTTTTAAAACCTTGCTATTGGGATTGATGATCATTATCTCTATTTGGTCATTAATATGCAAATCTTCATATATCTTTTTCGAATTCTTAAACTCTACATATCAACATTTGTATTCTCTAAAAAGTTATTTTGAACAGAATTTTATTCCATCAAAACTTGTAAACAAACATACGTCACATCTTGAAAGTGCGATTGTTGATTTTGTTTTTAAGAAAATCATGAAATATTTATATCCCCGTTCTGAAGACAGACAAGTTTATCACAGTGTAGATTTGAGCTATCATTAGTGATTCTTGTTTTCAGTTAGTCATAAGGAAGTGAGCCAGATAAAGTAAATAATACATTTTATTTAGAGTGAACATCTACCACGCTAAAACAGATAAAGACAAATATTTTCCAGAGACTCCCCAAAACAGACATACAAAGCAAAGACAATGGTAAAGAAGTGAAAAGTCCATAAAATAAAAGATCGAAATCCTCTACATAAACCGAATTCTCCCAAAACGTTCAAGATCTCAAAAGGTAGAACGTAATAATGGGACAGATTGCCCCCATTACTCGTCTCTTGCGCCATGCAGGGGGTGGGGGGGGGGCGCATTCTCGAGAAGGCAGTATGTATGTATGTATGTATCTATGTATGTATCTATGTATGTATCTATGTATGTATGTATGTGTTACGACTATAGGTTTTAAAAATATGTTACAGAAAGAAAGTGAAACAAACAATGTAAGTAATATGAACAAGCAATTTATTTCCCTATAATACAAAGTGAAATTCAAGATATACTTATAATATTGTGAATCAAATTCAAAATAATCCTAAATGTCCTAATCACAAGTCCCAAAAATATAGAATGTTCCGAATGAGTTTCAACAGTATTGAATGTCCCGATATAACACAGTGATGCAATCCAGATTGTCTTTGAATGAATTCACAAAAATCCAAAGTAATGTATTAATTCAAAAGTCAATGAGTACTTAAGTAATTCTAATGACTATATATTAAATAAAAATTCCTCTCGAAATATATCTGATTTCAACGGCACAAACTATAAAATCTGACCTCAAATGGATTCCCACAAACTGATCTAAAACATGAATGAATTAGTGACCTATATCAACAGGATGTGAAGCAATAAAATGATAAGGAAAAAACAGCCTAGCTGTCAACACGATTGGCCTTGACCTCCAATGCTAATCAACATTATGTTTACTACTGATCAGAATCTAAGTACTACTTACATCACGGGCAAAATTTAAACACACATTATAGATTGTATATACATAACAGTATGTATTTATGCATATATGTATGTATGTATCTATCTATGTATGTATGTATGTATGTATGTATGTATGTATGTATGTATGTATGCATGCATGCATGCATGCATGTATGTATGTATGTATGTATGTATGTATGTGTGTGTGTGTGTATGTATGTATGTATGTATGTATGTATGTATGTATGTATGTATGTATGTATGTATGTATGTATGTATGTATGTATGTATGTATGTATGTATGTATGTATGTATGTATGTATGTATGTATGTATGTCTAGGGTTTAACGACACATTTGAAATAAACATTAAAATCTATGACGGGGAAGCCAAGTAATTATTCCGATTTTTAAAGTAACTCATTCTCATAAAGCATATACCTGCATATTCAGATGGTTGTGAGTTATATGAAATGGTTCTTGGCGTTTGATTAGGGATATGTGCCAAACACACTGTATCTAGTCCCTAATCCAAAGCACACGTTTATGACAGATGTTGACTCTGATGCTAACATTCACTAAGTTTGTAGTTCAAATAGTCAGTAAGATCATTCCACGCTTCCGACTTACTCCGCTTCAAAAAAAAACATCATATGGTAATTCTGTTGCAATAAAAATCCTAAGAAAGAAGCTGTCTGAGATTGATAAAGTATCAAATTGAAAATCTACAATATTTTATTTACAGAAGTTTCGAATTTTTTTAATTATTATTATTGCCGTCAAAAAATTACCATTAGTTATCATTCCAAAAAGTGTAATCATAATCTACATTTTATAGTAATATCAAACAAATCGCTAGGTTTTCCAAAATTAAATATATTTTTTGCATTACTGTAGGATTGCCCCAGTTGATGACGTAATATAGTCCATAGGATAAGTTGCTTAAATTAATTATTCCTTTGCTTGTTGCTACTACTGTGGATTATGTAAAATAATAATAATAATAATAATAATAGCTGATTTCATGGTTTGCCATGCCAAATACCCAGATGTTTTACCCACCCACTCCAATCCCATGCCTACCCGGGGTGGGAAGACAGTGATCCAAAGATCATAATCCTAAATCTGCTATGACAGAGTGCGCTTGAGAAATGAGGGTGTTTCAATTCTATTCCGAAGCACCGACATCATGCATCATATCATTCACACGCGGAAACTTCCATAGCTGCCATTACTATCCACACATGGAACGATCACAACAAAATATTCATTTCAGGCAAAACTATGTTAGGTGTATTACACACAATGAACGCTCAAGATAAAATCATTACATTCAACAGCAAAACATGAATAGATTGCATGCACATTGTGATGCCTACAGTCATGACTCATGTGTCTGTTGGTATCTGAACTTGTCTGACCCTGGATCACGAAACCGTTGAGTACCTTTCTCAGATTCTTATTACCGAAGATTGAATGATCAAATCTCGCTATGAATTATCCGGGATATTTAATCTCAGGTATCAGTTTTATATCTGAACAAATATGTCTGATAAAAGCTTTGAACTGCATACGCCAGGAAGACAACGCTTTCATTAAAGATACATACTTAACTACTACTGACCATTATATCACTTGCTTATCTCAATCAAGGGATATTCCCTGTATTACCAAACAAGTTGATGGACACAGTCTATCCCAAGTCACTTGCTTATCTCAGTCAAGGGATATTCCCTGTATTACCAAACAAGTTGATAGACACTGTCTATCCCAAGTCACTTGCTTATCTCAATCAAGGTATATTCCCTGTATTACCAAACAAGTTGATGGGATGGACACAGTCTATCCCAAGTCACTTGCTTATCTCAATCAAGGCACATTCCCTGTATTACCAAACAAGTTGATGGACACTGTCTATCCCAAGTCACTTGCTTATCTTAATCAAGGAACATTCCCTGTATTACCAAACAAGTTGATGGACACAGTCTATCCCAAGTCACTTGCTTATCTCAATCAAGGCACATTCCCTGTATTACCAAACAAGTTGATGGACACTGTCTATCCCAAGTCACTTGCTAATCTCAATCAAGGGACATTCCCTGTATTACCAAACAAGCTGATGGACACTGTCTATCCCAAGTCAGTCTAGATCAGAAAATCTCTCAGTCTGATACTAGTTCTAAAATACTTTTTAAAGAAAAGGGTTTATAGAGAGTAAATTTAAATATTCGGCACGTAAATCTAAAACTAGATGAACTCATTCATACTGTATTCAATAACCTCCAGACTGACATTATAGGATTCTTATGAAACGTTTCTTAATGTTAATACTATTGATGACTCAGTGTATATTCGGAATGGAAAGACATAGCCCGGGAAGGAGGCCGTCTACTTATATATATATATATATATATATATATATATATATATATATATATATATATATATATATATAAATATAAACATATATATATATATTTATGTATATATATATATATATATATATATATATATATACATACATATATATATATATATATATATATATATACATATATATATATATATATATATATATATATATATATATATATATATATATATATCTATATATATATATATAACATTAAATATAAAAGAAGGAAGGATATAGAATCATCTGAGTTAGAAATGATTTGGATTGAAGTGAAACAACTCTCGTCTAAGCTCATCCTTCTGTACGTTCTCTATCGTCCTCCAAATTCGCTATAGTCTTGGTTTTTGAGAGATTTAACAATTAATGTTTCTGCTGCTTCTAACTCTAACTAAGAACTGTTGTTACTGATTTGACTAATGATCAGCAAAGTAAAAGGAATGACATTCTGCAAATATATAATCTCATTTAAATTACCAGTCCTCTACTGGAATCACTGACAAATCAGGGTCGCTAATCGACACACTTATTCATCGAACCCTGAATTCCTAGTACATACATTTGTCCCAACATATTATTTTATTGACCACTATCCTATCTGTACCACAAGAAACAACTTGTTGAAACCATGCAAAAAGGTCCATACCACTATACAGTACCGATCCTATAATCGATTCCATGAAGATACCTTTTTGACTGACTTCAAATATGCTCTAAGTAATTGTCAACTTACTTTTAACAATCTAGGCCTTTATGTACAACGTTGGAGTGTACAGTTTACTGCAGTTCTAAATCGACATGTTGCAGTCAAATGCAAAAGGATGAAGAGGATATTGAATCCTAACTGATTTAAGTCTGAAATAAAGGAAGCCACACAATTGCGTGATTGCTATCACAAACAGCACGACAAACGGAAATAATAATTTTAAAAAACACAAAGTTTTTAAACAAAGCAATCACTAAAATTGGAATGTTTTCAAGATTAATTGAAAATAAAAGAGGCTGCATACAAATATGAAACATTTTCGTAACTTTAATTTAAGTTAAAGAATTGCAGATTTCCCTTCAAAATTAAAAAAGAACAGTAGTCATGCTATCACAGAGCCATTACACTTTGCAAACGACCTAAATACCTTTTTCCCATCATTAGCTTGAATACATGGAGAACATTCTTGCATATCACAAGATTTTTCACTCCTTAAATATAATGTGGAGTCGAAAGTCCCATCTCATATATCATTCCATATACCTTAAATATATGTGTTCAAGATGTTATTAATAACTTGAATAAACCTGATGGCACCAAAGCAACATGACTAGATAAAATCTAACTAAAACTAGTCAAACTATCAGCTCAAGTTGCTGCCCCTTCAAATGCTAGCCTGATAAATACACGTATTGCTGAGGGAATCTTTCCAAATAATCTGAAATTAGCCAACTCTTTGACAGTCTTTAAATAAGGTGATAGATCGTTAGCAGACAATTAACAAATTAGACCAATTTTACCAACCTTATGTAAAATGCGTTCCTGCCAAACTACTTTCACAAAATTGGTTGAGACATTGCTAGCAGCTATATATGACGGAAAAGTAATAGAGGCATGTTATTTATATCTAAAGAAAGGCATTTGATTTAGTAGATCATGAAATATTGATAAAAAAAACAAGGCATACAAAATCAACGATAAATCGCTTTCATGTTTTGATTCTTACTTAACAGGAAGGCAACAATGCGCGTATGTGGCCAACGCTACATCTTCCTTACAATATGTGAAAAGTGGAGACCCTCAAGGTTCTATTCTTTGCCCTTTAAATTTTCTCCTTTCCATTAATGATTTACCACTCTATATGCAAGCTACAAGCTACTGAAACTAATACAATCTCTTCCCTTGAACAAAATGTACAACAGGACGTCGAGGCTGTTATACTGTGGTGCAAAGCCAATAAAATGAAATTAAACACATAAAAACTAACTACATGGTTATTAGGTCAGGGTAATAACTAAATAAATTAGAAGATATCAATATATTTGTTAAGGGAACTAAATTAAATAACACAGAAAATCAAAAACTCTTAGGTGTGTTTATTGACGTGCATTTAATCAAATAAAGCGCATATGTGCTGCAATATCCTCTAGAATAGCCTTACTGAATAGATTGTCTTCGTAAGTGCCAGAATCTGTTAATATGATTTATAATGGATATGGATTGCCTTCGCTTGATTATGGTTGCACCATCTGAGGAATTGCAATGATACTAATCCCAAATCTGATAATTAAAATCCAAACATTAGCCGCTAGAATTATTACAAGAAAAGATTATCCACCGTCCCATTTAATTTACAGTGGTTACCTTTTAATTATAGACTAAAGTACTTTAAAGCTATTTTGACATATAAATCTGTTCATAACATGGCTCCACACTATATCAATAATCTCCTAACTCCAGCTTCCAATATCCATTCATACAATCTTCGCTCTATTTCGTACTCGAATCTGCATTTGCCTAAATTCAACACGATTCAGTACAAAATATCTTTTACGTATTCCACAGCAGTGTTGTGGATAATAATTCACAGTAATATTAAGCAAAAACTAACACTCTCTTCTTTTAAGAACGTGCTCCGTATATATCGTCTCTCTGATTGTGACATATCTCAAACAAATTGAGATACCTAACTTATATGCCCCGACTACTTTCTCATCTCCCACACCCAAACCGACATGTATATCTTATGGACATGTCGAGTGTTCCATATAGCTCTAAATCTTTCCCATGGTCCAATTTTCTCTACTTGGCGAACAGCTTTTAGGTTTGGTATCCATGAAGGTGTGTGTGTGTGTGTGTGTGTGTGTGTGTGTGTGTGTGTGTGTGTGTGTGTGTGTGTGTTAAATGTCAGTATGTGTGCGGAATGGGCCATATATACGTGTGTGAGAGTATGTATATGGGACAAAGTATATATATATAGGTATTATATATATATGTGTACATGTATGTGTGTACATGCATATACTATGAGAACATGTGAGTGTGTGAGATACTGTCATAAGTAAAAATTGCATTTGTACATTTAGGTTACATTTATAATTTTAATATTATATTATTTGAATACTAAATGTACGACTGGTTGATTCTGAACTAAATGTATTATCCTCAGAGGATACAGATTTTGTTATTATTATTAGTAGTAGTAACATTATTATTATTATTATTATTATTATTATTATTATTATTATTATTATTATTATCTAAACCCTGAACAGAAAGTAATCAGAAGACAATAAAGTAGATTAAGGTACAAAATGTTTAATACTTTGATATTAATTGATCTCATTCAAACACCTGAGGCAGTCTGTAATAAACCAGAATAGTTGCTTTACAATCAACCTTCATGCACAATGCCAATAATGTGTCGCAACTAATACATAATGACGTCTATGATAAATATATCACCAGAAGAAAAAATTAATTGCACAAAATGTATTTCATTTCGAGGTAAGCTGTTTTAATCAGTGGGATAGTGTTCCCTGTGGATTATGCCTACATAAATGAAGTATCTAACTGACTAGACAATCTTCACAACGAATGTTTTCTTCTATGCACGGACATACACAAAAGCGAGATGCAAATCAATCTTTTATTTTTTTTTAATCACAACGCTTCCACCAGGCTTTAAATTAGACAATATTACGATGCAATTAAATGATTTACAATTACTGACATCAACCCCAAGAAATGCCATTTGAAATTCCTCTGAAAAACACTTTGTAGTAGATGGGAATTGGCTGTTGTGAAACAGTCAACCATTGAAAACTGGTTTAAACATCATCGAGAACATCTCTAGACCACTAATACGTTTCTAACACAGCCCACCTGTTAAAACCGATTTAACCTCATCGTATCTCTACATCAGAACATCTCAAGAACACTGGTACATTTCTAACACAGCCCACCTGTTAAAACCGATTTAACCTCGTCGTACCTCTACATCAGAACATCTCAGCAACACTGGTACATTCTAGCAATAAACTGGTTTAAAGTTCTTCGTACCCATATACAAGAAAATAAAGAGAACACTTGTAACTTTCTAAATCACAACCAATACACTCGAGTACCTGACCGTATTCCAATCTATTAAATGCGCACTGAGTAGAGCGGAAATTATTAAAAGTTTTGGTTTTTGACAACATAAACAATGGTGAAGTGAGATAAATCTTAGTGTGCTGATTATGGTATAAGTTACTTCCATCGTTTTTGTTGTTTTTTTTTTTTTGTTGGGGGGGTATGGGGGGGTAATTATTATTACCATATGATTTTAATTGTTCCCCATACAGTGGGTCTAGGAATCATCCTACTGACGACCTCACAATTCATTATAAATGCGAGTTACTTTACGACAAATAATGGTTAACATTAATACATAGTATTATATCCTGATTCTAAACAATTTATACGATTTAATATTGGCTACTTTATAGCGGATAGAAAAAGAGAGAGGGAGAAAAATGTCAAATGTTGATTGTTAAAAAGTGTCTAAAGTCACTCATATATACGTACATAATCATATTGCCATAACAAGACGTATCACGCTACAAACACGATTTTCTACACCCGAAATCCCCAGACACAGTCGTGTTAAAAAAACACGATTTTCTGCACTGCAAATCCCCAGACACAATCGTGTTTAACAAAACATGATTTTCTACACCCTAAATCCCTAGACACAGTCGTGTTTAAAAAAACACGATTTTCTACACCCCAAATTCCCAGACACAGTCGTGTTTAAAAAAAACACGATTTTCTACACCCCCAAATCCCCAGACATAGTCGTGTTTAAAAAAACACAATTTTCTACACCCCAAATCCCCAGACGCAGTCGTGTTTAAAAAAACAAAAGATTTTCTACACCCCAAATCCCCAGACACAGTAGTGTTTTAAAAAAACACGATTTTGTACACCCCGAATCCCGAGACATTGTCGTGTTTAAAAAAACACGATTTTCTACACCCAAAATCCCCAGACACAGTCGTGTTTAAAAAAAACACGATTTTCTACACCCCAAATTCCCAGACACAGTCGTGTTTAAAAAAAAAACACGATTTTCTACACCCCAAATCCCCAGACACTGTCGTGTTTAAAAAAACACAATTTTCTACACCCTAAATCCCCAGACACAGTCGTGTTTAAAAAAAACAAAAGATTTTCTACACCCCAAATCCCCAGACACAGTAGTGTTTTAAAAAAACACGATGTTTTACACCCCGAATCCCGAGACATTGTCGTGTTTAAAAAAACACGATTTTCTACACCCCAAATCCCCAGACACAGTCGTGTTTAAAAAAAGCACGATTTTCTACACCCCAAATTCCCAGACACAGTCGTGTTTAAAAAAAAACACTATTTTCTACACCCCAAATCCCCAGACACAGTCGTGTTAAAAAAAAACACGATTTTCTACACCCCAAATCCCCAGACACTGTCGTGTTAAAAAAACACGATATTCATATAACCATCTCATTTGATAATATTTGCATTCTGTTACCATATTAAATGAAAATTTTCTTTTGTTACCAGTCTCCCCAAATATATATATATATATATATATATATATATATATATATATATATATATATATATATATATATCAACACTTTCTCTATTATACACAACTTCTATAAAATAAACATTTGTTTTTCCTTTCTAATATACTCAGCAAAAGCTTAAAAATACTGAGGCCGCACATAGATCAATGCACGCATGCATAATTTCGTGTATATCTTACCTGTTTCTATATTACGACTGTGATTTGTAAATATGGTACTATTCATTCGAAAAGATGTTTTTTTAGTTGCCATTTGTCATCAAACTTTTTCCAAGTAGAATTTATATATGCGGAATATTTTTCTAACATGTAGTAAAACTTCATTTCTTTTTTCAATGAGTCATGTTCTTAGTTTCAATTTTAAATTGGTCATGTTCGGTGTTTCATTTTTAAATGGGTCATGTTCGGTGTTTCATTTTTAACTGGGTCATGTTTGGTGCTTCATTTTTCAATGAGTCATGTTCTTAGTTTCATTTTTAAATGGGTCATGTTCGGTGTAACATTTTTAAATGGGTCATGTTCAGTGTTTCATTGTTGAATCTACATGTATAGATATATGATTTCAGTTTCAGTCTATTATACCAAAAATAAGTTCTTTTTATGAAACTTTAACATTTTGTGGATGATTACACTTGCCTTTTATCAACCCAATAAAACTAGCAAGTAATGACTCAGTTCTGGAACTGTTCTAGACAATATGAGATATAGTCTCTAAATAGTCATTACATAAAGGGTACATGCTTGTCGGAACTTTTTCCATTTTGTTCAAAAATGTATTTGTTGGTAAAACTATGCATTATTTTAGTTTGAAACCATCTCAGTCAAAAGGGCTAATATTTCTGCACATACAATAAACATGTATGGGGGTAGGGAATCAGCTTGCCTCACCTTAACTGAAACCCTTCCCCTCTAGGCTACAAACCATAATAAACATTGTCCATTTACAGTGATACAAGAATTACTATTTTTGTAAAAGAGCTGGATCCAGCCATGAAATTCTTCTCTAAAATTTAGAAAATTTAAAGTTTTATTAATAAAAGGCCATCCAACAGAACTGAATGCTTTCTCAAAATCAATTAAAAGAAAAATATCATAAACGGTACCGATATTTTCTACTATATATCAGCCTTAAATAAAGCATGTTTGCTTACTACTTACAATTGATGGGAGATTATGTGTAAGTCTATTTGCAATGCATGCTGACGTTTGGACAAAACGTTAAGTAAAGAGATCGGTCACCAGTTTTAAAAATTGCTTTGGCTAATCCGTGTAATGAAAATATAGTATATACCACCTTCCTTCTAAGTTTATGACAACTTACCATTATTATAAGCAAAATTGATCGCTCTTACAAAAATACTAACTAATATCTCTCCAAAAACACTTTCAAGAATTTAGCCGTAAATCCATGTGATCCTAGACCTTTTATATTAGATACAGTTTTAAGACTTGCTTTTTCTTCGTTTAATGTAAATGTGGCATTCGTATATTTACTTTGTATGTTATCTAAGTTAGGGAGATCTCTAAAGTTCAATGAAGCATCAACTGCAACTACGTGGTGATAAAAATATAATTTTTCATAGTTTAGTTTAGTTTTTGTAAATGTTCCAGCTTGTTTATCAAAATTTGGCATCATCATGCCTGTATAGGTTCTATTTTCCAAATAATAAAAATAACTGAAACCCTTCCCCTATCTTTAATCCATTTTGCCCTAGATCTCACACTGATCCCTTCCATTTCTTTGCACGAATTTCTACTAACTGGTTTTATTTTTCGTTTCTAATGCATATAATTTATTTATATTGTCCCCCTCTTCTATAATAGTAATCTCATTTATAATTTGACCTTCCAGTTCATATTATTGTCTTGTTTATCTGAATCATAGGAAATAGTTTTACCTCTGATTTTTAATAAAAGCATTTCAAAAATAACTTTGGAGTGCAGTAAATTCTCCTTTGGAATGTGATTTCTCTTGGAAATTTAGTCTGGATTGTGCAGTGCAATTTCACGCCGTGGATCAGAAAGTACATTTTGAAGATATTTAAGATCCAGAAACGTAAGTACATTTATTGCCATTCTTATTACCAGCTTTAGATGATATATGTTTTATGTACTGTCACTTGCATGATCTTTGTTGGAGGGACCCCAGCTACATGACCTATATGACTTGTATACAATAAATCCCAAAAATTTCTCAAAACATTAAAACAGGGAAAATTGAACAGCGGCTGGGGTGTGAGAATGATATTTTCAATACTGCATGTTTCACGTTTGTTGTCATAAAGCCACTGCTGGATATTGTTAATATCACGTTCAGTCGCTTGCTTGGTTAAAAGTTTCTTTTGTGCCTTAATTAACTCATTCACATCTTCAGCTTTATCATATCAACTTGAAAATGGCTCAAACAGCTTGCTTTGTTCATCCACAGACAAATCTAATAAAGCAACAACTCCAGTGTCTGCTACATGAGCGTACATTGTTTGTTTACAATAAAAAGTAGTTCCTAAACCGCAATACTATTTTTAGACACACGTGTCGTGCAGTATGAAGCCGTGCAGTATGGAGAAATACTGCACGATTATGTCAATGAAAAGTTAATGCAGAAAACAATGAGTATATAATAGGCTGATTTATATGCTTCACTTCAATGTAAAAATTTGGACCATTAATGTTCATAACTGGAAACCTGTAATTTTGAGTTGAAATATTCAAAACTATTGTGTTCCCATTTGCATCTCACTTTACTCTGTGTATGGTAAACTGGAAGTTATTGTTCAGTGAAAATCCCTTTAAAACGGATATAAAATAACTGTATATACATTTGTAATCCCAAGATGATCTAATATTGGTCTTCCGTCTTTGAATAAAATCTATATCTTATAACAGATATAGTAAGTACTTTTTTCTTTTTTAGTTATTTGAAAAATATCCTTCTTTTGACAGGGTCCCTTAATCCCTTGCAATTCACTGAAACAATTCTCAATGAGTCATTCATCGTCATTATTATGAAAGTATTACATTTGACATTGATGAGTACAGTATATCTAGTATTTGCAGACACATTTTTGTCTGAAACTGCAATAGGAAACGTTTGATTTGTTAGTCTTTGGTTACAAATAGAGAGAACATTCATATTCTCCCTAAGACAGACAGACAGACAGAAGCGACAAGTGATATGGAAAGAGAAGGTAACAATAATTGTCAAAGGGCATTTAATTTGTTGAAAGAACTAGTTACATGTTGCACGAAATGTTTTAACAAATGTTAAAGCTGATGTTCAGTAATGCAAGAAGGGCGTTTTGTGATTGCTATTTCGCTGCGAAAATAGGCAACTTACCTTTTTGGGTCCTCAAAATTTAACTCTCTAGAATTTCTTTTGACCTGCAACCAAAATGATGAAGTCTGTAATCTGCTTCATTATTGCTCCCTTGATATTGGTGGAAATGTTGTTGCTTTTTGGCTTACTAACAAATACCCCCTCCCTTCACCAGAAGACTAGTCTTCGTTTTAAATGCTCCACGTCACAGAAATGGATTGTATGTGCTCTCCAACTTGCCATAAGCCTTTGAATGATTTGGAGTAACGCAAGCAGACCGGTTTTCTACCTGAATATGTAAAGACGAAAAGCTAAATCTATATCGAGAAGAAAGAAAGCAAAAACTAGGTCATTTGGTAGATCCTTTACAATTTTGCACGGTTAGCAAGTGTTATCTTCCTTTTCGGACACACTCATAAAACACTTCCACATAACGAAAAACAAGTACTAGTTCAAAAGACTTGCCGTATTATTATTTGTTCACCAGTGTTATTAGGTGCTTCCCGCTCGACACAGCTGATCTTTCTACTGCTCCCTTACTTCCATTGTTAGTAGTAGCATGCATATGACAAACCTCCCATATCTAGCCCTATGTTATGTTTTTATTTATTTTTTAAAATAATTTTTTTCCAGATTTGTTTTCAAAAATTTGAAAACTAAATGAGAGAACTTAAAACAATTGAAAAAAAGAAAATAAAGTATTTAACAGTGTCTCCGTCTCTATTGTTAAAAAAACAAGAATTTCTTTGCATTAAAATATATTTGACCACAACATGTGTATTTTAAATGAACCATATACCCTTAATGCAAGCAAGAACAATTTATAAGGAACTTAGTATTCGTAACATTTGGGCTGACCAGTACACCTCAAGTCGATTCATTCATTCAAATATGACAGTAGATTGTGTTGCTTGGTCCTTAGTGTATATAGTATGGTATCAAATCGGGAACCAAGGTTATAAGTTGATATTATTTACAACCACAAAGCATGTGAAACCGTGTTGCACCTTAAAACTCCATAGACAGTTACTCGTGCAATGTAACTGAATTGATTCAGCGACACCCCGGCTGATATGACGTAAGACACCAAGGCAAGAAGCCTCCAGAGAAAGGATGATAAATCTATCTGTAGGGTCGAGCGGGTGCACACAAACTCAAACGATAACTGCTCCCTGTATAGAGTATAGTAGTAGGCTTTTGCAAAAAAATGCCATAAAGTTCAAGGTTAAATATAGATCTTTTACATCTGCAATATTATATCTATCTATCTATCTATCTATCTATCTATCTATCTATCTATCTATCTATCTATCTATCTATCTATCTGTCTCTCTCTCTCTCTATATATATATATATACATATATATATATATATATATATATATATATATATATATATATATATATCTGAAAGTTGTCTAAGTAAAATAGAAAAGAGCGAAATATACATTGAAATATTTTATCTTAAATAACTAAAACAGTAAAATATACCTTAATATTTTCTAAGTTAAATAAATCAAATAATGAAAATATATATTGAAAATATTCATTTATAAATAAATCAATTATGAAGACTTTGATAGTTGATTTAGCTATTACAAAGAAAGTGAGAACAAAATTGCAGGCCGCTTTAATATGTATCGCAACAAGATAATAATTGAAACATATGAATAAAGAAACGGTAAATAAACTTATCAGTAGAACATTTTGAGATTCATTTAATAAAAATGTAAACCAGGACTGACATTACCGCGGCAACAATCAAGATTTGAATGATTTTTTCAATGACATAGTACAATAATTAAGAACGATTATCAGTTTGTTTCATAAAAGAAAGTTCAGCTAGACTGAACGATTAGACTTATAAAGAGACCAACCCAGGATGGTGAGAAAGTTGAGTACATGGAATTGTAACACAGATCAAGAAGTATTGGCATAATGACCACTTGACACCACTTGATGGAATTGAACTTTCATTTGATATTGTGCATAGCAAACTTGGAAGGAAATAAACGAAGATACCAGATGCGTGTTCGACAGGATTCCATATTTTCCGTTGCACACACACACACACACACACACACATATATATATATATATATATATATATATATATATATATATATATATATAGTTGCGTTAATAAGATAAGGAAAACAAATGTTTATTTTACACTATCGAGTCAATTTTAAATAATCCCAACCAAAATCATTATACACAGTTAATGTACAGTTTAGATAAATACAGTAGTTGGTTCAATAAATAACTGGTTAAAATCGAAAATATTTCAAATATTGAAATGGATTTTGCTATCTTTGTACACGTGTATGACATATTTGAAGGGGTAGAAAACGCAGGTGATATAAACTACAATAAACACGTCAGAATAGCTAGGATAGAGGAAGTCAGACACGTTGATCATATTAGCTTCGTGTGATGGTCCTAACAGCTAGACTAACGCAAGGTACCATTGTATTGGAATTAAAGGTCTGTACAGACTGGTGCCATTCCATTGGAACTAAAGGTCTGTACAGACTGGTGCCATTGCAAAGAAACAAACATGACGGGAAAAATATATGTAAAACATGCTTGATTTTGATTGATTTTGTATCTGTAGGGCAGAAATGTTTTCAGAACACACAAAAAACTTTGTTATGGTGAATACAACATATATAATGTTATATATATATATATATATATATATATATATATATATATATATATATATATATATATACATATATATATATAATGCCAGATGCGGGATCAGTTGTAAATTTTAAAATTGGCAGTGTAATCTAAAAGTTCCATATGTTGTTCCTTGTGATTTTGAATTCATCATCATCCCATAAAATTGAAATAGTGGTATGCAGCAATCAAATATATAATGGACATCATTGTTTCTATGATACAAACCCTGTTACTCTGCAATAGCTTTGGAAACTCGTTGCCAAAAGCATGGAGTTACGAAGGAACAACTGAAAAGTTGGACAATATAAACATCGAAACACATTCCATCAGGGTTTTGTTTGTACCTAAAGTCAATTCATAAAATGGCTCAGGTCAATGGTTTACAGTGGTTCTAATTGTATGCACGTGTTTTACAACTGGATGGGTAGGCCGAAAAATGCAAAACCTATGGTATTAACAGAGGAAGATGAAAAACATTTTAACTCAACAAATTTAAGCATTATCTTTGAGAATAAATGATCCAGATTAAGAAGTGAATATAATACAGAATAAAGATGAGACGTTTATTCCATTCAGCAAGGATTTCATATTTCATAGCTGCATGAAGTATTTTAAGGAAATAACTGTACAAAGAGCGATTAGATTTGTAGATAGGTCTCGATTCATTGGCCAATCTCAAGAGCAGTGGACTAAGACTTTAAACGATTTTTGTTGAGACAAGGAAAACTGTTGGTGAAATGAAACCTAACTTTCTGAGAAAGGACATCTATCCGCATGAGTACGTTGATTATTTTCAAAGATTTAATGAAACAACACTACCTCTTATAGAAATGTTTTACTGATGACGACTACTTTTATGCACATGAGGTGGTGTGACACTTCAACTTGAACACACGTGGTGACCTTCACGAATATTATGTGAAAAATTATAATTTAATGCAATGTGACATCTTTGAAAAATTTAAGAATGTATATGAGGGCAAACTATAAGTTGCACGACGATTAGATGATGATGCAAATTAACGATATCTGGCGCTTATTTACAACATTTGACAGATTATGACATATTTCTCAAACATTGAAAGTGGAATTCATGGTGGAATCAATGTGATATCACATTTATATGCCAAATAAGATAACGAATAATACTCGAATTTAGATGGCAAGATAAGAATTAATACGAAATGTCTGCATCATCCATTACTTACCTAGACCCAAATGGTGTGTATGCTTGAATCAGAGCTAATACATGCCTGTAAATAAAGTTAGATACGCAAATGATCAAATAATTAAATGCGTAAAAGAAAATCAGTTCGAAAAACCTGACAATAGTGATATTCATTACATAAAAAGGTAGAGATTTCTTTACATCTCTATGATCGTGTAAATGACTATCCTCAAGCGGCGGAAAATCTTGCACCACACGAAAATAATTTATCTTCACTACAAAAGAAATTGATTAATGATTTAAACGGTTCAAAACAACTGTACCACAACTAATGCATACATTGAACCAAAAGATAAATATGCATACAGAGAAGTGAACACAAGTCTAATACAAGAGGCTAATAATTATTTCAAGAAAGGTTTTCAAGTTTATTATTGTATAAAATTTATTTATTTTTTATCTTTATTTTTTAAATCGATGAATAACGCTGTATTTGGTAAACAGTTAGTCAATTTGAAGAATAAAAAGTTCATATATGTACAGATGAAAATAATTTTTTACAAATATCAACATGACTTATCATTCGTAAGAATAACAATTATTGACCAAGACTTAGTGCTAGTCAGTCTGAAGAACAAGAATATCAAATTGAACAAACCAATATATAGGGTTTCACTTTGTTAGTGCTATACAAATTGTTGATTTATGACTTTTACTGCAACAATTGGATAAAATAAATACGGTGTCAGAATAAGATTACTCAAGGCTGAAACGGAGTAATTGTGCATCTATGCTTGAAACAGAAAACTTTTGCAGCAACATGGAAAATAACATCGAGTTATATTTCTCCGGTGACTATCAAAATGACAAAGTGTTTAACATACTAAAGATGAATAAGACATTTCCTGCACTTTTTAAGGATGAGCTTACTGTTGTACCGATCAGAGAGTTTTGTGGGCTCAGGTCAAAACTTTATTAAGTCAAGAAGGATACAAATTAGAATAAGGAATGTATATGAATCAAGAACTGCATGATTAAAACGATTTACAATTTTAGGTGTACACAGATCGTTTATTCAATCACAAGGAAAATTACCAGGATGTGAATTTGCTCACGACATACACTCAAGATATGTATAGCGTCAAAATGAATAAAGTTTATTTTGTGGATAATTTAGACACTTTACCATACGGTCACGTTAGTACTCTGTTTGTTTTCGTTTTTTCTGCTTCAAAAGGATCTATAATCTCTTGTTGTACATCATCTGTGATGAGATCATTTTAAGTAAAGGTAGTTTTGTCCTTGCTATAGAAGCCAACCAAAAACCGTGTATTTTCTCTAAAATCTTTGATTACAGAATTGTACTTTTGTTGGATCATCCACTCAGATATTTTAAAATCTCTACCACTACTTGCTAGTCTAATTAGGTTCGTTGCTATTGTTACGTCATATAGGTTCTGACAGTCATCAATTAGAAAGAACGTATTGGTTTCTTGGTACGTATCAGCTAGTTGCTCTAACCAGTTATCTAGTTTGCCATCAGGGTCTATAATGATCACCTTGCCCTTTTCACGTTTTAGTAACGACTTTCTATCGTATGTCTTATAGAAAAGAAATGTTGGACAGATGATAACAGTGTAATCTAACATATCCTTGAGTTCAGTCTCTATTAGATTTAGGGCAAACATGTTTTTCCACAATTAGTCAGACCACAAATTATGATGTTATGAGGATCTTTCAAATACATGCATCCGTAGGTAAAAGCCGTGTTTTAAATAACCTTCGATGAGGAATGTATCGGGCATTTCATGTCAGCATAGCACACCTGCGCTATTTATCGATGCCTAAAGATACTTGATTTTAGCTTATTGATTTGACTATTTACCTGAACAACAGATATGAAATAAATATACATTTTCTGAGCAATAACAATGCATTTTAAATCAAATAGAAAGTTGATACCTTGCTGAATGTCGGCTACATTATTACCCCTACCATGCAATCTCGTATCGTGTGTATTTATCAAATCAAGCCAGATCATATGAATGTCAGTGTTAAAGTTGTTAACACTTAAGTTACATATTTATGTGTGTTTCTGTTGTTCATCTAAGAAATATGTAGCGGCTTATGTAAATTGTTGACTCAGATGGAAACCCGAGAATAAACCATGTCTGGAAGATCTTTAATAGTCACGGAGATTTTATGCTGAGTTGTAGAAAAGTTTATGACACATTCTCCACTCCTTTTGCACAGTATTAAAACACTCCTTAATTGAACAAAGACAAAGAATGCCATTACTGGAAGAAATTCTAATTGATACGAATGAATTGAGTACGGTAATTTGAGAACGAATACTGAAATGAATTAATTGATTGGTGAATTAGAGGAAGCTTTTATTATGATATATCCTATTGAGAAAGCAGGAGCTAAATATATATAACATGTCATAAGGGTATTTATTTCATAAGAAGAAGAAATTTTCCAAAGGTTATTTTGCACTTCAAGAAAAAAGAGAGACGAGAGGATATATAGATGCTGTTAACGTTGCTTTTGACAAAGTAAATATTTATGTTGTTTAATATGTGTGCAATATCAATGCTCAGTGTAGTGTTAAACTGATTTCCATGACAAGGGTAGGTGCTGTACTTGTTATGTTTGTTCAATTTGAAGTCCAGTACTCAAAATCAATAATTTAGGCTAAGTGTGGAATTCGCCTTTCTTCTGCAAATATATTTAACATAGCCTTTCTGTTTATTCTACATTCCCATGTAATTCTCTATTGATTTGTCTCTCTGATCTGTTCATTTTGATCCATTCTAAAACCAGAATAGTGTTCTTTTTTGTTTTTACACAATCTTTGCATCTCTGGCATTTGTACTTTGTTTTTTCCATTTCCTGCATCAGCTTTTCTCTGTTGCATTTGTAGCATTTTTCTTCTGTTCTACCTTTAGAACACGTCTCCCCTGAATATGATTGTACTATTTATTTTAGTTTTAAATTAAATTATTATAAAATGAAACTTCTGTGAAAACTGAATATTCAGTATATGTTTATATACAATATGTAAGGTGTACTGGCTTTTACGTCATCCAAATGATTAAAACTTCTTCCCATATCAAGAGATTTCGGAAGTTTGTAGTCATTCTTGCCGATTGAATGTTTCATGAACGAGTTAAAATTGCACATTTTAAAAACAAAATCTCAATGTAATTTTTTTTATCCGCTTGAGTATTTCTGCGGCAATCGCTGCTACATTTTCTTTTTGATTGAAATATGAAAGAACTGAAATGTCGTTATGATTGTGTCAGCATCAAAGTTTATCAGCTTTATAAGATGCAGTTTGAATCAACTTCATATTGTTGAATGTAAACTATTTTTATTTTCTTCTGTAATGCCATTTATTGCTATGTTAAAACATTGCCTACATTATAGTAGCCTTATCACGCTTTTATATATGTCTTCTGTTGTTAAACTGTGAGGGTTTTGGATGTATCCGATAACCCCTCTGGTTTTGTGATAAATACAAATATGCATGGTGTGCATCTTTAAATGTTTTATTTTCAAATGCGCTATTTTTAGATTACATGTTACATTCTATAAACTGATCATCACTCAAGAACCAGACGTTTTCACGCTTATATGCTTTTATTTTCTAATGCGCGGTTTTTATATTGCATATTACATTCTATAAACTGAGTATCTTTTAAGAACCAGACGTTTTAATGCTTCTTAAGACTGATATGTGAGCATTGTGCTTGATACGTGTATTGTAAAGACGCTTTCTGATGGTCTGCAACTGTTTAACGAATTATGATATCCTTTCCATTTCAGAAGCACATGCGTCCTAATTTTAATTAATTATGGTCTTCAACATCTTTTCTAAATTGTATTTGTCATCTTGTTTTGTCGCATGTAGATTACCCTTGCTTGTACAATACGTCCTCTCTATTCTCGCCCTTTAAGTATTCCAACTTGTAAACAAACAGATCACATAAATTAACTTGGCTTGTTTTGAATATTTCCTCGGTAAAGTTAGGAAAGTTGCCCTTTGAAACATAATTTTGTAATCGAAATTGTAACTATTTCACCATTTTTGAATTAAGGAGTTCAAAATATATCAGATATTATAAAACCAAATATATTGATCTATACTTGTGCTCTATTTTCTTCCTTCTCACTTCAAGCGGAGTCATGTCCATTGACCCTGTGATTAGTGTTATTATATCCTTAAATTAACTTTTCTAAAACGTACACCCATTTTCTGCTTTCATTTTAAGTGCAATGCTTCCACATTCTGGTCTTTAAAGCTATGTTAAACATTTCCTCTACATGTGCTTTTTTTGCTCAGTAATTTGAAAATTAGGCAATATTTTCATTTTAATAAAAAACAATTACTTCAGCTTTTGTACTAAAACTCTTTTACCTGATCAAAATGTATCTTTTGTTCGTGCTTTCTAAACCTAAAACCATGCTGCGTGTCATCTCCCTTTTCTGTTTTTACTTTCTGAGCCTAAGCATATCTTGAGAAGGCATATATCATTCCCCAGATGTATTTGTGTATTTTTCACATGCTTTTCACATGCTTGCATGTCAATAATGTCCGTCTGTCACTTGTAATCCACGTGAGTGACATATACATTTCTGCATAGAAATACTTTATACTTAACAAATTGTCTTTAAGCGTTATAAATAAAACAACAGGACATCTATCTATAACAAAGGTATAAAAGATTTACATCAAATTACGCTATTCCCTTGCCCGGTTCAAAAACGCAAATTTTATATATGAGTGCTGCTCTTTAAATCGAATTTTTTTCCCTCCATAAATTATGTCTCTGATTTTGTCTAATCGTTGTAGATTGAATTGACCTCACAATGTTTACGAGATCTTCGGATTGTACTGTAAATTTTGCTGAATATAAAAAAAATTATTTGCCCATATTAAATACTTCATTTATTATTTCTCCATACCGTACTGTTTAACAATCGTTTTATCATGATTGATAGTGCTTATTTCGATGTTATCTTCACTGAATGTAATCTGTAAATCTTTTTTAATTCCAAAAAGATTGCGGAATATTCTTTATGGGTGAAATCAGACATGCTTATTTTCTACAACGTTATTTTGTAACACAACTAGCACATTGTTATCCCAACCAAACTCGTTAGCAAATACGCGTTATCTCTCGATACTGCGAGTGTTGCTTTTGTGTTAAACTCATGGAATATTTATTTCACCTCTCTGAAACCTGTTGAATCTATGGAAATATAGATTTGTGTCATTATTTATATTGTATGAGAAGTTTCCACTGAAAGCAAAGCCCAATTCATACGTTAAAATGTGGTCAAGCACTCGAGTGTATTCGTTGTAATTAAGAATGTACAGGTGTTCTAGTGATGTCCTCGTCTAGGAGTATGAGGATGTTAACCGACTGAATATATTAAGAGTTTATAAATATGCAATCAATGTTCTTCTACAGATGTATGATTATATTAAAACCGTTTAACCGCTTGACTATTAATGACATAAATTTATTAGTGTGGTAGAGATGATTTTACATTGGAGAACAAAGATATTGAAGCCGATTTTAAGGTGCTGGTTGTTTCAGACCTGTTGACTGATATCTGCTCTTTGTCTATATATATATATATATATATATATATATATATATATATATATATATATATATATATATATTATATATATATATATATATATATATATATATACCTTCCCAGTTTTTCGAGCAGATCAACGTCTTCGTCAGGAGAAGACACAACTTACGTGACCAAAATTAGCATTAAAACACGAACGCCAAGTAATATTACATGATGAATGACAGTTGGCATCTACAAACGAGAGTTAAATAAAGGAAACAATAAAAAAGACAATTGAAATACGGTCTAAACTACGTGTATATTTTGTGCTGTTGTCAGACGAGGAAATTTTTATTAAAATAATCAAAAATCAGCTTATATGTGTTATTAATTATCTATCATGCAGAGAACCACATTGTTTGGTCTAGTTTGAAGGTTGCTGAGAACCATAGTGTTTGGTATACTTCCCGGCTAAGGACAAAGGGTGAAAACCCTCGAAATCGTCGCCATCGTAGACCAGATACTACAATGTATATTTGAAATATTAGCTCCCTGTAAAATTATACGTGGAGTAGGTAGTACAGGAAATGTGTCATGAAAATATTGTAACTGATTAGTGAACAAGAGATAATAATAATAATAATAATACTTATGCACGCAAAATGAAGACTTAAGGAGTATTTATTTGTGCAAGTGTTGTTGCAAGATTTGCGTACGGGTGATAAACTGTTGCCTTCTGGAATTTTGATAAGATTGCATTCTGTGACATTTTATCTCTAGGTGATTGTTTCGAGAATATGAGAAATAACTGGCAGTATGATAGCATGTAAATATAACCCTACGGTTGGATTCCAGAGTACAAGAATCCTTACATATTTGTTCATTAATATAAAAGATAAGTTTCAGTTTAAGAAAAGAAAAGACATTAACCTATTTATTCTTGTCTTGTACAATTTTCGCATTCTGAAGACATTAACCTATTTATTCTTGTCTTGTACAATTTTCGTATTCTGAAGACATTAACCTATTTATTCTTGTCTTGTACAATTTTCGTATTCTGAAGACATTAACCTATTTATTCTTGTCTTGTACAATTTTCGTATTCTGAAGACATTAACCTATTTATTCTTGTCTTGTACAATTTTCGTATTCTGAAGACATTAACCTATTTATTCTTGTCTTGTACAATTTTCGTATTCTGAAGACATTAGCCTATTTATTCTTGTCTTGTACAATTTTCGTATTCTGAAGACATTAAATGATTTATTCTTGTCTTGTACAATTTTTGTATTCTGAAGACATTAACCTATTTATTCTTGTCTTGTACAATTTTCGTATTCTGAAGACATTAACCTATTTATTCTTGTCTTGTACAATTTTCGTATTCTGAAGACATTAACCTATTTATTCTTGTCTTGTACAATTTTCGTATTCTGAAGACATTAACCTATTTATTCTTGTCTTGTACAATTTTCGTATTCTGAAGACATTAATCTATTTATTCTTGTCTTGTACAATTTTCGGATTCTGAAGATGCCAGGCTTCCTGTACAAAATGTCTAATATTCTACAGTCGACGATTAATTTTAATAGCTAAATTATCTACGCTATGTCTGATATGTAATAACTTCGTTTTTTGTGTTTTCTACACAAAATTCAGACTTTGACAAAACGAATCTTTTTATATTACGGTTGATGTATTATTTTATTGAATGATAGGCAATAAAAGCTATATTGGAATTACTATAATAGAACGACTGAAAATATAAGCAACATGTATATGACAATTAGTGTATGTCATACAACAAACTCAGATGCAAATATTTTACATGTATATACATGTAACTTTGTGTTGTTTTTTTTCCCCTTTTCTCCTATAACACACGTCGTATGATCTATTTAGCTCTTGCCAAGTTCAGTTTGAAGCACTTAACGTCCCAATGTCATAGTCTGAGAAGAACAGCCTCTACAAATATTTCAAATGTAATTTTGTGGTATTGTATAGATTCTTCATCTATTCCTGACTTATGAACCCAAAATGGTCTATACTTGTTGAACGAACACGTGAAAAATACTCACACTTGTTACGCTATTCCTGTTAGGTTTGAGTGAATAGTAATCCAAGCGGATTAAAATCACTTTCTTTTCGAGCGAATGGCAAATATTTAGTGGTCATCAACTGTCTGCATTTATGAATGACATACAGAAATAAGATGGGTTATAAGGACAACTGTCTGCATTTATGAATGACATACAGAAATAAGATGGGTTATAAGGACAACTGTCTGCATTTATGAATGACATACAGAAATAAGATGAGTTAGAAGGATAGAATTTATAGTATTTATGATAATCTTTGTTTCTCTAAGTCGTACGATAAACTGCATACAGTTCAAAAGCTCAGAAAACATCAATAGGTTGTGGTTTCTGTATGAATATATATGGACACGGCGAATTGATACACACTATCCCAAAATATGCTGCGCACCCTATTGTAATTTAAATAGTAATACCCGCAAGGGCAAATGATGAGATGGATTCTTTTTTGTTCCCCTTAGTAGAGAAAAAGATAATTATATTGGACAATATCAGTGTATTGTATTAAAACCAGCAAAGGGTTATTTTCTGTAATTTTCCGTCATGAAAAAAATATAAAGACAGCTTTGGCTATTTTTTCCTTCGACGATATGAATAATTTATTGAGACGACATTTAAGTTCTCAGAACATCCCTGAGATATTAAGATAACTCAATATGTTATGGCCAAGTATGTCACGGGTTGTTACTTATGAAGGAGAAAACAAAATAATATGTCATGTGTCACCTTCACATTCATTCACGGTATACTCTGGTACCAGGATTAGCAGATAATTTAAAGTTTCAAAATACTGTAGCAATCTGCTGAACTGGTTTATAGTAGTCATTACTGTCATGTAATTACCTTCACCTACGATATGAAATAAGCAACTTCATAAGTAGTTGTCGAGTTGTAATCGACTCATCTATTCCATATTATACATATATATTGCTTTCATAAGATGTCATAACTAATGCAGAACTATAGGCTATAGGCACCAGTAAGACTTCATACTTATGTCGACGTAATTGCTGATAAGACAGTAACGGTTCAGTTAGACTAGAGTTTCTGAAAAAATCTAAACTGTATCTGCATTTCCTGACATAGATGTCGTCTGTTGGATTTGAATGGCACTGTCAACGCTTTATCTTGGCTATATCATGCCAAGGAAATGGATACTATGTACATTTCTCAAGGTCACCGAAGCTAATAAATGTTGTTAGAAATTATTTTAATCTAGTTGGTTGCTGAATCAAACGGTGGTTAAAAACAAGCGTTGTCTACTCCGTATTTCTGATAAATAATTATAGTTGCCAAGTATATAATTGAATATGGATTGTTCTGGTCTTCTGGCATTCAGTGTAATAGCCTTACTAATTATGATGTTACGAATCTATGGTCTAAGAAAAATGTAACAGAAAGAAAGTGAAACCAACAAATCAAGTAAAAATGAACAAGCAATTTATTTCTAGATGATTAAAATGAAAATCAAAAGACACTTACAGTAACGTGAATTAAAATCCAAATAACCCAATAATCCTCAGTGGCCTAATCACAAGTCTTAAATATAGAATGTTCGGAGTGAATTTCTGTATCCTTGAATGTGCTGATGTGCCAATAGTCTTTAATGTGATGATGTGCCAAAATGAAGTTCTCCAGAATATCTTTGAATAAGTTCACATATATCCCACAATCATCAATTCAAAATCCAAAATCCAAAAGTCTTCGAGCACTTTATAATCCAATGAATATTTTAAATAATTCCTCTCTCTGAATTTGGAATGATTTTTTTCGCAACTGTAATGACTCTTTAAAGACTGATGGTAAGGTCGAAACTGAAAACTGTCCACTAAACATAGTATATATAAAGATTGGTCACATGATAGAATGTTCTAGAAAATTATATAGCATATGTGACTTTTAGCACATAATTCTAAAAGAAATTCTAGTTTTATCTGTTAACAAAATAAACCCTGACCTCAAATTGAATCAACAATTTGTTTACCAACTCAAATACTAAGTAAACAACCTAATTCAAGGACAATAGCTAAACATGTAAACCTGATGTATAACATTGAGGTTTGAGCAAATATTAAAGTCAAGAAACATTTATAATTTCCAAAAATATGTATAATATTATATAAACATCATACATAACAATGATCATCTTTGAGCTTATTTGTCGAATATACTCCTTGCTAATATAATTCCGCTACTCAGTTTATTTTATACAATCTGGCTGAGAACTATGAATATATCGTAACGATCCATGAGTATGTGCTATTTGTATTTACGTCTCCGTTTATAGTTTTGTTATAGAATTTAGTGATCATTTGTTTAATCATGGGTAGTCGGTGTTGGAAAGATAATTTTCAAACCGAGTAATCAGCCAATTGCTATGAGCAGACGTCATAATGTAAAGCAGTCACAAGACTTTATGGTAGCATAGATTAGTTTCGTAAAACGGCTACTCCCTAATTTCTTAAGAAATTACCGGAATATTCTCACTTATAATGTTTGGTCATTTGAGATAGGAATAATTCTGTGTATTACGAGTTTGGATTATGTTTTGTTGTACGTGGCACGAAATGTCGATATACGGCTTACAACAGCGTACAAATAAGTCATACGAATATGAAGCATGAAAAACCATGCAAGTGTGAGATCAGAGTCTGATGAATGTGTGGTCGCAAGTTGATTAGAGGAAACTTATATGTGGTATTAGCGCGTTTAAGAACTCTGTTGTGTTACGGTACTTGGAAATAAGGGACAAATAAGAATCAAGCCTGTCTCATGCAGGTGTTACTTTTATTGCTTGGTCGTAATGCGTTGGTAGACCCACTGCGTCCTATAATATAAAAAGTAAATACAATTAAAAAAATAGCTTACTACAAGATTAATTATTCATTGTACATTTAATGAATGAGTAAATAATGTTTTGCTATAGAATGATAAGAACGTAAAAGTATTCGTTTCGTGGACACGACTATGAACTTGATGGCATTCTAGAAGTGTTGAAATGAAAATAAAGAGAAAGAAAATGAAAAATTGAATAAATAATTAAATGAATCAAGAGATGAATGAAGGACATAACTATGTTAGTTATGTAGAGTATTGTAATAAACCTAGTGTATGTGCTATTTGTATTTACGTCTCCGTTTATAGCGTTGTTAGATTTTAGTGATTATTTGTTTAATTATGGGGAGTCAGTGTTGGGAAATATTTTTCAAACCGAGTAATTAGCTAATCTCCAGGAACAGACGTCAAGATGTACAGTATTCACGAGACTTTATGACAGCATGGATTAGTTTCGTAAAATAGACCCTCCCTTTTTTAACATAATGAATTATCTAGATATTTTTAGATATATGTCTTTAGTAATTTGCGATAGGAATACTTCTTTGTATTGGGTGTTTGGGTCGTGTTTTGTATTGCATGACCTGAAGTACTAATATTCGCCTTGAAAAGGCTTAATCATGAATCATACAAATGGGAAACAATAAAAGACATGCAAGTGTGAAATTAGAGTTTTGTGATGTGTGGTCATTAGGTGATTAGAGTAAAATTATTTGTGCTCGTTTAAGAACCCTTCAGATGACAACGACTGTTGTCTTGAGGTCCTTAGAAATAGGGAAAACATGGACTATCAAGCCACGCCCGCTCTGATGCTTGATTTGCTCGGTATGAGACCCATTGCGTGTAACAGTATAATTTATTAATTATAAGAATAGATTTGATATTGGTTATGTTATGTATGATGTTTATATAATATTATAAATATTTTAGGAAATTATAAATGTTTCTTCACTTTAATATTTGCTTAAATCTCTTATCAGGAAAAATATGTTTAACTAGTGTCCTTGAACTAGGTTGTTTTGATCAATATGTTTTCTCAATTTGAAGGTCAAGGTTGATTGTTGTTTACAAGTAAAATTCCATTAAGATGACACATCTTCTAGAACATTCTGTCATGTGACCAATCTTTATATATACGATGTTTGGTGGACATTTTGTCAGTTTTGACATTACCATCAGTCTTGTAAAGAGCTATTACAGTTGTGAAAATTCATTACAAATTCTAAGAGAGGAATTATTTTTAAATATTCATTGGATTATAACAGTGCTCACAAACTTTTGGATTTTGGATTTTTAATTGATGATTTTGGAATTTAAGTGAACTTATTCAGAGATTTTGGAATACTTCATTTTGACATCAGCACATCAAGATTTCTAGTACATCAGGACTTTGGAGACCATTAGCACATCATAACATTCAAGGACACAGCCGTGAATTCGGAACATTCTATATTTAGGACTTGTGATTAGAACAATCATTCTTATTGGATTATTAGGATTTCAAAACACATTACTGTAAGTCACTTTTTGATTTTTTTCATTTTAATTATCTAGTAATAAATTGCTTGTTGATTTTTACTTGATTTGTTGGTTTCACTTTCTTTCTGTTACATTTTTCTTAGACCATAGAATCGTAACAGAAATTGGAGGCTCGTATTCCGGGATCTGAATTTCTTTAAAGCATATTAGAGATATTAAAGTTATTTTTGAAATTCATATTGATTTTGTCTCGGAATTTTTTTTTGTCTTTGGCAAAGATTTTATATAGAGAAATTTTTGTGTGTGAAACCAACAAGCATTTACTATGGCATCTAATGTTCAGAATTTCATTTCAAAACCTACCCAGGAGGGGTTAGAGTGCATGAGAAAGGATGAGCTGCTCGAGCTTGCCAGAAAATACAGTCTATCTGAGGCAAAAGTATCATTGACAAAACAGGAGATAAAGATTATTTTAATTCAGTATTTAGTAGGTAAGGGAATTTTTGAAAATAGTGCTTTAAGTTTGAAGAGAAAGCCTGTATCTGGTTCTGACAGGAAATTAAGGGAATTAGAGTTAAAGAACCAGATGGATTTAGAGTTGGCAAAGAGGCAGATACAGAGAGAGAGAGAGAAAGAAGAGAGGCAGATACAGATGGAGAGAGAGAAAGAAGAGAGGCAGATGGAGAGAGAGAGAAAGAAGAGAGGCAGATGGAGAGAGAGAAAGAAGAGAGGCAGCTACAAATGCAGAAGGAAGAGAGGCAGATACAAATGCAGAAGGAAGAGAGGCAAATACAAATGCAGATGCAAAGAGAAGAAAGGGAAATACAATTTAAATTAAGAGAATTAGAACTGGCAAACAGAGCACACTCCACTCCTTTAAACACAAGTCCAGGTTTTGATGTTACTAGATATATTAGGTTAGTACCCCCTTTTCAGGAAAAAGAAGTAGATAAATACTTTCTTCATTTCGAGAAAATAGCTGAAAACTTGAAATGGCCCAGAGAGCATTGGACTTTGTTTTTACAAAGTGTACTAATTGGCAAAGCTCGTGAAGTCTACATTTCACTGTCAGTACAACAAAGCACTGATTATGATGTTGTTAAGGAGTACATCTTGAAAGCTTATGAGTTGGTACCAGAGGCATATCGACAAAGGTTTAGGAATTGTAGAAAAGAAACTGGACAAACTCATGTCGAATTTGCAAGGGATAAAGAACAACTATTTGATAGGTGGTACTCAGCCAAGAAAGTTGATCAAGGTTATGATAACCTCCGACAGCTCGTATTAATTGAAGAGTTCAAGAGGTGCATCCATAGTGATGTTAAAACCTATCTTGACGAGCAGAATGTGGAAACTTTGGAAAATGCTGCTCGTATGGCTGATGATTATTCCTTGACTCACAAAATTTCATTTGGCAATAGGTCGTCCTCTCAGCAGTTTTCTGGTAAAAAACCATTTCAATCTCATTCGAGTACTTCCAAATTTCACAACAGCACAACTGTTAGGAATCAAACATCTGATAAGACTGATCAGAAATCCTTATCTCTTCCTACGTGCACTTATTGTAAAACGAAAGGGCACGTTATTTCTGATTGCTTCAAGTTGAAAAATAAGCAACAGAATAAAGACAGAGCTTTTCCAAATGCTCTTATTTCTACGAGGTCAAGGTCACGGTCTTGTATTGAAAGCAATACATATGTTGTGTCAAACAAACCCCAGTCTGATTCTATTTTGGAGGCTTATGAACCATTCATGTCAGAAGGTTCTATATCACTTATTGGTGATTCTGCCAAACCTATCCCAATTAAAATATTAAGGGACACTGGAGCTTCTCAGAGTCTTTTATTATCAGGTACTTTGGCTTTGTCTGAGGAGTCTTCTTCAAGTGAAAGTGTTCTTGTTCAGGGAGTGGAGTGCGGCTTTGTAAATGTTCCTCTTCATTGTGTAAATTTGGCATCAGACTTAGTTTCTGGACCTGTGACTGTTGGGGCAGTGACTTCTTTACCCATAGAGGGTGTTCATTTATTACTAGGCAATGACCTAGCTGGAGATAAGGTTGTGGTTAATCCACTTGTAACTGACAAGCCTTGTTTGGATCAGAAAGTTGATCCTGTCGAAACTGAAATCCCTGATTTGTACCCTGCTTGTGCAGTTACTAGAGCTATGGCAAAAAGAGCTCTTGAGAGTGATGTTGATCAGGATATTATACCTTTAGCTGACACATGTATTGGTCAGTCTTTTGATGAGGTCACTTTTTCCTCAGGTATTGATCAATCAAATGGTATTGATCACAGTGATCCTCTTTTGGCAACTCATTCTCTTTGTTCTAATCAGGATGACAAACGACAATCCCTTGTAGTTGAGCAGGAGCAAGATCCCGAGATATCTTGTTTGTTTCAGAGGGCTATTAGTGAAACTGAAGCCACACAAGTTCCAGTGTGTTACTTTGTGAAAAATGGGGTCCTTATGAGGAAATGGAGACCACCTGATGTACCCGCTGGTGACGAGTGGTCAGTGAGCTATCAAATTGTTGTTCCTAAGTCATATCGACAGGAAATTCTTAATTTAGCCCATGAAACTCCTTTGGCTGGTCATTTAGGAGTCCGTAAGACTTATCACAAGATCTTGAATCATTTTTATTGGCCGAAACTGAAAAGTGATGTTTCTAAATACTGCAGATCTTGTCACACTTGTCAAATGGTAGGAAAACCCAATCAGAAGATACCTAATGCTCATCTGCAACCTATTCCTGCATTTGATGAACCATTTAGTAGAATAATAGTAGACTGTGTTGGTCCTTTACCTAAAACCAAGTCAGGCAGCCAATACTTGTTGACCATCATGTGTACATCTACAAGATTTCCAGAGGCAATTCCTCTGAGAAATATAAAAACTAAAACTATTGTGAAAGCTTTGGTGAAGTTTTTTACACTTGTTGGCCTTCCCAAATCTATCCAGTCGGATCAAGGGTCAAATTTTATGTCTGGAATTTTCCAACAAGTTATGCATGAACTAGGCATCCAACAGTTTAAATCTTCTGCCTATCACCCTGAAAGTCAAGGTGCTTTGGAAAGATTTCATCAAACTTTGAAGAATATGATTCGATCATATTGCTTTGATACAGAAAAGGATTGGGATGAGGGTGTTCATTTGTTGTTGTTTGCTGTTAGGGAATCAGTTCAAGAGTCGTTGGGTTTTAGTCCCTTTGAACTAGTTTTTGGTCATACTGTCCGTGGACCATTGAAATTATTGAAAGAGAAACTTCTTTCAAATGAAGATTCAAAGATTAATCTTCTTGATTATGTCTCTGATTTCAAATACAAGTTGTCAAAGGCCTGTGAAGTAGCAAGAAATAATATTCACACTACTCAGTCAAAAATGAAATTAAGGTATGACAGAAATTCACAGGAAAGGAGTTTTAAACCTGGTGACAAAGTTCTGGCTCTCTTTCCCATACCTCAGAATCCTCTTCAGGCTAAATTTTTTGGTCCTTATACCGTTGAAAAGAAAGTAAATGACTTAAATTATATCATTAAAACTCCTGGGAGACGGAAACAAAAACAACTTTGTCATATAAATATGTTAAAGGAATATTTTGACAGAGATAGCCCAGCAAATTATTCAGTTAATTTAGTTGTACCTGTCCCACACAGTGAAGATATCAACGATGGAATACGATCAGACTATAGTGTCTCTGGTATAACCAGTCTTCGGAATTCAGAAATATTGAACAACCTAGACCAGAAACTTTCACATCTACAACAACAGGAAAGAAATGAACTAAAACAGCTATTACATGAATATGAGCACTTGTTTCCTGATGTTCCAACACGAACAAGTAAAATTTATCATGACGTTGACATTGTAGATTCTGCGCCTGTGAAACAGCATCCTTATAGGATGAATCCTCTCAAACAGAACTATCTGAAGAAAGAAATTCAGTATTTACTGGAGAATGATTTCATAGAATCAAGTAAAAGTAACTGGAGTTCACCATGTATTCTTGTTCCCAAGCCAGATAATACATTCCGTATGTGTACTGACTATAGAAAAGTCAACAGTGTCACCAAAACTGATTCATTTCCAATCCCAAGAATGGACGATTGCATTGATAAAATTGGAAATGCGGAATATGTCACCAAGTTTGACCTTTTAAAAGGATTCTGGCAAATTCAACTGACGGAAAGGGCAAAAGAAATTTCAGCATTTGCAACTCCAGATGGACTTTATCAATATAAAGTCATGCCGTTTGGAATGAAAAATTCGCCTGCAACGTTTCAACGTCTGATGAACATGATAACATTTGGTCTTGATAATTGTGACGCTTATATCGATGACGTCATTATCTACAACAACACCTGGGAAGATCATTTGGAAACCATTCGAAAATTCTTTGATCGACTCAGCGATGTGAATCTGACAATTAATTTGAGCAAAAGTGAGTTTTGCCATGCTTGTGTCACATTTTTAGTACATATTGTGGGACAAGGTCAAGTTAAACCTATAGAAGCTAAGGTCAAAGCTATCTCTGAATTTCAAGTTCCAATTTGTAAAAAGCAACTGATGCGATTTCTAGGTATGGCTGGATATTATCGGAAATTTTGTTCCAATTTTTCCAAAATTGCTGAACCTTTGACAAGTTTATTGAGTAAGAAAACCAAATTTATTTGGTCTGACAAGTGTCAGGAATCTTTTGACAAGTTAAAGGCCATGCTTAAGAATGCACCAGTTCTTTCTGCACCAAATTTTAGCCAATCATTTAAATTATCTGTTGATGCAAGTGATGTAGGGGTTGGTGGAGTATTGATTCAGGAAGACAAAAGTGGTGTGGATCACCCTGTGTGTTATTTTTCTAAAAAACTAAACAAGCACCAGAAAAATTATTCCACAATTGAGAAGGAATGTTTGGCTTTGATATTGGCTTTACAGCATTTTGAAGTGTATGTTACCTCAGCTCTTTCTCCAATTATTGTGTACAGTGATCACAATCCCCTTACTTTCATCAACAAAATGAAAGATAAAAATCGGAGATTGTTGCGATGGAGTTTGATATTGCAGGAATATAACATTGACATCAAACACATCAGGGGAAAAGACAATGTGATTGCAGATGCACTCTCACGTGCCTAGAAATGTAATATTGCTTGATGTAATTAAGTCCAGTATCATAAAACATGTTCTTATGTAATTTTGGTTATTATAGTATTAGATGTATATTCAAAAGAAAGCTTTATTACATAAATCTTTCTTCTTCTTTATGAGGGGAGGTGTTATGTATGATGTTTATATAATATTATAAATATTTTAGGAAATTATAAATGTTTCTTCACTTTAATATTTGCTTAAATCTCTTATCAGGAAAAATATGTTTAACTAGTGTCCTTGAATTAGGTTGTTTTGATCAATATGTTTTATCAATTTGAAGGTCAAGGTTGATTGTTGTTTACAAGTAAAATTCCATTAAGATGACACATCTTCTAGAACATTCTGTCATGTGACCAATCTTTATATATACGATGTTTGGTGGACATTTTTTTCAGTTTTGACATTACCATCAGTCTTGTAAAGAGCTATTACAATTGTGAAAATTCATTACAAATTCTAAGAGAGGAATTATTTTTAAATATTCATTGGATTATAACAGTGCTCACAAACTTTTGGATTTTGGATTTTTAATTGATGATTTTGGAATTTAAGTGAACTTATTCAGAGATTTTGGAATACTTCATTTTGACATCAGCACATCAAGATTTCTAGTACATCAGGACTTTGGAGACCATTAGCACATCATAACATTCAAGGACACAGCCGTGAATTCGGAACATTCTATATTTAGGACTTGTGATTAGAACAATCATTCTTATTGGATTATTAGGATTTCAAAACACATTACTGTAAGTGACTTTTTGATTTTTTTCATTTTAATTATCTAGTAATAAATTGCTTGTTGATTTTTACTTGATTTGTTGGTTTCACTTTCTTTCTGTTATATTTTTCTTAGACCATAGAGTCGTAACAGTTAGCAAGATCTTTCTTTATATGTGGAATAAAAAATAGATTTATTATTTTACTTACAAACATACACCGTCATACGTATAAGATGTAATCAGTTTTAGCTTTATGCGTTTTTACGCATGCTAAGGTATATCTGATATTTCCTTCAGCCTGATGTATATGTAAATTCATAAATTGCTATAAATGCTGATGTATATGTAAATTCATAAATTGCTATAAATACTGATGTATATGTAAATTCATAAATTGCTATAAATACTCACATCCAGAAATTTTGTTTCGACTGAATATCTCGACGGTGAAAAATGTCAGGATGGTATACTTTCGTCTTATTTATTCTACATTGCTAAAGCTGATGTCTGTTCATCTGTATTCCTTTTGACATTCATAACAAAGTAGAACACATTTGGCAAGATGGCACAATAAATGACTTGTATTCCAGATGAAGCGGAAGAAATACAAATCTGAAATGCTATTTTTCAAAGAGGAACAATATTATCGATGATTACTCCATGACATATCTTACAAAAGTCAAACAGGTTATTTAAACTTGTTTTGGTATAACACGAGTGTATATGGAGAAAAAAAAATCAGATTTGTATGATTACAGTGTTTACTAAAACTGAATTGATCAAATATTTATATCCGGGATTTGTCTGTATTTCTTGAGATCAAATATTTATATCCGGGATTTGTCGGTATTTCTTGAGATCAAATATTTATATCCGGGTTTTGTCTGTATTTCTTGAGATCAAATATTTATATCCAGGACTTGTCTGTATTTCTTGAGATCTACATCTAATACAAAATATTCGACAATGTCTAATGCTTCACAAATTTGGCACAATAGTTGCAAAGAACGACTTGAGACTTGATTCACTCGTACAAATTAAAAACAAACTTCTGAAAGTTAGGTTGTTTTTTTATTCTTACATCATAACGTTATATGAATATACTCAAAGAACCGTGAATTGTTATATGGATATACTCAAAGAACCGTGAATTGTTATATGGATATACTCAAAGAACCGTGAATTGTTATATGGATATACTCAAAGAACCGTGAATTATTATATGGATATACTCAAAGAACCGTGAATTGTTATATGGATATACTCAAAGAACCGTGAATTGTTATATGGATATACTCAAAGAACCGTGAATTGTTATATGAATATAATCAAAGAACCGTGAATTGTTATATGGATATACTCAAAGAACCGTGAATTGTTATATGGATATACTCAAAGAACCGTGAATTGTTATATGGATATACTCAAAGAACCGTGAATTGTTATATGGATATACTCAAAGAACCGTGAATTGTCATATGGATATACTCAAAGAACAGTGAATTGTTATATGGATATACTCAAAGAACAGTGAATTGTTATATGAATATACTCAAATAACCGTGAATTGATATATGGATATACTCAAAGAACCGTGAATTATTATATGGATATATTCAAAGAACCGTGAATTGTTATATGGATATATTCAAAGAACCGTGAATTGTTATATGGATATACTCAAAGAACCGTGAATTGTTATATGGATGTGCTCAAAGAACCGTGAATTGTTATATGGATATACTCAAAGAACCGTGAATTGTTATATGAATATACTCAAAGAACCGTGAATTGTTATATGGATATACTCAAAGAACCGTGAATTATTATATGGATATGCTCAAAGAACCGTGAATTGTTATATGGATATGCTCAAAGAACCGTGAATTGTTATATGGATATACTCAAAGAACCGTGAATTGTTATATGAATATACTCAAAGAACCGTGAATTGTTATATGGATATGCTCAAAGAACCGTGAATTGTTATATGGATATACTCAAAGAACCGTGAATTGTTATATGGATATGCTCAAAGAACCGTGAATTGTTATATGGATATACTCAAAGAACCGTGAATTGTTATATGGATATGCTCAAAGAACCGTGAATTGTTATATGGATATGCTCAAAGAACCGTGAATTGTTATATGGATATACTCAAAGAACCGTGAATTGTTATATGAATATACTCAAAGAACCGTGAATTGTTATATGGATCTACTCAAAGAACCGTGAATTGTTATATGAATATACTCAAAGAACCGTGAATTGTCATATGGATATACTCAAAGAACCGTGAATTGTTATATGGATATACGCAAAGAACCGTGAATTGTTATATGAATATACTCAAAGAACCGTGAATTGTTATATGGATATACTCAAATAACCTTGAATTGTTATATGGATATACTCAAAGAACCGTGAATTGTTATATGAATATAATCAAAGAACCGTGAATTGTTATATGGATATACTCAAAGAACCGTGAATTGTTATATGGATATACTCAAATAACCGTGAATTGTTATATGAATATACTCAAATAACCGTGAATTGTTATATGGATATACTCAAATAACCGTGAATTGTTATATGGATATACTCAAATAACCGTGAATTGTTATATGGATATACTCAAAGAACCGTGAATTGTTATATGGATATGCTCAAAGAACCTTGTATTGTCACTGAGCTTGCTTTAACGTACATAACATTTCTTTTGAAAAACAAAATACAAAACGGAACAGCATGACTTTTGTCGATCTTCGTACTCGTTTGAGTTTTGGATTACCAATCCTGTTATGAATTTTTTACGTCGGGGTACATGCACATCATTTTTTATTATCTGATGAAACAGCAAGTGATTTTGCTTTGTTAAACTGTGTATTGAAGTGTATAGGTAATGTGTCACTGTTATAGATTAAATTGAAGCTTTTACGACAAAACATGTTATAGGCAATGTAAGACAAACGGTCCAAAACACGATAAAACAAATGTCCAGGAAAAAGCAGGATAGATATTCTCTCTCTCTCTCTCTCTCTCTCTCTCTCTCTCTCTCTCTCTCTCTCTCTATATATATATATATATATATATATATATATATATATATATATATATATATATATATATATATATATATATATATCATGTAATTCATGTATACCTTAATTTACAAATCCGACATTTCCCAGAAACTTTAGGGGTAGATATGAGTCTATAGAACTTAGAGCTAAATAATGATTTAAAAACAGTTTTTAAACTAAACAAAAGTAAACTTGATCATTTACCGAGAAGATAAACTGAGCAAGGATCTGTGAAGCGGCTTAGGTACTTCCGTGTTCAAGAACTTCAGAGGGGAGGAAAACAATTCTGTTCAAGTCTAAATACAAAACTTTCACATAAGTTTTAACATGTAAAATTTAGAATTAGACAAAAGTGGGTTAGCCTTAGCAGATTGATATAATCTGAGACAGTGTTATGTACAGACTATTGAAGGTTAAATAGCAATTAATGAAGTATGTAAAAGCAAATTCGGGTAAAGGACATATCACATAGGAAAGAATGTTTAGAGGCATTGTTTATTTGTTCTATTTTATTTTATTTTGGTTTAGTTTTAGGGGGTTTTTTTGAGGAATAGAAACGGAGAGCAAGTTTTGTTCACGTGGAAGACAGGAACGCAGAGACACTAATTTCCATCATCAAGAAAAATACTAAGCCTGGAACTACCATAATCAGAGTCTGTTGGAATATTACAGTTCCGAAGAAATAGGATGCTTCAAACATGTAACTGTCAACCCTTCTTTGAATATTGATCCAGATATTCGAGTGCGAACTAACACGATCGAATGTACACTGTATGTTTTTAAAAAAAGCCCTACCTATATATGGATCTGTCAAAATACTTTGTGACTCCTATTTGCTCAGCATTGTATACGTAAAAACTATTTAGATGATGCTAATGACACATTTATATTATTTCGTAATTAATACAAAAGAGTACATGACATTAAGAAAAAGACCGAAAATTTCGTCAGCAAGTCCCTAAAAACCAAGCACAAGTGTCCGTCAATCTACGGATAACTAGCCAGCAAAGACAATTATGCCAGAAATTACAAATTTGGATCAGAAAGTCGCGGTAGCTCAGTTGGTAGAGCGTCGGACTAGTAATCCAAAGGTCGACTGTTAGATACCCCCTCAGGTGAGTCCGTATTGGCTGTCTCGGTGTGTCTTCGGGGAAAGGTATTTAGCTCCCATTTTCTCAACATGATATAGGCTATAATGTGTTTAAAGTGCCGTTAAAACCAACAAAAGCAAAACAAACAAACCAAGCCTGGATAACAGCTTCGATCTTTCCATGTAATGAAGGCATGCTTTAAATTAATTTTTATGTCATGAACTTAAATTTTAAATGCATTTTATTATCCTTCTCCCTTATACCAAAGTCTTTATCCGGTGGAAGCCCCGCCCCCAAAGTCTTTATCCGGTGGAAGCCCCGCCCCCAAAGTCCCCGTATGTGAGGTTCAGTCCAGAACAAAAATGGCCGCCTCAACATGTCCTGATTACATAACCATTTCAACGGCATGACTTGCAAATTTTGACAAATCCCGAGGAAAGGTATAAATAACAAGCCAAATTATTTTATTTTTACATTCTAGGACCACTCTATCTCATACCACTAGTAAGCCAGGTCAAAACAATTAGTTATATAGCTTGTTAGTGAATGTATAGGAGATTTATGGGGCCAGTGTGCAATTCGTTTTGGACTAGGTGCTTACGCCATTCCAACACTAATTGCACACTGATTCCATAAATCTCGTATGCGGTCACTAACACACTATATAAGGAGTTTATCCCACCAAAAGTCCTTTGCATTTTACTGAAATAATAGCGACAAAAATAATGAACTAAATCTATTAAGCACTTTAATGAACTCATTGAAAAGAATATAATTATTAATTCAATAAAATATTACAGCTTTTTCTTGCACAAATTAACGTCCGCAAAAGGAAACCATGAAAATTCATATCAAGTTGACACTTTTGCCTGAAAGCCAATGTGCACGTCTGTATATATGACGTCATCATCAAACAAAGCAAGACAATTCAAACGAATGTCATAATTTCACAGGAATGATGCAGTGTCACTGATGGTTTTTGATTTTCAAGGTTCCCGATGATTATTTTCAAATTACCAGACTTCACAGCAGACGTGCTTTTAGTCATCTTCAACATATTTTACATCTCTCTGCGCAAGATATATAACCTGATATCAAATTGTACTTTATTCACCAACCCGCTTGGAGTGTCGGGATTCATGTACAAGGACATGCCAATTTCTGACGGTCTTCTTTGCGATAAAAGGGTGGTGTTTAGTGTCGCACTTCCCAATAATTTATGCAATGTCAGCCTTTAATAATGTCAAAAGTTTTGTTGTTAGGAGGGTTTTTGAAACATCTGTTCAAACTGTACCCTATGTTCTCCAAGGAGCATGTTTTGTACATTTCGCCGTCAGGTCTACGTGACCTATTAAGAAGAAGAATCCCAGCGTCTCTACCTAAACAGGCCTAGTCAAAAGTTTCCAAGTCGATATCTTGTTTCTTTTCGGCCTAAAATTTGCGCAAGGCATTGGTAGCACGATTATTGGATTTGATGGTATTGTCAGAGTTTATTTTCCTCCTCATGTTCGCCATTTATGTTTCTGTAATATCTCCGAAGCGTCTGGTTGTGATTGTAAACACTAAAGGGATACGTACGCTGGATACGAACCGACGCAGACTATATACAGGATGTATACGGTCTCAACGTGACCTAGATTATCCAATGGTGTTGAACGACATTGAAAAGAGATGGGATAATTTGAATGATGCAAGGTCCTTTACTGGTAGCTAATGCCTGCAAAGTTTGCCCTAATGCCTTATTTTACTGCCACTTCATAACTAGACAAGCAACTACGAACTGATGTGCAATACGCAAAACCAAATCGACGAGAAGATGTATGCGTGTAAGTTGCCATTTCTGACACTCTGGCCTGCTTTAACCGTCGGATGTGTTACGTTTTGTCAAGGTTATAAAGCCCTATCTAGGGCTGGTCAAATAATTAAAGTAGATCATGTACTATCGACTGAACAGTCTATTCGTACGTCCACCATTTTTAATTTTGTATATTATCCCCAGACCGACCATCTGTGCGTACACATATGTATGTTAAGAGTCTAACAAAATAGTTCCACACACTTGACTCCTTTGCTATCTTTGTTGTGATGACTTGCTAAGGTCAATCTAATATCTGTCTTGATTGTAACTTGAACAAAGTAAATTTCTTCTTAAAAATGTATTGACATGTATTTTTGTAAAATGTTAAATTGACCATGCTCATTCGAGCACTTCCGTTGTCAAGCTCTTCAGTTTCGGATTTAAGTTGTACTTGCACGTTTTAAAGCTCTTCAATTTCGGAGGTAAGTATTTCTTGCATGTAGTCCGCAATCCCTTAATGCCTAAATTTAAGTGATCGGTTTTGAAAAACAACCGAACTTGCGAAGTTTGATAAGTGCCTATCACGACTTGAAAATGGTTGCTTTAGTTTGAGAAGAACACTTTTTAAAACCTGCCAGCGAATAAAGAAGGGGCACCAAATGTTACCATTTTCATAACGTTCGTCCTTCCGTCCACCACATCTAGGATATGTTTTGCATTTTATTCAGTTTCGCGTGAACTTTTAAGTGAGGAAACATACAGCACTATGTTAGAATGTTTCTTTGCAAACACAACACATTCATACCAAAGGTAAATCAGCGTGTCTTGTATTTTACGCGTCAGTGACTGGTTACCTTTTTGCGTTTATGTCAGTTTGGCAGGTAATTCATATATTTCATAAGTATGGCAGGTGGGGCAGTCAGGTTTAATGAACAAATGTCTAGCTGCGCATATATTCCTTTTTTTTTTGTTTAGAAAGACATATTTACATCAAACGTACTAACTAAATTAAATTTTCGTCTGGCTCAAAGAAATATCATACTAGGAAAAACAAAACAATTTAATTCAAGTGTATTTAAGGACAAGCGTTGAATCAAATTAACAGTTGATGACACTAAGTGATGCTAATTTACAAACGTGTTTTTGTAGTCTAATGGTTTTGTGTCTGCCTTTACTTCTCAAGGTTTGTCAAGAGATTCAAATCGACGTCTGAATCTACTGCCGTATTCCATCCCGAGTTCAAAGTTAGAATGAGTTAGTAGACTTATTGACTTTGATATAAAGATTGTGTGCAGTCTCATTTAGTTTACTGAATCTAAAGGTGACAGGTTACACAAATAATAGATAACTACGGGGACGGCATACAAAGGCGCAAAACAGCCAAAAGACTTTCCCACAGACAAGGACGCAATGACGATAGAAATGTTGAGCTTGTTTGATGAATATGACTGGTGAAACGTCGGAGCAATTAAAGTTCTGCAAAAGATAATTTTGGCATATCTAATGATCACAAATACCTAAACTGACAAAACAATCCAGAGGTATTTGTAGGTGTTGTTGCACTAGACTTTGCAAATTTCATGTGCCAAGATAAGAACAATAACTTTGAAAAGAATAGGAAATGATACGTTGTCGCAGTATGTCCTTGAAATAATTTCATTAGGAGTACATAAATCCGCAAAATTTGTACTGGTTCAAGGTAATACGTCAAGAAAAAGTGTAGGTTGCAAAATTAACGTTTCTACTGTGTCATATTAAGCTCGAGACGGTATTGTGATGCAAGAGCACAAGAGATCTGATTTAATCCTGGCCATAATTTTATGATCATTTCACAGGTTTCAAATGTATGCAATTGTCTTGTTTGTTTTCTTTGATACAAATGGTATCTACTCGTTTCCCTTGCATTATTTAATAGCGGAGCGATGTCGAAATTGTATTGTATTTTGTATTCAATATCTGTAAAGGTTGCGAGCGCTACGCTAACTGGTTCCAATAAATGACGCCATAACGTTGATGTAACAATAAATTTATTACATCAAGGAGAGTTGCGCGGTAAACACGAATTTGTCACCAACTCACATGCTTCAATTTAACAATATAACAGTGTATGGAAGCAAAAGAAAGTGACTTTTCTGTTTTGAGGATTATATTCCGACCACAAATAAGTATTGCTATTTATTACATTTTTTATTTTTCTCTTTGAAACATAGTGATAGACTAAAAACGTTTAAGAAATTGTGAATATTCCATGAAAATTGGACGAATAAGGTTAAAGCTAAAAAGGTTGGAAATTGTATGCTATGTAGTAAAACTTCCATAGCTGCATATGTGACCCGTTAGGAGCCTTATCGATCCTGTAACCAAACCTACATATGTGACCCACTGGGATTTTTATAGAACGATTGACCAAACCTGCATATGGTAATCCATTGGGCTCTTTACTGACCGCTTCACCAAACCGGTCCCATTTTGCATCTTTATCGACCGCTTGACCAAACCTGAATGTGGTGACCCACTGGGAACTTTATTGACAGCTTGACCTAACCTGCATGTAGTGACCTAATGGGATCTATATTGACCGACTAATCCGTACCTATTGGGATCTTTATAGACCACTTGACCAAACCTGCATGCGGTGACCCGTCGAGATTTTGACAGTCGGCTTGACCAAAGCTGCATAGATGACTTACTGGGATGTTTATAGACCACTTGACCAAAGCTGCATAGATGACCTATTGGGATGTTTATAGACCACTTGACCAAAGCTGCATAGATGACCTATTGGGATGTTTATAAACTGCTTTTCTAAAACTAACATTTGGAGAAAAATGTCCTTAAGTAACATTAACACCTGATTGTGTAATAAAATTGACCAGTGTGACATTGGAATGTGCTATGTGTTAGTTGATTGACCAAGAGGTTAACGGGATGGTTTCAATCTAAACAAGATACAATACTTAAAAACAAAGAACAAAGGTTTAGACTATATGTAAAAAATGAAATTATTTTCAAGATCGGAATAAAATAGTCTACTGTTCACCGTCGAGTCTTCCCCTGATCTATGTAGGGATGAACAGACGATAGAAAAAAGAAAGTTTCTAAAATGTTCGATATCAGATACCTCCTGTTCAAAGAAGAGATATGCGCTTTATGTTTTTTGTTTTGCCAAACCAGCCTCAGGTTGTTTGTTTGCCAGACCAGTCTCGGGTTGTTTGTGCTATCAGTTTCATTCGGTAGTCAAATGGTATTTTGACGTAAAGTTTCTTATCTGAGGCTCGACCTTTTGTAAGAAGTTTGTTAATACTTATTATTACATTTTTTTAAAAAATGGACAACTAAAAAGTTATTTTCCTAAATTCTAAAATTTTCAAACATAACAATTATTTGTTGGCGTATCTTGAAATAGAGAAACCAATCAATAACATATGTATCGCGCCAACAAGCATTTTATTAGCCGTTGTTTCTGTTATATCACAATGGTTACAATTATTTATTTGATTATTTATTTTGAAGTCCTAAAGTTACCGTCAGAATACAATCTGTTCATTTAATATCATTATTATTTTCAAAAATCGATTATATTTAAAACAACAGTAATAATTGCTCCGACTTTTCACCAGTCATATTCCTCACGCAAGCTCAACATTTCTATCCTCGTTACGCTCCTATGAAAAATTAAAGAATAAAGTAAAACGAAATACATATTAAACAATATCAGTGGAACTATAGCAACGCTAGAAAGAAAAAAAAAACACAAAAAAAAACATGGACGTTTTAATACCGAAAATGTGAAGGATTGGTGCAATTAAGAACCTTTTCCTTGATGGCTTCACAATTAAGGATTAAGTAAAGGTTTTATGATCAGTTATTTATTTTTATATTTTCTATGAAGTTTTACTTGCGCATGTGGTGTGCTGATTGTATTACGTGACAACTAACTTTAAATTTTTAGACAAAAACTCATCATTACATAATATGAAGAGAAAACCTCGGTAGTTAGAGTACAAGCTTTTGGACAAAAGGTCCAGTTGAAGAACTCTTCACTCACGTTTCACGAATCATTGGCCACACATAAGCAGACGTGATAATTTTTCCGGATGGCAACATAAACTAGATAATTCTTTAAATGAAACCAGACGTTGAGAGTATATCAGAATAAAAAAGCGCTCAATCAAGTTTATTAAATCCCACATCGCAAATTATTCGACACATAAACAACGTCCACTTCAGAGTAAGGTCTTATGGATAAATATATATTCATATTAAATTATCAAAGAGGCATTTCTCATTCCGCTTACTGCAATCGATAAGAAGTATAGATACATTTCTGAAGGTTATGGTGCATTCTGACGCCCAATTATGTTCTAGAAGTGAATCAAGGTTGAAATTTTGGGAAAGATTTTCAATAATGAGTCCATATAAACAATATGAGGTATGGATATCGATCTATATCAGAACAATATGAGCTTTGGATATCGATCTATATCAGAAAGGAAATTAGATGAAATATAGTTTGCTATAACTACTGTTCATTGCTTAAAACACAGGCCCAAACAAAGACTTACCCTGATATAGCCCCAAATAAAGACTTACCCTGAGTTAGTCCCAAACAAAGACCTACCCTGAGATAGCCCCAAATAAAGATTTAGCCTGAGTATCCCCAAATATAGACATACCCTGAGATAGCCCAAAATAAGGACTTATAATGAAATAGCCCCAAAAAAAGACCTACCCTGAAATAGCCACATAGACTTACCCTGAGATAGCCCCAAACAAAGACTTACCCGGAGATAACCCCAAACAAAGACTTCCACTGAGATAGCCCCAAATAAAGACTTACCCTGAGATAAATGTCCAAATTTGTGCCTTTATAAATAGATTCACAAGCTTATTAAGCAATATAACCTTCCTCAAAGTTATCCTGAAAAATACAATAATGATAAACAGCTGTGTTACAGTAATAATGATAAACAGCTGTGTTACAGTAATAATGATAAACAGCTGTGTTACAGCAATAATGATAAACAGCTGTGTTACAGTAATAATGATAAATAGCTGCGTTCCAGTAATAATGATAAACATCTGTGTTACAGTAAAAATGATAACCAGCTTTGTATAAGTTATAATGATTAACCGCTGTGTTACAGTAATAACGATTAACCGCTGTTACAGTAATAATGATAAACATCTGTGTTACAGTAATAATGATAAACAGCTTTGTTACAGTAATAATGATTAACCGCTGTGTTACAGTAATAATGATAAACAGCTTTGTTACAGTAATAATGATAAACAGCTTTGTTACAGTACTAATGATAAACAGCTTTGTTACAGTAATAATGATAAACATCTGTGTTACAGTAATAATGATAAACAGCTTTATTACAGTAATAATGATAAACAGCTGTGTTGCAGTAATAATGATAAACAGCTGTGTTACAGTAATAATGATAAACAGCTGCGTTACAGTAATAATGATAAACAGCTTTGTTACAGTAATAATGATTAACCGCTGTGTTACAGTAATAACGATTAACCGCTGTTACAGTAATAATGATAAACAGCTTTGTTACAGTAATAATGATTAACAGCTTTGTTATAGTAATAATGATTAACAGCTGTGTTACAGTAATAATGATAAACAGCTGTGTTACAGTTATTGAAAACTCTTTTTAATTATAATAAAAGGTACAAAGACGACACTGCTCAATACGGTCTATGCAAATGATCAAAGACAATGTGATGAGGAAACAGTAAGATAGTCAAACAATTAAAAATGTAGGCAGGCAGTAAAAAACAGTACCATAGTCAAACAATTATGAAACGTAGGCAGGCGGCAAAAAACGGTAGAAAGTTGTGTGTGCTCTTGCAGTAGAGGCAGTACAAATCCCAGAAACATAAGGCCAAAAAAATTATTTAAAAAAATTTATGAAGCGGTGCATTAACGAAAGGAAATCAAAAACGTTATAAGACGGTACAGACACGAACAGTAAACTTAGAAGATGCAAGGGTGCCAAGCAGCATGTTCACAACTGTACTCATTATCAGTTGAAAAAGGCATTACATGTGGCCGACTTGACCCGATCTCATTGTTACTGGTACCGAAATGACCCAATTTCATTAAAGACTTTTATAACTATCTCGGGGTAACAAATCCTTTGGGTTGGAAATTACGCATGTTCACCTTTCGAATAGACAACACATATATACTGACTATCGTTGTTTTCATAACAAATATGTGACAGTATCACATTGGAAATAAAAATTTAAATGAATTACACTGCTAATGGATGAAAACTTTGTTCTAAATTTTTGAATTAAAATAAAACACAAGTTAAAGCTTTTTTCGGTTATATTCAGGTATCGAACATGTAATATTGCATTTATGTATTCGACTATATCATTTAATATCACCAGGTTTAATAATCCTTCTCGTTTGGATGGCCATAAGAGATAGAGGTTTAGAGGGCAGGCGCCTTTCAAACTCCATATTAGTCGACTGTCTTCGATTCGAGCCAAATGTGAATGTATACGTGATAAATCAAAAGATCTTTTGACTTAGTGGGGGCATTGTGTTCATAACTCTTCTCACACAGGCAACTAATGGCAATCGGTATTGGTTGTTCTGTTAAAATTACATAATAGCATTACTGTTTCAAAATAGCTTTAAGGCTTAAAGACGAAGTTAGGTGACGAATGGGGAAAAATGTTCTCCACTCCTTGCTCCAGAGGGTGGCTTAGCAAATGCTCTCGCATCTGCTACCAAGCACATTTGTCTTTATTTTGAATAGGTTTTTACATTCTTCATATCTATTTCTAGATCATACTCTCTTCTGAGAGTTCTCTTTAAACTGAAATTGAAAAAAAAATCGAGTTTAATTCTTTTCCGTGTTAGTATGTGATGATACAAATAGAAAACTTGGCCATCTTCAGTTAAGGTGCTAAATGAACCTATTATTTTGGAATTGCAATTAGTGTTTGATATCAATTCATAACAAACTTTTCTAAATTTAGAGAATTTACCAACTCACAAAATGTTAAGTAATTATTAAGATTGGGTAAACTATAGATAACCATAATCTGACACACCTGATTAAATTATCTAGGCAGGTATTAATTGATGCGATATAATCTACTGATATCAGTAGTGTACCCTGTCTGATAATGTATAGTTCTAACTACTGATTTCATTCTTGCATAGTCATATGAAAGTTATTCTTCATGTCTCTGAATGTTACAGAAAATACACGGTAAAGTTATCTGAAATGTATGTTCCTTAATTTCATAGCTCGTCAGTTTATATCGAACCACACTCTAAGTAATACCAATAGAAAATGGATATTTACAAGATTATTAAAGCAAAACTTTCATGATGAAGTAATTGTGGTAGATAGTCTAGTTCAATATGAACAACTGTGTACTTGAATATTATCGTATAATTCTTCCATTAAATTTGCATATGGACGAAGGTGGGAATTCTAATTAAAACTGGAAAACACTCGGATCTTCAAAATGTATTTGGAACCTGTTCACTAAAGACTTATATTTAACAGTGGAAATCAACTAGCAAAAGAAGAAGAAAGAGTTCAAGTCTACACTAATGTAGTCGACGTCGCGGCAAAATAACTTAAACATCGCGTCACTCTCTCTCTCTCTCTCTCTCAGATCACATTATTATATAAGTGAAGCGCGAGGAAGAGTCTGCTCTAAAGTAGTTCGTTTCCCGGCAAGATAATTTAAACATGCCATCACTCTCTCTATCTTGGAACAAATTATTATATAAGAGAAGCTGCACGAGGAAAAGTCTATTGCATTACGCTTAATAATGGACCCACCTACTGTGTACATTTTAGTGATTTGACAGAGAAGTTGCAGCTGTTCGTCTTCGTTAAAATTATTCTTTATGGTGATGTTTTTCGCATCTGTATTCATGGAACGTAAATCGTTACTCAAGTATAAAGTCGTAGAGAATGTCCGTTATGACATATGCTAGATATGTTACCCATGTACACTATAGTAACCAGAACATAATACCATAAAACGTACTAAAAGAAAAGATAAAAAGAGAGACAGACAGAGATAGGCAACAATATTTAGATATACAAAAGAATATATATATATATATATATATATATATATATATATATATATATATATATATATATATATATATATATATATATCTGTGTGTGTCCCTTAGATTTAAAGAGGAAACTATATGGTACTGGTAAGTAGTAAGGTCAAATTTTGATCGTGCATTTCTGAATTTAAAAGTGCTCATATATACACTTGATCTTACATGGAACTGTAAATAAGTACTCGAGACTAGTACTAAAAATACAAATTTACTGCATGGGGGTCTCTATCATCAAGACAAAAGGTTTGTTCTATTCCTGAAACATTGCATGGTATTTTTCAAAAAATGAATGGTTGCTATTATTATTTAAATTATCTTTAAGTAGCTACACGATAAAGAGCTAGAACCAAAAATTGAGACGTTTCTGTGACAAATTCTTAAATTGAGCTCCAATACATTCAGATATTTTATACTATTGACAACTTGATTACATAGTAGATTTCAAAGCCTAAAGGTAGACATGTTGTCACTTGAAGAAAGTAAAAGGTACATTACAGAGTTGGCAATATATATTAAATCCAATTTCAAAATAAAAAGGTACATTACAGAGTTGGCAATATATATTAAATCCAATTTCAAATTATAAAGGTACATTACAGAGCTGGCAATATCTATATTAAATCCAATTTCAAATTAAAAAGGTACATTACATAGCTGGCAATATATATTAAATCCAATTTCTAAAATAAAAAGGTACATTACAGAGTTGGCAATATACGTTAAATCAAATTTCAAAATAAAAAGGTACATTACAGAGTTGGCAATATATACTAAATCCAACTTCAAAATAAAAAGGTACATTACAGAGTTGGCAATATATACTATATCCAATTTTTTTAAAAACGTACAATGCAGAGTTGGCAATATATATATATATATATATATATATATATATATATATATATATATATATTAAATCCAATTTTAAAACACAAACGTACGATGCAGAGTTAGCAGTATATACTAAATCCAATTTCAAAATAAAAAGGTACAGTACAGAGTTGGCAATATGTACTAACTCCAATTTCAAAATTAAAAGGTACATTACAGAGTTGGCAATATGTACTAAATCCAGTTTCAAAATAAAAAGGTACATTACAGAGTTGGCAATATGAACTAAATCCAATTTTATAATAAAAAGGTTCATCGTATTTTGCGAGAAAATGGGTGAGGGGAAAGGTAGGTATATGTCTCCATGGGGAAGCTATATTATTATTTTACTTTTCAATTAAAACATGTATTGAATAAAAAGAGGATACTTACCGACATGTAACATTCTATTCGTATTTAAAACGTTTATTAAGAAACAGTTTTCATATTAAATACGTACATATATGTTTATGTGTAGGAAATAATGTAAAATAAATATGCAAATGAGACTTCTTTTACTGCAGACCAAAGCAAGATAGCGAACTGAAAGCGGTCATTCAAAATCTGAAATGACACATTTTCATGTACAATATTGCTTTATTGTTTTACTGATTAATTGATTGATTGATTGATTGAGCGATTGAGCGATTGATTGACCTTGATTGATTGACCTACTTTGATTGATCGATTGATCGATCGATCGATCGATCGATCGATTGATTGATTGATTGATTGATTGATTGATTGATTGATTGATTGATTGATTGATTGATTGATTGATTGATTGATTGATTGATTGGTTGGTTGATTGATTGGTTGATTATTTAATTGATTGGGTGAGTGAGTATTAAGCTTTAAGTATCAATAAAGAGGCAAGGCAACCTCACATATACCAATAATCTCAAAGTGGGTAATTCTAGCTTTATCTTCACGCAACGTGTTAGTTTAGATAATGCACATACGTATAAATGAATAAGGAAGTTACGTACTGATACAGGGAAACTCACATCATACTCTCTCTCTTCTTAGATAGTTTCGTTACATACAGACAATATACAACTTGTTATGATACAACTACATTTACATTAAATGATTATGGTGCAACCAAAAGTTTATACACAAACGAACTTTGAAAAAGTGTAACGGGACTTTGTGTTTGCCAGGAGATATCAAAGTAAAGGAGGTGACAAAGTATGCTTACTATCATAATACAATCAGCAAATTCCTCATTTGTTCAGCGATTTGAAATTGGAAGTATATTTTGTATCAAACACACACACACACACACACTGACATATATATATATATATATATATATATATATATATATATATATATATATATATATATATATATATATAGAGAGAGAGAGAGAGAGAGAGAGAGAGAGAGAGAGAGAGAGAATTTCAAATATACACCAAACAGAGTGGAAAGTGCTATCCCTGGATTCTACAGGAGAATGATTGATAACATGCCGTAACCCGCAAATTCGGGTTCGACTCTCCGTACAATGGTCGAATGGTATAGGGGTTTCTGCTTACAGACAAGGCGATGGGTGCCGTAACCGGAGGATTCGGGTTCGAATCTCCATAGAGTACGAATGAAAATTCTCTAACCTGTATGATAATCTTAAATGTGAAATCATAAGAGGGCAAAATTATCAATTGAATATACATGTCAATGTTCAGCACAACCATGGTAATTTGCTTGTCATATCCAAATACAGCTATATCAACCGCATGTGCGCCAACATAATTCAATTCAAATGGTGTTGAATATAGAAGCCGATACGGGGCCTGTATAAGACACGGTCTGAGTAATTAGTATTGCTTTAAAAGAGACCGTACAAGTAACGGGAACATACGGTTTCGATGTGTGCCAGCAAAATACAATTGAAACGGTGTTGAAAAAAACAAGTCGTTACGACGATTGTATAAGGGATTGTCTGAGTAACTGATATTGCTTTAAAAACGAATTATCAATCGTACACAGTTGTGGGTAAACATTGATATCGCGTTCTACTTTTGACAACATAGATAACTGCATGATATGTGATAGACTAAGCCGTTATTGACCTTACGCGAGATAAAAGATCGCTCCGCTTACCGAATGTTTTTGTATTTCCTTATGACTAATTACAATTTTCATTACCCACCCCTCCTTCAGCTCAGTGACTGAAAGTAAAGAGTCACTCAAGTGTCTGAAAGTTCGAAAGGATGATGCATATTTGAGTGGGACAAACCAACAATAAAATGTAAATGTTCAAGTCTTAAAATGATGCGATCTCGGATCCAATGCTTCCCATAGTAGACAAGTGGCGATAGGTCAATTAAGTTAAAATTTTACAGCAAGTGTTCGTATGTAGGACGGTGTAATACACTGAATGTCATCTACTCATTGAAATGAAACAATAGGAAAGTAACAGGATTAAGTAACTGTGTTAAATGAAATCTGAGGACGATTAAAGCGTAAGTTCCTACTGACACATATCTCCAATGAATGTAAACGTCTTGAATATATCTTGGCGTAATGTGTATGTATGTATGTATGTATGTATGTATGTATGTATGTATGTATGTATGTATGTAGGTAGGTAGGTAGGTAGGTAGGTAGGTAGGTAGGTAGGTAAGTAGGTAGGTAGGTAGGTATATATGTAGGTAGGCAGGTAGTTAGGTAGGTATGTATATATGTATGTAGGTATGTAGGTAGGTAATTAAGTAGGTAGGTATGTTGGTATGTATGTATGTATGTATGTATGTATATATGTATGTATGTATGTATGTATGTATGTATGTATGTGTGCGTGCGTGCGTGCGTGCATGTATGTATGTATGTAGGTAGGTAGGTAGATAGGTAATTAAGTAGGTAGGTAGGTATGTTGGTAGGTAGGTAGGTTGGTAGGCAGGTGTGTATGTATGTTGGTAGGTAGGTAGGTAGGTTGGTAGGCAGGTGTGTATGTATGTTGGCAGTACATATGGCTAGATGTTGCAAGAAAATCATCTTATCTTCTTCAAATAATTTATTTAAATCACATGCATTTCAATTTACTTAGTTAAAACATATTCGAACATCTATGTATCAACAATAACTCTATCCTTATGTGCTACTAAACAAGCAAAACACGGTATGTATGAAATAAGAGACTAACCCCAACGGCAAAAAGTTGACCAATTTCTAGTTTCATAGATACAATTGATATTAGTATGCCCAATAAAAACAGGTATATTTTTTAAGGTAATTTAAGTACCTCTTGGACCCAAACATTGTCTTCTCCAACAGTAGACACCGGTTTCGTGTTGATTTTAGGCATTCAGAACATTTTTATTTTTAATAAAATCCTAATTTACGAATTTATTTCTTTTTTATGTATCGCTATATTCGCTTGTCCTGTCATTATAACTCATTATCATCTAGAACCGTTTGAAAGAAAAAGATTTCCCTCTGTATCTCCCTATTTATCTATCTATCTATCTATCTATCTATCTCTATCTTTATCTTATCTATCTATCTATCTATCTATCTATCTATCTATCTATCTATCTATCTATCTATCTATCTATATATATATATATATATATATATATATATATATATATATATATCTATATATATATATATATATATATATCTTATATCCGATGTATACGTGTGTATGTAATGTTTTGTGATTGTCTAAAATATTACATCTTAACATTTCCAACTGATATAGATAAATGATTATAGGGAACTTTCAGCTGGGAATTATCAGAGTCTCTACCAAATAAACGGACAAAATGCAATCGATGCTAAAATATGTCTTAATCGGAGGAACAAAATGCAATCGATGTTAAAATATGTCTTAATCGGAGGAAAGAGAAAGAAACACAAAAGTTTTATTTATTCTGTACTTTTTTCGGCTTATCTGCTTAGTACTTAGTACTTTAAATATCCAGTGTAATGAAAGGACAAACTAAGAAATGAAAGCAATACCAGTTCTTATGTATACATTTAATTATATTAGAAACCACACTTATTGTACATGAAAGTCATATTTAAGTAATATAATTGTATTATAAATAACAGGGGGGGGGGGGGGCTACGTTAAATGTACCTATGTTAAATGTTTGCTCAACTCAATCTTTAAAATATCGAACCATGCCTGTTAACCCCTGTCTTCTCATCATGAATATCAAGTGGAGGCCAGATGGATACAGGCTATATTGAATCATTGTGAATGATCAGAGAAATCTGATTGGATGTTGATAGAAACTTTTAAAAATGCACAGTACACTTCAGGCTAGATGCAGTGGAATATGAAACTGCATCACGGTGCACCGCTGTTCCTATCAGCTGTCTTAGTATTAGCTTACTTCAAGCGACTAACGCTAAATATATATATGGCATCTACTTCATGCTACCAGCACACTTAGCTGATACAGGACTAAAGAAGTGATTCTCCTGTAAAAGGGTATAAAGCTGCTTAGGATGCAATGACTGTGTGACTACATCTCATATTCAAGGGTATAAAACAGTTCATGATGCAATGACTGTGTGAGTACATCTCATATTCAAGGGTATAAAACAGTTCATGATGCAATGACTGTGTGAGTACCTCTCACATTCAAGGGTATAAAACTGTTCATGATGCAACGACTGTGTGAGTACCTCTCATATTCAAGGGTATAAAACAGTTCATGATGCAATGACTGTGTGAGTACTTCTCATATTCAAGGGTATAAAACAGTTCATGATGCAATGACTGTGTGAGTACATCTCATATTCAAGAGTATAAAGCTGCTCAGGATGCATGGACTCTGTGAGTACCTCTCATATTCAAAGCTATTAATTTACATATTTATTTCTCGTATATCCTTGGTTTAACTTTCTCTCCTTATCCGTGCTTGCATTACTTTGCATATATCTTATAATAGATGCCTTCATAGAGAACTGAAGTACCAGTTATCGTATATTTGATATTTTCCATAGAAAAATATAACACAAAAATGCTCTAAAAATTATGCAATGTTTGTAGTGGGTCAAATTAAAATATATTCTAGGAGAATCATTAATTTGAGACTGTTATACAAGAGATATTTTAGATTTCAGGGGACGCATGTTGAGAATGAGCCGTTTAAATATTTTGCTGTTATGCGTCACTATGCAATACTGAGACTTTTAGTCTGCCTGTATAATTACATAAATATCAACACTGAAATCGATATTACCTTAAATCCGAGATTATGATATTCAAATAAGTACTTTTTATAACAAAATGGCATTCAACTTTAAAATGATTGAAAGAGGGGGTGCAAGTAGTTAAAGAATGTGGATTTGAATTTTCTTTTTTTTAACATTCCTGTTTTACTAAATATAAATCAGTTTAAAATAATGTGTAGTTCTTCATCAATTTCTTTATATTACAAATGTATATTTGCTATTTTTTTCAATCTCCATTGTCAGCACAAAAAAAAAACAAAAAACAAAAAAAAACTTTTTGTGACAAAATGAAATAGAAGTCTATAGCAAATCATTATATTCATCCATATCACCCTCCAATCCTATCTCAAAGTATAAAGTCTCTATCTAAGATGGTGTAGGGTGAATTGGGTGTAAGCTCTTATGTACGCAAGCAAGAAACAAACGTCCGGTTGGGTCTGATCGCATGATTCTCAACTGTTGTTTTCTTCCGAAAAGCGTCGGATATTAGTTAAATGTATAATTTACGTTTTAATCCTAGTAAACAGTATATATCAAGATAATTTACTTAGGTCACATTTACAACATTATGCTTTTATTCACAAACAGTAATTTTGCTTTTCCAGAATTTAATTTCATTTAGACTCCGTTTCATGAAAATGCGAAGATTTTTTTACTACCATAATCAAGCTTGTTTTGTCAGAAATGTTACAACCAGATCTAATTAAAAACCGTTGTTCGTAGCGCAAATAATAATTTAGTGAATGCAAGTAGACGAAGGATAAACTGGGTATATATCTGAGAAGAAAAAAATGAGTAGATTGACGAAAAGGAATTTTTGTCCAAACTTCTGAAAGAGTTTCTTGATTATAGTTATAAACGCACTTGCATGTATATTTTTCAAAACTTAGCTGAAGAAACATTTGGTGCAGGAAATCCTTTTCTTCAGTTGACTCCCATAAAACCAATACCGCTTCCTAATTGATGAATGTTCAAAATCCACCCATTTACCACCGTAAGTCAAATGCTCTTGGGGTTTTTTTTTTATTTGTTCGAAATTGCAATGGGTTTGTAGCCAATCTTATCTCAAACGACGTGTGATCCCGTTACACAATTAAACCTATCCGACTAAAAAGGCGTCTGCTGCCCTAATGCTTAGACATTTTGAGAGTTTGCAATATATATATATATATATATATATATATATATATATATATATATATATATATATAGAGAGAGAGAGAGAGAGAGAGAGAGAGAGAGAGAGAGAGAGAGAATTACAAATATACACCAAACAGAGCGGAAAGTGCTATCCTTCAATCCTACAGGAGAATGCATGATAACATTAACATAATTTTTACATACGAATAAATAATATTATCGTACAGGTTAGAGATTTTTAATTCGTACTCTACGGAGATTAGGAGTTGGTGCTTACAGGCAAGGCGATGAGTGCCAACTATATATATATAAAAGATGTATAAATTCAGTGTTTAATAATTTCTTTATTTTTCATCAAAGTTACATGAAATTGTCTCTATGAACCGAACATATATCTTTGATAAAGTGATATAATTTTCAAAAAGAAAAAAGAAAAAAAATCTCATTAGTTTTACATAAGAAGCTGCGCTAACGAGTAGACCTGGTTAACCATCTGGGTTCTGGTGATTCGTCAGTTACAACCCCTTTAAGTGGTTAATTTGCTTTATAACAACAAACTGATCTTTTGAAATAGCATTGCCTTATAATGTAGACTTCTCGTTTTCCAGTCCAATAGATGCTCTCAGTTGACGAATCTTCACAACCGAAAAAGCAGTGCCTGCTTATTAGCATAGCATTTTCCTTAAAACTAATGCTTTTTTTTTCTTTGAAAAATGTACCACTTTATTTATTCCGTCCATAATGAAAATTACATGTATTTTGGATGAAAAGTGATGAAGTTAACAAATTGAATTTCTACAGATTATGCAGTGCAAACTGTCAAGGTGTCGAACCATTTGTGGCAACACGCGTCAATCACACAAGATAAACATACCAGGTGCATTTACGTAGTAGTTCGCGACTTACCCTGGACAGGATTCCCTAGAGGTCAATTTCAACTTCAAATAAATAACAATTGACTGACAGATCGGGTAAAAAGGTAGTGTTAGCAATTCGTTAATTGGGAGTTTGTTCTGTGTTGTTATACTTGACTGATTAGAATGACTAACATCATAATTTTAATATCTACCTCGATAAATTGCAACTATCATTCCTACCTACAGTCAATTTTGTAAAGAAGTAATTCCGTTTTTTGTACGTGCCATGCAAGCGACAGTTTTCCTCTGAAAGAAAAAGAAAACAACAGAAGAAAATGTATATCGATAATTAAAAACGAATGAATTCTCTAATTTATTACAATATTTTGACTACATAACATTGTCTCCATCAATTTAGGAGAGAGAAACTCTCTACTGTAGAAATACTAGTAACTTAAAACAAGCATTATGTTGGCGTCTTTTGTACCATATACATCTTCTTCAGTCTTTTTGCGTATAATGTCAAATATTGACTAAGTTTGGTTAACGTCAATTCAGTCTTTTGCGGATTTGTGTTTTATTCGTGCCTCCAGCAAAACATATCTAACGAATAGTATTCTTTCTTTTTAATATGATTTTTTCCTCAATGTTTTATACAAAACATTCTTTCTCCGAAATTTAAAGAATAGATCTTGCGTAATTTCAATGGGGTATATGTTTATTACAGTTTTGACATTGTTTGAACGTGATCTATGCAAAAACGAAGTAAGTTATTTGTTACCTAACCAAGATGGAAGCTGCATAGTCGCAAGCCACTGGCGAAAATCCCCAACGCTCCTTTTTTACCTGCGATACATACATGCGATACCACGTTTGTAATGAATATGCACACACCCGCTTAACCAATCGTTGCGAGCCAGAGTAAAATTTCTCGGAAAGTTGACCCAGCATGAACACCTTTGTTGTGTAAGAGCTTGTTTCACTGTGTTGTTAATGACGTTTTTTGTTGGGGGGGGGGGGGGGGTTGTTATTTTTTTTTAAAAAAAATTTCTAATGCATACTCATGAGAAACGACGAAATCTTGTCGCAGGAGCGTACCTGATTTTTGCCCTTGGCTCGCGACGATGTGCAAGCTGCAGCCCGACGGCTCTATAGTAAACGCGTTTGTCCCGTTGCTTAGACGAAGTCACGGTTTCTCATTTGAAATTAAAAGCTGCTTACATACTAATAATTTCCTCGGCAGAATAGCCACAAATATAGAAGCAAATGCGCTGTCAAACTTTGCATTTTTGCACATACCCATTTCTTTTTTACTTAAGAGAAAATAACTTGTACAATCGATAATGTTTCTGTTCTCCTAAATAATTGAAGAAAAATAAAAAGATTTGAATCGGTGATTTTTCAGACGAATATTCATATTTGCTTCATTAAAATATAGAAAGACAACATATAATCATCATTGTATAATTCCAAAGCTAAGTATAATACTAGATATAACACTAATGTTATTTGATAAGGCAAGAAAGATTGTTCATGCACTAGATTCTGTTTCTGGTTCTCCCATGCAACCTTAAAATTGTACTCTCTGTCTACTCATTCAATAGATCATACTGCAGTCATAAGAGTGAAAAACAGAAAAGGTTTTATCCCCAAACATCTCTCCTAGACTTTCCACTTCATCTTCCCTGCTGTTGAATAGTATTCTGGTTTTAAATTAATGTTTTTTTTATTTTATTTTTTTTTATTATATTTTTTTTATTTTTTATTTTTTGTACGAAAAAAACATTCTATGCAAAATGACGTTGAAACAGTTTGATCTGAATATTGAAAGACACATTAACACAAACAGTTCTGAAATGTATCAATATTTATTTGGTCATAAAAACGGGGTTGAAAAGAGCCTTTGTAACATATTGTCCGTTGGGAAAACTTCAAGGAATTACAACGCATTTTTATGAAACAATATACTTCTAGCATAATCACGTAGCCGCAGTAGCTCAGTTGAAAGAGCGTCGCACTTGTGATCCAAAGGAAACCTGTTTAGATACCCGAAAATGCCGGTGTGTCTTTGGGAAAGGCACCTAGATCCCATTTCCTCCGCATGATTCGAATAGTGCCGTTAAAGCCAACAAAACAAAACAAACAATAGAGTAATCCGACGTAAGCTTGATAATAAAATCCCCCCCCCCCCACACACACACACACACACACTTTTCATAAGTCTTATAAGCGTGGAAGTCAAATTTGATTCATGCCCTTAATTGACACCTTCATGATATATGCACAATTATTCAGATGCAAGTATCCATTGATTAGCCCAGAAGTCTGCTCGCCCGCCACGAGACAACAGGGCTTGCATGGATGCCCATCCATACGCATAGTGTCTGACGGAACAAACACAGTTTGAATCTCACAACAATTGGATATTTAGTCATTTATTAAGCGTGTCGATACTCAAATATCTGTACATATTGACCTAAAGGATAACATAGTGCACGAGCGGGCGTCTCACTGTGAGCTTGAACTTAGATTTAGAACATCATGTCCGATGAGAGTCGCTCATTAGTACCTTTGATTGGGACATCTCTATTGGTTCTGTTACTAATACCTTTGATTGGACATCTCTATTGGTTCTATTACTAGTACCTTTGATTGGGACATCTCTCTTGGTTCTATTACTAGTACCTTTGATTGGGACATCTCTATCGGTTCTATTGCTAGTACCTTTGATTGGGACATCTCTATTGGCTCTATTACTAATACCTTTGATTGGGACATCTCTATTGGCTCTATTACTAGTACCTTTGATTGGGACATCTCTATTGGCTCTATTACTATTACCTTTGATTGGGACATCTCTATTGGCTCTATTACTAGAATGCTATCTACTGTATTAAAACTGTCCTTATGTTATTTTTCTTGATCATTTTCATGAAGTGCTGATACCGATGAAAGAAACTTCATCATAGCGCTAATCACTTTTCGTAAAAAAAAACGTTTCAGAAAATCACGAAGAATTAATAATATTTGGCATTTTGAAACGTTTTGTTTGATCTTTTCCTTGCACAATAGAGAAAAGAAATCAAATCTAAAGGATAAAATGAATAAAGCAATTCGCAGGAAAGTATATAAATATTTAAAAACAGTTTGTCTTGGATATTTTTATGTCACAAACTGTTTAAATGTCCTTGTCCGTAACTTAAGCTTGCACGAATTTAAATACATACAAAAACAAATGTTATTGCACATGCAAAGGTGATAGGTTTGGTGCCAGTTGAAATTTCTCTAAAAGAAAGGGTTGTGACAAATTGCAGTTTTCATATTGATTTAATTAGCTATCTATTGCACTGTATTCGGCCTTCTTGAATCCCAATTCAGAAATATAAAGCCACATGTGTTCCAACTTAATGCAATTCAGATTGTATTGAAGGGAAACGTCGACATGCCGATTACCCTATCCTAGAATCTAGATGATTGTTATTGCTCTAGAGGCGAATTATCAGCCCTAGAATACAGAATGTGAAGTGCTTTTATCGTTTATATAGATAAAACTTGGGCCTCGTTCTCTTGTCTTTCTTAAAATGAGTCAACATTCAGTTGGGATGGTATCAGGTAATGGCGTTTTGTTAAGTGAATCTGATCTATGATGAAAAGTGAGGTGTTTCCGTAGAAACAGTAGAAACGCTATTTATCTATGTCATTTGTATCACATTCTGAAAATAGAAATAGATTCATACTAAAAAATAACAAAATAAAAGATTTTAAAATGAAAAAGACAAACATAAACGATAAGTTCTAATTGACAATGGTTTCTTGGTCAGAGAGCTAGATGCTAATTAAAAATGTGGATTTATAGACTGATGCATACTAATTGGTGCAGTTCGTGACACGTACAATTGTTAGATTTCATATTAGCAATTAATATCAGATTATATGAATGCTTGATTTTCTTGTTCTTCTTTATGTAAAGTACTTATTCTCCAGACAAAAAGAACAACGTATTGACGTGAATGGTTTATATAAGACGTATTGCAGTGAATGGTTTATATAAGACGTATTGCAGTGTATGGTTTATATAAGATTTATTGCAGTGTATGGTTTATATAAGACGTATTGCAGTGTATGGTTTATATAAGACGTATTGCAGTGAATGGTTTATATACGACGTATTGCAGTGTATGGTTTATATAAGACGTATTGCAGTGAATGGTTTATATAAGACGTATTGCAGTGAATGGCTTATATAAGACGTATTGCAGTGTATGGTTTATATAAGACGTATTGCAGTGTATGGTTTATATAAGATTTATTGCAGTGTATGGTTTATTTAAGAAATCTACAATCACATTTTGTCATAAATTGTAATGCACTGGAGTCTGCAACTCATCTTCTTTGCCATTAAATTGCAAGAAAATTGGATGAAAACAAAAATTAGACAATGCCTATATTTTAATCATTAAAGTTAGCTTTTTCTTCAAATATTGCAAGACCATTATATATGGAACTTGAATGCAAGTATTTGTTTTAACTGGGATTGAATTTTGTTATTCCAATTTAACATATTTAAAAAAGAAAACAAATTGGCAACTGTCTATGTATGTACTAAAAAAAAAGAACTGCATGCTACTGGCCTTTTCATTAAAGGGAGCATTAAGGCACCATATATGCATGTATGTATGTATGTATGTATGTATGTATGTATGTATGTATGTATGTATGTATGTATGTATGTATGTATGTATGTATGTATGTATGTATGTATGTATGTATGTATGTATGTATGTATGTATGTATGTATGTATGTATGTATGTATGTATGTATGTACGCATGTATGAATGTATGTATGTATGTATGTATGTATGTATGTATGTATGTATGTATGTATGTATGTATGTATGTATGTTTCTATGTATGTATGTATCTATGTATGTATGTACGTATGTACGTATGTATGTCTGTACCTACCTATGTATTTACCTACCTCTCTATCTCTTATTGTCTATAAACCTACCTCTGTGGCTTATCCATTTGTTCGGCATAATGCATCGTTTGTAGTGTAACATTTTTGATGAAGAAAACTAATGTCTACATTTGTTTATTTTAACTGATAAACATCTGACACAATTAGGGAGAGAGTAAAGAATGTAGAGATTTGCTATTTAGCTGCATATTTCTAATTTATATAGCTAACCTTTTCTTTTTTGATATTCCCCCCCCCCCCCCCGTAAATTGTCCTTTGGTGATCACTCAAAATTTCAAAAATGAAAGTCGGAATATTGTGATAAACACATAGATTTAATGCTCCATAATTCGGTGTCGGAAAAAAGCGTCTTTTGTTCAATCATCGTTTTGGCATTGTTGTTTAAAATCGAACTGAACACGAAACTTAACTTTCTGCTACTTTTTGTAGTTCCATTATTGGTTCTACAAACATTTATTTATTCTGCTTTATTCATGCTGCTGAAATATAAGGATGTTTGTTTGGTTTTGTGGGTTTAACGCCGTTTTTCAGCACATGGCGGCCAGTATATTTGGCAGATTAAGCTTTCTTACATACCCACGATGGCCGAGCAGAAACTGGAACCCACGCGGACATAGGTGAGATGTGATTCATCTGTAAAGGCGAGCGCCTTACACCACTCAGCCACCTGGGGCCCGGAAAATAAGGAGAATTATATATATTTTTGAACCTGTAGAAAATATCATAGAGTATTTTTGTATCTTTAACGTTTAATTCTCAGATGTTAATGTTAATATTGGTCGAGGGTTAATACGAGGTATCACCTGAACACTTTTGTATCCTAAAATGTATATCCTATCAGACAATATGTATGAAAAATAAATGTGTCATACCTTATTTAAAAAAGATTAAACTGGGACACGTGACATTCTCTTTAATATATACAATGTTCAGATACGCTAGCTTTTCTCGCCTCACTTTGCAGAATAAATTCATCTCACCTATTTACATCATGGACAGATGAATTCAAATACTTTCAGCATACTATGCAATCAGTATGTTATTTTATTTGTAATATATCAACAGTATACTCTTGTTATAACACAAATATAATCTTAATGTACAAATTGTACCGAGCTACAAAAGAATATAATATTCGGCACCGTATCCATGGTGATTATTTCAAATAGAAAATATGGTTGTTGGTCACATTCCCTGCGGTAGGAGTGTCATGGACTAAGCTGAATCATTTATGTAAAATTTTATCTAAGCACTTACCGTTTGTACTCGCTTATAAGTTCGGTCAAACTGCAAACAACATACACTTGATAAACTGTCGCATAATGTGCCGGTAGATTAGGATCTATGTTCTTAGTTTTACTGATTACCATCTGCCAGCGTATTGTGCGACGGCATATCTGTGTCTATACAGTTTGCAGTTGGATTCTACTTTTAAGCAAATACATACTGTACCTGTACTTCAAACGTGTCAGAAACGCTTTAAAAGTATTAAGTTTCTTTTGTTGATGCCGAACTATTTCTATCGACTAAACAAATAACGATTTGTATCGATTAAACAAGCAAAGTGCTGAAAGTGCCATTAAAACCAATCAGAAAGCCAACATTTTGTGGTTTAAAGCAGTAAAATAAAAAATAGGCAAAATGACGGGAGAAAGTTTGCTGCATTTTATGTTGAAAAGGATAGGGGCTATTGGTCACACATGCTGGTATGAAGCTTTATTAACGGTTTTATGAACACCCTGAGTTTACGTTTTTTCTCAGAGTTTGATAGTAAATTATTTTTTTTGTTCTTAATTTTGACCATTAATGCACACAGTTTGATTAATAATTTAAGACCCATTAGCATTTGCCAGACATTTTTGACTATTTAACACCCATTAGCATTTGCCAGACATTTTGACTATTTAACACCCATTAGCATTTGCCAGACATTTTTGACTATGTGGGGAACAAAAGTACATTCTTTCAAAGCTTCATGTTAAACTACGCAAGAATTATGAATCAGCCAAACATTCGATAACCCTTTATCTTTTAGCAAGAATTATGAATCAGCCAAACATTCGATAACCCTTTATCTTTTAGCAAGAATTATGAATCAGCCAAACATTCAATAACCCTTTATCTTTTAGCAAGCATTATGAATCAGCCAAACATTCGATAACCCTTTATCTTTTAGCAAGCATTATGAATCAGCCAAACATTCGATAACCCTTTATCTTTTAGCAAGAATTATGAATCTGCCAAACATTCGATAACCCTTTATCTTTTAGCAAGAATTATGAATCTGCCAAACATTCGATAACCCTTTATCTTTTAGCAAGAATTATGAATCTGCCAAACATTCGATAACCCTTTATCTTTTAGCAAGAATTATGAATCTGCCAAACATTCGATAACCCTTTATCTTTTAGCAAGAATTATGAATCTGCCAAACATTCGATAACCCTTTATCTTTTAGCAAGAATTATGAATCTGCCAAACATTCGATAACCCTTTATCTTTTAGCAAGAATTATGAATCTGCCAAACATTCGATAACCCTTTATCTTTTAGCAAGAATTATGAATCTGCCAAACATTCGATAACCCTTTATCTTTTAGCAAGAATTATGAATCTGCCAAACATTCGATAACCCTTTATCTTTTAGCAAGAATTATGAATCTGCCAAACATTCGATAACCCTTTATCTTTTAGCAAGAATTATGAATCTGCCAAACATTCGATAACCCTTTATCTTTTAGTGTCACACTTTTCTCAGAGTCTAGTTGTTATTGCGTACTTTGTTGCATGCTATTTTATTAAATATGAACAGAATACAACTTGAGAATCGTAGGGAAAAATAACCTTAAAAACAGGAAACATAATAGGTTTAGATTTGTTGCCTTTTTTCAATTTAAACATGTACACATTTCTAAAATATTTTACAAATGTCGTTTTCACAATACATTTTATTTAATACAAATATAATATGCTTATAATAATCTTCATATTTATGTAATAGAAAACACTAGTAATGTGATTCAAACATATTTCCTCAGTCTTTGCTCTGATAATTACATAATTCAAATTTTAATAATATATTTAATATGTAATCCATCCGACCTAACACCGAAATACAAGAGTTATCCACTCATTCAATTCTTGATTTCATGTTTCTCTTCCATTAAATTAACACAAAAGGGCAGTTTCAACATTAACTTGTTAACACGTGATCATGTGTAGTTATCGTTGACATATTCCATACTCCTGGAATCTTGAAAATAGCACAGGGCAAGCAGTTATATATGTATTGATTTCATGTTTCTATAATCTAGGAAACTTTAGAAGTATAGACAGAAGGTAGTTGTTTACGCCGCTGATACTGCTTATAGCTATTTTAGACCCCACCTGTTTAAAAGTCACGGAAACTTGATGGGTTGTATCAAAATAAGACAAATGGGCCGAGATAATGTTTATAAAATCTTGCGAAATGGTTTAGATAGATTACATGATATGCAACAACCCCTACTGTGAATGTTGGCTCTGGATCACAGAAACCTTGTGTTTAGTATTCTGAATAGAAAGAAAAACGTTTTAAGATAGCGGATAGACATAGTTCTCAATATAAGTCAAGGTCAGCAGTCATTAAACAACATCTCTGAGTGGTCATTTTCTCATCGCTGTGTAAAATGTCTAACTATAGTAAGGCATCGTTTTAGGCAAAATGACCAATTTATAGGTTGCAGGATTTTGTAATTTGACCCAATTGTTTTGCGTTACGTCCCCTGGGAAAAGTCTCTAATAGCAATGAGTTCGATCAGTTTCTGAGCATTAAACAAGGAAACTTAACGTTTCTATCATGAATGTTTTTATTGAAATTCACTATTGAACTTTCAAATAATTGTTATGTAATAATATTTTGTTAATTTTTGTTTCTTTAATTTATCTATAACTAATGCAATACAATCTCTTTAAAAGAAAATGTTCACCATAAATATTATAATTGGATCAGTTGTCAATGTTGAATTTTAGGCATATAACTGCTTCCGATTCAGTAGAAAGAGAGAGAGATTTTTCTCTGGGTTAAGCACAGTGGATAAATTCAGTACGTTATATAGCCACAAAAGAATCAAATGGAACGGACATGGGGTGGTGGAGATTCTTTTAGTCCAGCGGGAAAAAAAATCTGTAATTTTTTGGCAATCAGTAATCAAAATGTGTCGTATTTATTATTATTATTAGTAGTAGTAGTAGTAGTAGCAGTAATATCTGAGTTTACTGAGGAACTTTTGTTTGAGTCATGTTTATTATCATTTCTGTATTAGCATATTTCAACTCGTATGAAAACAAACAGTCACACATCCGTTGTATGTATTATGCTTGACACGGATTTTCGTCAAAACCCCGTAGTGCATATTATGCATGAAGATGACACGGCATTTTCATCGTACCCCATTGTGTGTATAATGCATGACACGGCATTTTCATCATATCCCATTGTGTGTATTACACATGACACGGCATTTTCATCATAACCCATTGTGTGTATTACGCATGACACGGTATTTTCATCATACCCCATTGTGTGTATTACGCATGACACGGCATTTTCATCATACCCAATTGTGTGTATTACGCATGACACGGCATTTTCATCAAACCCCGTTGTGTGTATTATGCATGACACGGCATTTTCATAAAACCCCGTTGTGTGTATTATCGATGACACGGCATTTTCATAAAACCCCGTTGTGTGTATTATGCATGACACAGCATTTTCGTCAAAACCCCTTAGTGCATATTATGCATGACACGGTATTGTTTGCCAAAACCCCGTTTTGTGTATTATGCATGAAGATGATTCTGCATTTTCATCAAAACCCTGTTGTGTGTATTATGCATGACACGGCATTTTCACCAAACCCCGTAGTGCATATTATACATGAAGATGACACAGCATTTTCGTCAAAATCCCGTTGTGTGTATAATGCATGACACGGCATTGTCGTCAAAGCCCAGTAGTGCATATTTTATGCCTGAAAATGACATGGCACTTTTATCAAAACCCTGTTGTTGTGTATTATGCATGATACGACATTTTCATCAAACCCCGTAGTGCACATTGTACACGAAGATGACATGGCATTTTCATCAAAACCCGAAGTATGTATCATGGATGATGATGACACGACATTTTTATCAAAACCCTGTTGTGTTTGTTATGCATGAAGATGACACGGCATTTTCATCAAACCCCGAAGTGTGAATTATGCAAGAAGATGACATGGCATTTTCATCAAACCCTGAAGTGTGAATTATTCAAGTAGATGACATGGCATTTTCATCAAACCTGATTCGTATAGACGAGAAGCTCCATGTGCCCATTTGTTTTGTTCCTTACAACGTTTTTTTAGTGTAACTTCTGCTTCCAAAAAGTTTAATAATAAGCTCACTTGCAGTAGGAATGGATAATGACGATGTTATCCATGAAAACGTCTTCGTTTTTGACAGTCGTTAATGACTTTCTTGCTAGTCGTTGCATACCGCCATGTCTTATTTTGTTATATCTTTCACATCTTAGTTCCTTTCTAATCAAACAGACGACTTCAAGCCAAACTTGAAAGCAAATGAAAGTAGAGGAATATTGTACAAGGCACCATAATAGAAGAGCTACAAAAATTACACCTATATTCCCATAATAAATTAAATATTTTACGTTCATGCCTATTTTCATTCTTTGCGATCAAGTTTAATAAAGAAAGACCATTGTATCAAAGTTAAGAAGCAAAATAAATAAGTCGTACAAACGATGAATACAGATGAGCTTGTCTTTCTACCTTACATTAATATTTTATAAGTATCTATCGGGCGGAAGCCATTACATTGTTATTCAGGCTACTTAAAACATAATATGCTCGTCGCCATCACATTAACATGCACTTAATATGTTCAGGCCTCACAGTAAGATATTAGGAGCACTTAAAAGCTTTAAAATAATGATTCGATACTTCGATCAATGTTTAAGGTAAAAGGTTCTGCTTGTGATACGCCGGTGTTATTGAACGAAAAATGTGCAAAACATTCGGCAGTCACCGAAGTTTTTCCTTTTAGTACTCTTGGAAGGGAAAATTTACGACTTTCTCTATGCACAGGATATCGCCATATTGCTAAGCCTTTTATCTGTAAAAATAACAACAGTCCCTGCAGATGCCGTTGCAACTCCATTCCGGTTATGCGACAAGCTGACAATCGGGTTGAAAGTGACTCGAAGTTTTGGTTGACGTTGGTGCGTTTGGATATCATTTGATTTTATATTAAAAAGTACACTTCCAAGCAGTATATAGGATTATTTTGATATAAGACCGTGTGTTGACCTAATGAATCAGTATCGTATTCATCTTGTCCTAGTGAAAAGCGGTAGGTTCTCGGAGTAGGCTGCACAGTTTTGACAGCTTCTTAACAACTTCCTCGTGTATCTTCACTGCCTCAGTTTCATTTTCTTTGCTTGCTAGACAGTTTAATGTCGCTTTTGAGTGAGATTTGTTTAATTAGTGGTGGTGGTGGTGAGTATTGCAGAGATGAAGTGGTATTGACTCACATGCCTGACTCCCGAATACCTTCTGAAGGATGAACCAAGACCAGAGTGCACACCCTGCCCGTGTCCTATGACAGTGGAACACATTCTTCACTAGTGTATCGACTTCCACATTGTGTCATAGAATTTTGTTTTTATTTTAAAATTGTATGCAAACTAAATTAAGGAACGTTATGATGATGTACTCCAGAGCGAGTCTTGGACTCTTTGATGAAATGCGGTTTAAATAAAATATGTTGACTCTATATTGTAAGGATTTTGAATTTTTTAGCTTTATTTTTTATTTGTATACATTTTAAAGACTTTTAGCATTTATACATTTTATAGACTTAGTCCTTCATGTTTACGATTAGTTGAAAGTGTTTATCTTCCTAAAGCTTCTTTGTGCAATTCATTAAATTTACATTTTTAGAACATTTCTTTTAATATTTACATTGTAGCCATTATTGGACTGACGTGCCGTTAAACGCTAATATAAAACATACTGTGTTTTCAACGCTTCCAAAATAGACATTATTTTAACAGAGAATCAGTATGCCAATGTATCGACTATAAACTGAACGTGTCCTAGTGACTATAGATCAAAATGTTGGAAATGAATCGGCCTGTGGCCTAGTGACTATCGACCCAAATGTTGGAAATGAGTCGGCCTGTGGCCTAGTGACTGTCGACCCAAATGTTAGAAATTAAACGGCCTGCTTAGTAGATCTGAATAAAAGTTTTGTTTATATTTCTATTCTATTAGTATATTCGTTCCAGACACTTATGAGAATATGAGTTCGTTTTTCTCTAGTTTAAATATGAATGTTAAGGCAAATGACAAAGGAACCTGAATGTGACAGCAGGAAGTATAGCATGTTTTCATACACTTTCATTTGATGAACATTTAAAATTCAATAACAATTAACTTAGTTTTCGTTTGTTTGTTTCTGATCTTGCATTTATATTTTTCATTCTGTTTGCAAAATTAGCTAAAAAGCTTTCTGAATATATAAATCGATTATGATGCGGATTTTGTTTTGTAAGTGGTTTGTGAGTTAATTGTAAATCGCTAGGCTCTTGTGGAATGAGTTCAGCTGTTCTATGAAAATTATAACTGAAGATTTATATCTATAGCTACAGATGTTCGTGTCAGTTTAACAGGATTTAAATTATAATTATCGATTCCGATGCTTAACTTCAGTAATATTATCTTTCTAGAACTTGGTTGAAGGTAATGAATTAGACATACCGATAAAAGCCGCTTCTCACATTATGTATTCACTGAACATCAGATTGAAATTTAAGTAGAAAGCTGCATTTACATTAACATTTCTATCAGAAGAAAATTGATAATAGGAAGGCATGGACATGTTTTTGAGGAATATAGGCTGTCGGGTTCAGTTATCAAGAGATAACACACCAGTCACTATTAGGAGTGTGGCACCTGCATATTAGTTGGCTTCATTTGTTTATAACAGTTCCGTATGGTTGCAGATTGCATACTCAAGATCTATAAGCAATTATTTTGTACACACACGTTTACAGTAATGTGAAAATGTACATTTATCCTACCAATACATCGGCTGTACTTGAAATATTTGTATTTCCTATTTTGCATTATGTCGGTTGTAACCTTTAAAAATCAGTGCATTCGTCTTTTCTCATGTGTCGAAATCCATTGGCCCGACTATGCCATGTCGAGTTCTTTACCTAGTTTATCCAGGCATGCAAAATGATAAAACAAAAGTTCATTATCATGGTAAACGCTAAATAAATTATGTTTTTCTCATTCCTTATTGTTTAGGATATCTCTTAGGACTGGTAAATTGGTGTTATCTGTCCTAATTAATGAAGGTAGCGAAAGTCGAGATAGAATAGTCAAAGTACCATAAGGCATCTATACAGTTGACTAATCAATTACCATTTGCATACCTCCACATACTTACAACTTACTCCACTTAATTACCACCTTATGTCAGTTAATTATTGTTTATTCGAAATTCCAGTGGAAATCTAGCCAGTTTGGCCTCAGGCAACGTGTGAAGCATTATTTAATGATGACTATTGTGCTTAGTTTGTCTGACAAAGAAGATGCATGCCGCCGCAGTCGATAGACATCTAGACAGTCTTCGCCATGCAACGTCTAAATTCAGTTGGTAATATCTTCTTGTTTCACATCCAATTTACCTGAACTCTTACTTTGAAACGAAAGCGTTCCTTTTCTAAAGTGGTACAATGCTAAAACAAGAAAGAAAGAAGCAAAACACGAGTTTTATACATGCTGCTATAGTCATGAGTAGGCGTGGTTTTCTCAGCTGTGGCGATAAGTCAGTTATAAGTAGGCCGTCATTCTCTTACATAATCGTTATACGTAGATGTCAAATGTTTGCCTCAGATTTTGAATATTTGTTCAAAGTTAGCCCTGACAAACACAAGCTTCTAAAGCTCTTCCAATGGAATAGAAATCGTATAATTCGTTAAACATTTCATTAAAAATATATTTTAGTATCATTTTGTAAGAAAAACAGCAATTTCCAGTAAAGATGGACATTTCAGTTTCAAGACCTTAATATTCATCCGCAACCCTTTAAGGAAAACAATCGTAATCCGCTGAAATCAATATAGGACAGGACATCAATTCGTTTTCTTGCTAAATGCATAAAATTGAAATCTCAACGTATCAATATTGTTCTGATTTTTTAAATAATTCTTTTCATAGCCAGTGATGTTTGTAATGATATTCAATGATAAAATGACCACCCTTCTTTTACTATGCTTGATGCCAGTTGTGAAGTACACCTAACCCCAACCAAAAAATGAGGGAATATTTTGTTTGAGTACACGCGGCATAACAAACATTACGTTGCTCTATTAGGATAATTCAAGGCAATTTATCATTTATGTTTATTAAACTTTATTGTGACAATTCCCATGTATGTTACTTTTAGGTCTTCACGGACACTATAAAGACTTTATTGCGTGTTGAGCTAGATTATGACATTAGTCAAACCTTGAGCAGATGGTAGTTCATATTATTTCATCTGCCATTGATTAAGCCTTTATATATGTAAAACTGCTCTAAAAGTATATGTATATATATATATATATATATATATATATATATATATATATATATATATATATATAAAGAGAGAGAGAGAGAGATGGATGGATGGATGCATATTGGTGAATTGTAATTTGCCAGGATAATGTAGGATGTTATCCTACATTTTAATAGTTGTACTCTTTAGTGAGTGCATTCAATACATTTCCATCATTATGCCATTCACATGTTAAATTGTCAATTGTGCCATTACTATATTAAATTCCCGTTTGGCTCTAGAAATATTTTACCCTGTTTCACATGGGAGTCCTGTTTTGGTCGATTTCACCGCACTATGTTACTTATAACTGATGTAATAAAGCCCGCTGCACTCTAGAATAACATGTGAATTTATTTAAGGGAAATAACACTGAAATATTATTCCGAATTTAACATCATGAAGTTTTCTTCTAATTAACAAAATAGTGTGTGTACAGTTAGGGTCCTTAAGGTCTGTTTCAGAATAGTTTAATATATCAGAAGAACGACTGAATAAATATTGTGTGTCATTTTATCGTTTTTATCGTATATTGTTCGCAATGGACTTGATGAAAATGCCGTGTCATCTTCATACATAATATGCAATACTGAGATTTGACAAAAATGCCCTGTCAAGCGTAATACACACAACGGATGTGTGACTGTTTTCATACGGCAATGTTAAGCATACGAGTTGACATATGCTAATACATATATATGGTGTGCGAAAGGTTCTATTTATGCTGATAGGTATTTGTGAAAAAAATATTTAAAGAAACACTGTCAAAATATCATTTGTTGTAGTTTTGCGTCAATTGGAAATTATTATATTGGGGCAACTTTACTTTTACTGCAGATGAAAGTTGACTTATGTAGCAATGCCCAAGACTCATTCAATATGCTTTGAAGATATATTGTTTAAAGAAGATAATATGATGCATTTTTTTCATGCAATATTTGGGTCATTATTGCATGACTGGACTTTTAAGCGTAAGAGAAGATAACAATACTGTTACAAGTGTACGAATTCCGGTTTCATTTTATTTTTCACCATGATTTCTCTTACACGTCAATTCAAATAAAACATAATTACCACTCACAATAAAGTTTTTGATATTAAAAAGCGTTGAATCATGCAAAATATTATTGAGAAATTTGCGCTGTATAAAACTGTTAAATATTTTCTGACTGCCCAATGAATAATTAATGAAATAATTTATGCAATTTGTGTTCGCCAACAAATGAAAATTAAAATCAGCTCTGAGACTTTATTTAATAACAATAGTGCTCATTTTTTCTTCAATTTCTCCTTTATTTGCAAACACTTTACTTTCAAATTAAATTTCACATCACATTTAAGTTGATTGAGTTCCTCAATTAATTGTGTGATCAGTTGTTGTTCAAAACATGAAAAAATGAAAGTAGGACGCATGACGGAATATATCATAATAGTCATGTGTCACTGCAAGCAACACTCTCTTTCTTTAACTCCCCCCCCCCAATTTTTTTTATAGTGATTAACATAAAACGACATTATGGCACATCTTGGAACTCATATTTTGATCAATACAGTGAGGAGGAATGTGTGTGTGGGGGGGGGGAGGGGGAGGAGAGGGGGAGGGGTAACATACCACGAGTTTTGGCTAAGCAACGATTTCACCCTTGCTTCCGAGTCGCCTGGCACCCCACGATGGCGGTCATAACCACCTAGCCAATATAGTGTTAAGGTATATATAAAAATGATGGTACCAATAAGCGTTTTTGGATACTACTGGGAAGCATTGAAAGGTGTGGCAGAAGTTGCATCAATACATTTTGTTACATTAACGCGCAGAGGATTCGCATAGCAGTAGGCACGTACGCTTGTACCGAGTGCAGGGTAGGAGTGAAGGCCAAAAATGGGGTAGGAGTGAAGGCCAAAAACGCCTGCTGTGTGCATTGCGTGGGTAAAACCGTGCAAATGAGGAAGATAAAGTAAGGGAACAAAGGAAATATTATCTACGAGGAATTTCGGCGTCTGGCTGATATCGAGTGGTAACTTTTCAAGGGTAATCATATTTTATTCAGAAAAGTATAGGTGTTACTTATATACATCAACAATACCTAGCAAAAGCCAACAAGGCAAGGGCGTTACCCAGAGAATATGAAAACTAACAAAAGAAACCATGCCATTATCTTCTAGAAGTCGCGAAACGTTGAGGTTACTGGAGGAGCAAGGTGGCAGATTGAAGGTAGCTTATGCAGCGATTGAAAAATATAAGGAAGATGTTCGGAAAGGAGATAAAGGAGCGGAAAGCAGAGGGAGGGCGTTTGTACGAGAGCTGCGAGCAAAAAAGGAGAAAAAGTAATTTGCCCGAATAAGGGCTATCGAGCATTAGGAGACTGAAATTCCATTTGACCTCGACAAGGCAGCGCCGCATCCCGCGCCTATTCTCAGAAGCTTCGACGCGGATTGGTACCGCAGTTTCATCGAAGCCAAGCACTAGTTCAAGCTGACGGCGGAGCGCACGTGTTTAACACATATTGTGTTGAAATGGACGACACATTTGGTGTGAAAACCTTGACATTATGGATGGCTCCAAGGAAACACTAGATCTTGGACAGCAAAATGCACGACGAGTGCGCAGCCTCTATCCTTTATCTTCTTCCAGTAGGCAAAGAATACTCTATTCGAATAAAGTTTCTTGGTTACGGCCAAAAGTAAGAATGGACCGTGATGGACAAGTTCGATCCAGAGATGGCAGAAGCGCGCAGGGGACGAACAATGACACAATAATGCCTGAAACAAGGTCTGGGGTTCCCACTGGTGTTTACAGACCATACTATGAAAGCTAAATCCCTAGCTTGTGTCGTGCTGGCAGATGGGAGATGTCTTAGAACTCAAGAAAAATACGCGCAGATAGCCAGGATCTGCAGTAAATACACAGATAACCCGCGGAGAAAGCGGCCAAAGTCTTTAGCGAAGCCTCCGCGGCGGCTACAGTAGTGAAAGAAAGAAACGGCTGGAACCTTACCTCTGCAGCCATGCTGAACGACTCTCTGTGGGCATGCGTTGATTTGGGGCGTGGCGGGCTCTGGAATGATCCATATGGCTACAACGTTAGTGAGAAGATAAGTCTTGACATGACTCCCTGCTATCCGAGTAGCTTTCTGGATATGAAGGAGTGCGCCCCGTACTTTAAACGGTTTGACCATCTTTGTCATGAAATGACACGTGTGGCTGTTAACGGGCAGCTTCTGGAAAAGGACCTGACGGTATTCTGACAGCTGAGGAGTGGGCTCTTGCACCAAGCTGCCATCCAGTTATCCCTGCATGGTTTGATCGCCACTTTAGTACGCCAGCAAAATAAAAGAGGCTTCCCGCAAGGATCGTGGCTTGGCTCCAATCGCGCTGCTGCGATTTATGACTGATAGTGGTGTTTTCACGTACCTCGAGGTGGCCGAGGCTATCACCGCATACAAGAAGCAGACATAGGTCTGGCTGTCAGAGGACAGCGAAACAGGCCGAATTATAATTGGCAAGTCCACAGCTGGCAGTGCAAACAATTCGAAGCGTATGACACGAAGGCTAGTCACCGACCCGTGGAATTGGAATTCCACGTGCGCACCTGCCGTGAGACCAACTCGTTAGTCTTTTTATGGGAAGGCTCCGCTGGGGCACGTCATCACTTGCTACGATGCCTTGCAGCCGCAGTACACGCATCTCCGCGCGTCCATGCTAGGATGCGTGGGCATCAGCCTTATCGGCATGCTGCAGAGGTTTCCCACCGACGCTATGCGGGTTGCTAGAGACTCTATTTATATCAAACCCGAGTATTTTGTCAGGTTAAACGGCGTTCTAGCCTACTATGCTGTGGAGCCCTTATGCATTGACTGCGCCGCTTTCGAGTACGAGATCCACAACGCCGTATCTGAGAGAAGCAAAGGAAACAGTGGCGTGTAAAGGAAGAGAAGCTCCTTGTCCCCAACAACAGCACATAATGGACTCCAGAACGCATGGGACACAAATTCATTCCACAGGTCATCATTTAGAACGAGCTCTGCACAGGCCCTAACTGCATCCTTGAGATTGTCATCGAGTGACTTGAACAGCGGGGCGTCGAGGTTATTTGCTGTGACAATCAGGGTCAGCTAACGCCCATAAACGGAAAGCCGCGGCATGACTAGCCGTAAGAGCTTGCGGAACGCGATAGTTACTACGAAGAGGTGGAGAAAGACCACCTCGCAAGGGACGAGGTTCTTAAACGTCTACAAAAGATGATGCGCTTTAATTCTGATAAGGTCAAGTGTCAGTAAACGCGATAGGCCCTTCCCGCCTGTAGCGATTGGAGTTCCTTTCTGAAGCAGTTGGAGGCCTCCGACACGCTCATGGTTACCCGCTTAGCAGTGCAGGACAGGGCTGAGCAACTTTTGTTTGAGCGACATAAAAAGCACTTTCCAGACAGGTTGGTTCCACTTCTGTGCCACTCATAGGATACCTGTGGGCCAAATATTTTTGTTACCGTCTGACGGGCAAAGGAAGAACGAAAGCTTGTGAAGAACGACATCGTGGACTTGACCATTGCAGCAGCCTAGCAGGCCATAAAGGACCAGGATTGGCGCCTTGGCTATGCCAACAATATGCACAAATCACAGGGGCTTACCATTGAAAACCCATGCAAGGCATGGATTGTCGACGATCACTTTTAATGGTCCAATCTCGCGTATCTGTCCCGTATGGAATACCTGTCTCAACTTGAGAGTGTCGCTGCGCCAAGGTAAGGCATGCGCCTACCGAGCAAGAAATCCTTCAGGTTATCAGGAAAAAGCTTGTTGCATATACGCAGCGGGACATGTCCAGTGGTCACGTTGTAACCCGCGAAGAATTCCTCAAGGTCGATGACGGGCTCCACCTCATAGAACAGCAAAATAAACACTGTGCCACTTGCAAAATCAAACTACTCTGTAGTTCAGTGTGGACCGCCCGGACAACGCCAAGGATAACTCGAAGGGCAATGTTAGGTTGACCTTTTATGGAGTGCAACCGCAAGAGGGAACTGCGCCGCTTTGTCTCGCATCGCAGCAAGATTGTAGTTTCGACTCAGCGACGTGTAAGGACCAGGTCAGGTGGTAATTGCGTGTCACAACCTGCAGCTCTTCACGCACAAACGCGCGTTTAGGCCCTGTATCGAATTTGCCGTTGTTTACAGCAAGATAATATAGTACAGGATTATAGACCTAGCCTGTGGACCTGTAAGGGCTACACAGTATCGTCAGCTTAACGTTGTTCTCTTTCGGTTTATATAGGTACCGCACTATGATGTCTGAGGGCAGGCGTTTCTCCTCCAGACATACGTAGCACGAATGGCACCACGAGGCGTCTTGCCTGTGAGCCACGTTACCTCACTGTTTAGGCAGTCACAACGTCACTCACTCAGTGCTACGCTTTGCATTTTCGCATTCGACTGCAAACAGCACCTCCTCTGCGTACTGAAGCCCTAACAGCCGCGCGGCTAGAGTACAGTTGAACCTCTCCATACCCTGCACTCGGTGGATGCCGTCATCGCCCCGCGTCACCTGCACATTGTGCTTAGCCAGGAGATTCAACAAACTCCCTGCTGGGGTAAACCTGCAGCAGTTTGGACCATTTCAGCAGCCCCGGCTTGTAAAGACGTTGCAACGAGTGGGTGACTTTGGAAGCTTACTTTTGTGGTCAAGGGACCGCCCTCCTTGTAACGACTGGAAACATCAACCACGGTCAATGTATACTTTTATGGTGCTGGCAGCGGCCCACGTTTTTGTCACTGTCGTGCGGCAAAACAAGAAGTGACCTGATTCACCTCATTAAGGGCCGAAACATTTAATTGCGGCCGCGGAAATGGCTCGGTGCTCGTGGGTAAATCTGCAACATGGCCTGCTTTTGAGCCACACCATGGTAAGATCTTGTAAGACTTTAGCGGTGCAAATGAGCCGCTCTAATTTGTCAGAGCAAAGAAAAAAAAAGTCATGATTGCATTTGCGTGCTAGCACTAAAAATATTTTATAAGTGCTTGTAAGCCCACTACGGTGAGGCCCCCAATAATACACATCAGCTCATATTTTTGCAGCTCAGACGATGGTGTTCAGAAGTCAGAAAGCTTGAGTTCATCGCCAAGCATGCCGTCCAGGCTACCAACAGAAGGTTTCTTTGCTCTCTAAGTAGATACTAGCTAGACCTCGCGTTCGGCTTCGCTAGCGTCTAGATAAACGTTTCCAGCAAGATGTTGGCCAAGGTTATCGCTCCTTGCGTTAGTACTCGCCCTGCGCAACTAGGAGCTGTTCCACTGCCTTATCCTGGCGGATGCCTTCTTCATCGATCCCTTTTTTATCTATGTGAGAGAATAGGTAGTTTGAGTCAGTGAATGCAATGGCGTTAACTTATCATGTCCTGTGTCCAAATGGGAGAGCGCTGCGGTGGTAACGGCCTTTGCTGTGTCCTCAAAGTCTAGGCGGCCAAGGTCAGCCTGTATCAATCTTAACAAGTGTTTGGCAATCATCGTATTCCCAACCTCAAGGTCGCCCAGGACGTGTACCTTTTGCTAATGCAGTCACTTCCAAGGCTACTATTCCATATAAAAATTGTCGGTCGTGTGTCTCATAGTGGTTGCTGGTACTTGCAGGCACGCTGTGCTATTTAAGCGTGCGTGTGGTATTTGTCGTTCCGTGCTGTCCCGACTGTCCACTGCTTTTTGCAGTTGCTACAACTGTGATCCGCGCTTTAAGACGTACACGAGGCCAGACGCCAAAGCTAGGTAGACCCATGTAACATAATATAGCATCCTGCTATCTTGCTCTTGTGCTGTGCTTGCAGTCGTTTCGTGCTGTTCGTTTGCGTGGTTCCGACTGAGCGGCGTTAGCGTCAGCGTGTTGTTGTCTGTTTTTGTTTGCGTGTTATTTCAGCCCGGCGTTGTTTCATCATAACAGCAATTTTTCATTTATTTATTTTTTTACCGGCGGTAACTCTCCCTGGGCTTTTAACCTTAATGACCTGCATCGCTTCCTGCTGCACTTGTGCAAGTTCCGACTTTGGTTCCGACATCGGTACCGTTTGCATTTGTGTGGGTTCTGACTTCGCTTCCGAAGTCGCACTCAACGTCTTTGAAAAGGATACATTTTGACTCTGCAATGTTTCAACATGCCTGTAGGTTATCATGGCAGCTGCAATTGGCGCTAGTTATGGGCAGTACCTAAATTAGAGGTGGCTGTTGATGCTCGTTGAAGAGGCCTAGATCAGCGGATTTTCTCATAAATCCATCGCAAGGTGCTCGCGGCCCGTCTGTGGTCAAAAAGTGGCTAACCACGGCTGTGTACAGGCCAAGCAGAGACGACCCAAGCTAAGTTGTCATTTTAGCCCCTAGTTGCGTCTAGTATAGTGTAAGGTATAGATGTTTGAAACCTCTTCATCGCTCATCGCCTTGAGGCCCACCAACGTAAGATGTCGATCTGTGTATTAGTTTGCCTCTACAGAAGCCACTAGCTCAGACACTCAGTCACGCTGATGTGGTGGCGTTCCGCCGGTCCCAACAGTTCCCGTCTTTCCTTCTGCTCCAGTTGTGCAGGCCGGTGTTGTGTCAGAAGCTGCTGTTCCGGCATCTGCTGGCTTGGCTTTCAGCCCATGTAGAATCTCCACAATACTAAGGTCACTAATATCTTCTGCTTTGGCTCTTATGAAGCTTTGAATATGTCCCTAAATGAGTCTTAATATTGACAGTAGAAAAGGGGTATTTACGATGTCTGCTCGCACAAAATTGCGGGCAACGGCATTGTAATTTTGTGCTATGACACACACGCTATATTTCGGATGATATGGGTGAGCTTAGTAACGACCGGCTCATTATGGCGGACGCCAGAAGAAAGGCAAAATCATAGAGTACAAAAAACTTGGTTGTTTCTTCGAACAAAGCAGCTCGTCCAGATCATAACCGTCAAGGTTGAGCAAAAATACTCCCACGTCTTTTCTGCCGCATGTCCACGGCCTGTCGTACCCCTTGTTAAGGCGTATTGTCAGGCAAATGATGACGATGTAATCTAAGTGGCCCTTAAATGCCAATTTCGAACAGTTTGCAGGCTTGTGCCAACGATCATAGCGCAGTGTGGCTGTACGTTATAAAAAAACAAAAAACAAAGCTTCTGTTTACATCATTGTTACTACATGGCTGACAAAACTGGCCATTTTGCATGTCGAGTTGCGCGTCCATCGTAATGTATATGTACGCGTTCAACGCGCCTGCCGCCTGATTTATTTTATTATTTCGCCGTCGTCGCGTTTCCGATGCGCCTTCCTGACCCATGGAGAGTGTGTAATGCCGTTGATCACATGACGATGACAATGGCAAACCTGTTTTGGTAAAATGCGCCAATGTCTATCGACGGCCGCTATGCGTCCTTTATTGATTCACTTGCCATTATTTTTAAAGCCTCTTTCCACCGCTGATATTGCGCCTGTCTCTGGGAATAGACCTGGTTTGTGACGCCCTCGATTGTAAGCAACATTTTGCTGATGAAGAGGTTGTACAAATGCTCAGTATCGTCCTTGAAATCTGCGCTTTGTGTTGGATGCTTAAAGAGAAAATTATCACCTTTATACTTTCGCTGATGAGTTTATGTTAATGTTCCACGTGGTTCCGCTCTTATCTAGTACCTCCCATACTTGACGCAGAGCTCTGGTCTACAGTATAACCACCTATCCTGTGTACTGCTGCAGGATGATGAGTGCAGCTCTGGGTTGTTCACAACATGGAAATTCAACGAGATACAGCTGATTGTGCAGCTCGCCTTGTTGTTAGATGCATCATTAACGGTGCTGCAAATCACCCTGCCATAGCTGTTGACCCTATTGATAGTTTGGCATGTGCTCATTTAGCAACTCAAAGTCGAGGGGCACGATGAAGTGGTTTTCAATAGAGCTATCTGGCTTCGTGCCATGAACCATATTACCAGCACCGTGACTTATATCGGCAATGTTTGCGTTCTAGATGTCCTGGTATTCCGCATTTTCCTCTCTTTTGTTCCGTCAGGTCCTTGTATACACCACATATATTGGCCTCGTCAATGATGGCCAATTCGTCTCCGTCTAACTTGACAGTTATCTTATGGACGATGGCGCGGTCCAGGATTGTTATGATTAAACGGTTGACGTCAACCTGAGCTCCTGTACCGCCACTCAAAGTGATCGTGAATGGCATCCTAGCTGTTCATGGAATAATAACATCATTGCTGCCAAGATCTGGAAATATGACAAGCAACCGCTGGTCTTGGTCTATGGTAGTTGGGTTGTTGGGCACAACAATAGTGTCAGGGCCAAATGGGTCGAGTTTGTTTCCGTATTGGGACATCATACTCCCGGTGCTATTGGAGTTCACGCGCCCTCTCTTCAATAAGTGACCATAACTACATCACCATGGCTGAAGGCGGCTCTGACTTTAAAATGACTGGCCAGGAAGATCCCGATGTGCCGGTATCTGACCTTGATCTGCCATTTGAAATAGCAGAAGCTGTGTTTACTGTCCCTTCCAATGGTGATCTAAGAACGCATGAGATAGAAAGCAGGTTAGATGCACTCCGTGGGGACGAATCAATAACAGCTCAGAATGAAATCCGCGACGCGAAGGTTGATGCATTATTTAAGCGAAACAGCCTAAGACAAGGCCCGTCTATGCTGACTATACTGAGCAAGACGGCAAATTGAAACTCGGCAGGCAAAACATTTGGCTTAAGTATGGGAGCGGAGGAAACGCTGTGCCGTACTCCATTTCCTTGCTAGAAAAACACCATACTTGGGCCATATATAAACATCTGGCGACAAAACGGCCGTGACCAGTTGTCAGCCGCTCGACAGCACAAAAACTGGAAAATGTACAAAAAGAAATCCTGAGCGAAATAAGCAGGCTGGCTGGTACTGAGCTATTTGCTGCAGCGGGGTCGGTGGGCACGGAAGTTAAGGAGGTGACCTCCCAGAAGCCAAATATTCTCTCGATGTGGTAACTCCTGGCCCTCGACAAGGCGCTCCAAACCTTGAGCGGAGCCCGTGCAAACATTATGGACGAAGCCAGCGTAATAAATGACCACAAAGATGCGATTTAAACATCCATAGAATGATTCAAAGATGAAGAGGAGCGCGAGCAACTACAAGCCCAACATACACATAAGTAGGTGGAGCTCGATAGCCTTTCACAGGAGGCCGACGCGTTAAACAGAAGTCTCTACAAACATCTTACAGTTGTCAATGATCTCTCCAACAGATTTATCAACGAGGAGTGAAAAAAGCACATACAGCAGCTGGCCAGGATGACGCAAATGCTGGTAGAAGAAGCGGCGGCGGCCCTACCCGGAATTATCGGGTAAGTCGTGTCGTTCTTACTAAAACTCGCTGACAATACCGTCGGCTGACTGGCTGGAAACCTTGTGGTGTTTGTCAGCGTTATAACAGTGGCGTTATTTGCCGTTGTGCGTGATCTCGTCACAAAGCACAGTGAATACTAGCAGTCGTTTTGACGGTGCTTGCAGTCGTTACATGCTGTTCCAGCACGCTCAACAGAGAAACCAGATAGCTGAAAGCCGCGCTGTGATGCTGCCCACGACTAAGGCCGTTGTGATGCTGCCCACGACTAAGGCCGTTGTGCTGCTGCCAACGACTAAAGCCGTTGTGATGCTGCCCACGACTAAAGCCGTTGTGATGCTGCCCACGACTGAGGCCGTTGTGATGCTGCCCACGACTAAGGCCGTTTTATTAGCTTCGTGATTTTAGGCTTCTTTAGACGCCTGCATTTTTTCATAGTGTCAGTTTTTGCCGTTGCTGCCGGAGTTACGCTTGCGGTCAGATCAAAGCTGACCTTTTCATGCTTCGTCTTCTAGATAAGAACTGTCAACTTATGTACAAAGCCTCAAGAAACACTCAGTGGCTTCATAATCAAATGTGCACATATTATTATTATTATTATTATTATTATTATTATTATTATTATTGTTATATTATTATTAATAGTAGTAGTAGTAGTAGTAGTAGTAGTATTCCGTGATTTCCTATTTCTATTGAACTGAAATAAATATTGTTATTTTAATAAGGTCTGGAAGAAACACTTGACTTGACCTCACAAGATCATGAAAAATACTGTCTGCATATAATTTAACTGATTGGGCAAATATTTAAGCAAAAGCTACTGATTTTTAGAACATAAAAATGAATGAAAAAATATCATGAAAGGTTTAGATTATATAGATGCGGATTTAAGAACTTAATTTTCGACCTGTCCAAAATTTACTATAAAAGAAACGTTATTTTTCCTGGCAAATATTTATAAAGACATCGTGAAATAACTGTAAATTGCTGATTGGCGGAAAAATAATAAACAAAAGAGTTACCTACAATTTGCACACTGCCTTATATGGACTTTGTAGTAAAACGACTTTCTCACACACTGTCTGAAAACAGAACTCTTAACGCAACCCTCGGAAACCCGACCAGGTCCTAGCACAGACGCCAACAAGCCCTTTTATATATTTTTAATAGAAAGAAAATTGTTGTTTCAGCTGTTCTGTCGTCTTCGCTGTTTTAGTCGTTCAGACGGTTTCAGTCGTTCTAATGGACACCACACAGCTCACATTTATGCTGAATTTCCCAGCTTCTTTTTTCATGATTACTTCGCGTTTCTCGACTTTCGCGCGGGCTATCAGTTTGTTTGGTGCATCTTTATTGATAACAACTGAATCATGCAACTTTCGTGCTGTCGATCGAATCTGTGCTTTGCCAAAACTACTGGTCTGTTCGGTGTTCGCCCCCCCCCCCCCTGCTGCTATGCTACTTGAAGTTAGGGATGACTGCTGTCGTCATACACCCATAATTACCATTTTTGTGTGGTACAATAAAATATGTTGAACACTGTTTAACGTTGTTGCTTTGTTTTAGGTGTGCTGATATAATGTACAGCTAGCTAATTTATAATTAAGGTATTCACGTGAACAAATATGTGTCACCTATCCGTGTTGATATGAACTCATTTATGTTATAAAAGTAGGCCATAATGTCGCTGTCGACCAGTACAGTTAGCATGTACTATTACACGGTCCTACTATTTTAAAGAAACACGTCATTTTAAAAAGGATATCTGTCATAATTGATTTAAAGAGTATATCTGTCATAATTGATTTAAAGAGTATATCTGTAATAAATTGATTTAAAGAGTATATCTGTCATAACTGATATAAGCCTTCCCTCACATTTAAACAAAATGCATGTAAAATTAAAATTTGATGTATTTTTATTTCTACGAATATACTTATGATGAATATTTTTGGTGTTGATCCATAGTCAAGTAAAGAAATAAAGAAGTATAAAAGGATCATGACTGAATTGTTTGTGATGCATGATATATTATTGCGGCGGATCACTCTGCCACGCTGCCACGAGTCTTGCTATGTCAAGTTCTTTGAATGGGTACTTATGTTGCAGTGACCCCCCCCCCCCCCCACACACACACACACCCACACCCACCTATCCGTATCCACCTTAGGTCTGGTGCACCAGAATGTGACAGATTTCTGCGGCAGCGGGATTTGTCGTATTTCTAGCTGCAGCTCTCTGCTTGGCCGCCAACTAGCTCCTTCTCTGAGTATCTAGTTGCGTCGCTCTTCTTGACAACTATATCGTGCCCTGAGTCGCCGACTGGAACGTATTCTGAGTCGTCGACTGGATCGTAGAGTGTGTCGTCGACTGGATCGTAGTCTGAGTAGTCGACTGGATCGTAGTCTGAGTCGTCGACTGGATCGTAGTCTGAGTCGTCGACTGGATCGTAGTCTGAGTCGTCGACTGGATCGTAGTCTGAGTCGTCGACTGGATCGTGGTCTGAGTTGCCGACTGATCGTAATATAAGTTATCGACTGAGTCGTGGTCTGAGCAGGGTTCCTTTCCGCAGAGAGACAAGCAGAGACGAAGTAATGAGAAAATAGGGATCTTCAATACCACTCTGCATTCTTGTAAAATACTGGTTAGCAAAATCTCCGTGCTTTCTTAACGGGCCTTGAAGCTCCCTTGTTCTTGTCCACGAAAGATCTAATCCTTAACCTTTCGAGATCCGTAATTCGGCATTATCCTATTTGGCGAATTTTTTAGCTCAAGTGTGATTGCTCGGACTATGTGGCTTTGTACTACTTCACTAGAAGGGGACGTCTTATCTTTAACTCTTGCTTTTTCGATACCACATCCCTCCACACCACACCACCATTGCAACCACAGTTAGCCCGTATATAAACGGAATACTTGAGATTACGTGACCTAAAACTAAAACGCTAGATGGCGCTACGAAGCCCGCTTTAATTTGAAATAAAAGCTTTAACTTTACCGAAACGAAAATTACTGTCCACCTGAATTTGTCTTATTACAATATATATGTATGTATGTATGTATGTATGTATGGATGGATGGATGGATGGATGGATGGATGGATGAGCGTGCGTGCGTGCCAACATGTATGTATGCATGCATGCATGCATGCATGCATGCATGCATGCATGTATGTATGTATGTATGTATGTATGTATGTATGTATGTATGTATGTATGTATGTATGTATGTATGTATGTATGTATGTATGTATGTATGTATGTATGTATGTATGTATGTATGTATGTATGTATGTATGTATGTATGTATGTATCTATGCACCAAACTAACCAACCATCATCATTACACCAAACAACCAATTATATATTGCCTCCTTTTAATCTATCTATCTATCTATCTATCTATCTATCTATCTATCTATCTATCTATCTATCTATCTATCTATCTATCTATCTATCTATCTATCTATCTATCTATCTATGTCTGCCTGTCTGTCTGTGCACTAACATTAGATCCATAACAACTCACTTATTAAATAATATCATATATTTTCTCCAAAGTGCTTCGAATCAAAAATATGTCTTGGATATCAGAAATAAATGGGAGATCCGGCTGCGGCAACCTACATAATGCAGTTACGTATCTAGTCTGGAAATCAATTGGTTGTGAGGTAGGTATGTATCTAGTCTGGAAATCAGTTGGTTGTGAATTAGTTATGTATCTAGTCTGGAAATCAGTTGGTTGAGAGGTAGGTTATGTATCTAGACTGGAAATCAATTGGTTGTGAGGTAGGTGTGTATCTAGTCTGGAAATAAGTTGGTTGTGAGGTAGTTATGCATCTAGTCTGGAAATCAGTTGGTTGTGAGGTAGTTATGCATCTAGTCTGGAAATCAGTTGGTTGTGAGGTAGGTAGGTATCTAGTCTGGAAATCAGTTGGTTATGAGGTAGGTATGTATCTAGTCTGGGAATCAGTTGGTTGTGAGGTAGGTATGTATCTAGTCTGGAAATCAGTTGTTTGTGAGGTAGGTTATGCATCTTGTCTGGAAATCAGTTGGTTGTGAGGTAGGTATGTATCTAGTCTGGAAATCAGTTGTTTGTGAGGTAGTTATGTATCTAGTCTGGAAATCAGTTGTTTGTGAGGTAGGTTATGTATCTAGTCTGGAAATCAATTGGTTGTGAGGTACGTATGTATCTAGTCTGGAAATCAGTTGTTTGTGAGGTAGGTTATGCATCTAGTCTGGAAATCAATTGGTTGTGAGGTACGTATGTATCTAGTCTGGAAATCAGTTGTTTGTGAGGTAGGTTATGTATTTAGTCTGGACATCAATTGGTTGTGAGGTAGGTCATGCATCTTGTGGGGAAATCAGTTGTTTGTGAGGTAGGTTATGCATCTTGTGGGGAAATCAGTTGGTTGTAAGGTATGATAAGTATCTAGTCAGCACATCGGCTGGTTGTGATATACCTTATGCATTTAGTCCGGACATCAGTTGGCTGTGAGGTAGCTTATGTATTTATTCCAGACATCAGTTGGCTGCGTTGTATGTTATATATCTAGTCAGGACATAAGCTGGTTGTGAGGTAATTACAGTATGATTACAGTTGATAGTAATAATAATACAGATAATATCTAGTTCTCCACCTTGTTTGTTTCCGTAACTCATGTGATTTTGAAGTCACAAGCTCAAAAATGTACGCCCTGTTTTGTGACGAAATCTCGAAAATTGTTAGGTAACATTTAGTGTGGTTGTGAAAGTAATATTCTGTACAACTGGGCTCATTTATAAATTTAACAACTTCATAAGGTAATTTTGTTTTCTCTTACTGTGGCACATGTCAAAATGTACAACAAAATGACATTATAAATATTGTCATACAGTCGACAATTCGAACATAAAACTATTCATTTTTATGTGCATTCCAGTTCTATGGTCACAGAAATATATTGACTGAAACTACGTAAAAGTCTTTCACGTCATATAAAGTTAATTTATGTAAACGCATCTCAGACTTTCTACATAAATTGTTATCCTATATTCGGACTTTCTACATAAATTGCTATCCTATATTCGGACTTTCTACATAAATTGCTATCCTATATTCGGACTTTCTACATAAATAGTTATCCTATATTCGGACTTTCTACATAAATTGCTATTCTATATTCGGACTTTCTACATAAATTGCTATCCTATATTCGGACTTTCTACATAAATTGCTATCCTATATTCGGACTTTCTACATAAATTGCTATCCTATATTCGGACTTTCTACATAAATTGCTATCCTATATTCGGAAGAAACTGGATAAGAGTTCCATTGTTTTTAATGATTGGTCTTACTTATTTCCAGTCCAACACAATCGATGATCCTTTTTCCGAGATCTTAAAAAAATCCTTATTTCGTGGAGAAAATTGGTGAATTATATTTTAAGAGGATCATCTTATTATTAGAAACCTGGAAAAAAATGATGCTTGAAAATTACACTTATGGCTTTCAATTCAAATCGAGAAACGCCAACCCATCCCCAGCATCCCCCACCCCGTCTGTTGAGAAATGAAGAATGATCATATCTAATATGGTGGCAGTAGAATTTAACCTGTTAAGACGTATTGCACAAGAATCCATGATTGAATCTCAGTAAGATTTCTTCGGTCAAGAATCGTCATCTATGAGTGAGGGGATGCCAATATATTTTGAGTTTGAGATATCTACCTACTGACGGACCTCTGATCCTCAAGTGCAGTAAGTAAAAATATATCGACATTTCCCAGATATATTGTAATGCGCTCATTATCAATTACATTTGCCGTATAACTATTTATTACTGATTTGATACAAACATATCATGTCCCATCTCCCTATCATTAATCACTTCCCTTGGTTTCCTTTCCTGTCAAAACATGAATCCCGATTACAAATCTTTGCATTAAATTATGGTTGATATTTTAGCAATTATCTGCAGAGCGTTCAACAAGCAAGCAAACATATTCCATTTGGTCGTCAATAAAAAACACGTATTGAACCGTTCACATGTTCTATCGAACAAAAAATCAGACAAGATAAAAAGCCAGAATGTCTTGCATTTAATTATGCATATAAACGTAACAACGTAACAAATGATGTATATAATTTGACTGATGGTATTCTGCTTTCTCGTGCAGTTAACGATCGTGTTTAGCTGCATTTACGTCCTTGACAATTTGAAGAAGAAAAAAAAGTACAGTACATGTGCAATTCGGCTACGTTTGAAAATCAGCGCGTTCTTTCAATAAAATCAGATTTGTGTGTTTTGGTTAATGTGCTTTCATTCCTGAGGGTAATAACAAGACGGTTTATTCTTTTAACAGCATAGCTGTATTGACTCACACATTTGGCTTAAAGTACCTTATGAATCTGAATGGCTTATGTATATGTCCAATGGGTTATGTATATGTCCAATGGGTTATGTATATGTCCAATGGGTTATGTATATGTCCAATGGGTTATGTATATGTCCAATGGGTTATGTATATGTCCAATGGCTTATGTGTATGTTATGTATATGTCCAATGGCTTATGTATATGTCCAAAAAGCCAACTTTATCATAAACACTAGGAGGTACAAACGCAAAAGTGTGGTCTAAAGATAGCAAAAATATATTTAAAATAATGTTTGGGAAATTATAAACTTTTTAATGAAATAAGTAGATTTGTTTTCGATTTCTGAGGATTAAGAAAATAGTTAATAAATAATTTTAATAAAATATGGGTGGTGTTTGTCAAAAAGACCTTAGAATAATGAAGAACTTATTTGAATCCGATGAAAATATCCATATTATAACACCTTATCAGTCCATGTGGTTGAACGTTTACAAGTTCTGCAATTAGAACAGAAATCCATAAAAATACATCTCTAATTCTGAGGAAAAAAATTTTTTTTTAAATTTCCCGTCTCATTTGATATACAAATTGCTATGTATCCAGCAAAATTCTTGATGAAAATCAATGTTATTTTTATGTATATTTTGTAATGAAATAAATACACTTTTTGATAACAAAAGTTTTTGGCAAAACTGCATCACAGAGAATATTAATAAGGGAAAATACCAGCTGTCACGTACTATATATGTTCTTGCTGAGCAATGGAAAAAGGGAAGGTACTGTGCTTAGCTTTCTGAACTCGCGAGCAGAAGGATACACGTTCGAACTCTGCCCAGACCAGGCCGGCTCGACGCCGCGCTTTAATATGCTTGCTTCGGCACAGTATAATCTATCATGTGTTGACGTGGTAGTGGCTTCAAGCACCAAACAACAAATTTTCAAAACGGTGATAACAATGTGATTAATGTTATTAAGTCTGGAACTGAACATTATTCATAGAAATTTATATCATTGTTATCTCTATTTAAATTACCAATTACTCGGCTGTTTTTAATCCTGGAAAGCAATAGATGGCTGGTAAAATTATTAATTATCTGTTTGTTCAACTCTCAGTGTTAGGGTAGAAGGCGCTTGATTGCCTTAATGAAATAATTAAATGCTCATTAACGGATACTATTTAAATTAATATCCATTGAAGAAATAACAATGATCATGTATGTGTGTGTTTCATTTTCAAATCACGGATAGCATATGACACTTGAATAGAACACAGGGAGAGTTCTACCTTTTGTGAATTATATTGACAAGTCCCTACCCCGATCTCTGTATATGTCAAAGTGCATTGTGGACGAAAACTTATTATTTTTTCTTATTTGGGAATAAGAAGAAAGACAAAAAATTTACATAGACAGGAGACATACAAACTGACGCATACAAATACATAAAAAGAGCAGAATCATTACATTATGTGTAAAGTTGTTACATTGAGGCAATCGTGTATGTCAATATGGGTGTAACTTACTAAATGTTACATTGAGGCAATCATGTATGTCAATATGGGTGTAACTTACTAAATGTTACATTGAGGCAATCATGTATGTCAATATGGGTGTAACTTACTAAATGTTACATTGAGGCAATCATGTATGTCAATATGGGTGTAACTTACTAAATGTTACATTGAGGCAATCATGTATGTCAATATGGGTGTAACTTACTAAATGTTACATTGAGGCAATCATGTATGTCAATATGGGTGTAACTTACTAAATGTTACATTGAGGCAATCATGTATGTCAATATGGGTGTAACTTACTAAATGTTACATTGAGGCAATCATGTATGTCAATATGGGTGTAACTTACTAAATGTTACATTGAGGCAATCATGTATGTCAATATGGGTGTAACTTACTAAACAAACAGTAATGGATACATATCAAATGCCTTAATGAAATCTAAGTCTTTTGGGTGTTTTGTTTTACAAGAAGAAATAGATGCTATCTGTGAAGCTTTGATCAATAAGAGTTTTATGAAGTATGTATTAAGATAGGAGGGCGATATAAAAACTCTGAATATTAGTGCGCCATATAACGAAGTTCTTTATTAGTGCAACCGCTGAAAGTTGTCTCCATGCACCCCTATACACCTTTTCAGTCTGATTATCCAATTATTAAATTACATTTTGTATTAACTTTATTGTATTCTAACACGCAAGGCGTCTCACTACCGAGCGAATCAAACAACATATGCGTGAATCTGGCTTAAAGTTGATGTTTTCCCTAATTCCAAAGACCTCACGACGTCATTCGTTGTCAATTGAGGGTTTCTTAAACGCGCAAATATCACAACACTTTTCCTCTAATCAAGTAACAAACACACATTTACGAGATTCTTATTTCACATATTTGCATAGTGTGTGTGAGGGTGAGGGTTGGGGTGGGGATGAATTGCATCACATTCGTATTACCCATTAGTAATCATTTACAGCCACAAGTCGTTACTTAACGCCAGCACCACAAAACACGAGCCAAACACCTAATACAAAAAAGTATTCCTATCTCAAACTACTAAACACGTATACATGAAAATATCCCGACAATTACTTATGTTAAGAAATTAGGGAGGGTCCATTTTACGAAACTAATCCATGCTACCATAAAGTTTCGTGAATGCTGTACATTGTGACTTCTGCTCTTAGCAATTGGCTAATTACTCGGTTTGAGAAATATATTTCCAACACTGACTCCCCATAATCAAAGAAATATTCACTAAAATCTCCCAAAGCTATACACAGACATGTAAATGCAAATAGCACATACTCTAGATTTGTTACATTATCCAAGCTTCCGAAAATTACTCGTCCCCGAGTGATCACAAACGTTATACTTGTGGTCATGAATCAGAATTTATTATTCATCAAGAATCGATTCGTGACTCCCAAACATGGTTACAGTTCTGACTCAGAATCAATGGATCTGATCTTCTAGATCCGCAACTCTCCATCAAAGTAAAGCTAACGCATAATCACTCATCACCTAGAAATAAAATACATATATATATATATATATATATATATGAAACACCGACCAGAAACTTAGTTTAAACCAACTTGACACTGCATTGACTGGATGTTCAAGACTGCAACCTTTCGTGTATAACTAACGGGTTGCAAATTCATTAAAACCTATCAGGATCTTCTCATGCCGCGTCAAAGGAAGGCCGATCTCTTACTAGTTGACTGACAGTCTGCCTTAGTAAACTGAAGTCAAATTAGAGCTTCTCCCCCAATTCCTATACATCGAGTATCTCCCGTGCAAAGATCAGGCCACCAATAACTGGTCAAACACGCAGGCACCTCCTACTACCACAACAAAGAAATTGCAGTTAGAGTGATATCGATTCTTATGGTTGCCCAACAGTTTTCCACATAAACCGTCGCACAATCTCAACTTCTTGCTGTTAAGAAGCCTCCGACATCTCATCCTGTCTTCCAGCCGCATGTCGCTCCAACACTGCGAAAAAAAAAAAAAAACCTGTTCGTTCGACATTAACAGGGCCCAATACAGCTCGTCGGCTTCAGGTTACACTGCTGCTCACGTGTATTAGCTCACCCTATCATGACAGCTAAGAAGCTTCCTCGGGAAGTTAACCGCTTCTCTACCAGTATCCGCGCGATCAAAAACATTGTGCTACATGTCACTTCTGAAGATTTTTCTGAAAGACAGTCGCACGCTCGCGACTATCCAAGCCGAACGAACAAGATTTTAGTCCTTATACGGCCAAACCAAGAAACCTTACGCCTGAGAGCGCAGTACGAACAATTTCAAATAGATGGCTCCAAATAATCAAGGATGTGCAGTACCATCTCTTCTAGAACACAAACAAGCCAGTGCTAAAGATGACATTACGATAGTGCATCTATCAATGCTGCTAATTGATTTTCGTGTACTAAGAACAGTCTTTCAACACTGATGTAAGCCATAGGAGATTATCCCCGATGCTGCGTTGGTACCCAACAGTTTTCAAAGGAAACTGTAGCAAAAGTTTCTGAACAATGAGGTCTCTAATAGGTTAAAAAAGCAGACTCTCCCTGCTTAGTCACGACGACAATTCAGGCAGAAAGACCACGCCTCCTACCTGACAACGCATCTCTACCAAAAGCATAAGTCGCTAAGGACCTAATACTAAACAGCGGAAAAATGTATGGTTGCCTTTAGACCTTGTTAACGGACACTGCATCTTCGCATCTACATCACTAAAAAAATACAAGTGCTACAGCAACAGACAAAGTTTTCACTAGCAGCTAAACAATCACAATTTTAAATGTCACATTTCACTCTTCCGACTAACTCTAAAGGCAAAATCTTACGACAAAGCACACTTAGCGAACAACACAAATCAGCTCTTTGACAATTCATGGCGTTATATAGCACTGCTTCTCTAAAAGGACCCAGACCAATCCTAATTTTCATAGATCTTGCTAAAAGCAGCAAATAAACGATTTCTAATCAATGCTTGCCTAAGTTAATACTGCACTTGATTAATCAGAAACAATTTACCTAGAAAAAAAGAAAACAGAAGCCCATGTCTTCGCAATCAAATGGAATAATTACAAAATATTCCACAACCGTAGTGCACGAAACTATCATATTTCTCCGTGCGACTTTGTCGATTCAACCCGTTTGGCAGCACTGGGCCGACTTTAACCCAACCATTCAACAGCCGCAGAGACACAACGGTTGCCCACCCTTACATTAAGTTTCCTGTTGCGAAAAAAATTACTATTATTTTGCTTACTAATGATTATTATTTAAGAGCATGCAAGCAACTGCTGGGATTTTGTCATACCTCCACAGATTAGACCGCTGAGTGAAATCTGAGGAGAAGAGGGGTAGGGTCTATCAGAAATTTCTTGTTTTATCAATCAAACACACTAAACTATAAATTCATGAATCCGAACTAGGAAGAAACTCGTTACAAAATCATTGCTATACGTGCAATCCGTCCATCGAGATTATTAAATTTCAATCATTTATTTTCTAGCTCAAAATACAGTTCAACTGACCTGATTTCTGGTTTTAAAAAAAAAATATAAAAGAAATACGTTTCTCACTGACCCACTTTTAGCTTTTAGGAAGATATATAATACAAGGCATCAATCTGATTATATTTTACTGCTTTAGAACTCCAAATACTATCACGCATGTTATCGAATAGCCTGACTCTTAGCTAAGGCAAACAACACACGAACAACAATATCACAAAGCTATCAAATATCACACCGCTTCGACCCGACAGTCTCTTGTAACACGCTATGGGTCTCACTAACGAGCGAATCAAACAATGAGTCTGCCCTGACGTCGATATTTCCCCTATTTCCAAGGAAAAACAAAACAGTCGCTGTCAATGTCCTTAAACATGCAAATATCACGAATAATTTTCATCTGATCAACAAACAACCACACATTCACCAGACCCCAATTGCACACTTACATCGTGTTTGTTGCATCACATTCGATTACCCGTCAGCAAGCTTTTTGAAGCCGTAAATGGTTACTTCACGCCACGCACACCAAACACGAGCCAAACACCTAATACAAAGTAATCCTATCTCAAATTACTAAACATGTATGCGTGAACATATCCCCACAATTCATTATGTTACGAAATTAGGGAGGGTTCATTTTACGATACTAATTTATGCTATTTGCGATTTGTAGTCTGCACTCCTTTACTCCATGCTTTATTATTTTCTCTTGAATCGGGTTGAAAACAGTAAATCTGTATTTCATCACCATTGACAATCAAACGTCTGTGGTAACTTTATTTAATATTTAGGGAGTAGCTGTTTGGCGATTTCAACCAAGTCTGTTTTTGATCAGCTGTCAATAAATGCGGGACCCATCTTGCACAAATTTTTTATGAGCTTCAAATGATTTTTCAATGTATTAAAAATAGCGGACGAATTAATGCCCGTGATGATAGAAATATTTTCCACTGTGTATCGAGCATCTTCATCAAATTCCCCCTTGACACCAGCCACTTCCCGGTCACCAATCGCAGACAACAGTCTTGCGGTTCGTGGGTCATCTTTTGCGGTTACGCAATCATCTTTAAAAGAACGAGAACACTTCCAAATTCTAAAAATATGACAGAGAATTACATCCGTGAGCATTATCCAGGCCTTGATATCAGTCAGAGAGTACCCACACAGAGCTCAGATGTTGCAGTATGTTCTTTGCAAAGTAGCAGAATTATTCTCCTTCTTCAACATTTTAAGTCTCTGTTCTTTGCCTATGTTACGTCACAAAAGTATATATGCATCTGTCTGTAGTACTCCACGTACAGCTGCAGAACATTTTATAGAACATTATTTTGTCTATCTATCAGCGTTTAAGTTTATTGACAGGTTCAAAGAAACAAAAAGTTATAATAAAATATTCAGAACTTTTGAAAAAACCCTCGTATATGTACATGTGTGACTGTTTGTATCAGAAGTTTACAACAGACTTCTTTCCCTTTGAAATATATTTCTCAACTTTAAAACACCTACTAAAAGTCTAAATCAACGTTTAAAATTTAAAGGTGATTTCGAAAATGTAGATTTTTAAATAAAAACGTTTTGTTATAACAGTAAGAAAGCAGATAGCATTTGAAATATCAGTTCAGAATATGGAATATTTGTTAAATTTCATATTAATATTGAGTTTATATTTCAATCACTGTACCAACTTAATCGATAATTGATTTACTTTTATACATTCAAAAACTAAATGTTCAATCGATCATTTTTCCAATGCACACAAAGTACACTTATTATTATCTAGTATTCAAATTTTGTTTAAAAAACTAATTTCTACACACACTTTAATCAATATTTTTCACTGTAAATCCTTCAAGTTCATATCCTCAATGCGAGCAAGTAAAGAAAAATAGTGCAGTATTTTGTCTGAATGTATAATATCAAACTCTCTGTTCAATTCTCGTGTAGACACATGTATTTGTTTTTCAACAATCACATCATAAAAATTCTTCATCCTTTCTTATTCATCCAAATATAAATAGTCATTAAAACTTGATACAAATGCTTAGTATATGTTTGAATTGTCACCTTTTTAATTTCAATGAAATCTGTCCAATTTTAAAGAATTTTTCTTATCAATGGCATGTAATAAATAAATGTTGCTTTAAATCCATACTTATTTTTTAATTCATCATAAGAATGAAGGATCAACCACATAAAACTATGTCGATATTATTATGGATGCCATTTTCATATTGTATCATGAACTATACATATATATATATATATATATATATATATATATATATATATATATATATATATGCTTTAAATCTGAATTATTCATCTTACAATAGCCCCGCCCTCTAACATTATCTTCAAGTTCCATTTTAAAATTATTCCTGAAATATCTGATTTATAACCTGGATTTATTGTGCCATGTAAACTCCTTTTTGTTTTCATTTAAGATCCTCCATTTATAAGAACTCTAAACTGTGAATCATAGCTATCACTTTTTTTCTAGCATTTGAATCATTTATATTTTTGATAAGTTTCTAAATCCATTTCCGTGTCCAATATCAAGTTCCAATCACGTACCAAACAATAGAATTATTCTGCAAATCCGTTAAACTTTTCTTCATATTTTCTTAAAATTGTGGCTCATCATTATTTGTCCTATACATATTAATATATTAATTAATGTAATACTCTTTCTTTGAACTGTCAGTCAACTATCACATAACTTCCTGGTTTATCTTCTTTGTATCGATTTATTTTTGTATTCAAAATTAATGTTGAATAAGATCTAATTTATATTGTATTATTATGGAATTTCATTGTGACAATGACCGCTTTATAGAACTCACATTGATCAAAGATCGAGTTTCAATACATGTTTTTTCGGGGGGCGGGTGGGAGTTGGTTTTGGATTAGAGGATCATCCTACTTCTCGTCCTGCGGAAGACCCATGTTTTATAAACGTCATTGAATATGTTAACAGCTAAACTGGTTATTTACAGATATCACTTTCTCACTGGTCTCAGCCATGAAATATATTTATTTTTACTAGGTTATTCTTGAAGTGACGTCTCAAATATAGTTTATATTTTATTTTCAAATTTTGTTAACATCTTGCATCTTGCAAATAATTTGGATCGTTTAATGCATCATTTTTATGAAGACATGCTCCATAGACAGGCGTTTCTGAACCTGTTCAAAGGAAATGATGCTAATGGATGTAATCGCGTTTAGCAGCAGATGTGAAATATTTGCAGACGTTGATGACCATCAATATGGACCCGACAATTCCAATTTCCTTGTTGTCAGCACGGTCCCTTCATGTTATTTGAAATAGAGGAAAATAATATTATTTTAACTTCTATATGATATCATAATCTATTCGTTTATGGAATGTCTGCAAAAATAATGAATCATTTGGCACAGTTCCACATACACCGTTCAGGAATGCACAATACTGTAATACTTTATACAGAAATAGAAAATGTGATACGGAATTGGCTGATTGTTGGAGTGCAACCATGAATAAACATATATCCATCACTGGATAGTTAATATGCACTTTTTTAATCTTAAAATATAGACAAGATGAGCAAAGTATACGGCATGGCGTCCAACGAAATTGGCCAAATTTGGAATGGCGCTGATAAGTGATCCGTAAATGATCAAGGAAGTGGGGGTGTGGGTATATAATAGTATAATAAATTATCCAAGGTAAAGATCGCGGACAATGACCGGAATCTTTGACCGAAAGGATAAGGTGAAATAATATTATATTGTTGTAAGCTATAGCAAAGCTAATAGATAACAACGTGACTATAGCAGCGATTACATTTAAAGCAGGTTCAGATTTTAGAGAGATGACTAACAGCGTAGACACGTATAACTGTTAAAATAGTATTGTTGTAGTAGTAATCCATGCCATAGTCATTTTACAAGCCATTATATCGTATTTTTATAGTAGTAATCAATGTCACAGTCATTTTATAAGTTATGATACAGTATTGTTGTAGTAGTAATCAATGTCACGGTCATTTTATAAGTTATGATACAGTATTGTTGTAGTAGTAATCAATGTCACAGTCATTTTATAAGTTATGATACAGTATTGTTGTAGTAGTAATCAATGTCACGGTCATTTTATAAGTTATGATACAGTATTGTTGTAGTAGTAATCAATGTCACGGTCATTTTATAAGTTATGATACAGTATTGTTGTAGTAGTAATCAATGTCACGGTCATTTTATAAGTTATGATACAGTATTGTTGTAGTAGTAATCAATGTCACGGTCATTTTATAAGTTATGATACAGTATTGTTATAGCAGTAATCAATGTCACAGTCATTTTATAAGTTATGATATAGTATTAAAAACATGCATGCCAATTAGCTGAATTGTATTTACAGCTGACGCAACTAATTTAATTAATTCCTTATTGCTAATGAAATGCATTGCAGATGTGGATGTATTAAAAACATTGCATCGATATCACATTTAAGTAGCATCCTTGCTGCCTCATACACACAAAGAGATATATAGATAGATATATATATATATATATATATATATATATATATATATATATATATATATATATATATATATATATATATATATATATATATTCATTCCTGGATTCCCGAATCATATATTAGAAGATGAAAACATAAAAACTAACTTGTATTGCAAACCGACAGACTTCCATCAAGATCTCTTACCTACCATCTGTCATACTAAGCATGTAATTAAGAATTAAACTTCTTTTCAGCCTACGTGTTCGCATAAAGCTCCTTTGCTAAAACAAGGAAACGCCTTTACAAATAGACTTTGTGAACAAAAAAAGGGCACCTAAAAAGAAGGGAATACAACATCACAACTATAAATTCGGCTATAGAAAAAGCTGAAGTCATTAACCCAAGTTGTCCTCTCTGATACAAAGCTAGAACTGCCATCAACCCCATCCCTTCCGTAACAGTATACCAACCAGATGCCCCAAAGGCAAGGCAAATTGCCCTGAGCCAATGACATATCGTAATCTCCTTTTTAAGCCTAAAAGAGGTCTTCAAAGTACCACCTATGGTAGCCTAACGACCAAAAACCACCTTGTGCATTTTCGATTGAACTCAAAATATAGAACCTAAGTAGGAATATAAGTATTACTCCTTTGAATAATTCGTCAACAGAGGCTACATCAGAGGCGTAGCTAGGGGGGGGGGGGCAGGGGGGTACATATGTCCCCGGGCGCCAAGGTACAGGGGCGCCAAAATGAGGCTTACAACGTTACATTATAATAAGTAAACATTGGAAAAAACAGATTTTGATTGCGTAATTGACCAGTTTGCGACAGTGAAATCAAGAAAAATAAATCTTTTGTAGACTATGTAAACCAGTCTTCGACAGTGACTGAGTGGGTCATGTACTATGATTTCTATAAATTTGCTTCTTTAAATACAATGTTTTATTAAAATTTAAATTGTTTTCCTTATTCAATGTAATAGAAAAATGTGATTAAACGGGGAGGGGGCTGGGGCGCCAATTTTATAGTTCGTCCCCGGGCGCAAAATATCATAGCTACGCCTCTGGGCTACATAGAATATCAGTCAAAGGTAGGGATAGGTCAATAAATACCTAACTTCCTGACATGCAAGATTTTGTGTCCTACAATATATTGGTGAAACAGAAAAATAATAAATAATCGCAAATCCCATATAAGAAACAAGGTCAACGCAAAACATTTCGACAACCGTTTCAAACCAATGGTACACAATGTCCAGTCACTCTAAATGTTGACCATTGGGTCAAATCCCAGATGGCCTTATAATGAACATGGCCAAAAGATACATTTTGTATACAGCAGATTCGAACACATGACGAATTTGACTGAAAAGCAACTTTAGTTCATAAGTGTTTTGCTTAACCTCAAATCTTATGTTTCTTTCCAGTCAGTTTTTTTCAGTAACATTCTCCTCTGTTTGCATCAATTTATATCCGGATTTAAGGCTCGATGGGACCTATAATATACCACTATATATAGCAACCTTTGTGACCCGAATTCCTCTCTCAATGTTGTAGGTCAACAGGATACACTAAGCCGTACAGCGCTATGGCGCTTCTTACTTGCACCTGAACTAGCTAACCTTATCAAATAGATGCTAGGTATTTCTTACGCATGTAGTTAATTCACTTAATTCTTCTGTTATTTTATTAATTTTCTCAAGTTTTGAATTTTCTATTATGTCATGTAGCTTTGCTTCTCTCTGCCAAAACGTAAATATTTACTGTTCTAACCTTGTCACTTTTCGTTTGTATGTGTCTTTGTATATGAATATGTCCACTGTATTGTCCACTGAGGACAACCTTGTTTAGGTCGAAGCGTAGGTAAATTATTATTTCCAGAGTCTTTATTCAACTTTGTTTTTGTCAATATAAGTAAGTAAGTATATATATATATATATATATATATATATATATATATATATATATATATATATATATATATATATATATATATGTGTGTGTGTGTGTGTGTGTGTGTGTGTGTGTGTGGGTGGGTGTGTCTGAAGACTAGGGTTACTTAAGGAATATAAGTGTTCTGTACGACAAAGTTCTTTATCCATCCCCTCAAAGAAAGCCCCGTGCACATCTACGCACTTTCTCAGTTTGATTATCCAATTATTACTGCCGTTTTGTATTCACATTTTGGTGTGTTGTTCATACACTAGAAATCTACACTTCCAAGCACATGACGGCGTCGAAATTGTCTGCCCCTCAGCGAATCTTTGAAAACGGGATTCAGTCAAACATCACATGGAACTAAATCAGGGCTGTAGGGAGAATGTAGTAAAGTTTAGATGATATACTCCTTCAGAACGAATATTATTATACAGGTTGAAGAGTTTTTATTCATTCTCTACTGAGATTCGAACCTGGGTCTGCGAGTTACAGCAGATTCGCCTTGCCTGCACGCACTAATAATACCCATGCCGTCTCGACTAAGTGCACATTCTCCAAAAAGGATGGAACATAGTCGTGAAAATATGCATTCGAGCGAATCAGACTTTCATGGCGATCCAGTAATTAACTCTTGTACACAGTCACTCCGGATTCCTCTGACAGGAATCAAATCAAACAGAAGTTAATATACACCAGACAGAGCGGAAAGTTTAGGATGATAGAATCACCATTCCAATATTTTATGCAAAGTCCGCGTAATGTTAAATCTCTGAGCAAAATGTTTATTTTTAATAGTCGTATCGATTTTAGTTTCATTTTTACATCTTATCTGCCACTTCAACGTGCTCGCCACATTACGAAACGTAGAAATATATTAGTTTTTATACCTTTGGGAACGTTTTAAGTCCAAAATTAAGGGCTGCAATTATCTCGCATTGAAAATACCATAATTTGTGTGCACGATATACATTACTTAATGACAATGAGATATTAAATATACACTATATATCATTCAGGTTCTTCCAAAACGTCGTAGTCAGTGAAACGATTGGGAAAAAAAAGATATAATGTAACTATGCTTCACTCATTAGTGGGATTCATTCACCGCCCTAAACCTAATTATAGTCATCAAAAGATGTCAAAAAGGTAAGCTTCAAACGAGCATGAAATTAACTTCAGGCTCCTTGAGTGTAATGACTGAGCTCTTGAGTGTAATGATTCAGTCCTTGAATGTAATGATTCAGTTCTTACATATTTGTGAAATTATCAAAATGTACCGTTGTAATTGGTATGTACTAATAGCACTTATAAATTGATTAGCATGCCGCTGAAAGCTTGAAGCCAAAATAAAAATGTATGTGCAAAATTCAAATCTGAGGGTATATACATAGGATATATGTTCTTATTAAAAAAAATTTCAAGCTATATATATATATATATATATATATATATATATATATATATATATATATATATATATATATATATATATATATATATATTGCTGTATATTGTTCTTTGCATACACAATGTTTCTGTTTTGAAAGAAATGTTCTTATTTTGTCTTTGATTAGTTAAACAATTTATAATTCATAAAGATGTTAAACGAAGGTTAAACAAAAACTGTAAGTGTTATTAGTTTATTAGATGCGCGTGCGTTTGTTTTCTCTATGTGTCTTTATTTGAATTCGTCATGATGAATGTTCTTATTAACATTTTTTTCAAGCTATAATATACGCCTTCTTGTTGGTGAAATTTTCATCCAGAGTTTTTGTTTTTTCATTTTGTTAGATATTGCCTCTTTTTATGTAATAAAATGATGAAAATGTGACTTTAATGTTTTGTTTCTAAAACTCCTTTTTGACGTGAAACTATTGCTTCATTTATAATTTTGAAGAGAAATGATGAATAGATTAAATAACCAGATAATTGATTATTGATCATATGTATCAAATCAAAATTTATGTAAGACCACTTAAGTGATAATCATCAAAAAATCTTTGTGAGAATAATTAAGGCCAAGTACGCAATACAACCCCGTTCTGCACTAAACGAGACAATAACTACTCCTCTCTGACACTAAACTGATTAAAGAAAGTGAGACTTGGTTCTTGTTTGAATGAAGCCTGTCATATTTAAAACATATCTGGCATTGGCTGATAAAGAAACTAAAATATAAGGGGTTTATTTTAATAGCACATTGATACGATATATCCGAGATACTTCTCTTTTGGGACATTTGTGTGATTTGTCTCTTTTGGGACATTTGTGTGATTTGTCTCTTTTGGGACATTTGTGTGATTTGTCTCTTTTGGGACATTTGTGTGATTTGTCTCTTTTGGGACATTTGTGTGATTTGTCTCTTTTGGGACATTTGTGTGATTTGTCTCTTTTGGGACGGATTGTTTTAATATTAGTCTGTCTGCGCGATGTTTAATTGGATGACAGACGAAGAGACGTGTACCATTTCTTTCTTTTGTGTTTAGGTTTTATATATATATATATATATATATATATATATATATATATATATATATATATATATATATATATATTCATTACAAATTATATTTCTATGCTGTTTACTTTTCACGTTTGTATTTTGAACTAATTCCTTCCCTTTTCATTGCAAAACATAGTTCATGTCTCTATATGTTTGTTTGCATATGACTGTGTTTTCATGATTTTGAACAAGAGATCCTATGGATCTACGATCGCTAACCTGGATGGCATCCACCTAATAGCCACATGCACGAGATATTGCCCAAATAAATGGGTTAGAACGCTGTTGGCTGACAATTTAAAGTTTTTCCAATTACAAGTAGCGGGAAACATATTAACGATTGATTGACATCATTTGTGCAAACATAAAATGGCCTTTATGCAAAGGTATATTGCCAGAATGTTTTATTAAAATTTGGTGAAATCCTGTTAAGCGGTGTTTGAGAATAAGTCGTTGAATAGTTGTATAATTTTATTAACGGCATCCATATTTTTGAAGGCAGATCTGCTTTTAGAGTCTTGAAAGACCTCATGCGAGAATGTTTTCTGTCTATTCTGTTAAAATTCTGTTCAGAAGTTTTTTAAAACACTTGCTAAAAGGATTTACTATGTTCAGTACCGGCGGTCATGATTAATAGCGGACTGACATCATTTATTTAATATTTGGGAAAGGGAACTTTGCCAGACCGATATTGTCTTTGGTCAAATTATGTTGGGCGGTTTCTGAAGAAACTGAAGTATATTTTATTTTTAGTAACGGCTCTATTTGAAGAATGATCAGCAACATTTGTAAAAAACAAAATATTTTTTTAATTATGCCAGAATGTTTTAAGTCAAAGTTTGTAATATTCTGTCCAGCGCTTTAGAAGAAGAAGTTGTTTAAAGGTTGTTTATTCTTTAGTAACAGCTGCCGCATGATGGCGGATCGGCATCATTTGTACACAGTGCTACATAAGAGGATATATACTCATAACATAGGGCTACAAGTGAGGATATATACTCATAACATTGGGCTACATAAGAGGATATATACTCATAACATAGGGCTACATAAGAGGATATATACTCATAACATAGGGCTACAAGTGAGGATATATACTCATAACAAACCTTTATAATGGTATGGGCTATAATTGTCATCAATCAATATTTAATTGATAAAAGTACTTTACGATTATCAGCAACAATAGTAGAACCAGTAGTATTAGTAGCAGTAGTAGGAGCATCTTTACTAGTAGTATCATCTTTAGTAGTAGTAGTAGCATATTTAGTATTAGTAGTATAGCATTATTAGTTGTAGTAGTAGCATCATTAGTAGTAGTAGCATATTTAGTATTAGTAGTATAGCATTATTAGTTGTAGTAGTAGCATCATTAGTAGTAGTAGCATATTTAGTATTAGTAGTATAGCATTATTAGTTGTAGTAGTAGCATTATTAGTTGTAGTAGTAGCATCATTAGTAGTAGTAGTAGCATATTTAGTATTAGTAGTATAGCATTATTAGTTGTAGTAGTAGCATCCTTAGTAGTAGTAGTAACATATTTAGTATTAGTAGTATAGCATTATTAGTTGTAGTAGTAGCATTATTAGTTGTAGTAGTAGCATCATTAGTAGTAGTAACATATTTAGTATTAGTAGTATAGCATTATTAGTTGTAGTAGTAGCATTATTAGTTGTAGTAGTAGCATCATTAGTAGTAGTAGTAGCATATTTAGTATTAGTAGTATAGCATTATTAGTTGTAGTAGTAGCATCATTAGTAGTAGTAGTAACATATTTAGTATTAGTAGTATAGCATTATTAGTTGTAGTAGTAGCATCATTAGTAGTAGTAGTAGCATATTTAGTATTAGTAGTATAGCATTATTAGTTGTAGTAGTAGCATCATTAGTAGTAGTAGTAGCATATTTAGTATTAGTAGTATAGCATTATTAGTAGTAGTAGTAGCATCATTAGTAGTAGTAGTAGCATATTTAGTATTAGTAGTATAGCATTATTAGTAGTAGTAGTAGCATCATTAGTAGTAGTAGTAGCATATTTAGTATTAGTAGTATAGCATTATTAGTAGTAGTAGTAGCATCATTAGTAGTAGTAGTAGCATATTTAGTATTAGTAGTATAGCATTATTAGTAGTAGTAGTAGCATCATTAGTTGTAGTAGTAGCATATTTAGTTGTAGTAGTAGCATTATTAGTTGTAGTAGTAGCATTATTAGTTGTAGTAGTAGCATCATTAGTAGTAGTAGTAGCATCATTAGTAGTAGTAGTAGCATATTTAGTATTAGTAGTATAGCATTATTAGTTGTAGTAGTAGCATTATTAGTTGTAGTAGTAGCATTATTAGTTGTAGTAGTAGCATTATTAGTTGTAGTAGTAGCATTATTAGTTGTAGTAGTAGCATTATTAGTTGTAGTAGTAGCATTATTAGTTGTAGTAGTAGCATTATTAGTTGTAGTAGTAGCATTATTAGTTGTAGTAGTAGCATTATTAGTTGTAGTAGTAGCATTATTAGTAGTAGTAGTAGCATATTTAGTATTAGTAGTATAGCATTATTAGTTGTAGTAGTAGAGTAGTAGTTGAAAAAATTACCCTTTTTTGTGGTAGGTATAATGGTGATTACATACCAATCACGTCACGACCAAATAAAACCCAAAATAACGCAAAAAATATTGAATCTAATAGTAATACTTCAACCTTTCATAAATCCTGTCGGATTCTATTGCACTGATAATTGTACATTACTTAGAATAAATGAATGAATGCCATGCGGAAACGACGGTACTAATAATTTGACAAAAATGACAAATGCTGATGAATAAGATGGTTTTACAGGCATCAACACCATAAAACCACATAAGAAAATAAAATCAGGAAGAATTATCAGGCGGCCTATTTTTATTGAAGAAATTTCGCAGACAAGATATAAATTAAATGTTTTTCTTTATTTTGTAATAATAATATAAAGTCCAGAAGACCGATAATAATAACAGCAGCGTCTCCAGTTCTTGTCTGTTTTGTTTTGCTTAATAGCAGATGTTGAATACGCCCATTTGAAGATACCTCCTAACGGTTGCCAAGAGTTGCCTTTCTTAGCCTCTTTGCTGCATGGCGTTCCTATACAGTAGGGCAGATGACGATTTTTATTGTTTCTGAAAATATGTATTAGAGTCAGCGATTTCATGTAAATATATTTATTTATTTCTCAAAACTTAAATTCAGATCATATATATCAGGCATGAATGAAATACAGGACTCTCATAGTAAACTATTCCAGCGTACTTAGTTTTTGGACTAAAGAAACAAAACATTTGTATAGTATGATTAAAGCTAACGAAAATTCCTTTATGAGGTATTTCGTGGAATGAAATGTCTTTACTTGGTATTTCGTGGAATGAACTGTCTTATGCTATGAATACATAGATACAATTTCTTTAGACCAAAGTAGTAGAGGTCCTCTAAGTTTGACCTGTACACTGAAATTTTGCCCCAACTATAGTAAACATTTCCAGTACCTAAGAAAACTAAACTGCTTTCCAAAATGAAGAGTAGCTCCCTGCCAATACAGGCATTGCCTTTGATGTTCATTCGATAAGAAACACTTAACATGGTTATATACATTTTCAACACAAAGAAAAGGTACAAACAAAATGTATCGAAGTCCAGTTGGTACATGTTCTTTGATCATAATTATATTTTGCGAAAATGACAAGTTTTTCTGACATGTCTCTCTGAAACCTTGGAAATGTAAATTTATGAGGAACGACGAAATATACTCTTGTTCAAAATGGAACGATCAGTCCTTGATGATAGGAACAGTTTATTCGAACCTAGTATGAAGCAGATATAAGAGATTCTTCAGTTTACTTTATATATCGGACATAAAATTACACATTGTTATAACTGCATCATTGCAAAGCCGTTTGCCTGTAGATCTGATCAAATTAAAAGGGTCGGTGAAGTTTTCATATCTTTTAATTTGTTTGCCATGGCATACAGTTTAACTGTGAGTAGGAAACGTTCTACACGCACACACGCACGCACACACATACTCTCTCTCTCTCTCTCTCTCTTTATATATATATATATATATATATATATATATATATATATATATATATATATATATATATATATATGTATAGTGGAAATACTCGTTACGGTTACGAGTTGATTAATTAACAGAGAGAGGAACAAATGGTATCGGCATATCATTTAATTCTTACTCAGACGTTTCTCGTGCCGCTAATGCGTCTCATACATACAAGCCTTGTCAATTGCTTCTGTGCTCATATTCGTCCTTGTCAATTGCTTCTGTGCAAATATTTGTCCTTGTAATGAAGCTAACTGTGCATCATTATCAACTGTGTCCTTCAAATATTTGTATTTAAAATTGAATAGAAATATTGCTTTATTTATTAAATGTGAAGGATATGTTAATTCACTATTAGTATCTATAACCCAATGTGAGTGTTCTTCTTAAGTTGTTCCGTACGGTAACAGAAGCTAAGCTATTCTTGCACTAGCTATAAACAAGGTTCCTCTCCTGGTAGATTTTATTAAAAAAAAGATGCAACATAACTATATATTTTCAATAGGTACATATCCATTTGTAATTAAATCTGACTCATCTCTTCATTTATTTATTTTTGTAGAAGATATTCGATTACTTCTAGGGGTGTCTTTCAGCAAGTCTTTAAATCTGTGGCTGGAGAAATTCAGTACATGACATTTAGCTATCTTTTCTTTGATTAAAGTTTCATTCCATTGTTGGAACGCTCTCCAATTGAATGTGTTATGACTCAGTATTCAACCTTATCTTGTAATAACCTTTATGATGATTGATGATTATTTAAAGTGCTGATATCTGTCTAGAATAAAGCCACCACTTACGTTGATGAAAGATCAAATGAGTTTTATCCCAATTATTGTACATTGGCAGTCACCAGTTTAAAATCGATAGTGGGTCAATCAAATTTTGCTGTTAACTAACCCTTTCGACAGAATATTCCCCATGTTAATCAATTTCCCACTGTTGTACTCAAATGCTTTACTCAATTTCCCATTGTTGTACTCAAACGCTTCAATCAATTTCCCACTGTTGTACTCAAATGCTTTAATCGATTTCCCACTGTTGTACTCAGATGCTATCTATAGAGATTAACTGACTGGGGATTTAATACTCAATGAAAAAGAAATTAGTTATCTGCAAACGTTCTAGATAAAGAGAATCTTGCACGAATCATAATTTCAAATAAAAATTAATTGAAGGAGTTTACTAATTTCTGTTCTTTGCTATTCTTTCGAACTTTGGTCAGGTAAGATTAAAATTAGTCAATACGTGTTATAACTTTTTTTAGTTAATTTCAAAAATAAAAGTGTATGAATAAAATGACTGATCTATTATAAAATACATTGTATTAAATAAATAGAGGATATCTATGTTTTCTGAGTAGATATAAGGAAATATTTCACGAGTGAAGTGGAAACATTTTTGTATTGTCACGAGTGGCGTAACCACGAGTGACAATGCAAAATGTTTCCACTTCACTCGTGAAATATTTCCCTATATCTACTCAAAAAACGTAGATTTTCTTTTTATTATATATTTTTAAGGCAAAAACCGTCAAATCGCATGGATTTTTTTTCTTCTCCATTTTGTGCAAATGCGAATAATGGCTGCATTACTACAATGATAAAAAAAGTTCTAAAATTTACAATAATTTTAGGATAGCTACCTTTTCAAAATATATTTTGTACAAATAGTGCTTCAAAATTGTGTATTTTGTCAAATTAATGACTGTTTACAAACTAATATGAAGAGACTTTTATTTTCGTTAACACATTTCTTGTGCGAATTAATACAGTAACTATTGTTTTGGTAGGGGTGGTGTAAAAATATTACTGAGCGGTTACATTTGACAGATTTCGGAGCGTAACATGTTTAAACAAAAGACTTTAATGATTGTGAGTTTACTTGCATGGATTTTGGTTCTTTATTTTGTTCATTTCTGCATTCAAACGTGATTTTTTTTTCTTTTTTTTTTTTTTTTGTTTGACCTTCTCAACCTTCCAGTGTAGTTCGGCAACCGATGATGCACCCAAATTTCGATTGTCGCCTAATTTCGGTTTGCAATCATGATTATGATTTTGTTGAGAGTTAGAATCGCTACTTAAACAATTTTATTACTATATTTAATCCCTAGTTTTTTTCCTAAAAATGTGCGCGTTTGTCGTAGAGTGTGAAAGATATAATGTATGGGTGACAGAATATCTAATAACAGCAGTTCATGTACGTTCAGTCATTAATCATTTGCAGGATTCATGTGGAAAACTAATTAAAAAAGTTAATACTTGAAGCCTCCATTTTGTTCTTGGAGTTTATTTTTAGGCATTTTTTTAATGGCGCCACCTTATTGATAAACAAATGTATACTAGAGGGTCAACCAGCAACCAGTATAGTCTTGAAACATTTTAAGATCTGTTCATCCTCATGGAAAGAGAGAGACAGAGACAGAGACAGACAGACAGACAGAGACACAGAGAGAGACAGAGGGAGAGAGAGAGAGATCTTGATCAATTGAGGTAAAACTGACATGCTGACTGAGCCACCAACACAGAATGAGAGAGAGAGAGAGAGAGAGAGAGAGAGAGAGAGAGAGAGAGAGAGAGAGAGAGAGAGAGAGACCTTCAGACATTTTAATATTTAAAAATGGTTGATAACGAGTAAAAGGTATGTGCTAGATTTGTATGGTTGGTAACGGGTTATTTTTTCAACATTATCAAACTAGAATTTTAAGTTATAAGTATTCCTCTGAGAATTTGAAAATAGTAGAACATCGGTTTTCTGCAGCGAGAAAGTTATTGCTCAATTTCCTGCTCAAAGTTTCAAGTTTGAAAAAACATTACGTACAACATTATGTAGAGTTTGTGGTTTAGAAGAAGAATATACAGAATCTCCACTTGTCTTGTTCTTGTTTTCTATACCAAACCTCTGCTAATAACATCACGGCTGTAGCTATTTTGTTATTTATCTATACAATGTCCAACTCTTTACGCCAGACTAGAGCTCTACATTCGTATATATATATATATATATATATATATATATATATATATATATATATATATATATATATATATATATATAATTATTGCGCAAAAACAGACTTTTGGTAAAACAACTTCATATCAATTATTTACAATTTTCCTTCCAAATGTAGATGCTAGTTAGAAGAACAGTCTCTCAAAGCATTTTTTATTTCTGGAACGAACGTACGGAATATGAAAACAACGAATTCTTTGATAGTTTCTTTTCCCAATAAATTAGACTGGCATCTGTTTATAAAGTAAATGCAACTATTATGTCACTATTTCCAAACTAAACAAAATATTGTCTTAAGTGAAGCTGCCAGATATTAAACCGAGACACATATGCTGTTTTCCAAAGCCATTAGCTGTAATATGATTGCATCTTGACACGTGCAAACGTGCATAATCATTTTTATCACTGAACCTGCTCAGAATCAAAGCAGAGCACACACTACGTTTTGTTTACTATTTCTTTCTTCTAGTCACCGGGTTTCTCCAGGGTTATCAAATATTTAGTCTGGAATTAGTTTACACAAATTCTTCAGGAAAGTCATTCACATATTGTTTATACAAAGTGGCTTTGCGATTTTCTTTAGGATAGGCACTCACATATTGTTCACAACCAGTTTAGATGAAACTTATTAAAAACACTCTTTTTTTATTTCAAAAACATTTCGAAGCATGACATGAAATTATACAAGTCACCTCACCTTAAAGCACACACATGACATGAAATTATACAAGTCACCTCACCTTAAAGCATACACATGACATGAAATTATACAAGTCACCTCACCTTAAAGCATACACATGACATGATATTATACAAGTGACCTCACCTTAAAGCATACACATGACATGAAATTATACAAGTGACCTCACATTAAAGCATACACATGACATGAAATGATACAAGTCACCTCACCTTAAAACATACACATATTCATCTATAAACATATTCATCTATACACATATTCATCTATACACATATATTCATCTATACACATATTCATCTATACACACATATTCATCTATGCACATATATTCATCTATACACGTATTCATCTATACACATATATTCATCTATACACCTATTCATCTATACACATATTCATCTATATACACATATTCATCTATACACATATATTCATCTTTACACATATATTCATCTATATACACATATTCATCTATACACACATATTCGTCTATACACATATATTCATCTATACACACATATTCATCTATACACATATATTCAGTCATGCACATATTCATCTATACACATATTCATCTATACACACATATTCATCTATACACATATATTCATCTATACACATATTCATCTATACACACATATTCATCTAAACACATATTCATCTATACACACATATTCGTCTATACACATATATTCATCTATACACACATATTCATCAATACACATATTCATATATACACATATTCATCTATACACATTTATTCATCTATACACATATTCATCTATACACACATATTCATCTATACACATATATTCATCTATACACATATTTATCTATACACACATATTCATCTATACACATATTCATATATACACATATTCATCTATACACATTTATTCATCTATACACATATTTATCTATACACACATATTCATCTATACACATATTCATATATACACATATTCATCTATACACATTTATTCATCTATACACATATTCATCTATACACATATATTCATCTATACACATATTCATCTATGCGCACATATTCATCTATACACATATATTCATCTATACACATATATTCATCTATACACATATATTCATCTATATACACGTATTCATCTATACACACATATTCGTCTACACACATATATTCATCTATACACACATATTCATCTATACACATATATTCAGTCATGCACATATTCATCTATACACATATTCATCTATACACACATATGCATCTATACACATATATTCATCTATACACATATTCATCTATACACACATATTCATCTAAACACATATTCATCTATACACACATATTCGTCTATACACATATATTCATCTATACACACATATTCATCAATACACATATTCATATATACACATATTCATCTATACACGTATATTCATCTATACACATATTCATCTATACACACATATTCATCTAAACACATATTCATCTATACACACATATTCGTCTATACACATATATTCATCTATACACACATATTCATCAATACACATATTCATATATACACATATTCATCTATACACATATATTCATCTATACACATATTCATCTATACACACATATTCATCTGTACACATATATTCATCTATACACATATTTATCTATACACACATATTCATCTATACACATATTCATATATACACATATATTCATCTAACATGTATCTTAATATCAGGTATACTTAGACGAATTGACAAACTGGAAACTCTGGATATATTTGATCTCAATATTTTCTTTATCTTTGTAACAAAAATACAAAGGATAACTTAATTACTGGGGTCAACATGCTGGTATGTCTGCTGCGCACGAATGTCATACCACCAACTTTGTAGCGTCATTTTTTTGTGATGTGTGCATGGTCGAAATGGTATAGGGGTTGGTACGTACAGGCAAAACGATGGGTGCCGTAACCCGCGGATCCGGGTTCGAATCTCCGTAGAGTACGAATTAAAATTCTCGAAATATTATATATATATATATATATATATATATATATATATATATATATATATATATATATATATATACTTATATTTATATATATATATATATATATATATATATATATATATATATATATATATATATATATATATCATATGGCGAATAGCAGTCATTTGAAGTTCAATGGATTTCAGTGGATCCAGCAAAGGATCGCGTGTGTCAGGAATTGATTAGGATAAAGCAACAAACTGACAATGAACAGTGCAAAAACTAATTTTCAACCAGCCTACGCGGTTTCCACTCTAATTGAGTCTTTGTCAGAGGCAAACACAAAACAGAGACAAACAATAAACACAAAAGACAATAAACACAAAAGACATCGCTGAATTTACAAAAGTTGACTATGTCTAATGGAAGTATCGTTTGAAAATTATAGACATCGCACCTAATTGGTGCGTGTGTGTCTGTGTGTGTCTGTCTGTTTGTGTGTGTGTGTGTGTCTGTGTGAGTTCAATGTCTCATGACCAGAAAAATATATTACGGAGGAATTAGAGGATGAGATCTTACAGGCCCATTATGTTGTTGTGTCTATAAATTTACCATCTTACGGGCCCATAATGTTGTTGTGTCTATTTACCATCTTACAGGCCCATTATGTTGTTGTGTCTATACTATTTACCATCTTACAGGCCCATAATGTTGTTGTGTCTATAATATTTACCATCTTACAGGCCCATTATGTTGTTGTGTCTATAATATTTACCATCTGACAGGCCCATAATGTTGTTGTGTCTATTTACCATCTTACAGGTCCATTATGTTGCTGTGTATATAATATTAACCATCATACAGGCCCATTATATTGTTGTGTCTATAATATTTACCATCTTACAGGCCCATAATGTTGTTGTGTCTATAATATTTACCAATCATTACAGTCATCTTTACTGGCTTGAATATTTCATTTGTTAGTCACAGAATTGGAACGGAAAAGATTGGATCATTGATAATAAAATCACAACACTGAACCCTATCAACGTAATTCATTTAGGTTTCCATCAGAGACGATTAATAATATTGTTCTATATGATGAAATGGGGATACTGATCTATTAATCATCAATCAACTAAAAGAGCAGGACACGTAGTGTGATGACTATCATCATATCATATATTGGACATTTCCCATAGTAATTTAAAAACACGCATGTTCTCTCTCTACTTTGATACAGCTAATATAGAAAGTTGTATTAGTCAGATAGCAATCATTCTGGATACTACAAATAACACAAATCGGGTACAAGATTTTCTCTCCATCAAATACTTTATCTTTCATTTTTTACTGCAATACTCATCAACCATCTTTCAGCCCATCATACCGTAATAAAGATTTAAAACTTTCCGATTTACTTCCTTTTATAAATAATTGTACCTCTTGAAAATTTTTATATCAAGATGTTTTAAGGTTTTCATCAATATATATATATGTATACGCTGATTATAGAACATGAGTGATTATTTAAATCGTTTTCAAATATACCATATAGACAAAAAATAACAAAAAGACCTCTTTTACTTAATAGAACCACTTTCAGTATCTTCTAATTATAAGGCTTTTGAAGTGTATACAATAGTCCCAATCCGTTATCAAATATGGACATTGTTAAAACAAAAACTGTAACAACTACTTTTTTTTACGAAATCCTCCAAATACAGTTTGACTAACTTTGATAGTCACCTTTCTGTAATCGGTGATTTGTTGTGTAAATAATGAAAGACTGTCTTAAATTTGATAGTCAGATTTCTGTAATAAATGATTTTTTGTATAGATAATGAAGGACTCTTTCAAAGTTGGCCGCCGTGCTTTAAGGGACATTTTCGATTAAAGATTAATAGAACTTGAACAAATAGGACATAAACTATAGTGAATAAGTCCTTTTAAGTTTTCAAAAACTATAGTGAATAAGGCCTTTTGAGTTTTCAAAAACTATAGTGAATAAGGCCTTTTAAGTTTTCAAAAACTAGAGTGAATAGGCCTTTTGTGTTTTCCAAAACTATAGTGAATAAGGCCTTTGTGTTTTCCAGATCTACAGTGGATAAGGCCTTTTAAGTTTTCAAAAACTATAGTGAATAAGGCCTTTTAAGTTTTCCAAAACTATAGTGAATAAGGCCTTTTGTGTTTTCCAAAACTACAGTGGATAAGGCCTTTTAAGTTTTCAAAAACTATAGTGAATAAGGCCTTTTAAGTTCTCAAAAACTATAGTGAATAAGGCCTTTTAAGTTTTCCAAAACTATAGTGAATAAGGCCTTTTGTGTTTTCCAAAACTACAATGGATAAGGCCTTTTAAGTTTTCAAAAACTATAGTGAATAAGGCCTTTTGAGTTTTCAAAAAATATATCAAACCGCCATCAAAATATGTCCTTTGTAACTGATCATAGAAAACGTACCATCTTTTCTTCCTAAAGTAGCGTTATGATACTTTACCGGATTAAAAAAGAAATCTTTTTTGACGTATTGATCTATCAGAATCTGTACAAATGATTCAAATCTGCCATCCAATATGACGTTGATAACAAGCAGAATAAATGTAATATAGTATTCTCAGAAACAGCTTAAGTGACCTCAGTGAGCTCATCATGATCAGTGTATTTTATATCTGTACAAATGACAACGCTTCACCGTATAAAGGTTATTCAAAATATTGGTGAAAAACAAATGTAGACTTTGTATCTATCACTCAGTAGAGTCTGATCAAATTTAAGAGCAATAAAATCTTGCATCAAAGTTTCTTGCGGTAGTAAATATGGTACGAATCCGCAGTTTCATAGGACCACAGTTGCAAAACAAAATTTTAATCATATTATTTCCAATAATACTGATGAACAGACTTTGAGCAACTTTGACGGTGAATACACGATTTATGTAGTTATGTTCTTACGGTATATTTTACAGAATTAATAACGTGCGTTCTTTTAACATGCAAACACAGTGACCACTGTCTATAGAGCAACCTCAAAAGTTCAAGGATATTAATCTCGTGGAGGCGCCGTGTAAAGGTTAAGTTGTATGCACACAAATGAATTGACTGCATTCCGTAATAGTTATACATGAGTTGCAGAGGTGTCTGAAAAATAAATTCCATGCGGCCCAAGGATGCGATGGGTCTGTTTTACAGAGACCACGTGCATTGAGATGTATTATTATCTTACACTCCAAGTACGAAGATATAATAATAATAATAAGAAGAAGAAGAACAACAACAACAACAACAAAAACAACAAAAACAACAACAAGAGGCATATCAGCAGGAATATCAGCTTTACATTGCTACTCATCTGTTAATGCTACATGATCAGATTTCATCTCACTTTTTTTTTTCGTTTTATAGCACGTATGTGATGGGTGACCCAATAAGAAACATGCTTCTGCCCCAATGTATCAAACTGTCAGTATGTGTAATTGTTACAGTTGCAAGTGACACAATTATGTGGTAAACAATACGATTAACAAGACATTAATAAGGTAATTGACGTAGATATTTAATTTAGATATGTTTCTTAACAAGTAAAGATCAGCAGCCTTAAGGTGAAATTAAAATAATAATTGTTCCGGCCACAAACATATCACAGTTAATCTAAATTTCGATTGATTAAACGATGATCTTTTTATATCTCATTTCATAATTTTTGTGCTGCCAGTAGCGTTAAATTTACAGGCAACACTTATAATTTATTGCAAATTGATCAACACGCATTTAATTTTAATAAATATGGTGAAAGCATATGCTGATAACTGATGAATTGTCGTGGTATCACAAACGTTTATACATTCATGGCCGGATTATATACTAAATATTTTTTAAATTTTTTTTATAAAATAAAATATGCCAAGGTAACTTTTCATTACTTTGTTTGCTTGTTTTTATATTCGGGATATATATATATATATATATATATATATATATATATATATATATATATATATATATATATATATATATATATAATTTTGGAAGCTAGTTATCTTTACTCTTTGGATTAAACATGTACAATCAATATTATCTGGGACAACATTTTGGGTGGCCATGCATTAGTATTATTTCCATATCATGTTATATTTCCTTTGCTTCAGTAAAAAGGTCACACGTTGACGCAAAAGTGTTCGTGCGAATTGAAATCCCTGATTTCCCAAAATGTAGTTCACAGTATACTGTGCCTTGCCTTTTTAAGAATATATTAGGATTATATTCTTTGATTTTATTTTCAATAAAACAGCATGTATGTAAATAAATATTTTGTTGACGTCTTTGTGTTCGTGATTGTTTTTTGCTTGTGTCATCCGCCTTGATCTCGAAAGCGCTTGGCCAGTTTCTCAGACTTGCTGCACCGTGCGTCGTCGTGTTTTGTAAAAGGGCAATTACAAAACAGTTTCCCAACGTTTTGAGCTAATCAAGTTCATCGTCAGGGAAAAAAAAACTTACATCCACAAAACAAACACGAAAGACAAACGGCAAGAGAATACCTGGACTATTATATATCTGAATGGCAGGTGGAATCTACAAACAGGAGTCAAATAATGGAGAAAAAAAATATTTGAAAAACGGTCTTATAATGAGTAATGTATTTGTCAGACTAGTCAGATTAGCAAAATGTTATAAAGGTAATCAAATATATGTGATTTGTGTAGTTGTATATATTTCCCTATGTAAATTATAATACTGTTAATGTATTCAGTCCGCCTGTCTTTTTTTTTTGAATTGTCTATTAGCATACTCTTTCAGCCGCGATGACGCCGGTTTATGTGCTGTGGGATGTGAAAACTGGGGTTTCAGGAACCCCTACCATCACACTCTATGAAATCAATCCTGTCACTTATAGCTAAGTTCCACGAATCAGTCTAGTCTATCTTTAATTGATCATCACAAAGAGATTGAAACTGTTATTTTCAGTTAGCCAAACAGATTGCAGAAATTCTCTTCATTCACTTTTTTTCCATTGTTCCTGCATCAGCCGATCAAACTGAGCTTCGATGGAATTTGAACATAGGGTATATGAGATGGTGATTTGTGCATTTTAGTCAGTTGTAAGTTAAGGAGTTGTGATTGCCTGGATAAGACTAAGATGACTGTTGCGCCGAGATATCGTTTACTTCTTTCACATTTTTTTTTTTTTTTTTTATAAGGCAAGGATCGCGGTAGCTTTGGAATAAATCCCCTTCAGGCTTAGGTGCGCGTATGTTTACGAAGAACAGCAAACAGGAATAAGACTAAAGCATCCTTCAGATTTGTGAAGGCGTTGCAAAACACCATAAAGAAAAGGAGCTGCAAGCATTCTGCATAAGGTTTGCGTGATAGCTCTCGAGACTGAAGACAGTTATATTTCTAGAAACAATCTTGACAAACATTATTTTGGTTGTTACATATAACTTGCTGTCCGAAAGAAGACAATTTTTGAATAGTTTTGCGGGAGGTACTGTTGCACAAGTCAGACGCATGTACTTGTCTTACTACCAAAGTGTCATCTTACAAGCAGAAAAAGTAAAAGTGGTTTGACAGAGCAACTGATAAATCCTAATCTTCCCTGTAGAAAGCTGTTCTTTTTACACGTTGGTAGTAAAACCCCTAAATTTAATTGATAAATTTAAGTCGATCAATGATCAAACTAGGTCGCTGTTGCTAAGAATAGAATAGCTTTTAAACTAATTATTCTCAAAATTTCCTGTCATCCGTATAGTACAGAGCCTTAAGGCATAAATATCATTTTAAAATTGTAGAATAATGAAGTAAATTTTTTGTCAAATAGCTCTGCTTGAACTAAACAAATATGCCATGCGGGTAGAACACATAAATGGAAATTTGGGAAGAAATGCCATTTACTAAAATGTATCTTCCTTCTAGGCATCCTCATCATTAAAATGTAGAGAAATCAGAGCATACACGTACAAAGCACTGTATGATAAAGCACTGTAGGATAAAAACACATACAAAGCACTGTAGGATAAAGCACTGTAGTATAAAAACACATACAAAGCACTGTAGGATAAAGACACGTACAAAACACTGTAGGATAAAAACACGTACAAAGCACTGAAGGATAAAAACACGCAGAAAGCACTGTAGGATAAAGCACTGTAGGATAAAAACACGCACAAAGCACTGTAGGATAAAGCACTGTAGGATAAAAACACATACAAAGCACTGTAGGATAAAGACACGTACAAAACACTGCAGGATAAAAACACGTACAAAGCACTGTAGGATAAAAACACGCACAAAGAACTGTAGGATAAAAACACGTGCAAAGCAATGTAGGATAAACAAATATACAAAGCACTGTAGGATACAAAACACGTACAAAGCACTGTAGGATACAAAACACGTACAAAGCACTGTAGGATAAAAACACATACAAAGCACTGTAGGATAAAGACACATACAAAGTACTGTAGGATAATGACACATACAAAGTACTGTAGGACAAAGACACATACAAAGTACTGTAGGATAAATACACATACAAAGTACTGTAGGATACAAACACGTACAAAGTGCTGTAGGATAAAGACACATACAAAGCACTGTAGGATACAGACACATACAAAGTACTGTTGGATAAAGACACATACAAAGCACTGTAGGATAAAAGCACGTACAAAGTGCTGTAGGATAAAGACACGTACAAAGCACTGTAGGATAAAAACACTTACAAAGTACTGTTGGATAAAAACACGTACAAAGTGCTGTAGGCTAAAAACACATACAAAGTACTGTAGGATAAAAACACGTACAAAGTGCTGTAGGATAAAGACACGTACAAAGCACTGTATGATAAAAACACATACAAAGTACTGTAGCATAAAGACACGTACAAAGCACTGTAGGATAAATACACATACAAAGTACTGTAGGATAAATACATATACAAAGTACTGTAGGATAAAAACACATACAAAGCACTGTAGGATAATGACACGTACAAAGTACTGTAGGATAAAGACACATACAAAGCACTGTAGGATAAAGACGCATACAAAGCACTGTAGGATAAAAACACGTAGAATGTACTGTAGGATAAAAATACATACAAAGTACTGTAGGATAAAGACACACACAAAGCACTGTAGGGTTTTTATATACAAAAGTAATAATTCCGCTCGATAACTTATAATGCCATACTCAAACTAATAGAACACACCTTCCATCTGCTTTATGTTGAGTTGAATGACGATATGGAACTTTCTTGCTGTTTTATTTTCTTATTATGTTCTCTACAAGGAGTGAGCAATGCAAAATACCTAATTTGCATCTGATAATAGTACTTGTCCGATATGATATAATTGAATATCTCTCAGTCATTTGTGGGTGTTTAAGCACTTGTTCGATATGATAGACTTGAATATCTCTCCGTCATTGGAGGGTGTTTAAGTACCTTCCAGTTCTCCGATATTATAGCCTTGAATATCTATCTGTCATTGGTAGGTGTTTAAGTACCTTCCAATGGTATTTTAAAGCAATCTCCGGAGTATTCCAAATAACATTTTCATCGAGAAATCTACCAAATACGTATTCTTCTGACTGGTAAAGTAAGCGAAAGTAAAAGATTTTTTTGTAACCAGAAAAGCATGATAAATTGAGCGTTCTTTACTCATTTCATTTTTTTAAATAGTGTACATATTTAAAACAAAAAAACACAGTTGATTCAGATTAAACAATATATTTATAAATGCACTCTATGTACTTGCAAAATAATTACATCTTTTCTCTTGTATTTATTCGTATCTTTTAGCAGCCTTCCATTTCTGAACCACTCTAGTCTGCAGTAAATTTATCGTAACGATGTGTATTCCATTTCAATGACAGAAATAATGTAATCCACAATAGATTTACAATCAAACCTTCACAACCTAATGGTCAATATATTACATACACTTTCTTATAAACAATACCGTTTTGGACAGGAAGTTTGCATGATAAACCCTTTGACGTTAACCAATGTATATAAAAGCCGCACAGTTGATATACGTTTCCTGATGATGCAAAAAGTACCATTTTATGTATTACGGTAGAACTCGATTCTCTCGTACTATAAAGGAAACAGTTTGTAAGTCACGGACTCTTTGATATCAATTGCACTCTAACATGATATATATCGAAATCAATTAATGGAAGGCTTTTGATTAACTGTCTTTAAGTTTGTTATATTGGCTTATGTAATAAAATGTACAACTTTGCCTGACCTTTATATAATTCAACCACTTCCAAACCATTAACATAGAAATGTGGGAAACAGTTAATTTCGTGCAAACGGCCAATGGAAGGAAAACGAAAATAGAACCATGACGCGTAATCAGTATGACGTCAGCTTTCAGCAGTGATCGTAAGGTTCTTTGTGTAATAGATTTTTTTATTGCAAAACTTAATTAGGTTTACAGCATAAAAGATTTGTAAAATTAATTTACTAGAGTCGTACAAAATTTAGTGCATAGATTTATAAATTTTTATTTCTAAAATACCCCGCTTCATTTAATTTATTTTTGTTGCAATTTTTAGAAAGTATCCCCAGTTGTATTACCATGCTGCCAATAATAATAATAATAATAATAATAATAATAATAATAACTATGACAATGGTCGGCAGCAGCGGTAGACAAAGACCAGCAGCATTTATGATAATAATGAGGACGAGGATGAAATTACGATGTAGATAATTATCATTAACACCAGCATTGCTTATTAATATTTATGGTATTAGTATTAATAATGAGCACAAACACGTACAGAATACTTAACTCAAAATACTTATTTGATGTGTTACCGAACAGTCTAGTGTTGCAGGCTTCTATAGATACACATCTCCTATTATTTCCAGTATTATGTTTTACATGATCTTAAAGATAAATTGTATATATATATATATATATATATATATATATATATATATATATATATATATATATATATATATATATATATGTATGTATGTATGTATGTATGTATGTATGTATGTATGTATGTATGTATGTATGTATGTATGTATGTATGTATGTATGTATGTATATATGGATAGGACCACTAATTCATCTCCCAAAGAATTTATTGTTAATATATTTGTTTAATAAACATTCTGCATTAGGTTGGCATACAAACTACACCAGCTTCCTTTCATCCGTTCATTAGTGTTAGTGAATGGGTTTTTTTTCAGCCTTGAAATATAGGTGTTTGAGCCTTGTGTTCCTAATAAGGGGGACTCCCTGGTCTGCACCTAAAAGCATAGCCTCGCACTAAGAGTTCATGTGCTATGTTGTAAGCAGGAAAATAAATACAGGATATCAAAATAAAAGTAAATATGTGTTGTCAATATTAAGTACATAGATTGAAGTTTAGCCAATGGGTGCATCTCAGAATATTTAGTACTCTATTTTGGCAGAACATGGTTTCAAAGCATTATTTACTTTGAAATCCAAACTTTCAAATTTCAGTGAGGTACATGTTAATCTATCAACATATATGATCAATGTTAGCAATTATCAACAGGTATGACCAATGTATTCTTCATCAACAAATATGATTCTGTATTAGATTTATTGTCGCATATATTGACAGTGACTTTTAAGTTCAAAACCTAAAATGTATATATATATATATATATATATATATATATATATATATATATATATATATATATATATATATATATATATAATGGCGTTATCTCGTGACATCCAGGCGACGAATACAAGATATTCCTTTCCAAAAGCTCCCGGCAAATGATTGAGGAACGACCTCGTGTGGTCCACTCCTTCCAGCTTGCCGAAAGAACCATTAAGAATCTCACTATCCCGCAGACCCGTTAGTCCAGAACCTTTAGCCCCTCACACTGAGTTAACCAATATCGTCCCTCGAACCAACGTCACCAATGACCGCACGATCTGGGTTACAAAAACCCACAATGTTCGACGATTCCCTGCATTAATGACTGAGCCGTGTAATACATCAGACACGTTTACATGCGACTATACTGATATACATTACGCATGCGTGCAAATGAACGGACTTCATTACACATTAAATTTTTTCATAAGAACAACTGTGCGACATTATTACTACAATAACCACGATCGTACATGAATTTGTCTCCGGCAAGAACAATCGCACCCGATTATAAAACTCGAACATTTAATACGTACAACATATAATTGAATTCAACTTGTCTGTTTAGATATAAAATGTCTAACCTGAAACAGACTATATTATATCCGATAGCATGGCGTTTTGTGACATAGGTCTGACTTTCTGGAACATTTAGTATAAATTCCCAAACATTCAATATATGAAAAAATTTCATCACATAGAACGGATAGCAAAAAAGAATACATTTTTCATTTTCACATACATCTACATCTAAGGATTCCTTCCGTAAGGTGGACAGCTTCCTGACAAGACTCATCTGTACTGCGACGATACAGAGAGTATTTAAAATAGAAGTACTATTAAGGGTCGTCACACCCACGGCTAAAGAACTCGAGATAAAACTAGTTCCCCACTGCCGGCGCTTTGTGCGGGCGGCAGTGAGTGAACATAAATCCCCATTGGGAAAACTACTCCACCCCGGGCAAAGCTGTATGCGGCAACAAACCCATCTACATTTTCGTTCATAGATAATACTGGTATTTTCCGTCCACACATTTCCGCGACACCGCACATCTTAATTTGTTTGCCTCGGTATAAAAAGTCGTTATGAAGTATTTCCGTAAAAACAATACAGCATACTTTAATACCAGATATCAGCTGTTTCGGATAAACACATATAATGTGAGATCAAGGGGCTATTGCATCCGCGGGGACTATGAGCCCCTCCACCCCTCCCCCCCCTTCATCTCACAAAACGCTTGTTTATTCGGGACAATAGTTACCAGTTGAATATGATTTATTTATAAAATCATTCCAGCCAGAAAAAATTGTCTCCATGGTTTAAGAAAATATACATTCTTCACCTATGCAAACACATACAACATTGCTTTTGTTTATTAAACTTACTACTTTGTTTATTAAACTTACTACTTTCAAGTCTACCAACCTGGCTAGGGTTTTTCATTCCTATCGGTTTAAGTACCTGTGGAAGTTCTTCAACGTCAAATTAGCTGATTCAAAAAGGAATACCCTTCTTTTTTAAAAATTTAAAAAGTTAGAAAAGGAAAACAGAGATGAAAACAAGCGATTCAAAGTCAGTTTTGGTAAATGACTTTATGTTTGCAAATATGAGAGTTTAATGTGTCGGACGTTATTTGCTGCCTGATAACAACTGACTCAATACACACAGAAAAAAGAACCTTAAACTTGTAATTGTTGTTGTTGTCCCTGTCAATGTCTCCTGGGTATGGCGAAGTGCCGTTTCGGAAGAGGCAATATGACAGTCTACACATATGACTGACGATGCGCTCTCTTCTCCTAGAGCACAGGCTTTGCCTATTTGATAAGACTTTTCAGCATGGACTGATTGCTTTGAACGTACGAGCTGTTTAAATAATGTGCGCATGTACATCAATTGAAATATGTACCATAGAAGATTTATAACAGTGGCACTGTAAGAGCCTATAGTCACTGACATTCTCTTCTGGTATTTTGCTCATACATTATCAAGGACAAAAAAGAACACTAGTGAGTTAGGATTCTTAAAATATATGATAAATAAGCCATCGAATAGTTTATCATACAACTTCACGCCTTATAAAATAGTTTATCATACAACTTCACGCCTTATAAAAGTCGACAGTCATATAAATATTTCGTGTAATGTGTTACGGTCGCTCTCAAAGGTTCAAACACACGCACTTGATCAAACAAAATTCTTAAATTGGTAAATCACTATGTGTAAAAAAAAAAAAACGAAAGTCATACCGTTTGCTTTTTTTTTTCTTTTTTTTTTCTTCTTCTTTTTTCCTTATTTTATTCTTTACATATATGAACGCTTTTATAAATTACAAATTTCGTAAACCTTGAAATATTATGTCGCAATTTTCACAAATTTAATCACGCACTAATAACATACACTTCATTATATTGGGAATTTGATTGATCTTTTACAACCAGCATTTTTAAGAACATAAACATTCGACATAACATGTGATGGCTCAAAGATTGTCCTGATGCTAGTTATTCACATTGGTACACCAATTGAATTGTATCTATCTATTGATCTTTTTATTGTTCCCTTTCTGTGTCTTTATCTTTCTTTTTTTATTACATATGGCCAAATCAGCGCAGTCGTAAGAATTTTAGGTTCCATATTTGGGTCTTCAGTTGCGCAATTATTTCAGTCACTTACAAGAACGCTATCTGATTATATATGTATATCTCACGATTTTAATAGGAAAACCTATTGTCTTCATCCTAATATACCAGTTTATCAACAGTTCCGTCAAGAAGTTCCAAAGTCACAGACTTGGAAAATTATAACCAAGTAAAAAATATATGGATATATCAAGGGGATTTCTTGCATATCTTTTTATATCGGATGTCTGTTTTTGTTATTTATTTTATATCTGTCTTGAAAGCTTCATTTCTTCCTTTAGATTGATATTTATTTAACACAAATCTTTAAAAAGAAAAAATCTAAATCAGTCGACGTTTTTTTTTTTTTTAAAGAAACGACGGGAATCGCTGGTAGCCTTCTTTTATCAATCGTATTCATTCTCAAGAATTGGAATCCTCACTGATCTCATTGAGAAAATACTGTTTGAAGTGTTTTACTATAGGCATCATCTTTGGTGTAGCCAGATGCATGGCTACACCAGTACCAATATATATTTCCATGATTTCATTTTTAATTTAAATATTTTGATGAAATTAATTTCCTTACTTGCATCGATTTCATCTTGCTTCCAACTACATAATATAAGCGCCGTGTCTGTCTTGATATGTAACGTATGAAAAGGTTGTACCGTTTCTACCCGTGTATAAGTAGGGTCTAACTGCAAGCAACATGGACCCTGATTTTGCCGTTGCATAATGGGTCACCGGATCAGGAAGTATGTTCTTTGTTACTAATTAGGTCTAACAAAAAGCATAGACCAGATCTGCCGGCGCATTATGCAAAGATCTAGGTGTATGCAGTTTGCAGTTGGATTATATGAGAGTATGATGAAAGTAATGATTTTTATCATGCTGAAATAACGGAGCATTGACAAGGTAGTACAGCCTCGACAAGGGAGTACAGCCTTGACAAGGCAGTACAAGCATTGACAAGGTAGTACAGCATTGACAAGTTACTACAAGCATTGACATGATAGTACAGCATTGACAAGGTAGTACATTGACAAGGTAGTACAGCACTGACACGGTAGTACAGCATTGACAAGGTAGTACAGCATTGACAAGGCAGTACAGCATTGACAAGGAGGTACATTGACAAGGTAGGGTAGTACACCATTATCAAGGTAGGACATTGACAAGGTAGTACATTGACAAGGTAGTACAGCATTGACGCAGTAGTACAGCATTGACAAGGTAGTACAGCATTGACAAGGTAGTACATTGACAAGGCAGTACATTGACAAGGTAGTACAGCATTGACAAAGTAGTACATTGACAAGGTAGGATAGAATTGACAAGGTAATACATTGACAAGGTAGTACAGCATTGACAAGGTAGTACATTGACAAGGTAGTACAGCATTGACAAAGTAGTACATTGACAAGGTAGTACAGTATTGACAAGGTAATACATTGACAAGGTAGTACAGCATTGACAAGGTAGTACAGCTGGGCAAACAGGCTATGTCGTTGGTGTATTTGTGTAACATTTCAATACGGCTAGTTCTGTTATCCCAGATAGGGGTAGAAAGGTTTAGGAAAAGAAGGTCAGAAGTTTAGTATACACCGATGCGCCGAACATGTTTCCTCTATGCCGCCATTGCAGATTTCTAAACACAATATGAATACATTTGTTCTATTTTATAAGTTAAACTATGTAGCAGAAAAATGTGCACCATGCATGTTTGTGTTGTCTATACAGTACAAATTTGAGGAACATCTTTGAATGAAACAAATTACTGATTACTTACAGAGAGAGAGAGAGAGAGAGAGAGAGAGAGAGAGAGAGAGAGAGTTGTCTTTTTTGCAATATGGCCACCCACACTTTAAAATTAGGATGAGACAGGCCCAAATATGTACGCCCACAACATGAGGAATTTGTCTGGCTATAACTATCGTTCAGACCTCTGAAAAGTGAGAGTCAGGGTCATGCAGCTTTATATGATGCATACCGGATTTATGGTCAAATTTCCAGACGATAAATGTTGTATATCACAGCATACAGTCACTTCCACTTCGTTATTCAAAGGTGTAACTGCTATTTGTTGTCTGGTTAATTGGCATTAATGATAGATTGCATACGTGTGCTGAGCATTTGTGTATCTCTAAAGCAGATTTGTATGGCTTCTGGCATCCGTTTTATGTTGCTTTTTTGTTGTTGTTGTTTTGGGATTGTTTTGTTTGTTGGGGAGGGGGGGGGGGCGTTTTTTATTGCTGAATGTGTACCATTTGCTTAGTAACAAAAGCAATAATTATGTATGATGTGTACACGTCGCCCGGACGGATTCAAATATACGATTCAAACTTATTTCCATTAAAATGCACCTAGACTTTTTCAAAAAATCTCTTTGAAAATCTTTTTTAAAAAATAAATCTAGTTAGAGACATAATACAAAACATGCAGCTAATTGTAGCAGTCAGTAATTGAACCATCAATATTCAAAAACAGCAATAGGTCTTTCAAAGAAAAATTGAAAAATACAAAACGTGGTCACATTTACTTGTTTACCACAAATTTAATATTTTATCTATTTGATATCCTTTAGCTTTTACATCAAAAAGCAATTTTCCGAGCCAACGATTTTTTCAGATTCACTTTAATATCAAATGGACCTTCTTTCATTTATTACACAAATGACCGAGTTAACTTGCTTCGATCTGTACAAGAATAAAATCATATGAACAGAACGTCAAAGATCTCCCTAATGCAATATTCTAAGGTTGAAATATGAGAATCTACAGGTTTTCTCTGTTGTATTTACAACATAAGTGTCCCTTTTCCAATGACAGCCTGATTTAGTAGCAGTTTTGTCGGACATTCAGTGTGTGTTGTAGATATGTCTTATACTTTGAAAATACTACGTTTACGCAAATATAAACACAGACACACACACACGCGCACACACATACTGTTACCTGTTCCACTCTTAATTATCCGACTGAGGTGTTATTCACTTCGCCAAACATTACACATCATCAACCCCGCCCAACAATAATTTCAATCCTTCAGAATCGTCTTTTCTCGCTCTGTGCACCTCACGTTCTATATGTTTCAACCATCCATTAAAACGTTCAAGATTTTGCACGTTTTTCCTTAACACAAATGCAGATTGAGACCGGATACGCGTCTGCAGGCAATACATAAGTACTAGTCACCCCGTGCATCGACTTCTGAGAGTGACCTTTGATAACGAATGATATTTAACGTGTCATAATTGTCCATTGTATTTCAAGATTTAACTAAATTATGATTTTATACATTTTTTTAAAAATAAAAACGTTTTGCAACTGTAACTATCTTAATTGCCTCTAACTGTAGTCTCTATAATTTATCTGAGTCTGATTTTGAACATCCATCCAAAAAATATGCATATTCTAATAAAGACTTAATATATGATAAGAAAATTATGTGTAAGGATTATATTTAGTCAGCTTATATTTTAGGAATCTTAAAATATTTAGCAATTTAGATGTTTTTTAAAGAATAATTTTCAATATGCAGACTCCAAGTGCATGTATTATTAAATGTCAGGTCGAAATGTTCATGATTGTCAACAAAAGCAAGTGATTCCTTTTGAAACTTCAATTTGGGCCATTTGTTTTTGTGGGGGTTTTTTTTGCTCAGTTTTTGCTGTATTAAAGATTTGAAGCAATTGATTTGACCGGTTATTTAAAGTTTCTAAGTCGACATTTAATAGGTTTTGGCTATTTTGCGTAGAAGCATAAGAGAGAGAACTAAGTAGAGCATCAGCAATCTCTTTGATATATACAAGAAACAATAACGTCCTAAAACTGAATCATGCGGCACCCCAGCTGAAGAAATCTGAGTTGTTAATTCTGCGGTTTTCACAAAAACTGTTTGCTATCTATCGGTCAGATAACTGGTGAACCAATCTATCAGACACGATTCTATCCCATAGATTTTAAGTTTATGAATAAGACCTTTATGTCAAAAATGATCAATTGCCTTAGATACAGTAGTGTAATAATGGGACTTCCAGACCGCGGTTGCCGACATGGGTCAACGCCTTTTTTCCCCCATGACTTTATCTCCGCAGCACATAGACATACAAACTCGGGTCCGAGAGAGGTTTTAGTGGTCGCCCGTGAGCGCCTCCCGCGAGAAAACTCCAGCGGCGCCTCTTGCTGGAAGCTACACTTACTGTCGATAAACTCAATCAGAGCGGCGATAGTGTCCTTTTGTGTGAGAATATTATATAAATAAATTGCAGCGAGTATTATATAATAATGCCTAAAGTGCCTCCGTTTGACACGACAGTATCGTCGAAGAATTCATGAGCGTAGCTGATGCGGGAATTATGTTACCCACGCAGCGGTGCAGACCCAACGTCACAGATAAGGTCAAATCGTTGTTGAGCCTTAATGCATCATACCGGTTTGTTAAAGAGGTCCAAAAAATGCTGGATGATGTTTCAAACATGTATTCGGAGCACGTTTGAAAAATTAACCTGGTTAGGGATTGCATTAGAACGTGCACGGCGAAAAATTGGCGATGAATTCAACAAGAAACGTGAAAAGTCATTGTTTCACAACGTGCAAGAAAACTAAGTGTCGCTGACATTAAGTGAGTCGAGTGCCCATTGACGACCTAGAAGACAGTGGCACACCAAGTGAAGGCAGTGAAATACTCAGCAAAGACAACGAAGACAGTGGAGACAACAAAGACGGCAAAGACAGCGATGACAGCGATGACAGAGAAGATCACGAGATGTAGAAAAAAAAAACCTTTGACTTAATAATATAGCATTGCATCTACACTCATTGACCTTTTGAAGAAATATGATAAAATCTGCAACGATGCAGAAACAAGGCAGTTGGCCTTACGTGATGATTACCAAGATATGCTCGACAATGAAAAACCAGGCACCATGGCGGACATAAATGAATGTGACAAGACTCACACGTTTAGCATTTTTGGATACAAACCTACAATGAATGGTCGTGTACGAGTTGGTGTGATATTCAGTAATGGAGTATTACGAGTAATTTGGTCCGATGCATTCTTGGAGAAAATTGTAACCGAGAAGGTGTCACAGGATGAAGCTGGGTTGGGACTGGATTAGTGAAGACACCGAAAGCAACTGCGTTGATAAGATGTTTATTTATAAACGCAATTTAAAGATGAACAAATCTGACACCATTATAACAAAAAGATAGGGAAAATTATAAAGTTCCTAACATAGAACTATCAACAACAAGTAACTCAACGAGAAAAATCAAAGATGAATTTAACGAATGGAATTTCAAACAAACGTGAATAACATCCTATCTCCAATCAACAAATAAGAGTATATGATCTACACCCCAATATAAACAAGGTCTTATTGAGTACCAAGGGTGACCAAAGCATGTGATTTATGCACTTATGAATGTAATACTCATTCATTCATCAATCTGATAACTCATCAATTTATCAATTCATCAAGCGATATTGGAATATTATGGATTTATGAATCTGTCGTTCATATAACGATATTGAAATGGGAATGCATGAAATTATAAATCTATCACACATATAGCGATATTGAAATGTGAATACATGTAATTTTGCACAGATAGCAATATTGAAAATAACAATAAAATGGAACACGTAATATGTATAACTATCGTGGCGATCGTTTGACTACCAAGATGTATATCCGGTTCAACCCGCTCTAGTCAATGGTCAAGGAGCCACCACGCATGGTCCACCCCTCCCAGTCTGTTGAAGGATCCCTCGAGAGCCTTCACATTTAACACAGACCCGCTGGTCGAGAAGCCTTGGTCCCTCGCATCGAGAAAACCAGTACACTCTTCCGAAACAACGTCACCAGACACAGCGTACACGTCACAAGAAACCACACAGTTCTGCGACTCCACAACACCAAACCATATATAAGGGAGCTAAAAGTATAACAACTAAACCGTGTAGTACATATGACACGGTTAGTACTTTTGCATTGATATATGTTGCGCATGCGCGCACATGAATTACATCTCGTTACACATTACATTAATCATTCAAATCATGCTGCGTATAATTAAATAAAATCCGTCTGTTCAGTTACAACAGATAGCTAACTTGAACCAGACTATAGTATTTCTAATATCATGGCGTTGTATGACCTAGGTATTGACTCTCTGTAGAATTTAGAATAAATTCTAAAACATCTAATATATGAAACAATTATGTAATATAAAACGAATAGTGATAAAGAATACTATCTTAAATTTCACATACCTCTACAGCTGAAGATTTGCTCCAGTAAAGAGGTAAGCTTTCTGACAAGACTCGTCGTGGTGTAATTTGTTTATAGAGAATTTTCTCTATATGTACCCTAGCTGTGACAGATAAGCGCAGCAGCTAGGGTTATGTATGATGTTTATATAATATTATAAATATTTTAGGAAATTATAAATGTTTCTTCACTTTAATATTTGCTTAAATCTTAATGTTTATCATGAAAAACATGTTTAACTAGTGTCCTTGAATTAGGTTGTTTTGATCAATATGTTTTCTCAATTTGAAGGTCAAGGTTGATTTTTGTTTACAAGTAAAAATTCCATTAGGATGACTCATGTTCTAGAACATTCTGTCATGTGACCATTATATATATCATGTTTGGTGGACATTTTTTCAGTTCGACATTACCATCAGTCTTGTAAAGAGCTATTACAGTTGTGAAAATTCATTCCAAATTCTAAGAGAGGAATTATTTTCAATATTCATTGGATTATAACAGTGCTCATAAACTTTTGGATTTTGGATTTTTAATTGATGATTTTGGAATTTATGTGAACTTATTCAGAGATTTTGGAATACTTCATTTTGACTTCAGCACATCAAAGATTACTAGTACATCAGGACTTTGGAGACCATTGGCACATCATAACATTCAAGGACACAGCCGTGAATTCGGAACATTCTATATTTAGGACTTGTGATTAGAACAATCATTCTTATTGGATTATTAGAATTTCAAAACACATTACTGTAAGTGACTTTTTGATTTTTCATTTTAATTATCTAGTAATACATTGCTTGTTGATTTTTTACTTGATTTGTTGGTTTCACTTTCTTTCTGTTACAGGTTTCTTAGACCATAGAGTCGTAACAGAAATTGGGGGCTCGTCCGGGATTGAATTTCTTTAAAGCATATTAGAGATATTAAATTTATCTTTGAAATTCATATTGATTTTTCTCGGAGAATTTTTTTTTGTCTTTGGCAAAGATTTTTATATAGAGAAATTTTTTTGTGTGAAACCAACAAGCATTTACAATGGCATCTAATGTTCAGAATTTCATTTCAAAACCTACCCAGGAGGGGTTAGAGTGCATGAGAAAGGATGAGTTGCTCGAGCTTGCCAGAAGATACAGTCTATCTGAGGCAAAAGTATCATTGACAAAACAGGAAATAAAGATTATTTTAATTCAGTATTTAGTAGGTAAGGGAATTTTTGAAAATAGTGCTTTAAGTTTGAAGAGAAAGCCTGTATCTGGTTCTGACAGGAAATTAAGGGAATTAGAGTTAAAGAACCAGATGGATTTAGAATTGGCAAAGCTTCAGATTCAGAGAGAGAGAGAGAGAAAGAAGAGAGGCAGATACAGATGGAGAGAGAGAAAGAAGATAGGCGGATACAGATGGAGAGAGAGAAAGAAGAGAGGCAGATCCAAATGCAGAAAGAAGAGAGGCAGATGGGGAGAGAAAAAGAAGAGAGGAAGATGGAGAGAGAGAAAGAAGAGAGGCAAATACAGATGGAGAGAGAGAAGGAAGAGAGGCAGATACAAATGCAGAAAGAAGAGAGACAAATACAAATGCAGATGCAAAGAGAAGAATGGGAAATGCCATTTAAATTAAGAGAATTAGAACTGGCAAACAGAGCACACTCAACTCCTTTAAACACAAGTTCAGGTTTTGATGTTACTAGATATATTAGGTTAGTACCCCCTTTTCAGGAAAAAGAAGTAGATAAATACTTTCTTCATTTCGAGAAAATAGCTGAAAACTTGAAATGGCCCAGAGATCATTGGACTTTGTTATTACAAAGTGTACTTATTGGCAAAGCTCGTGAAGTCTACATTTCACTTTCAGTACAACAAAGCACTGATTATGATGTTGTTAAGGAGTACATCTTAAAAGCTTATGAGTTGGTACCAGAGGCATATCGACAAAGGTTTATGAATTGTAGAAAAGAAACTGGACAAACTCATGTCGAATTTGCAAGGGATAAAGAACAACTATTTGATAGGTGGTGCTCAGCCAAGAAAGTTGATCAAGCTTATGATAACCTCAGACAGCTCGTATTAATTGAAGAGTTCAAGAGGTGCATCCATAGTGATGTTAAAACCTATCTTGACGAGCAGAATGTGGAAACTTTGGAAAATGCTGCTCGTATGGCTGATGATTATTCCTTGACTCACAAAATTTCATTTGGTAATAAATCGTCCTCTCAGCAGTTTTCTGGTAAAAAACCATTTCAATCTCATTCGAGTACTTCCAAATTTCACAACAGCACAACTGTTAGGAATCAAACATCTGATAAGACTGATCAGAAATCATTATCTCTTCCTACGTGCACTTATTGTAAAACGAAAGGGCACGTTATTTCTGATTGCTTCAAGTTGAAAAATAAGCAACAGAGTAAAGACAGAGCTTTTCCAAATGCTCTTATTTCTACGAGGTCAAGGTCACGGTCTTGTATTGAAAGCAATACATTTGTTGGGCCAAACAAACCCCAGTCTGATTCTATTTTAGAGGCTTATTAACCATTCATGACAGAAGGTTCTATATCACTTATTGGTGATTCTGCCAAACCTATCCCAATTAAAATATTAAGGGACACTGGAGCTTCTCAGAGTCTTTTATTATCAGGTACTTTGCCTTTGTCTGAGGAGTCTTCTTCAAGTGAAAGTGTTCTTGTTCAGGGAGTAGAGTGCGGCTTTGTAAATGTTCCTCTTCATTGTGTAAATTTGGCATCAGACTTAGTTTCTGGACCTGTGACTGTTGGGGCAGTGACTTCTTTACCCATAGAGGGTGTTCATTTATTACTAGGCAATGACCTAGCTGGAGATAAGGTTGTGGTTAATCCACTTGTAACTGACAAGCCTTGTTTGGATCAGAAAGTTGATCCTGTCGAAACTGAAATCCCTGATTTGTACCCTGCTTGTGCAGTTACTAGAGCTATGGCAAAAAGAGCTCTTGAGAGTGATGTTGATCAGGATATTATTCCTTTAGCTGACACATGTATTGGTCAGTCTTTTGATGAGGTCACTTTTTCCTCAGGTATTGATCAATCAAATGGTATTGATCACAGTGATCCTCTTTTGGCAACTCAATCTCTTTGTCCTACTCAGGATGACAAACGACAATCCCTTGTCGTTGAACAGGAGCAAAATCCCGAGATATCTTGTTTGTTTCAGAGGGCTATTAGTGAAACTGAAGCCACACAAGTTCCAGTGTGTTACTTTGTGAAAAATGGGGTCCTTATGAGGAAATGGAGACCACCTGATGTACCCGCTGGTGACGAGTGGTCAGTGAGCTATCAAATTGTTGTTCCTAAGTCATATCGACAGGAAATTCTTAATTTAGCCCATGAAACTCCTTTGGCTGGTCATTTAGGAGTCCGTAAGACTTATCACAAGATCTTGAATCATTTTTATTGGCTGAAACTCAAAAGTGATGTTTCTAAATACTGCAGATCTTGTCACACTTGTCAAATGGTAGGAAAACCCAATCAGAAGATACCTAAGGCTCATCTGCAACCTATTCCTGCATTTGATGAACCATTTAGTAGAATAATAGTAGACTGTGTTGGTCCTTTACCTAAAACCAAGTCAGGCAACCAATACTTGTTGACCATCATGTGTACATCTACAAGATTTCCAGAAGCAATTCCTCTGAGAAATATAAAAACTAATACTATTGTGAAAGCTTTGGTGAAGTTTTTTACACTTGTTGGCCTTCCCAAATCTGTCCAGTCAGATCAAGGGTCAAATTTTATGTCTGGAATTTCCCAACACGTTATGCATGAACTAGGCATCCAACAGTTTAAATCTTCTGCCTATCACCCTGAAAGTCAAGGTGCTTTGGAAAGATTTCATCAAACTTTGAAGAATATGATTCGATCATATTGCTTTGATACAGAAAAGGATTGGGATGAGGGTGTTCATTTGTTGTTGTTTGCTGTTAGGGAATCAGTTCAAGAGTCGTTGGGTTTTAGTCCCTTTGAACTAGTTTTTGGTCATACTGTCCGTGGACCATTGAAATTATTGAAAGAGAAACTTCTTTCAAATGAAGATTCAAAGATTAATCTTCTTGATTATGTCTCTGATTTCAAATACAAGTTGTCAAAGGCCTGTGAAGTAGCAAGAACTAATCTTCACACTACTCAGTCAAAAATGAAATTAAGGTATGACAGAAATTCACAGGAAAGGAGTTTTAAATCTGGTGACAAAGTTCTGGCTCTCTTTCCCATACCTCAGAATCCTCTTCAGGCTAAATTTTATGGTCCTTACACCGTTGAAAAGAAAGTAAATGACTTAAATTATATCATTAACACTCCTGGGAGACGGAAACAAAAACAACTTTGTCATATAAATATGTTAAAGGAATATTTTAACAGAGATAGCCCAGCTAATTATTCTGTTAATTTAGTTGTACCTGTCCCACACAGTGAAGATATCAACGATGGAGTACAATCAGACTATAATGACTCTGGTATAACCAATCTTCGGAATTCAGAAATATTGAACAACCTAGACCAGAAACTTTCACATCTACAACAACAGGAAAGAAATGAACTAAAACAGCTATTACATGACTATGAGCACTTGTTTCCTGATGTTCCAACACGAACAAGTAAAATTTATCATGACGTTGACATTGTAGATTCTGCGCCTGTGAAACAGCATCCTTATAGGATGAATCCTCTCAAACAGAACTATCTGAAGAAAGAAATTCAGTATTTACTGGAGAATGATTTCATAGAACCAAGTAAAAGTAACTGGAGTTCACCATGTATTCTTGTTCCCAAGCCAGATAATACATTCCGTATGTGTACTGACTATAGAAAAGTCAACAGTGTCACAAAAACTGATTCATTTCCAATCCCAAGAATGGACGATTGCATTGATAAAATTGAAAATGCGGAATATGTCACCAAGTTTGACCTTTTAAAAGGATTCTGGCAAATTCCACTGACGGAAAGGGCAAAAGAAATTTCAGCATTTGTAACTCCAGATGGACTTTATCAATATAAAGTCATGCCGTTTGGAATGAAAAATTCGCCTGCAACGTTTCAACGTCTGATGAACATGATAACACTTGGTCTTGATAATTGTGACGCTTATATCGATGACGTCATTATCTACAACAACACCTGGGAAGATCATTTGGAAACCATTCGAAAATTCTTCGATCGACTCAGTGATGCGAATCTGACAATTAATTTGAGCAAAAGTGAGTTTTGCCATGCTTGTGTCACATTTTTAGGACATATTGTGGGACAAGGTCAAGTTAAACCTATAGAAGCTAAGGTCAAAGCTATCTCTGAATTTCAAGTTCCAATTTGTAAAAAGCAACTGATGCGATTTCTAGATATGGCTGGATATTATCGGAAATTTTGTTCCAATTTTTCCAAAATTGCTGAACCTTTGACAAGTTTATTGAGTAAGAAAGCCAAATTTTATTGGTCTGACAAATGTCAGGAATCTTTTGACAAGTTAAAGGCCATGCTTAAGAATGCACCAGTTCTTTCTGCACCAAATTTTAGCCAATCATTTAAATTATCTGTTGATGCAAGTGATGTAGGAGTTGGTGGAGTATTGATTCAGGAAGACAAAAGTGGTGTGGATCACCCTGTGTGTTATTTTTATAAAAAACTAAACAAGCACCAGAAAAATTATTCCACAATTGAGAAGGAATGTTTGGCTTTGATATTGGCTTTACAGCATTTTGAAGTGTATGTTACCTCGGCTCTTTCTCCAATTATTGTGTACAGTGATCACAATCCCCTTACTTTCATCAACAAAATGAAAGATAAAAATCGGAGATTGTTGAGATGGAGTTTGATATTGCAGGAATATAACATTGACATCAAACACATCAGGGGAAAAGACAATGTGATTGCAGATGCACTCTCACGTGCCTAGAAATGTAATATTGCTTGATGTAATTAAGTCCAGTATCATAAAACATGTTCTTATGTAATTTTGGTTATTATAGTATTAGATGTATATTCAAAAGAAAGCTTTATTACATAAATCTTTCTTTTTCTTTATGAGGGGAGGTGTTATGTATGATGTTTATATAATATTATAAATATTTTAGGAAATTATAAATGTTTCTTCACTTTAATATTTGCTTAAATCTTAATGTTTATCATGAAAAACATGTTTAACTAGTGTCCTTGAATTAGGTTGTTTTGATCAATATGTTTTCTCAATTTGAAGGTCAAGGTTGATTTTTGTTTACAAGTAAAAATTCCATTAAGATGACTCATGTTCTAGAACATTCTGTCATGTGACCATTATATATATCATGTTTGGTGGACATTTTTTCAGTTCGACATTACCATCAGTCTTGTAAAGAGCTATTACAGTTGTGAAAATTCATTCCAAATTCTAAGAGAGGAATTATTTTCAATATTCATTGGATTATAACAGTGCTCATAAACTTTTGGATTTTGGATTTTTAATTGATGATTTTGGAATTTATGTGAACTTATTCAGAGATTTTGGAATACTTCATTTTGACTTCAGCACATCAAAGATTACTAGCACATCAGGACTTTGGAGACCATTGGCACATCATAACATTCAAGGACACAGCCGTGAATTCGGAACATTCTATATTTAGGACTTGTGATTAGAACAATCATTCTTATTGGATTATTAGAATTTCAAAACACATTACTGTAAGTGACTTTTTGATTTTTCATTTTAATTATCTAGTAATAAATTGCTTGTTGATTTTTTACATGATTTGTTGGTTTCACTTTCTTTCTGTTACATTTTTCTTAGACCATAGAGTCGTAACAGCTAGGTACTTAGGTTTTCACTGCAGGCAATTTGCACGTGCAGCATGGGGTTAATCGCGCTCAGTATTTCAAAATAACTAGAGCCGAGAAAATAAACAACCCTCGAGTAACGCTCTAGTCGGAAACAAAACCCGAATACATTTTTGATCACATATACATATTGATATAAACCATACAATTCCGTGACAGAAGGCACCTCGCACATTTAACATGAGCCTGTTTTTTTAGAAGAGTCTTATGTAACATTATTCTTCACCATCAGTAAAAAGCATCCTATGACTTGTGGATTATATTGTGTTCTCTCAGATACCAAAGCAGGTAAAGCAGGAAATAAAAGAAATGAGGCGGAGACAGAATGAAACAAACAGGAATTTAATTAGAGACTAAAACGTTTCCGCATATATAAGAAGTCTGATGGCACAGGGACGCAATTTATGGAAATGTGTTTATCTTGGAAAGCGTGAAATTTGCGGCAGAACATGCCATCATGAATACTGTAAATCTAACTTGCCTTACGTGTTGGTACAGGCGTTCGACCGTGCCTTAGATGGGGTATCAGAGTCAAGTCGCGGAATCAGCTGTGCAGTCCATGGGGATCTTTTCGCGACGCACGAGCTGGCAAAGATAGACTAACACGAATATGGAAAAAACCAACGATGTCGTCGATGCTGTTGAGGAAAATGCCAACGAATCTGTTGAAGTCAAGGCAGTTGAGAAGGACACAGAAGTCAATGAAATAATATTCAGGATCGAAGCGATTGCGGTTTCGATCCAGATAAAGTAAAAATGACACTACACAAATTAATTGCCAAATCTGTAATTAGATGATAATCTGTATTATATAAAAGTATGTCTATCGTGAATCAGCTCAGACAATCCGCGCGAAACCATGGAAAAAGAATATCAAGAGGTGCAAGAAAAGCAGATTTACTTGCACTATTAGGACTCGCGGATGAGCCACGGCCGGTTGCAAGGCAACTTTCCCCGGATGAACCACGGCCGATTGTATGGCAAACTGTCAATCAATTCGCACAAAACCGTGGAATAAGGATACCAAGAGGTGCAAGAAAAGCCAACTAACTTGCGCTATTAGGACTTCTTCCGCATGAGCCGCGTCCGACCGTGAGGCAACTTCGTGCAACAGCAGCGCAGTTGCATATCCAAATTCCTTCACGGGCCAAGCAAACCGAAATCGCACCGGTGGTCGCCAATAAACAAAACCGCCGCAGTATCGCAACCACTATCGCCGCTGAGGCTGTCGCGTATGTACATTTCAAGTCCCCAAGTTTAAGTTGCACAAGCGCGTCGGTGAGTTTGAAGATTAGCATGTAATCATCTCACACACATACAAACCAGGCAGAGGCGCTGTGAAGCTTCTCTCGAACATGCGTCCGTCGATTATATCAACGTTGCAGTACGCGCGCGGAACATTAGTTGCGTCCGGAGTCAAGCAAGTACTTTTTCCCTCGCTGATCGGGAATGGCACGTGTTGGACCTCCGCGGGGTGACTCTGACGATACAATTGTGCATTAGAGATCGACCTGATATTTAATAAAATGATGGTCGTACGTGGACGTTTGGGACCTGTGGGTGTCATAAACGCACGTAAACCCGTTTACGCGACCTATTACGGAAATGGCCTCGGTGAAATCGTCCAGGGACTGTTCACAGGGGTCCCAAAAATTCTCGCGGCTCTGACCTCGCGCACGACACCGATCGCTAAACAAGTTGCAATGCGAGTCGTTGACAGCATCAAAAGCGCTGTCGTGGACCGGTTGACAAATCTGGAATGGCAGGCGTTTCAATCGACGGAGACAATGCCCGCTTCGGTCAGTAAAATCATCAATGAATCTGCTCAACAAAGACTGACCGAGTTGGCGCAAGCCAGCGCCAGATGAGTGTAAATGAGGCAAAGGGGAGCGGATTACAATTGTCAACTGGGCCTGGACGGCAAAGCAGTCTCAGAAAAAGGTATTAGACGAAACCGATAGTGTATAAAGTTTCACCATGGCTCGATTCCAAGATGCACCCGATCCCGCTTTCGGCAATGACGCGCCTGTATTTGGTAGATCAAAGCGTCCGAGATTTTCAGTACTATTCGTACCCGGCTAAGGAGCCTAATCAAAAAGACAGAATAAAAGTACAAGTCCACGACACGTCTCGGTATTTTCTTCCGTGTGAGGTGTTCTTGGAAATCGATGGAAAACTTGTCCATAAACGGCATCATGGCGTTGTTCAGCAGCACACTATATCTCATCGACGGAAAGGAATTCGAAGCATTTTTGAGCATCGTTGACATTGCTACGACAATTATTGGACTCGTCAGGTACAGTGATGATTACGCGAAATCCGCTGGCCCGTCTATGATGTTTCACAAGGATACAAAAGACCATGCAGATCATATCCAGTATACCATTGCAAATGTTATAAACGCAGCAGGAGATGCACAAACACCCGCTGTAACTGCGATCAATAATAATTACAACCTTGGATTTCATCAGCGTCGAGGACAACTTCATGGAGCCTCGTTTTCGTTTTCGTGTGTGATTCCACTCAGTCATATATTTGGGTTTTGTAGAGATGTCCGCAAGGCTATTTTTGGAGCCAAACACAACAGCAAAGATGCAATTTGGCGTGCTGATGGTGGCGTCGATGGTAAAGTTGTGTTGTCGAAATTGACATTGTAGATGCCTGTGATATCCCCTTCGATGGCTGCAGAAACGCGTAAGTTGTCTTTTATGGGCTCCGAAGGTACGTCAGCGCTGTCATTTCTCACACTCACCACAGACTCGGCAGAACAAAGCGTTCAGCAGTTTTCATGGCAGATAACTACCCAATAAGGTGTCAGTGCACCAACACACGTGTTTCTGGCGTTTAAAACTAGAGATCGGGTATACGGCGGACAGCTCACTAGTACAATGATATTTCACCGGTGCATCGCATGAAAATGTTGATACAGGTCTGCAAATTTCCCAGTATGACTTCGCCACGTTGTACCTGATTTATTATTCCTCTCTCGAGCACCTAGACCTGGTTAAGCAGTCCGTGGTCGACATGCACTTTCATGCACGTGTAACTCAGCACCCGTTCCCCGATTACAGATGCATTGCCGTGATTCTTTCCGACAAGATCTTGTTGTTGGAGGGCACAGGTGGCTGGATGAGGGTAATTGACGCGGCAATGGAAAACCAGTAGTGGCTTCACGAACTTGTAATTGAAATCGGTTGCGTTTTCAAATAATGTCATATCATGAAGTTAAGGCTGGTCTCAACCCAAAGCAGCTTGCGAAAATGAAGATCGAAATAATAATTGAGTGTTGGGTCACACTGAAACTTTCTCCGACAAACCTGACTGGAAATGTCCCAATGTGACTAACCCAAACGCAACTTGATCAGCTCAAGGCGGCCAAACAAAAGAACAGATCGGTAACATTAAAGTTGTCGAAATCAGAGGTGACGTGAATGCAAAAGAGTGGTTGAATATTTCCATTTCTCGCGGCAATTACAGCATTCTTGGCTGCTGCGGCTCACTCGGTTGCAAAAGCAATTGCGTTATGGGGCGCAGGATGTGTAGACACCATGGCTGCAATAAAGGCACTTGGCGGCGGACCTTCCTGTAGACACGCAGGTTCAATATCAACAGAAAACGGTCTTAGACTATCCCCATGGCCTCAAGGGCAGACTTGGGGTTAAGGTCTTCGAATGTGGCCTCGCCGTTGACAATTATGGAAGCTCATCCATTAGCCAGTTTTGATTTACTCACGATGAGAAAATCAATCAAGCGCTTCAGATGGATTTTTATGCGAGACAAACTTGCATTGATGATCCCCCGCACGTGGGAAACCAGTATCATCAACTTGGATTCGTTAGCGGGACGTGAAACTCACTGAGTCACGTAAGTGGTAACGCCTCAACATCTTTTGTACTTTGACTTGCACCGCCACGTGAAGTCGTTGATTTTTTTTTTTACATGGACGTTTACGGCTACGCCGGAAGCGGAACTTGTGCCCGCAGAGTCGTATACCGCTGTTTTATTCAACGCTACCGTTGCAAACTCGGATGGAAGGCCTAATATGTGGACATCTTGCCGTTGGAGCGCTAGCGTTCATCAACTCAACTCGCGCTTGTTGATTTCGCGTTGTCGTAGACAAAGTCACTTAGAAACTACACTTAATGTATACAAAATGTCAGTTGATATTTACGTATGCGACGACGTGGATCTGTCCAGGTTTGCCACCAAAACTCGATTTGGGTTTACCAGCCGGGTTGTCATCGGTGTTAACCCGGACAAGCTTGTGCTTTTTGTGTTTAAGATTTGTCATTACATATACGTGATGGATTCTGAACAGCCACGGGTGACGATATTGCGGAATTTTCCGTCGGGGTGTTGGATCAGTTGACAGCTGATGCTAACATCGATAGCAATTTTGTTCCACATGTCGACGAATATCTGCTTCAGAGTGGTGTTACCAGACCCTCATTGACGCTCAGATATAATCTACCCAAGGGTAAGATAGAAATCGACCATTGGGACCACTCTGATATACCAATACTAACTCGAGACCTGCTTGGAGTCATCGCATTAGCACGCGAAAACACATGGTCGCGGGCAGTTGAAAAATCAAATGTGAAAACATCTAAGAATTGTTTCTACATCGATGAAGTGAAGTCACCGACGAATCCACACCGGTTGCATTCTCCGTCAATTATGTTAAACCAACATTGACTCGGCCAGGAAAAGATAGACTTCGACTGATATTCACCAAAGACGCACATGTCCGCGTAATAGTTCTTTGGCGAAAATATTCGTTGGAAACCCAAAGCAATGTTGTTTTAGGTGAACGTGGTAGAAAACCCCCGGAACATACAATTGCCAGAGACAAATATTCCCCCCAGAAGGTATTTTCTATGATTACATGGCATTTGTGCCAGTAAAGAAAAGTGATTGGTTGGAAGTGTGTGTGCGTGTTGCATCCGAACAACGCCAGCATGCCGAGCAATTAATCTCCACGATGACCATATTAAGAAAAAAACTGTGATGGACCCTCAAAGCTACTGACACGAGAAAATAATCGAAGAGGAAAAACAGCTGCGAGATGAAGTCCCCAATTTAACCGCTTTACTCGCGAAATACAAACGCGTGTGTTGTCGGGGATGCTATTTGAGGAATCGCTGTCGCGACCACCGTTGGCTTTGCTGTTGCTAGAATCGCGACTACGGCGACTATCATAGGCACACCAATTAGATTTGCTGTCTAAACTATATCAAAAGTAACCGGTGTGGCCGGTGGCACCAGAAAAAAAATTTCATTACGACTGCATCAGCGAGTACGTGTTTATTCGGAAATTATCACGGCCGCCCAAAGCAGCCTCAACACGTTTAGTAAACTCTACTCGTTGACAATCGAAGATAAAACCATTAGCACTGCGGAGTTCGAGACCGTGTTGCCGGAAATGGAAATCTTCCGACGACTCCGTTATCCAATATGGAACCGGGGCGCTAGTGCGGAGACAGAACCGAAAGGGGAATGTGATTTGCATGCAGTAAAAATTAAGTAAACTGTTGGAAAGTGTATCTTCGAGCAAGATGCGCCGTGGTTTTTGTCTTTCGGGGCGGGGCTCGCCGGCGATCATCAAAACGGCGCTGGGGCCCGTGTTTGTATGCCCGTGAGAATGCACTCGTGTATGCCACGTGGATAAATGCAAGAGGGATAGAAGGCGTTGACCCATATCGGTAACTGTGGTCTAAATTTCACATTATCACACTACTGATACATTGCAAAATATAACATACATGTCTTCTCCTCTCTCAATTGCTTCACTAATACTGTGATACATATCTATTAGTTGGTAGACGGTTGAGTGATTTGGAAGAACGCCCGATTTATATTTGTAAATAACATCATTTCCATGCAAGTAATTGCTTACATGTTTGAAAATGACCCTTTCCGTGATTTTGCTTACACAGCTAAGTAAAGAAATGAGTCTGTAATTAGTGGGATCATATTTGTTATATTTCTTGTTTAATTGTAATGCTATTTTTTTTCCAACGAACGGAGAAAATGTTCTCATTAACAGAGTTATCGAATAAAATACATACAAAATCTTATACTTGCTGGCTATGCACCTTATAGAAGATTGTGACTTATCCTATCAGAGACACAAGCTTTAAGAAGATTGTGACTTATCCTATCAGAGACACAAGCTTTTAGAAGATTGTGACTTATCCTATCAGAGACACAAGCTTTTAGAAGATTGTGACTTATCCTATCAGAGACACAAGCTTTTAGAAGATTGTGACTTATCCTATCAGAGACACAAGCTTTTAGAAGATTGTGACTTATCCTATCAGAGACACAAGCTTTTAGAAGATTGTGACTTATCCTATCAGAGACACAAGCTTTTAGAAGATTGTGACTTATCCTATCAGAAACACAAGCTTTATTGAAAGGAATGGTTCTTAATACATCGAGAATTTTCTGTTCACTCATTACATTGTTTGTCAACATGTTCATTGGTGTCGTTCGTTTTAGAAACAAATGTGACAAGCAAATCTGAACACTTAGTCTTCTCTAACTCGGAGAATGCAGTGTTGAGGGTGCTATCATATTGCGTGAGTGGAAGCGGTGGTATTATTACAATATTGTTATTATTTTTCAAACTAAGTGTCGGTTTTGCCTCTAAAACTCTTTTGAATGGGTTCTGAGGGTTTACAAGTTTTGTAACCTCTAAGAAAACTTATTTTCCATTCTTTTTTAGTTTTTAATTGTTTACCTTATTTCAAAGCTCTTTATATTACATTATTATTTTTTTTTAGCTCAATCTCAGTTATGCCTTAAAACTCTTTTGAATGGGTTCTGAGGGTGTACACATTTTCGTAACCTCTAACAAAATTCCTTTCCATTTTTTAATGGTTTACCTTATTTCAAAGCTCTTTATATTACATTATTATTTTTTTTAGCTCAATCTCAGTTATGCCTCTAAAACTCTTTTGAATGGGTTCTGAGGGTGTACACATTTTCGTAACCTCTAACAAAATTCCTTTCCATTTTTTAATTGTTTACCCTTTTTCAAAGCTCTTTATATTACATTATTATTTTTTTTAGCTCAATCTCAGTTATGCCTCTAAAACTCTTTTGAATGGGTTCTGAGGGTGTACACATTTTCGTAACCTCTAACAAAATTCCTTTCCATTTTTTAATGGTTTACCTTATTTCAAAGCTCTTTATATTACATTATTATTCCTTTCCATTTTTTAATGGTTTACCTTATTTCAAAGCTCTTTATATTACATTATTATTCCTTTCCATTTTTTAATGGTTTACCTTATTTCAAAGCTCTTTATATTACATTATTATTCCTTTCCATTTTTTAATGGTTTACCTTATTTCAAAGCTCTTTATATTACATTATTATTCCTTTCCATTTTTTAATGGTTTACCTTATTTCAAAGCTCTTTATATTACATTATTATTTTTTCCTTTCCATTTTTTAATGGTTTACCTTATTTCAAAGCTCTTTATATTACATTATTATTCCTTTCCATTTTTTAATGGTTTACCTTATTTCAAAGCTCTTTATATTACATTATTATTCCTTTCCATTTTTTAATGGTTTACCTTATTTCAAAGCTCTTTATATTACATTATTATTTTTTCCTTTCCATTTTTTAATGGTTTACCTTATTTCAAAGCTCTTTATATTACATTATTATTTTTTCCTTTCCATTTTTTAATGGTTTACCTTATTTCAAAGCTCTTTATATTACATTATTATTTTTTCCTTTCCATTTTTTAATGGTTTACCTTATTTCAAAGCTCTTTATATTACATTTTTTTTTTCCTTTCCATTTTTTAATGGTTTACCTTATTTCAAAGCTCTTTATATTACATTATTATTTTTTCCTTTCCATTTTTTAATGGTTTACCTTATTTCAAAGCTCTTTATATTACATTATTATTTTTTCCTTTCCATTTTTTAATGGTTTACCTTATTTCAAAGCTCTTTATATTTAGTCCAGCCTCTGAGTTATTTGTTCTGATTGTTTTCTTTCTCAATTGTTTTATTTTTCTAGAATATCTTCGTAGGACACTATCATACCAATGTTTGTCGGAAGGTTGAAACGGTAATAGCTTTGTAGTGACGCATCTGTCTGCATTATCTAATAGAGTAGATGTAAATAGATTTCTTGCATCGTTGATATCGGAGCACAGACTAAATTTTGTGCCCAATCAAAGCTTGTTATTAAAGTATTATGCTTCGGAATGTCCGCATATTTATAAAGCCACACTTTCCATCTGAAACATTAATTTAATTTGTAACATAGATGGGTTATTAAATAAGTTGTCCTTTGGTCACTTTTTGACATATCAAAAGAAATAACTTCCGAATTAAAAATTTCTATATTTGGTGATACTTTAACATGGTCAAGCAAGGATGCTGAGTGAGAATTTACTTTCGTAGGTTCGTTTATACAATTTTGTAAATTGTTTAGTTCCCTAATATCATTGAGGATTTTTCAGACTGGTATTTAGCAAGTGCTCATTTAGATCACCAAATATGGTTAAAGTTTCAGAAATACTGTGTAATCGTTCTTGGCAAATATTGAATGAATCCCCAAAAGAATGTCATTCCTATGGAGACCGATACACAAATGCTAATAAATAGCTTCTATTCTTTACAGACATTTGAATCCAAAGTATCTCAATGTTTTATACACGTATCTCTCTCTGTTACAAGATTGAATACAACATTTTCTGAAATATAGACCATAACTCGACCTCCATGATTAGTTCTGTTACGTATGATGGGTTTGTGATACCCATCTAATTTAATATCATCATCATGAATAGAGTTATAAAGACGAGTCTCCGTTAGGGCAATTATATCAATGTCGTCGAAATTCTCTGCAAGAAATTCAAACTCATTTTGGACAGATCTAATTTTTAAGTAAACAAAGGAAAGCGTGCCATCCATTCTTAGCGAGAAAAATAATTTAGACCATTTGTATCTGATGTATCGGAGTGGGCCGGACCAAGATTCATTTCAACATCACCTGCTAATAACAAAATTAAAGTAAAACAAAAGAGAAAAATTATGTAACATATCAAAAAGTTACAGTGTAGAGCAGATATCTTTAAAATTACTTGAAACAAAGATGACTTGACAGAGAACATCTGGATTAAATCTAAGCAAACAAATAAAATTAAAAAACCAGGAATTCGCAGAATAAATTTCGCAAGCAAGTCGGGGGATAGCTTTATCCCCCAGACGTACTACAAGATTTGCAAATATAACATATTCATGTAGAAATATTTTGTGTTTTGGATGATAAACCTCCACCTCGAACAAGAAAAAGCCTGCATTTTGTGCGAATCAACAGTACTACCCCTATGGTTTTATGACTAAAGATAACAGAGTAAGAAATGCAAATAGCATTTCCCATTTTCTGGTAATTTGGGTTTTGTTTTGTTAAAGGAACTTGCCATGGTATCGAAAAGTGCAAAAAGGAACAGCATACAGAAAGTTAATAAAACACAATAAATAAAGACACATGAAAGAAATAACAATTGTAAGAACGATTGATGCAAACAAGAAGACAACAACAAAAAATTGTTGTGACAAGTTGGTTAAGTAGTAGTACTGTGAGGTATATAACAAAATACAGTAAGAATATTTAATATATTTTTCCAAATATTATGAGGATGATATATTAATTCTAATTTCCCCTGCCCTATTTACTGAAAGTATTTTGTTTCCCTTGTCTTGTTTCCTACAAGTATTTTGTTTTACTTGCCCTGTTCCTTACAATTATTTTGTTTCACTTGTTGCACCATTGGTGGCAGATAAGATATATAAGGAAAGGATGAAGAAGTATTATTTGTGAGTTATATAAATACTGTGATGTACCTTGATAAATATTATTTGCTGTTACATTTCGGCATGCTTGAAAAAAATTACATTTTATATACTAACGTAAAATGTCCACAAAACACAAAAGGAAGTAATCAGTTTTCTTACGTTTCATTATCGTAAATACATATATAATCAATTTATTTTTTTCATAGCAACTTCTAACAATTACAATATCGACGATATCGTTGTTATTCGTGAAAAAAATAAGGATATTGAATATGTTATCACTGGATAGAATAAGAAACATTCGCTTACTATTAAATTGTCACCCTGTGGAGGAAATGTATAGTGGCAACCAGCGAAGAATGTAAACGGCAGGCACTACTAAATATAATAAACAGTTGTAACCTGTATAAAACTACTAACTCGAAAATGACCGAAACTCGAGATTTCCAAGTTGTATTTACATATATGTGCTGTTTGTGTGTATTACAATGCAATACCATGTTAGCTTGCTGTCTTCTAGTCACTATTATTTCTTCCTTCATTAAAATCCATTTTGAGATACATTGATAATGGTTGGAGATAATTGCAATAAAATATCACTTCTAGCATAATTTTGGAAATGTTATTCCTGACGAAATGTGAATTGCAAAAAATAATGTTGCGGAGTCGGCTGGGAGGGGGGGGGGGCAATTATATACAATAAAAGAAAAGAGTTCATCGGTGTATCAATGTCAGAGAATATCCGAGGGGAGAAGATTCGAGGCTAACAAAGTTGCTACTATTTTGTCCAAAAGATTTCATATTCTTCTCCAGGCGGTTATTTCTCTGAAATATCAGCAGGTATCATTGACAGGATTTTGTCGATTCAATCCTTTCAGCACGAACGTTTAATTTGCTGCGTTGCATGCAAACTTATTCTTTGGAATATACAAAATAAATTTTGGAACCCATCAAAGAAGGAATCGATTTTTTTATAGAAATTACCCTATATCGTAATATTGTTTTCCTGAAAAGCCTGTGGAAACAATAATGAAATTTAGACTTAGACTTCATAGTTAACGTTGCCTTAATTAAATGCTTGGAAACAGAAAGCAATTTAGGGGGAAAAATAATCCGTTCTTTACTAAAGCTTGCAATTGTAGGCGCACTGACAGCAAAATAATAGATAGTGTAGTTGTTTGTGTCAAATAGGAAAAATGACAAAACGCAAGAGAATAAGAATGAATCCTTTCTAATTTTCTAAATAATACAGTAACACCAAAATTAACAAACTATCGAGTCATTGTTTGCATCAAGTACAGTAAAGCTGTTAAAAATAAAACATAATTGACATATGCTAGAAATAACAGTTAAGACTCTATAATTAACTTGAAGTTCAAAAGACACAGTTTGCTGATTGCGCTATTCGTCATTACCATACAGCCTTGTTGTAAGTACTGCATATTTGATTACGTAGCCAGAGTAGGTACACGACGCATTACGTCAACTGCCACCTCCCCCACCCCCGGATTTTTTAAAAATATATATAGCTGTAAGTCTGCAATAAGATTTAAACAACCCCCCAAAATATTAAACCACCCAAAATTCGACTGTGGGAGCTTGCCTCGCCCTTGGCTTCCCCCCCCCCCCCCACTGCTTCTCCCCCCCCCCCAAAAAAAAAAAAAAATCCTGCGGACGCCCATAACTTGACGGTTTTGATTCCCATACTTGTTTGCGTAGTCAAAGTAAGTACTTTATGGTTTTCATCCCCTTGGGCAACTGTACTGTTTTGAATCCTCTACCCCCTTGGTGAAGAAGGTCAATCTCATCCCATGCAAGCTGTAACGCTTTAATAGAATGCTATAGTATTAGCTTCTTTTTAACAAACAAATCATCTGCCAAAATAAAAACTTGTCTTGTCCTAAACTGCCACAGTTAAGGCTTGTGTTCTTTTTGCTACTCATAAAGTACTATATAAAGTCAGACAGAATGAAGCTGAATCAGTTATTCAAATCGATTTAACACAAGATTTAACTGCAAACTGCTATATATAGGAATGCACAGAGCTGTAAATCTATTTTCAGTCATATTTTTTAAATTTTATTTTATTTTAGTTTTTTTTTTTTTTTTTTTTTTTTTTTGCATTCACGCGAATCATTGGGCATCTAATTTCACTATTTCACTATTATCCTCAGGCTTTATCGAGGAGAAATGATAACTTACAACTGTCCATAACTCAATCTGATCATAAACTGCTCTATGGAAATTTGTCAAACTTTGCACGTATTTTTGACCACGTGATAACTGTCTGTAACAGAGATATCATTTTGGAACCTATAATCTGGGCCCTTGGGAGGTAGTCAAAGATCAAGTGTAAACAAAAGCAGTGGAATTTTGTTATGTTTGGACCAACCTTTTAATATGCAGTCAAATCTCAACGATACATAATAGCTGTCACGGTTTTGACCCATGGTTCAAGGTCGGAGGGCCAGGATGCTAGGTGGGTATATGTAGGAAATAGTTCTTGTGGATTTCATGCATATCACAAGATTTCATTTTGTACTTTCAAATTATATGAAATAAAATTTATATCCCTGGATATGGCAAAGCGATCTAGATGTAGAAACTTACTAAATGAACGTGTTTCTTCGACACTCGGAGACAAACTAAATTTGCCCAAATGAATCCTACGAAGCCATTAGCTATCAAATCTTCGTGATAATAAAAAAATTTTTTTTGGTGGGGGAGTATTAGTTTTAAGTAATCAGTGTAAAAATATGAACCCCCATGCCAGCAATATTCCTTTATACTGATAATAGAATAAGAGTGATTACATGGAATAAGGACCGATTCGAAAATCATGTTACGAAATACACATCTGCTAACCATACATGTGCACTCCGTCATATACGTCCAAAGATCACAAATGAAACTAGGAACCCAGCGAAACTTTGATCACATAGAATTTAATACTAACTTTAAAAAATACAAATACTCTTTTTCCAATCATCAAAAATCCCACTCTGAGATAAATTATGATTGTAAATATTACACAAAGTTTCAATTTTTTATATTATCAGATTAAGTACAGATTGGACATTTAGTTCGACATCATGGTTTTGTATTATTTTGTACAAGCTGGTATTGCCCGTTAGGTGGGCGAAGCCGGCTTCATAAAATGGCTTATTGCGTTTACTGTGGATTCAAGTCTAATAATAGGTTGAACAAAGTGAAGTCGATACATTTCAGTAATGAATGTTGTTAGAATGCATTAAATTAAAAAGGTAAAATCAGCAATATATTTTACAACATTGCGAACATAAGGACAATTCGATTCTGTGAGTGATATACAATTAAGATAAATGTAAATTGAATAAAAAGCGGAACATGCAAGGGTTACAAGGTCGAATCAAGCATAGAAAGTATAGGACTTTCTTAGGTCATATGGATCCTGTCATTATCTCAGATTAATTTGTGTTTGCAATAGCAAGAAGCCTGGCTAGTTTAAAGTCTAAGAAAAGCGCTGAGAGTTTCCGAGTTGCATCAAATCTGTAAGGTGCAAAGTTATTCTAATTTGATTCTTCGGCTGCCATCAATCACAAACACGCTCTTTCGCACGTTCGCACATATAAACAGCTCATTCTACAGCTTAGGCCATCCTATAGAGAGACCTTAATGTAATTTGTTCCAACTTTCTGCCTTGCGAATGTTCACTACAGACGCATCGTAACAAATAGCGCCGTACAACCATGTTAACTTTTATTCAATATTTTCTGTATCGTCTTTGTAAGTATCCACAAGCACCATGTAGATTCCGTAAAGTCATTACGTGTTAGTGTTTTGCATCATGTAAATTCCGCAAAGAAGTTACGTGTTAGTGTTTTGCATTATGTAGATTCCGTAAAGTAATTACGTGTTAGTATTTAGCGTCATGTAGATTCCGTAAAGTAATTACGTATTAGTATTTTGCATTATGTAAATTCCGTAAAGTAATAACGTGTTAGTGTTTTGCATCATGTAGATTCCGTAAAGTAATTACGTGTTAGTATTTTGCATTATGTAAATTCCGTAAAGTAATTGCGTTTTTAGTGTTTTGTACTTGTCACGTTTGTGTAGTCGTCCTATGTAGCATTGTTCCCATTGGATAGGAATTGGTTGTTTCCGAAGCGCTTCGGCTGGTTTCGCTGATTTCAGTTTTGCACTACTGTTTGACAGTTATTGATTTTTATATAAACTTTGTAATGATGCATAAAGTTGGTCTTTTTATTTAGTTAAAGCTATTTGGAACAGGAGAAATTATTTTCTCACGCAAAGTAAGTAAATGTATGGACAAAAGAAATGAAAATTTGTCATTGTGTCCAACTGCACAATCGGTTCATCGAATGTGCTCGTAAGATCTACAGAGCAAGCTAGACATCATTTAAGAATGGAAACAAATACTTAAAATCCCGTTTATGGATTGAGAATTCTGTGATTCAAAATTATTACTAGATTTCAAGAGGATCCCAGAAATATTTTTCCTAAGAATGCCGATAGAAGTAAAGTATCAATCGGTCAAAACTGATGGAGAGAAAATTAACTAACGTTGTTCAGCAGTCACTAAATGCCAAAGTATTCATTGTATGTCTATACTTGAAATTAGTGATCTCTGTAAATTATTTAAAGCAAATATGCCTCAGTGATTTCTGCTCATTTGTATGGATGGGACCTGCAAATTAAATGTTAGAACCTGTACATTGCTGATTCATTCTTTTCATTTACACATGTTTGTTTGACAACAATAAAACAATTGGGATAACTCATATAAATTAAAGGAATGATTTTGTCATATGGGATTATTTACTAAGACAATATAGCTTAAAACGAATTTTATAGTCAAAGCGATTGAGAAATGTCAACGCACTCTTTGTAAAGAGAGCTTTTACATTTTTGCACGGTAGCTATTATTGTCTGTACGTCTTTAACTTGTGTCTATTTTGTTCAGCGAACAGTCGAAGGCTTATATCCTAAACCGTCAGAGGTACATTTGTATATGGTAAGAAACAGTGCTAATAATATGTCTCTATGTACAGTACTAATAATATGTCTCTATGTACAGTACTAATAATATGTCTCTGTGTACAGTATTAATAATATGTCTCTATGTACAGTATTAATAATATGTTTATATGTACAGTATTAATAATATGTCTCTATGTACAGTACTAATAATATGTCTCTATGTACAGTACTAATACTATGTGTCTACGTACAGTACTAATAATATGTCTCTATGTACAGTACTAATACTATGTGTCTGCGTACAGTACTAATAATATGTCTCTATGTACAGTACTAATACTATGTCTCTACGTACAGTACTAATAATATGTCTCTATGTACAGTACTAATAATATGTCTCTATGTACAGTACTAATACTATGTCTCTACGTACAGTACTAATAATATGTCTTTATGTACAGTACTAATACTATGTCTCTACGTACAGTACTAATAACATGTCTCTATGTACGGTACTAATACTATGTCTCTACGTACAGTACTAATAATATGTCTCTATGTACAGTACTAATAATATGTCTCTACGTACAGTACTAATAATATGTCTCTATGTACAGTACTAATACTATGTCTCTATGTGCCTTTCGGTTATTAAAAGGCATGTATGTTACAGCAGGCCATAAACGTTTACACCTTCTGACCTGAAATCTGTATGAATGCACCAGTAGTAATTTTGTTCTCCAATCACAAAGGTATAATCTTGTTAGGTGCAATTTATGGACAGGAGACAAGTGTAGTTCAAACTATGGTACATGGCACGTGAGACCCGTCATCTATTTCATCATTGCAATAAACGCATTATACTACTTTCTGCAGTGTCTTTCTATTCGTAATTGCCGGAAGATACATTATTTCCACTTGTTGTTTGAACGAACGCACACAATTGATCACATTTGTCCCTCACAGTTCTTCTTTGCTGCGTGTCTATCGTTCTCGTTTAATTTATTCTTGATTTTTCGATTCTGCTTCTTTCTATATTTCTCTTTTCTTTACCGGTCTGCTTTTCTGCTGTCTTACCAGGTAGCGTAGTCATAAACCAATTAAGTTAGAGTTTTCAGGCCCTTCATTAGATTCTCATGCTATTGCTTGCAAGAGCATCATATATGCTCGAAATATTTTTCCGTTTATTCATCATTGCACGTCAATTTCCTTTTTACCTCAGACACTTCTTTTGTCCCAGCAAAAGATATGCAAAATTCGAAAAAATGCACATATTAAAGCAAATCAAAAAGAAACATTGCAATATTAGTAAGTCTTGATTTCATATTTAGTGCCTATCTCTCAATCTACCAAACCGTTCTATTGTGTTCCATTCTTTTTCATGTCAAACCGAGGCCTGAAATCGATTCAAATACAGTAATACATTTCGATGCGGTTGAAATATACGCTATGTTAAAATGGTAGCACTCAATATATATATATATATATATATATATATATATATATATATATATATATATAGATAGATAGATAGATAGATAGATATAGATATAGATAGATATGTGTGTATGTGTGTATGTACTAAGATCAAGAACTAAGAAAAAAATCAAAGTGAATGATGAGATTCAGAATACAAATCAAATATTACTAACGTCAATTATAAGTAAGAATAAGTAATATATCTGTACTGTTAAGTTTTTCGACCATTACTCTCGACAGCATACCACAAAACTGCAATGCACCTTAAGATTGAAGACATAAAATGTGTCAACTGCGTCTGCAAAATTGGGACAAAATGACATGTTTGATCAAAATGTTGATTGCGCAATGTCTAGACACCAATTGTAAGGTTTCACAGTTTCAATTACTTTAAGCGTCTGGCTCTACGGTTACATAGAGTCTATGGCAAAATAATTACATTTTCTTATTAAACTTATTCACCGTAAATCATATTTGAAGAACTGAGAGTTTTAAGTAAGTTTGAATTTTGACATGTGTCTGACAATAGTGGCATATTTGTGTCACTCCTGGGCGTATAGTTTCTATATTTCTGTACATGTTTCCAAATATTGAATAATAGTCATGCATTTCAATGTTATCGTAAAGATTAATGAGAGAATATGGACAGAATCTTTATATGCCGTTCCCTAATTATAGGTGACTTTGCATGTGATGTTAAGATTTCAAATTCAAATTCGTGAATACAAACTTGGGTTGATATTTCTAAATAATCGACTGAACAATAAGGAAAGGATAACTCGTCTTAGATTTGATTACAAGAATTTTAATAACAATGTTATGAGACACCAACGAAACTACATAAGTGGGGACTTTACATTTTTTTTTTCATTCTGTTTCATTGTAATACTCATTACACTGAACTCGTAGACATACTTTTAAACTTTGATGTTTTCCTTATTATTTCAAATCATGTTAAGACTGAAGTACTTGTTTCCGTTCAACTGTCTATTGAAAATATACAAAGCTGTGAGTCCCAGCTAGCAGCTCATATCGTACACTTGTCAACACAGCTGTATGCAATAGTGCGTACGCACCACAACAACAGTTGAGTAGATGGATAATCTGGCGTTCTTATTCAGAACTTTTCCCATTGTATGTCTGTCTCTCTGTCTCTGTCTCTCCCTCTGTATGTCTATCTGTCTGTCTGTCTCTGTTTCTCTGTTTCTGTCTGTCTGTCTGTCTCTGCTTTATTCAGGACTAAGATAACCTTATCAATGTTTGCTAGTTCTTCTGCAGAACTAAGACAGAGTTCTTCAGAAGAACTCGGATCGGATGAGTTGTATTCGTAACAGAAGAAATCAAATCAAGCAGAGACATTAATAGTAAAAGTTCTACTAATACAATACAGCCCCACGACAGAGACTATTTGTGGGAAACAATAACAATAACTCTAGCAAGTTGTAGCAAGTAGAAATGTATTTGAATAGACAAATAATATTATTTTCCATATAAAAGTCTCCAGAAATGTACGGGGTTTTTTTTTTTCTTTTTTTTTTTCAAGACAGAGTAAGCATTACTCCAGTTATTGTGCCAGTGCTGAAAATAAATTACCATGGTCTCATCCAATTGGAATAACCAAAATACCCTTATGTGTCATATTCACACTGTTACAAGGTGAAGAAAACAAATTACGTTAACAATTATGCAATCAAGTTTTGTATTCATCCATAATGGCATTTCAAAATATTCAAAGTTTTGCATCCATGTTACAAATTAATATGTGTAGTGGGCGCATTTGTAAGAAAGAATTCATATCTAAACCTTATGTTTCCTACCTTTAAAATGGAAAAAACTATAATTGTCAACATTGCATTCATTACATATGCACCAAATAATTGAGTTATTTATTAGACCTAAATGCAAAACGAGAAGAAATAAAATTAGCTATCAGTGCATCTAGGATGTGACCTTTCCGGAACTGACTGAATCACACGTGTTTGCTTTGTCATTCTACGCAAAACCTAAGAGAATGTATTCAATAAACAACTTATTTTCTGTTTACATTTTAATGCTGTTTTCTGTGTGATGCTAGTACCATTCTTTACTTATAAACAAATCTCTAAGAAAAATCGGAGAGCCAAAATTTAATGATTTTCATAGGGGCTACAGTAGGATACAATTGGTGTCGTGTAACCTCTTGCAGAAAGTGGACGCCAAATTTTACCCTTTTAATTATTTTAGCCGATAATACTACTTTGTGTACTCATGTTACGACACAGAGATTAATGTTGAACACGCTAAGATCCATCGTAGAAAGCATTTTTGCATCAGCCAAAGAAAATATTTCCTTTCATGGGTCGTAGGACTGTAGGCCTAATTCCTGTTCCTACCAACAAATGTTTTGTCCCCAAAGCCAAAATGCACAAGCCAACACCTAATGTTTTTAACGCATTTAGTGCTGTTTTTTTTGTGTATTTTTAAAACAATGTGGGCTAAAAACACTGTTTTAAGGACTTATCGACTAAAATTCAACATTTTACCTTTCTTTGAAAAATTATTAAATAAAGTAGAATTAAATATATATATATATATATATATATATATATATATATATATATATATATATATATATATATATATATATATATATATATATATATATGTTATTTTTTTTAACTTTTGGGGTAAAGAACTTAATTTTTTACATTAAACTCCAAGCTACCCCTCATCCCCTCCTTAAAATATCTTTTGAAAACCCCAGGTCACTTGCCTTCAAAATTGTATTTAAAAAATACTAAGCCACCTGGGCCATTGGTCTTTAAACTTTTATGCATAAAGTCTGGCCACCTGGGCCACTGTTTTTTATTAAATTTTTTTCTAAAAAAGACCTAGTCACTGGTCATCAAAATTAGGTGACTGGCCATTGACCTAGGCCAGTGATCTTAAAATTTTTTTTAATCCACTGATATGTAAAATCTTATGACAAACCGTGGGACCACTCACACTGTATATACACGAAAATAAAAGCACAAAAAACATACGCTAAAACGCCATCGCCGATTCCCAATTTTATTAATTTCAAATTCACAATGAATCCAAACAATTATGAAAAATATTATATAAATAAATCATGAAATTTAGATTTTTTTAAAAAAACTAAGTATCAGCGCACCATATTCTTGTCCTGCAACTAAGTTTAATGCACCAGTTGATAAAGGAATAGCAAATGAATTTATCGAGATAAAGATATATTGCACACAAATTTACTATTTTACATACGGACCACTAAACATTTTTTTTAATTTCAACGAACATATATAGAGCAATTTTGCAAAATCAATTAAACTGGGCAGTATGGATGGCAACATCAAGACGTGGAATATCTTTTTGGCACTTATCAGATAAAAGTATACCAGAAATAGTAAAATCAACATACTGGATTCATATATATTTTCAGATAAGAAATCTGCTGTCTGAATGCTCAATACCAGTACCGTATAATAAGGCATTTAATCTATCAAGAAGCATCATAAATATATTCCCAAAACAAATTGAAGCTATTGGTAATAACTTTAATATCCCACACATCATGTTTGGATATGTCTGAAAGAGAAGACAATTTTTTGTAATTATAAATGTATGGGCAAAACTTATATGGAAACAATTATCAGATTGTACTTCTGAGGAAATACATCATATAATATCAAAAAGATTTAACGACCCTTAAGTTGAATAACAAGTTGCACACAAATTAAGAAGTGATGAAACTAACTCAAACATAGAAGAAGAAGAAGAAATGGAATGGACTTATTTCTTAGTTCAGGATTGCAATAGACTAACAGATAGAGGAACATATACTCTAAATCAGAGAATTAGGCCATATGCCATATCAATTTTAGGTTTTCAAATTGAAAATAGAACAACTATTACATACTATGATTTTACAGTTAAATACGGTGTAAAAACGCTGTTTGAAGAATTAACTTTAGGTGAACAAGATAACACCATAACAAAATTTCAGGATTATATTCATGTTCAAAAGTTAAACTAAACTATGCAGTTGCTGGTTATGGCATATTTGCTCTTACCCAGTGATATTGTGATACAAATTAGTAGTATAGTATGTTATAATAATAATAATAATAATAATAATAATAATAATAATAATAATAATAATAATAATAATAATAATAATAATAATAATATAAATAATAATAATAATAATAATAATACTAATAATAATAATAAATCAGCATATTTTTTTATAGGAATAAAACTACTTTAAGCACTGATGTGGTAAAGAATATATGCCAGCAGCAGATAAACAGTCTGCAACAATTCGTGAAAAGACAGAGATCGAAGAGAATATCTTTAATACGAATTATGTCGATAAGCCTACAATACCAGTAACAGTATCTACAATCCCAACAACTGTACCCACAATTGATATACCTCATGCTTTAAAAGGTATAAATCATGAAACAAATAAACAAGCGCTTATTATCAGCTTCATGGTTGCAGCAGTTGGCGTAATGTACTTTCTGAAATAAATTAACTAGTTAATTCATCTCTAATCCTTATTGTTACTGCAACAAAACCTTTAGTGCAATCGCAAAGAACGAGCTAATCAATGCAAGAATTAACAAACGACATTATCAGCTATTTAGGAAATAACTCTACCGGTTAATGTTATTATGCTACCAATTTTACAAGGCAATGCTGTTGCTGCTTTTTGAACTAAGTTAAAGAAATACTCAGGAATATATTTTATACTTCTTTGAATGTATCAATGAACGGATCCGCGCTTCCGCCAGCGCTGCTACCACCACCACTGATCGCGCCACTTCCGCTTCCTGTTAATCCTTTCACAAAATATACTATGGTTAGACCAAGAGTTTCTATTGTCAAATCAATAGCTATCAGTGGTGTACTGGTCATTGGGCATACCGGGACAAATCCCGGTGGGCCGCCGCAAAAAAATCCGATTTTACCTGTGTTTTACTGGTGTGAGCAAAACCCCGGGCCTGTCCTGGCAGACCGCTGCATGGGTGGGCCGGTGGGCCGTCAAAAAAATCCGTTTTTACCGGTGTTTTACTAGTGTGAGCAAAAACCCGGGCCTGTCCCGGCAGATAAGTCCAGGGCCGAGTTGCTTACCCAGTACACTCCTGATAGCTATAACAGCAGTAGCAATTGTTACACCTATTTCTTTGAACAATCGTCTTAACATTTCACCTAATGGTAGCTTTTCTTTCACGTTGAGATTTATATTGTTGACAATTTCTCTAAAGTTATTTTCCATATCTGTTATATGTCTAACTATTTGTGCTCTTTGGATTTGAGTTTTTTTTTCAAACATTCTTCCCATTTACATTTTGTAGCTAGATCTTTCTTAGCAATCTCATTTTTATATCTGCTATATCTTTCTCAAATAAATGAAGGTCTATTTTCATGGATATGATTTTGAAATAACTACTTCCGATGCAGCTCCGTTACCGATTCATTCTCTTCCTTCTAGCTGCGTATGTAATCTAGAAAGTGGTCCATTAGCAATGTCTTCGAATAATTATCTATTACAGTATCTGTGCCTTTTCCTTGCCCGTTAAATGGCTGATCTTCGTTAAATGGCTTTATTTCCATGTCTACAGTAGCTCTTATAGGCTTTTTGAAGTGGATACCAAACCCGTTTTCTTTTTATTTTATTGGCCAGCCTATTTCTCTCAAAACATAACTTCCACCTATTCTTTGATCTATATATCTGGATGATAATATTTGATCTAGTCTCCCTTTTCAGAAATAAAAAATGAGTCCGTTGACCTAGGTTTATATTACTGTTGGTGTATCCGCAGATGGAATGGCGTCGAATTTCTCATAGGATTAAATGCTGCTGCAGGTAAATTTAGCATTAATCATATTAGCTTATATGCGCCCAAATTTGAATTGTCGCTGTCAATAGCAAGTGATATTGAATCAAAATTAGTTGCTGGCATTACCAAAAAGATGTATTTTCAACAGATGAAAGTATACAGACAAACATAACGCTAATAAATTAAATCCAACTAGGAGATTCACCGCAATTGCATCAGAACAAGTTTCAAGACATATGCTTATAGCATTTCAAATAAGAACCTAAAATGAAAACAATATAACATTTGATAATGCAAAATGAAGACGAATTGTTGTTAGAATAAATGAACGCACGTTGGAATGTAATTTTACTGTACCAAACAGAGATTATTCAAAAGCCAATATCATGTTTTAAGATGATGTAAATAAATGCATAGACCTTGAAACTGCCATAGAAATCAATATTTTCGAATTTGGAACTCAATATCCTATATTTCCTTTTGATGTTAGCAAGTATGATGAAAACTTTATAACGATTAGAAGGGATATTCAGGTTACATGGGAGTTAGGTGGTTATTTCGATATGATGATCCTCTAGCTGATACTCCATATCATTGCTATGCTGTTATTATAAGTGACCGTTACCTTGCATTAAATGCAATAAATGGTTAAAATAAATGTTATTGTATAACCATGTATTATAATGAGTTATACCAAAGTTAATGTATCATTATCAAATCAACAAAAATAAATTTAGAAAAACTTATTTAAATAATCAACCAATAACAATAATATTTTTTTTTTAAACCCAAAAGGTGCTATCATAGAATTATTTTGACTAAAGCACAATCACTGATATTTATGATAGCAAACAAGGGAAATTATGATTTTAAATATAAAGTGACAACAATATGGTAAAATATGTTGGTTCTATCTTTTTTGTATTATACCTTTTGTAAAAGCGCTTGCTCCAAAGATACTCATAACATTAGGAAACACACAGGAGCGGTTCACTGTGCAACATCAAAAGCAACTAAAGAGTCTGGTTTATCTAAACGAAGAGTTCGAAGAAACGATTTTAATATAATGTAATAATATAAGATTTAATACATTGAATTTCGATTGAGTTTAAGCCAACATCACAAAATACAATGAAAGAATATGCAAACAAATACAACAACCAGTCGTTATAAGACTTGATGAAATTCAATCACACTCGCGGGGGCAGTAGGTTCTCTTCTAGCAGGTATCTTTTTGAAAAGGATTAACAATGCCAGGAATAAGAGGACAAGGTTGGGTTTTTCACCAAAAACTCCATACATAAACAAGTAATAAAACCTCTCAGAAATATTCAAATTAAAACGAGTATGAACAACGTTATATAAAAATATTTAGAGGTTGTTTAAGTAAAGAACTCCTTCCAAGAAAATACGACAAAACGAAAGCATTATAGTTAAGACGCTTTCAAAGGTATTGGGACACACTTCCCAAAAGCACAGAAATTGAATACTTTTTATAATTTGGGCTACCACCACCAGATGTTATTCAGAAATATATGCGTGGTAAGCAAATTGTTTGCAACCATTCTAAAATACAACAAATGGATATTATCATGTGCGGTTATTATTGTGTGTATTATATCATACACAGATAAAGAGGTGAAAAACTAATACCTATTTTGCTAGAGTTTAAATAACAACCAAGTAATTTCAATGAGCATTATGCAAATACAAAGTATTGCATAATTATATAATATATGAAATCAAATTGTTTAAGGTGCACGAAATAAACTGACACAAATTATGAGGTTATTAATCATACAAAGAATATTTTATTATCACGTGTGGTGCATGTTCTATTTGTGGTAGAGTAAAAATCAACATTTTTGTGATCAAGAAAACAACCAAGTAATTTCAATGAGGAAATACAATATATGATAATTATATAATACATGAAATCATATTCTTTCAAGCGTAAAAAATAAACTGATACAGATTTTGTGGTTTTTAGCCAAACAAAGAATAATAAAAGAATTATGCAAAATGGTGTCTTCAATATATAGAACAAGAACAACAAAGTTGTTGCCATCAAAAACAGGCATATATAAATATATATGCCGGTCTTTTCCTTTATGACCAAAACAAGGTTTAGCATTACCAGGTTATTGTTAATTTGGACCTGGAAACCTATTATACTGACCCAATTATTTATACAATGGAAGATTTGAAAGGTGAAATATTGACAGTACATGATATGAGCATGAATCAGAAAAGGCAACACAAGAGAGCTTCAGAATTGAACAAATATTAAAAAGTAATTCTAAAAGGAAATCTATAAAAGTAAAATAAAAAGGGTATGGTCCACAATTATAACAAACGGATCAAAGTATTTGCATTTGAAAAATATAAGGAAGAATAATTTCAACTTTTCTGCATATGCTTAAATTTTGCATAACTTTCTAGGGTACTCAAGAATTAAATTGTGGACCATACCCTTTTCATTTTATATTTTTTTCCATTCTCTTTGATACTATACTTTTTTATAGCTGTTTTATTGGCTATCTTCCTTTCTTCATCATTTCTGTTTTTCTAGACCCTCTTCTATTATATTCTTCCGGTATCTCATTAGTATAAGATAAACTTACACAAATGTAGAAGATAAACCCTTAATTATTGATGTACCTGACTTACATCTATTAGCATCTTCACACAAGTATTTAACAGCACCAGCATTAATTCCAAGATCACACTGAGTTAAGTATAATGAGTGATGCCAAATAATTTCATTGACTGCTATATATGTTGCTTTATAAAGTGTTTTCAGACCAATTGTTACCTAGAGAAGAGTAATCAAGAATAACTGGTGATTTTTTTGCAATATTCCTGCGTAGTTATAAGCTGTAAATTTTCCAATTTATTATTTAACTTATTATTATTATACATACGGTCAATAACCTTCCCATCAGCTATGATTCCATTAAAGCATTCCCAAACAAAACGATGTGTTAATATACATTTAAAATTACCACCCTTAGTATTAATAGTAGCTTTATAATAAGGGGTACTACATAATCTTTCTCCATTGATATTTTACTTTTACATTTTTAATTAAACCATCTTTTTTGCAGTATATAAGTTATCAATAGGGTGTGTTCTGTACTATTAATTCCTTGAAACAAAAAAGGCTTAAATTAAAAAATAAGGCTTAAAAGAAATAAATATATGATATATAATAATCGAAAACTAAACAAAACTAGAATCATTACCATGCACTTTGTAATAACAGAACAATTAACTCAGAAATGTGAAGTTAATTATGAGATTCATGCATCAACGGCAAACATCAAAGAACAGAAAGATACAAAAGTATTTTTAGAAGGTAATACAAAAATTATTTACACGATCTTCTTAGAGAATTAAACGAATATATAAAATACCAACTAGTCAATAAAATATCATTTAAAAAAGAGAATTGTGGTGAAATTAAGGCGCATATATTAAACGCAATGACTGCTTTTGTGATGATTAGAAAATTGAGAACGCTTGTTATAAAGTTATGGAATAATGGACAAGAAAATTGCTGATTCCTGAGAACCAGGTTGTAACTGGACTGTATCAGGTGTTTTATATTTAAATATAAATATATAAAAATAGGCGCCATTTCGTGGATCCTCATACATGCCATTTGAGCCAAACATACAAAATACAAAATCATGCATAAATGTGATGAATAAGGATAATCGTTGTTTTGAATGGGCTATTTTATCCGCATTAAATCTTAAAGAAAAAGATCCACAAATAATAACGAAATATAGTCATTTGTTTGATAAAGAACTCAATTTCAATAACATTAGATTTCCAGTAAAGGTTAATGATATTATTAAATTTGAAAAATTAACAATCTACGTGTTAATGTTTATGGATATGATAATGGTTTAAATCCATTATATGTAAGTAAATATGAAAATAAAAATGTAAAAATGATTAATTTATTATTAATATCAGAAATAATTAAAGACGAAACAAACTACCACTATGTGTGGATAAAAAATATTTCCACATTATTACTTAAAAAGTCATAAAGGAACATAAACAATATGATAGTCTTTATTGACTAAATTTGTTTGGTAAAAAATATTTACTAGATACTCACATCGAAAATTGTAAAGGACTTAACGAAAGAGGTCAAAAAGTGGTATGTCCTGATGAAGAACATAATTGATTTCATTTTAAACATTATCAAGACCAAATTTGTTTTACATTTGCAGTATATCCTGATTTTTTAGGTACTTAATAAAGAAGAAAAATGAAATGCACGTAATAAGACAAAAATAATTGCAAAACATATACCTTGCTCATTCTGTTATATATTGCGACGAAGTGATACAGAAATAATAAGCATACAAAATTTATATGTAAAAATGTTAACGAAACGTTTATGGAAAATCTTAAATATACAACAGAAACAATCAATATGTTCTTCAAACATTCAGCAAAATATTATTGAGTGAAGAGTTTAAAAAACAATATCGATATGAAACACGTTGTTATATATATATATATATATATATATATATATATATATATATATATATATATATAGATAGATAGATAGATAGATAGATAGATAGATAGATAGATAGATAGATAGATAAGAATTAAATACTAATAAAGTAAGAGATCGTTGTCATATAAGTGGGGAATATCGTGGAGCAGCACAAAACACATCTAATTGAAAATTAAAACATTACTACATATGAAGCAAAAATCCCTGTCTTTTTCCATAATTTACGTGGGTATGTAGGATATCTTATCATGGATACAATTGCAATAGCTTCAAATACAAAATAAAATATATAACTCAGAATATGGAACTATATGTGACTTTTTCTATTGGGCAGCTTAAATTCATGGATAGTATGCAGTTTATTATGGGTGGACATGATATTATTAGTTAAGTTATGAAAGATGATGATTTTAAGATCACCAAAATGTTTACAGTAAAAAGCAATTATGATTTTCCATTATTACAAAAAAGGGGTATTTACTTAAATGAATATTGTTACGACTCTACCTCTTAGAATATATGTAACAGGAAGAAAGTGAAAACAAAAATGTTAGTAATATCAACAAGCAATTTATTTTCCTACAATACAAAGTGAAAATCAAGAGCTACTTACAATATTGTGAATTAAATTCAAACTAATCCTAAATATCCTAATCAAATACAAAATTATAGAATTTCCGAATGAGTTTCAGTAGTCTTTACTATACTGATATAACACAAGAATACAATCCATGATGTCTTTGAATGTGTTCACAAAAGTCCAAAGTAATGTATTAATTCAAAAGTCAATGAGCACTTTAGTAATTCTAACGAATAAGCTATAAAAAAAATTATCGAATTATATCTGATTTCAACGGCACAAACTGTAAAATCTGATCACAAATGGATCCCACAGACTGATCTAAAACAGGAAGGAATTATTTGTTTATTAAATCCCTATTTGTACACATTTTCACTTGACCTAAATCATAACTTGATATGAAGCAATCAAATGAAAAATAAAGAAAAACAGTCTAACTGTAAACAAGACTGGATTTGAAATCAAATGCTCGCAAACATTCTGTTTCCAAGTGACCAGAATATAAGGTACAACTTACCTTCATGGACAAAATTTTTTAACACACATTAAAGATTAAATATACATAACAATATATAGACAGCTTTGAAAAATTGCGGAAAAATAATATCCTTGAAAAATATTTGTATTCAACCCTAATTAATAAAAGCATATCTGATAATGATTACGCTCATGGTAAATTGGATTGGGATAAATTTGGCTGCTAAAGTTTTGGAGATTATCATGGTTTATATTTAAAATCTGATGTATTATTTATTGCTGACAATTACAGAATTTTAGAATAGAATATAAACTAGATCCATGCTACTATATCAGCAGAGTGCATCTTTATCATTTTGATTGTTTATTGAAATATGATATAGGATCAAATCTTTAACTTCTTACTGCTATTAATAAAAGTTTGTTTTTATTTTTTTTTAAATCAGAGGTGGTATATCAATGGCTGGAGGGAAAAGATATGCCAAAGTACATAAAAAATATATGCCAGATTATGATAAAACAAACACTATCTTCATATATTTTATACCTTGATACAAATGAATTATATTCCTGGTCAATGACACAGCCTCTTCCGTGTGAAGGAGTTTAATTGATTGATCTAGAAAAACTAAACATTGATTAAATATTAAATAATGTTGATGTTAACCCAACATGATACTTTTAAGAAACTGATCTAAAATATCCAGTAGAATTACATGATGCACATAGCGATTATCCATTAGCACCTGAAGCTATCGAACTTAGGTATGATTAGTTATCAGATTAGTAGAAGAGTTGTTTAGGTAAAAATGAAATTATGAGAGTAAACAAACTAGTAACTAATATAATGAATAAGACAAAAGAGGTTTTGCATTATAGAATACTAACATTGCATATTTACCTAGGATTAAAAATCACATAAGTTCACATAATAGTGAGTTTCAAACAAAAACCATGGATGAAATCATATATTAATCACAAGATAAAACTAAGAAGTGAATCAAAACAACAAGGTGGTGATTATGAATCTAATGTATATATAACAAATGAATACCGCTGTTTTGGGTACGACACTGGAAAATGGAAGAAATAGAGCAGATGTGCAGTTATGCAGAAGAAAAGAAACAGATGGAATAAGAAAATTATTCAGCAAGCCATCATTTTCAGCTCGAAAGATGTTCAGTGAAGATTGTGTTTGTATAAATATGATAAAACAAAAATAATGCTAAATAAACAAATTTACATTGGCAATGTTATATTTGATTTATCAAATTATTAATGGATAACTTTTATTATATAAAAATATGGTGATACAATGAAATTGTTATTTACTGATACAGACTCATTAATTCTATAAATATTTACAGATGATGTATATGAAGATATGAAAAAGATCTACATCTTTATGATACAGCTGAATATTAAAAAGATCATTTCTAAGGAGTGCAAACAACATTAATGTATGTGGTAAATTCAAAGATGATACAAATGGTAAAATTATTACTGAATTTATAGGATCTAATGCAAAGATGTATTCGATTCTATTTTCAACTAATAATAATAATATTAAAAGAGCACAACGTGTAACTTATAGTCAAATAAAATTTAACACATATGTTGTATAAAATTGTTTCTTATAATGGGAAAGAAATAACACGTAAAATGTATACAATAAGAGCCCAAAACATAAGCTGGGTGTTCATGAAATAAATAAAATAGATGATGAAATATATAACATTGATGGTGTAAATCAATATTATTTGGTCATTATAAAATAATTTTAAAAAATATAAATATATCATTTTATGATGACTAACAATAAAAATGGTCATAGCCCAAGTTCATGCAATTTTCATAAATCTGTGAGAGGCCGGTCTGAGCCACTGCGCCAAACTCAACCTTTGATCACTACTTAAATGTTATCGAGTTCAACTTTCTTCTTTGATCGATATGATTTTCATCGTCTTCCGTATTGTGTCATTCAATCTTCCATCTTTAGAACTCAGTTCCAGTCTTCCACTTCTGCAATCGCAACTGGCTTATCTAAGCTGTCGTATCCAGCCACAGCCACTAAAACCGTGCTGGGGGATGCGATTGCCACACTTGTGAAGCGTGCTGGGTGTTGTAGATCAAGGTCTTAAGGTTATGGTTTGTGATCAGGAGGGTGCCAGAATTACTCTTTACCTAACGTACAAGCTCTATCAAAATGGATGATGAAGACGTGACTCCATTTACCGTATATACTCGCGTATAACCCGGATACTTTAGGAAAAAAAATAAAGCCTGGAAGAAGGGGGGGGGGTCGGCTTATCCGCGGGACAAGGTCTAAACTGTAAAAAAAAATTAAGTTTTCTTGTTGACCTGTATATATTGGAGGAGACTGGATGGATAGATAAGTACATAGTTATGAATAATGAAGACAAAACCAGTGTAAAATACAATTAGGAATATTATCGAGTGGAACAGGTCACAAATAAATTGACAACTTACATTTGGTTCATCTTCGTGTCATAACAATCCATAGAAATCTATTGGCATTTTAAATCCGTTGATACGATAAATTATTGAATTCTGTCATAGATCACATACCAGCATACAAATAGTAGCCTAGAATGATCCGATTCACAATATCCCGTAATACGTTAATTGCACGCGTCACACAAATAAACAATGAAAGTCAAGTCCACACTTTTGTGATTCACAGTACCCTATAAAGGTCACTGTCTAATGTCATCTGGTACAAAGCCCAAGAATTCATCCCCGTCGTCAGAGTGGTCAATTATAGTGCTGAAATCCTCCATTGTTGTCTAGTCATAGTAAATGTCGCCCGACTCCAATTCCTCGTCTTCACTGTCATTTGCGGGTGCTTATGTGGAGACTGAGTTTAGGCTCTGTAAGTGACACTTTGATCAAACAGTCTGTGAAATCTTTTCAAGGACTGAACTGAACAGGTGTCATTGATTGTGCGGCACGATCAATGAGATCAAATAACCACCCTCTGTTACTTGGCACTGAACAAGTATCAACTATGCGACTCGATCAAAGGGTTGTAATGTGAGAAAACAAAGAGGGTGCTAAGGGATTAAGGTCAAACACGTATATGTAAGATGTCTTGGACTCTATTTGGCACTGTACAAGTATCACATTCGCGGCTCGATCAAAAGGATTGTCATCTTGAAAACAACTTCAGGTAGTGCTGCCTTTACAAGCCACGGGCTTATCAGCACACATGCACAGGCAGATAACATGGGAAATATCACGTATGAATTAGATCTGGCTGATGGAAAAAGAAAATGTAAATCAAATCAGAACTTGTATTGTATCAAACACAGTGTTAAATACAGCAAGACACAAAATATAATACAAATACAGGTTGTTCAGACTTTCACGAAAATGGAAGCAATATACTTACTAGCAAACACGCGTGGTAAACAACACTGACGGACACTCCACTTTGCGGTGGATAATATTTAATTTACCAGTAATATTTCATGGGTCGGCTTATGCACGGGTCATGCTCTTTTTAATATTTTTACCTACTTAGTTTGGGGGGTCGGCTTATTCGCAGAACAAAACTGTACGTGAGTATAAGGTAATTGCGTATTGAAGAGAAATACACAGTTATGAGTCGCTGCCAGCGGCGTACATCGAACAATGTCGTAAACAGAGTCGTATGAACCAGAATAATAGGAGAAATCGATAGTCTCGCGTTTCTTTTCATAACTTTTCCTGCTTCTCCTGGCCTTATTCAGGACTAAGATAAAATTATTCAAAGAAATAGCATATGAATGAGATATATCAAATATCTGTCTTTATACAAACACTTTGGTGCAACCAAGTTAAGAGAAAGCAGGCAAAACTCTGTAAAACCAATTTAAATTGTTTTGCATGATTTAATAAAAACTTAAACACTTGTGACTGAATATCAGCAGAGGATCAATATCCATCTTTCTGTGTGCACTTGCTTTTCCAGTTTGTCTTCCCGCTTTGTGTATATCAATGATAGTGTGAAAATATGTATTTTGCATCACGATTCTTCTCGCTATTTTTGCATATTCTGAGCATTTGATAATTGAATAGTTGCTGCAATGATTCCGATCTCTGTGTGGTACACTTGTACATTGTATCGTTCTGTGTGTTACGTTTATACCTTATACCGCTGTGTAGCACAATTATACAGTATACCGCTCTGTGTAGCACAATTATACAGTATACCGCTCTGTGTAGCACAATTATACAGTATACCGCTCAGTGTAGCACAATTATACAGTATACCGCTCTGTGTGACACAATTATACTTTATACATTCTGTGTAGCACAATTATACAGATTAACGCTCAGTGTAGCACAATTATACAGTATACCGCTCAGTGTGAGACAATTATACTGTATACATTCTGTGTAGCAGAATTATACAGTATACCGCTCTGTGTAGCACAATTATACAGTATACCGCTCTGTGTAGCAGAATTATACAGTATACCGCTCTGTGTAGCACAATTATACAGTATACCGCTCTGTGTAGCACAATTATACAGTATACCGCTCTGTGTGGCACAAATATACAGTATACCGCTCTGTGTAGCACAATTATACAGTATACCGCACTGTGTAGTACAATTAAACAGTATACCGCTCTGTGTGGCACAATTATACAGTATACCGCTCTATGTGGCACAATTATACCTTATACCATTCCGTGTGGCACAATTATACCTTATACCTTTGAGACTAGTCCCACACTTATACCTATTACATTTGAGACTAATTCCACACTTATACCTTATACCTTTGAGACTAGTCCAACAATTATACTTTATACCTTTGAGACCAGTCCCACAATTATATCTGATACCGTTGAGACTAGTCCCACAATCATACCGTATACCTTTGAGACTAGTCCCACACTTATACCTTATACCTTTGAGACTAGTCCCACAATTATACCTTATACCATTGAGACTAGTCCCACAATCATACCGTATACATTTGAGACTAGTCCCACAATTATACTGTATACCTTTGAGACTAGTCTCACAATCATACCTTATACCTTTGAGACTAGTCCCACAATTATACCGTATACCTTTGAGACTAGTTCCACAATCATACCGTATACCTTTGAGACTAGTCCCACAATCATACCGTATAACTTTGAGACTAGTCCCACAATCATACCGTATACCTTTGAGACTAGTCCCACAATTACACCTTATACCTTTGAGACTAGTCACAAAATCATACCGTATACCTTTGAGACTAGTCCCACAATCATACCTTATACCTTTGAGACTAGTCCCACAATTATACCGTTTACCTTTGAGACTAGTCTCACAATCATACCGTATACCTTTGAGACTAGTCCCACAATTATACCGTATACCTTTGAGGTAGTCCCATATTTATACCTTATTCCTTTGCAACTAGTCTCACAATCATACCGTATGCCTTTGAGACTTGTCCCACAATTATACCGTATACCTTTGAGGCTAGTCCCATATTGATACCTTATTTCTTTGCGACTAGTCCCACAATCATACCGTATATCTTTGAGACTAGTCCTCGAAAAATGAATGCTAACATAAATTAATGCTGTATATACCACTGTATTCGTTTGCAAGTCTATGCCACTTCAGATACGTCAATTTTATCAGGATGTTTTTTGTTGTTGTTTTTTTTTTGTTTTTTTTTAAACTTAACTTGGGGCTTTAATTGTTTTTTGGGGTTTTTTTAGCTTTGATTCCGATATTCTCAAAATAAAATTTCTTAATGTTTTGTATAGTGTATTTATGCAGATTGCGGTACTTGTATATGGAAAGAATACGAACACAGCAAAGTCAGTTAAATCATTACTTATATATTTATTTCAGATAATTGTTTATATTTTGAACTTGTATATGGCTCGTAAGCATTCCATTATATTTTTTAAACCAAAAACTCTTGAAAATGCATACATCAGTTTATTGTTTGCTCGTCTCTGTTCCCCAGCTACAGACTTTGAACTTTATTTCTATTTACTAAATATTGGACTTTGTCTTATTCTCTTAGGCATACTGATCTATTCTCTAGAATACTATTCTGTTGACTTTGTCTTTTGTGTTGTGATAAATAATATGCACAAGGCAACATATTCTATCATTAAACATTTTCTATTGGATAAATGACAATTGTCATCAAATGTATCAAGACTATTTTTGAATATTTTGTATGGCTCTGAGGCAATAATGAATGTCAAAAGTGTTAATGTCCCAGTATCGTAATACAAACAGCTTATGGGCACAGACATCTAATTAAATTCCTGTAGACCGTAATGTTAATATTTGGTCAAATTACTACACTTTAATGGTAATATCGGCAAATCACGCTTACATCTTTTAAATGATCTATCCAAGAGAAAACTTTTAAAATGACGAAAATGATATGCTGCACGCCCCGTTTTTGACAAAATTCCCTTGCATGTGCCCACTATAAAAAAATCTCCCTGCTGTCATCCAGCAGCACCTGAGCGGCGCCAGCGATAAAATGAAAATAGTTTTAGGTTCAAGCCTACTAGTGTACAATTTACCAATATGCAGGTTTCTTCTGAAAAATTACGTTAATTACTTCCGGTAATTATTTTCAGCCAATCAGCGACCTTCATTCTTTCCAATACGTAATTTAATATATACCACCATCCATAATCTGCTTCCGTATCTCATAAAATAATTAGTAGTTGCCTGTCATATGAATTATACATTTGATGTCTCAATCAACCTTTTCTTAGGAAAAATGGTTGTTATTCGTTTAGTAGCTTAATTGAGACTCAGTCATGTTACTTTGACCTACTAATACGGACTATTCAGTTTGATTAGCCATTACAAATCTCCGTATCTAAGAATTGCATTTTTTTATAAACTTTTCATTGATTTAAATAAACATCCCATAATAACAAATAGCCCATATCTGATCACAGATTTTTGTAAATGAGAAAGTCATATATTGTATTTCATGTCAGTCGGGGGAGTTAAAAGAACGATATAGTTTCTAAGTTAGACACCCGTTCATTATATCTAGTTAAATGTAAGTGACACTCTTTCACGAAGAATACACAGATATAATACACATATTAGCATGAGTGTGCATATATAAACCTATTTGCATTATTTGGGACTGACATTGATATTCAGATATGATCGATTGACATCAGCTTTCTGCTACCTATCCCAGATCTACTGAGTGGTGAAGAATTTCAAATAAAAATTCAGTATCTTATACTAAACATATTACTCAAATTATATTTTTTAAATTGTATATATTTGATAGAAATAAAGTTCTTCCTATTATCGATTTTAAGTTGTTTAATAACATAATGGAATGTAATAAAACATTAAATTCATGAATTTTAATAATAAACTGGAAAGTGCTTCCTGGAAATTGATATATAAACAATCCCATATCAGATGCAACTGCGAATTTCTCTATCTCAAATAAAAGTACCTTGCTTTCTTAAGATAGCAGTTATCAGCAATCAGCAATCTATAAATGACAAAGATAATTGAATCCATATTAGGTTTTATTTATTTTTATATTCTGAATCCAAAATTTAACTACAACATGGAGTCGCCGTCAGTAGTAGCAGGTATATGTCCTGAAATTATCGACCACTGTTCCTATTTGTTCTTTTTTTTTGTTTAGTTAATATCAGTGAAGCTTTCCCGATTATGCATTCTGCTATGTGACTTTACTGACCTTATTCTATTTTGCTGAGGGCATGTTTGTATTGCTGCTGTAGTCATACTGATGCTCAAGGGACCCAGTAAATCATTTCGTTATATCTGAATTTGGCATTTATTGCTTAATGGATGACATATGTTTATTTGCAATTTATTTACTGTCACCATGGCAATGTGTCTTGGGAGATTTCATTTCTGTTTAAGTGTAAACTGAATTATTAATTTAACTGATATATACTAATTTTTACATGCTTCATCCATCCCTATTTCACCGTGCTGTATGAAGCTATATAAAGCATTTGAGTGCTAAATGCAAAATGTATCTGTAAATTAAAATCACGTGACAAGAGCAATATCCTTAAAATCCATTGATGTATCATGTTCTCATAACTGTTCCTAATTGAAACACGTTTACAGCTATAATACATTTCATTCAGTCTTAGCTGTGAAACTTACAGCGCTCTAGAATGTTTGCATTATTTTATCTCTTTAGCATATCTGCAAGATCTGCTCCCAAATCACATATTGAGTAGCTGTTCATTTCGCCATTTACTGGATATTGTAAAATAACCGTTTTGAGGATACAAATCTCTAGTCTGGAATTATATCAATAAAACCTGCATATGATATCAACAAAAGGATATGATCTGTCCACTGTAGGCGCGAGGGTTTGAGGCGCCCTGGGGCAATATTCTTTAGTGACGCCTCTACTTTGCCACAGAGAACAGTTTTGATGTCAGTTGCCAACCTCTAATCTCCCCCATCTACGTCCCGGTTACAGCTATTAAAAAAAAGCTCCCGACGGCACACCCCCCCCCCCCCCACTTCGCCAGGCGCCCATGAGCAGTTCCCCCACCCCCACCCCGCCCCCACCCCCGCTCGCGCCGCCACTGGATCGGTATAGAAAAATCCAAGGTTTAAATCTGCCTTTTCCTTCCATTCCTAATAAAAGAGAACTTGTAATTATTACCTCATACGGGACATGATGAAATTATTAGCTCACTTGACAAGGGTATACAGGATATATTTAAAGTAATAACTCACATGACAGGTGTTGGGGGGGGGGGGGGTACACGGAACGTATTGAAACTATTAGCTCATTTGACATGTGGTATACGGAACATAATGAAAAATCTATTAAAAATATTTATGAATGTCATCAGCTTAATTAGGACAAAGTAATTGGTTGGATGGTTCTATAATAAAAATTGCAAGTAAGTTTACCTTAGAATAATATTATTGTCCTAAGGGCTGATTTATCTGTTTCATTTTTTTTTTTTTTTTTTGTTGTTCCAACTGAATATCCTTGAATTGCCTTGGGAAGAATCACACGTTTTTCCATTACCGATAATTATATTAAAAAACAATAATGATTGATCGTGTGTAACTGATGGATCTTAATGAATTTCTAATCACCCAGTAAAGGCCGTACTTACATTAATATGATCTTATGCGTTGTATGTGTGTCTGTGTGTGTGTGTGTGTTTCTACAGTTCTTTAAAAAGACGTCTTGTATTATCGACTTTAATGCAAAATATCCCTAAAATAATTACTCCGAAACCTGTGAAGAATACATTAGCTTGAAAGTTGTTTACAACCAGCTTCATAAATGTGCCATTCAGATTCAAAAGTTTCTAATTAGCAGTTGTCTCTCATTAGTTTACAACCCACTAAATGAGGAGGCGTGATGGCTTAGTGATTAGCGTGCCAGACTCACGACCGAAAGGGTGAGTATTCGAATCCTACCATCTGATCAGCCTGGGCCTTCTACCGTGGTGTTTCCTAGGGCAAGGCACTTTACTCCAATTGCCTCGGCACTAAATAACCTAATTGTGTTGCTGTGCCGTAAAACAGGAAAGTCAATCTGGCTGTTTTTAATATAAAAACTTAATTCTTTCAATCAACCATGTCCTTTTTTCTCAAAACTATATTCTGAAAAAGGGACGACTTTGGGATTGTGCCTGACCGTACTTATGTTACCAGGATGGTGCTAATTGCCGGGAAACTCTAAATCGTTACAATAAACATCTATCTTTAATGTATGATTAAAGGAACATACATATATGTGTATTTGTCTTCTGTGCAAGTTCAATCTACCTATTTGGGATATGTTAGGGGTGTGGGATTAAATAACATAGCACAGTCATTGGTTTTGTTGCTTTTTTTTTTTTTTTTTTTTTTTTTTTAATCTTTCTAAATTACGTCATTGCACTCAAGGCACGAACGTCGAAAGTGCCAGAAAAAAAACAAAAAACACTTCATTCAATCCTTAGTCATCATTCTTGCATTAAAGTGCGCCCGCAGCATTGTTAAATAAGGTGCATGAATGTGGCCGTATTCATGTATCAACATTGGCATTCACGTTGTATTGATGCCCTGGCGTGTTGCTATACTTATACTTCTTCCAGACCGCAACCAATACAAATGACTCTGCATTTTGCATCGTGTATATATTGCTTGAAATCATGCATTCATGTTACGTTCTCCAGTCCCACAGAAGAGAGAAATTTTCCATGTAGGGAAATATGATGTGTTCTCTTCTTCCCTCTCCCCCCCTCCCCCCCCCCCCCCCCCCGTCTCCCAGAAAAAAAACCAACATCTTATTTCAGGGCGATAGAAATAACAGTGCGCGTACATTCAAATCGTCTGCTCCACAGTAACCAGTGCGTTTTCTCATTTGCATCGGCTGTCAAAACAAGGAGGACAATTTCTACAAAATCTCCAGTACGTGTGACTTGACATCAATAAAGGAATATTCTAAACCCAGAACGGATATGCCACGATTAACAATGCCGATGAATACAATAATGGTTCTGAACCAGTCAAAAGTTCTATGCAGTTTCCTTGCGTCTTATTTCTTCGCCACGTTCGATATCTGTGCTGCTTGCCGCTACTCTGTGTTTCCTACAGCAACTGCTTCAATCCATCCTTCTCCTGGAGAAGCCAACAAAATACTGTCAAAGTGGCGAGTCGTTGATTTCTGGTCGGTCGATCGCACCTCAACTTCTGAGTAGCTCACACCGGATTGTTTCAAAGTGTCTCGGATCCTTCGATTTGTTTTTATTTTATTCATAATGACCCTTTCAAGCAATTAAATTTACATGTGCTGCCGCAATCAGCAGAAAGCGACTGTAACTTGTGTAATCTACCCCAATAAGTGTTCAGTCAATTATGACCAAAGTGTTTTCCTGCACTTGAGCGTTTAAGTTCATCCTAGTAGTTTGCAAACTATTACGAGCCCATAATTCCTGTTCAGATGCTTGCTTTATAGAAGTGACGATCGCCATATTAGGGTCAGGATGCGATGGACATAGCTTATGAACTAAATTGTTTTCAAGTTTAAGAAGCTTACCTACAGTGTGTTGTATGGTTTCATGTAAATTTCAGGTTTTATCTGGATGAAACAAAGATTAAACGGTGATATATATATATATATATATATATATATATATATATATATATATATATATATATATATATATATATATATATCCAGGTCGCGTTTTATCAGTCTGTCATAAATATCTAAATATCTGCATACACTATCTGAAATAATCGTTGTTTTTTAATTTTTAACAAATTAAATCTTTATTATTATTATATTTTCCACTAAAACTAATATCCATAAACGTGATAGATTTCACACATACACTGACTTGGAAAACTTCGTTATCTTCTTGCACCACATACATTTGTATAAAAACAGATATGTGAAAGAAACTAATTCGTTTATCGTAAATTGGTTGGCAGTTTTAAAAGCAAATACAACAGAAATTGATGTAAGTTCTCGTTATCTGTGTCACTAAAAATAAAATTGTATTGATTGGTGGCTTATGGAGTAGCAAAAGCTTTGATGAAGCCATTACTCGTCTATTACGTTATTGCACAGGCAACAGTTCCAATCAATTTTAGTCCCATCAGCTGCTAATCGAAGCTTGACTATAAACAGTCTATCAGCTGTCATAAACTACGATGATAATTTGGTTACAATTGGCTTGAAATTGAACAACTGCAGTAATGGTCGATCTATAGGATTATCAGGTAAAAGGCATTTCTAGCGATGGTCGCTGCTTGTCATTAGTTGCAGCTATGTTAGCTGCTTGTCGTCAGTTCTAGCAATGTTAGCTGCTCGTCATCAGTTCCAGCGATGTTAGCTGCTCGTCATCAGTTAGATCACAATTACGTCATTGTAATATGTGAAGGTAAGGAGAATAAAAAGAAAAAAATATATTTTTTCTCAACCATTCTAATTTTTAATGCAGGTAATATTTCCCTGATCTTAAATAAATTGTACAAAGCGGATTTTTTAAAAAAAATCATCTTGTAATACAGTGCCATTAAGGATTGCAAGTTTTGCATGGAAGCACAACAAGAAAGGCTACTAAAGCTGATGGGTCACCAATGGTTCCGTCTCTGTCACTCAATTCAACAACTGAAACACTTGAAAGAAATCCATTTTTTTTCTTAGGAGCTTTGAGCGCTCAATTCATTAAGATTGGGCACACTGTGGACAGAAAGTATTGATTTTAGTCCTTTTTTCTGTCTGAGGAGGAGAGAAACTTAAAAACGAAACTATTAGCTCGGTGCCGGTAATAAATGAACATATTTGATAAAACAAAACTATGTATTTTTAGCTAATAAAAAATGACACTGCAGTGTCATTAAAAGGATATATTTTATTGACTTTTTATTTGCGTCAGATTCAAAGAAGGACGGCATACTGAAGCAGAATTTTACATCTTGTTAGAAATCTCAATTAAGACTTGACAAAAATCCAACTGAAGTATAACAAACAATGGTTGTATAAAAACGTTTATTTTATAGTATAAAGAATTAGGTACAACTCATGATATAATGTTCATGGCATTAGAAGATATAAAGGGGTTTTCAGTATGAATGTCTATGTATAGGGGTATGTACATGTTTGTTTGTGTGTATCGTTTTATATATATATATATATATATATATATATATATATATATATGACTATGTGTGTATGCCTGTATGTATGTATGTATGTATGTATGTATGGTTGTATGGCTGTTATGGGTTTAACGGCATTTTTCAGCACATGATAGGCTATACATGGCGGTAAGTATATCTGGTGGAGGAAGAACCAGAGAAAACCCCGGGTAGAACCACCGTCCCACGGGAAGCTACTGGCAAGCTTTCTCACATACCCACGTTGGCCGAGCTCGAGACTCGAACCCACGAGGACAGCGGTGAGATGTCAGTAATCTGTAAAGGCTAGCGCCTTAGACCACTTAGCCACCCGGGGCCCCTTGTATGTATGTCTGTATGTATGTCTGTATGTCTGTATGTATGTATGTATGTCTGTATGTCTGTATGTCTGTATGTATGTATGTATGTCTGTATGTATGTATGTATGTATGTATGTATGTATGTATGTATGTATGTATGTATGTATGTATGTATGTATGTATGTTTGTATGTATATATAATTGTATGTATATATGTATGCTTGTATGTATGTGTGTATGTATGCACTTTATTTCTGTATAGATTTATGCACAAAGTTATGTATGCATACATGGGTGGAAGGACGGATGACGTATATCCCTTTAGTTATCCAGACGGATGGCGTATATCCCTTTAAATATCCAGACGGATGACGTATATCCCTTTAGATATCCAGACGGATGACGTATATCCCTTTAAATATCCAGACGGATGACGTATATCCCTTTAAATATCCAGACGGATGACGTATATCCCTTTAGATATCCAGACTGATGACGTATATCCCTTTAGATATCCAGACGAATGACGTATATCCCTTTAGATATCCAGACCCGAATAGTAAAATGTAGAAATGTAGAGAGGAATAAAGATGGATATATAGATATAAAGATACTGAAATATATTCTCATATTCTCATGTGCTAATGGCTGATTATATAATATGATGATGATATTATAACTTATATATATATATATATATATATATATATATATATATATATATATATATATATATATATGTATGTGTGTGTGTGTGTGTGTGTATGATTTACCTTCAATTCTTGAACATAAATTTAGATATCTACATCTTCGTGATAAATTTCTGAGATCTTCCTGTTTCTTCGTGTAAGTGTTCCAATTATCGATTTTTGGTCACTAAGATTCACTTGTATTTGTCTGTTAGTCAATTAGTTACTTCGCTCAGTTAGTTTAAATGGCACACTTATAAAATCAGGAGGAAATATTGTTATTTATATCGACAGATTACATACATGCAAACATAGTTTGCTTGATTGAGTAGTAGTAAAATAGCAGTTTTGTATTTTTTAGATTTTTATTTTATACTTATCTAGGCCAAAGCCCTCTACACCACCCATGATTATTTCCCCATTCAGGATTTTGCATACGCATGTGCGTGATAGTGTAAACGATTTTGCAAAATCACTATCCTCTTGCGTGGACGCCTGTTGGCCGCTTTCGCGGATTAGAACGTGAGTTCGAGAAATATGAGCACAAAGTCATGTGGGGTGGAAAGTTTTGACCTGGATCAGTAACCAACAAAGCTGCCATTTTACCACTACTTATAGGTTCGACTAGGGGTTGAATTTAACAAAAGAAAGAACGACTTAAACAAGCTTTCACAATTTCTAAAATATAAATATAATTTCCTAAAATATAAAATATTTCAAACAAACAAAGTGAAATAATTAAAAATAACTTACATTTTAGAAATTCCTAAATAATCCTAAATGTAATATTGAATTTTGATAATCCGGAAATATCCAAAGGTTATCCGAATGAATACACTAATGTGCTTATGTACCACAAGAAACACAGTTTTAAATCCAAATCTTAATTCCAGGTAAACTCCTGTTAATGTAGAATATTGTTAAGTTCCTTGAACATTAGTACTTAAATCCAAATTGTACTACGTAGAGAATAGATTTTCCACCAGCTGATTTTACAAACAATAAACAACCTTTCTCAACAACCTTATGATCTGGAATAATGGTATAAGAATGAGCGTTCAATCACTATGGCATTATATAGCATTTTACTGCGTAAAAGAGAATAACCCTTAACTCTGAAACTACGTTCTAAAACAATTCCATCTACTGTAAACAACTTTTACTGAACCAATCAGGAACTATGTCGCGCATGTCAGCCTAAAAGTACTTTCGCACTACAATAACAATACCTTTATTTCAAATCAACAACATGTTGATCCAGGTCATGAACAGCACGCGCTACCCACGTGATTTATCATTGTTTTGTTAAGTTGACCGACATAATTATTGATTTTCCCTGGACATAAACAATGACTCATTGTTGACGTACATATGTACTTTAGCGTAGGCTACTGAATTAAGAAATTATAATACAATGGTTATAAACCCAAATGAAAACTATTTTATAATTTAAAGATGATACAAAATTCCCTAACATTATGTATACACGTCTTTGAGATTGTGACGTGACAAGTAGAATCACTCGATTGCGAAATCATACGAGTGATGATTATGGTTCCAAATTCTGAAACAATTTACTTGACTTTGGCTGCCTGCAAATCAGCGTTGTTAATGCTCCGGTTTTGTATCTGCCCTCGGAGTCACCGGTGGTTTTCCATTTCCTTCAACACAGTCTCGAACTCAGCCATGTTAATTATTTTATCCTGGATAGGCACCGAGTACAGTTTACTAATCGTATTCAGACAACTTTGTGCTGCAGCGAGAAGTTCTGAATGGACACGTATTCGTGAATGGAGCCGTATCAAAATTAGTTTAACTAGCACCACCAGAGATACCGGTCAACATCGATATGGCCCCGACAATAATTCCGATTGACGCACCTATAATAGTAGTCGTGCCCGTGATTCCCGCCACTCCAAGGCCAACAGTTGCTGCCGCGGCAAGCCCACAAATCGCATATCCAACCACACACACGAATTTGTATTTCACTAGTAGCGCAGTTCTCTTGACGACTACATCTCGCACTTTTAGTTCCGCTTCGATTATTTTTTCCCTCCGGTAAGTTTGAGGGTCCATTTAATTCTTCTATTAATATTATCATCTCGAAAACTAATTGCTCGACAGGCTTTCCTTGTCCGGACGTATCGCGGTCGAGTGCAATACGTGCACGCACTTCCTACCAAGCACGTTTCCTCACTGGCACAACTTCCACGCAATCATAGAAAATATCTTTCAGATAAATATTTAAGTCTCCAGCGATTGTATGTTGCTGATATTGGACATCATGTTCCTGATGTTGGGCATCACGTTCCTGAGGTTGGAGAACACGTTCAGTTAGACACACACCGATTACTCCTGTGCTTTGTGCCTCTAACGATCGTTTTTGCCCAAGAACTGTTACACAGACAAGTGCTTTCCTTTTGAATGACAGTCGAGATCAGTTTTCTCTTAGCTGAGTCAATGTTGGTTTAACATATTCGTTGGAAAATGTAACCGGGGTTGATTCAGCGGTGAATATTACTTCAACGTTGTAGAAACAATCCTTGAGTGTTTTTATTCTCTATCAAGTGTAGTTTAATGTGAAATCAATAAGCGTTTGCGGGGTTCACGAACGCTCAAGTGCACGCAACGCTTTAACAGCAAGATGTCCACATATGGTACCGTCCATTTGAGTTTGTAATTGCAGCTTTGAATAAAACAGCGGTCGTCGAGTGACATCGACACCATGTAAATAATCAACAACTTCACGTGGAGGTGCAAACCCATATGAGTCAAAATACAGATAGATGTTTGGGTATCACATCGTACGCGACCCAATGATTCCCATGTCCTGTTGATGAATCCAGGTTGATGATGCCAGTTTCCCGCGTGTGTGGAATCATCGATGCAAGTTTATCCCGCATATAGACACTTCGGAAATGCTTGACTGACTTTGTCATTGCGTGTAAATCAAACCTGGTCAATGGACGCGTCAACGGCGAGGCACAACTGAAGGCCACTTCCGCTCGGAAACCTTTGGTTTCTACGCCTGGATAATCGAATACCTTTTCCTTTTTTATGCGGCCTCCTACCGCCTTTTTAAGAGCCATTCCGGATGCAGTTCAAACAGCCACTAACGCAGCTGCTTTGCAACCACAGGAGCTGCAGCCGCTAACAGCGCTGGAATGGTCACGAGGAATGGAAATATAGCACCGGTTTGTTTGCATCTGTGCCACTTCTGACTTAGATGACTTTAATGTCATCGATTTTTTTGGGCTGCCTTAAGCTGATTAAGTTGTGTTTGAGTAAACCACACGGGGACAATTCCAGTTAACTATTCCTGAGAAATCCTCACTGTACCCTACAATTGTTTCTTATTGAGCTTTTATTTTCCGCAAGCTACTTTGGGCTAATACCTACGTTCACCCCGTGAAAGGACATTACTTATTTACAAATGTAACAGGTTCAATTGCTAATTCTATGAATTTTCTATAGGTACGTCAAGGACCCTAATTCGGCCACCTCTACCCTCCAACAACAGAAATTTACCGGAGAGGATCACATCAATGCATCTATAATTGGGAATAGTGGTATCAGCAAGATTAGTAACACGTGCATGAAAGTACATGTCGACCATGGAGTGTCTATACAATTCCAGGTGCTCCAACGGAAAGTAATAAATCAGGTACAACGTACAAAAGTCGTGCTGGGAAATCTGCAGACCTATGTCAATGTTTTAATGCCGGTACATATACGACAACAGATTGTGTTATGCACGTGCGAAATGATTGTCTGCGAAGTTAAGCAAAATTTCTTAAGAAGGTTCCTGATGACCTTTTAACCGTAGAGAAACTTCAGACACTCCTAGCTTGTCAAATATCACACTACGCTTTTCATTGTCACCCCGAGCTAAATTTTGAAACGCCACGAACACGTGTTTTGGTGCGCTATGACCATGTTGGGTACTTATTTGCCATGCAAACTGTCCCTAAATAGTGCATCGCTTTGAGTCTGTGGTGTGCGCGAGAAACGACAACGTTGACGCGGTTCCAGACTGCATAAACGACAACAAACGGGATTCTATGGTCAATGAAGAAATTAGCGCAGGCGTCTACAATGTTAATGTTGACAATTCATCTTTACCCACAGCGACGCCATTAGCACGCCAAATTGAATTGTCGGCGGCACCCTTACGTGACCACAAAAATAACCTTGCGAACATTTCTGCAAAACCTATGACACGAAAACATTAATGAGCCTCCATGAAGTTGTCCTCGGCGTTGCGCAAATTCAAAGTTGAAATTGGCATTGATGGAAACAACAGCAGGCGTTGCTGCATCTGCTACTGCGTTTTTGACACTTCCAAAAGTATACTGAATATGATCTGCATGGTCGGATCTATCCTTGTGAAACATCATAGAAGGGCCAGCAGACCTCGCGTAATGGTCACTGTATCTGGCGAGTCCAATAATCGTCATGGCAATGTCAACGTTGTCGATAGAATAACGTGCGCTGTCGAACAACGCCATGATGCCATTGTTAACATATCCAACCTTGGAATTGCCACCGTAATCGTTATCGTCGTCCTATATCAGTTTGCCTTCTATTTCCAAGACGACCTCACAAGGAAGAAAATACAAAAACGTGTCATTCACTGTAATTCTATTTTTAATGGATTGAGGTCCCTTGCCTGATATGAATAATGCTAAACATCTTTGGTGCTGTCATCTACCATCACAGGCGCACATATATCGGAAGCGGTATCGGGTTATCTTGAACTTTTGCCATTTTGCACTTATACATTATTGGTTTTGTGTAATACCTTTACGTGACAGCTTTGCCGTTCACAACCGTAATCCGTTTTCCATTGCCAAATTTGCAATCGCTGAATCAGCTATCCGTTGTTGAGCGGCTTCGTTGATAATGTTACTAACCGGACCTGGCATTGTAGCTGTCGATGGAAGTCTAACCGTTTTTGGTGGTGCTCGAGTCACGAATCGTCGTAGTCGATCTCAAATCGATTAAACCGCTTGCAATCCTTGATTTTTCATCCGCACAACGTTTTTCATGGTATCAACGACTCGCTTTGCAACTTGTTTAGCAATTGGTGCAGTGCGCGAAGACAAAGCCGCGAGCACCTTTGGTGCGCCTGTAAACAATCCATGGACAACATCACCAAGGCCATTTTCGTCAGATGTCGTGCAAACCGGTTTTCTCGCGTTCACAACACGCACTGGTATCACCGTCCACGTATGACTGTCATTATGTTTAAATATCAGGTTGATCTAATGTACAGTTGTATTGTCAATGTCTCTCCGCGCAGGTCTAACGTGTGCCCGTCTTGGTCCATAAGGGTAAAACGAATATGTGCCAACCGACCATTGTGACATGGAAGATACACGGGCGCCGCGAGAGTAATCGATATCAGATCGCCGGGGGCCTCAGTCGGGGCAAACCCAAACAATATATAACTCTGGAACACTTGCGTCGGTGAGACTGAGGCTTCATAACTGCCACTGATGGCGTCAAAAGTCAAACTAACCTGACCGTGGTGGCGATCCTGAGATTGTCTGGCGCGAATTGTAACAGGTACAGTTCGTGTGGGGAAATTTCATTAATATTTTCTGGCCACCGAAGAACTTTTCTTATCGACGACTGCACAATATCAACCACATATCACGAGATTTAATCGAGATAGCAGAGCTGAGTGTGGTCTCGTGTTCGCGTATGGAAATGTTGGGGTCTTTTCCGGTCAATAATGTGATTCTCCGTCGGATCTCATTACTTATTGATTCAAGCTCGTATGCGCCCGTGGGAAGTCCAACAACGTTACGGATGGCGCCCCCATCTAACGAAAGTATAAATGTGTTATTCGCATGGAAGACCCCAAACGGCCCCGATCGAATATTAGGCCAACTGCGATAAACGCGCAACGACGCTAATTCAATCTCGAGTGTGCGGGATTCCCCCGCGGCAATTGATGTAGAAAAAGTCACATTAAAACCTTGTTTCGTTGATGAGATAGTGATCATCGAGGTAACGTTCCTGGTTGTATTTGCAACGAACGCGGCAAGGCAGCATTGATTTCACGTAAGATAGTAAGTGTTTCAGTATTCATCATCGCTTTAGTCTTATAAATCATCGATGCGGCCTCATTAATGACTTCTGGTGCTTTGTTTTGTTCCAACCGATTCGCAAGGTCATGAGGGTCACACGGTCCACCAAGGCCGCTTCCTTTCTTTGGTTGTTCTTCCATAACCTCAGCAAATTCTTCGGATTTAGGTATATTTTCAAGTTGTTTTCGTCATGGAGTTTTAGTTGCATGTCTCTCTTCTTGTTGTTCCGGCCTGAGTGCAGATGGTCTTTGTATAGTTGCACGTCTTTCTTCTTGTTGCTGTGTGGGTACCAATATTTGCTGTGGGGGCAAATGTTTGAGGTATGTTCAGTCTCAGATATTCTTTCCATAATTCCGCGCCTTCTTCAAAGTCTCTCTTGTGAAATTCATTAGAAACGTTTACAAAATGATTCCACATGTTACCGGTGGCATTTTTCATTTCAGTAAACTCTCGGAATACCATTTTAGGCCATTGAATGTTTTTATGTTTATTATGAGTTGCATCTCTAACTTGCTGATCACGGTGCCTGTTGCAATCCGCAGTCGACTCTGGCGTCCAATAGTCTCCGCGTTTGCCCTCGTGGCCTTTTTATATCCTTGGTGCGTTTAGCTATCTTACGAACTGGACCAGGTACTTCTGTTCCCGTAAGCGCTGCCACCTGTTCCACTGTTTCCTTCGTAGATTTCTTAATCTCCTCAACACCTTTCTCGGTTTCACGTGCGTTATTAATCAACGGTGCAAACGTTTGTTCAAAGCCCTTTGCGAGATCTTTCCGTTCAGATTGTCTCGACTGTAACATATCTTTGACACTTTTGTGGCCGGCTTTAACATTACCAATTAGTTCTTGGTGTTCGCAAACAACTTTACGGCGCTGCTCCCAATACTCTGATGTGGTATCATTGGTAGGTTTTGACATTTTATATGTCTATCATGGTTGTTAAATTGCTTTATCCAAACCGGCTCGATATTTTCCCGAAGTTCCAGTTAAACCACTAGTGAGACAAATATACGGGTCTTGCGTGACATTAGGGAACATATTTCGAAATTCATCCTACGTGTGGTCGCCAGCGCACCAGGTTCAGTGAATGTATGAGAGACCATGCGCGTCAAAGCAATGAAATATAATCAACACGATGCAGTTGTCCCGAATCACTTTCGGCACATATCCGTATCGTTGTGTTAAGTATATCACATATTGCTTTATTTTGCCTACTTCGGGAGAATATTCACGCGTGTTTAAGTTGGTATTAAAGCATCATATTGTCGTAGACGACAAGATTATTCGCACTAGAATCAAGATCATCAATGGTAGGAGTTTCATCAATTGTGGAAAAGAAATCAACGGTGGACGATTTACTTTTCAACGACGAATGAAGCGCTACCGTAAAATTTTTGAGTGTATCATAACATGGTTGATCATCAGCCGACGGCGCAATCACGTACAGGTGATCACACGTTAACCATCTCAAAATCATATTCAATAACAGTTAGGTTTTCCCTGATCCAGCCTGACCAATGAATAATGCACGAAACTAGTTTGGAAACATGTCGCTGTGCTTGAGTGGTTTGGATTTTACCTGCGCGGAAAAGTAAATTTTTGTGGCTTTTTATATCTTCCTCTTTCCTTTTTCGTGATGCCATGTTAAATGTCAACACAATTGTTGTATAATACAATCATGTCTTCATATTGTGTGCGGTGCCGCATGAAAACTCATACTGCAAATCCAACTCGAGATCAAACACGTAATGGTAGAGCCGGAATCTCGGGATTTGTGGCAAAGACGATCCCGTTTGTGAGAACGTCCAGTTCCATTGGTGGACGCAAAAGTGGGCTTAAAAAGTTGGAGGTGATGTCGCTGCCACGTTAGCAAAACTACCCGGAACACCATGGAGTAAATACTCTGGTGAAAAACACATTCCTGGATACAACTACTGTGGGCCTGGTACACGGCTGGATATACGACTTGATTCTAACAATCCGCCGAAACCTGAGGAAACATATATTAACCGTGTCGATGCTGCATGCTACCGATATGATCTTGCTTACAAAGCATCAAACGATATCCGTGCGCGTCAAGATGCTGATATCGATCTCATCCATGATTTGAACCACATTAATCCTACAATCGGAGGAAGAATCGCTAGATGGATCATCAAATGGGTGGTAGACAAATTCCACTAGGCAAAGCCTCTCATGGCCACTACATGGACAAAGTTCACTCATCGGCGGTTAAATATATTGATATCACAAACATGGTTTCTGAGCAGACTTTTTCCAAAATATACTACATTAGGCGCGGGTATTGGAAAGGTGAAGCTGCTGTTGAAAAGTTAGCAAACGCAGCTAAAGTTAACCATGTTATTGCTCGAGCATGGTTGGCCAAACAAGTGCTGTGGCAAATGTACCTACCCCTGCCAAGGAAGAGTTCCCGCGGTTGATTTCATGTCCAAACACCTAACGAAGTTCAACAGGCTGATCTTTTATTTCTTCAACATGATCTGGTACGTGAACGGCAAGGTCGTTTGCGACCATACAAATACGCGTTAACCGTCATAGATGTTGCTAGCAGATACAAGAAAGTAGAGCCGCTGACGTCTAAAGATTCAACAAGTGTCGCAGATGCGCTTAAACACTAGCATGGCCACTGTCATTACAAGTGGATCCAGGTAAAGAATTTCTCGGATCCGTTGCTGCGTTGTTGGCTAAACACCATGTGCGGGTTCGTGTTGGACATCTTATTATACATCGTGATCAGGCTATTGCGGAACGATTTAACTGTACAATTTCGGAACGATTATCTGGACATCAGTAAGCACATGAATTGTTAATGGGGTCTCGGTCTCAAAGTGCCTGATCTCACGAGTGGGTAACAATGCTTCATTCAGTCATACAAGCATTAAATAATGATATCGCACGTGCAATTGGATTAAAACCCACTGATGTAATTCGGCGAAAAATCACCGTTACTTATAAAATTTCAAAACCACCGCCGTTATAACAACTCAAAAACAATTTAGGTCGGTATCTGTATGCACCTAAGGAGTTAGAAGTGGACAACGTCGTGCTGCTAACCCTGTATTGTCCATCGATGTATTTACAATCTCTGACCGGATTGACTTTCCAAGGCAACGAACACGTTATCATTTGGCCCCGTCACCGAGTGGACCAAAACCTAGCAGAGCATTTGTGCGAGAGGAATTGCAAGTCATTCCCGTGAATACGGAACTACCACCAAGATCTATTTAAATGCATCAATCGCATGATGTCAGTACGCGTAAGTGGTAATTCCATCGGAAAATATCCATCGTTTGGTATCAAGCAATGACACAGTCACCTTGGTGCATCAGTATAGATCATTGGAATGTTTCCGCGACCGGATCATATTTTATGTGTGTGTGTGAATTCACGTCGCACGCGAAGACATTCCACATACATCTCGTGTTTGAGATCTTTTGCAACAATAACCCGTGGAACTATTTTCACTTTTTTGATGTTCTTTGGTCCGATTACAGTCGAGTACATTTTGGGGCGCAGTCCCAAGTATTAATTGATAGGCTTGCTTGAGTACTCATCTTTGAACTTACCAACAACCTTTTTATGTTCGTAACTAAACAGTGGATGATCTTTCGGATAGTCGCTGGTGTCACGATACCACATTGGTTTCTCAGTCGCTGCATCACTTCATACAACAGTGTAGCAAAACCTGCAGGGGACTTGTTCAGTAACGTTTTTGCTTTATTTTAGCGAACGTCGGTGCTTCCCACAGGAACATTCAAACATTCATTAAAAGTCATGGCCAACAAGCAGCTGTTGGGTGCTAAATACATGCATCCAACGTCAGCATGAAAATTTTCTACCATCGTACTTACTATGGCGGTATACCATTCGTGGAAAATGTTTGAACCACACATAATGGTACAGCAACTCTGAATCATGCAATAGTACAAAATCAATATTAAACAGCATTTTTGTGGGGATATTCGAATTGGTTGCAGTCCTTTATTCCAAACAAATACATTAACGATGATATCAGGGTTGTGTCGTTCAAACTTACTGATGTCAGTAATTTGCATAGGAAATTCTATGTTACCAAACTTAAGTTTACCCAGGTGTTGTCGGTATTTCCGCAGCTGTTCTTGATTATCAATTGCGGGATACAACGCAGATAAAAGATCCCATTCAAAACATCGATTATCATCATTTTTTACATTGATTTCTGCTCGCCGTTGGATACATGCTGGTGTTGGAATATAACTTGACCCGCGGATAGTGTAAAACGGGGAAATATGCAGTTGAACTTCGGCGCATATATCCTGACCCTGCGTTGGTGTATTTTTCCAACCTCTCTAGAATCTTTACAAACTCTTTGCCAATTTCACATTATTAGTATCGGTGTCTTTGCGGTTTAATATTATAAGTGGACCACCATGAAGCCACGAGGTTGTGGTTTTTAATCCATCCTTATCATAGTTAAGTGGCATACTCAGATACAAATGGAGAACAATATCTATCTTTACCGCGGAGGTAACTGTGCGCTGTAACGTTGATACGATTCATGGACGCATCTTTGAAGGATGTTGCACTGCGTCTTTGCTTGGCGTGTATTCAGTCGGAATAATTGACTGATAATCTTGTAAATCACCGTGAGGTTTATGCAACTCAAACTCGTGTAATTGTAATTGCCGTGCTTTTGCGGCAGCCTCAGTAGAAATGGTATGTGTGATACGGTGAAGACGCTTTTGTTCATCACCAACCACCTGTGCCATTTCAGCCCGCTTAACCAGTGTAGGAATCTTGATATAATACTGCGCTGCTATTTCACGAAGTTGTTTCACAATGAGCCGTGGCTCCTCTGGAGAAAGTTCTAACATTACAAGTATGTCAGCTTTTCTCATACTGCTCGGGTTCCTTATCCCACGCTCTTGCACGAGTTGCCTTAGTTGAATCACAGTTGGCATGCTTATATAAACAAAATCGTTGTCTAAGTGAGAAATTTTGTATTATTGATTTTACTTTACCAGGATCAGAAACTGCAGTCCCTTCAATCCTGGCTATTATTTCAATTACTTCTGTGTCGTTTTAAATGGTCACGTCGTCGGATGCTTCTACAATCATCGTTCGGTGAATCGTTGCCTGCGCGCGCGATAATACTCGTGAAGAAATCCACATGGTCAGTAAAGCTGATTACGCGACTCTAAGCCGATACCACATTTAAGACACGGTCGAGCACCTAGACCAACACGTAACGCTAGCAAATGTGATTTACAGTATTCGTAATGGCATTTTCTGGCTTATATATTAGAATTTTAAAAAGTCCATCAAGCGACCAATCTTATGTTAGTTTTATAGTAATACAAAGTTGTAGATGAGCGCTTGGCAAATAAACAGGCTTGTTCTTTTTGGAATCATCATAAAATTCCTTTGCATTATACCATAAAATATCTATCAAAAAGGTGTCAGCCCAAATGAGCTCAAAATGGCTCATCACTGACTATTGCGCCAAATCGAATACGACCAGACTTTGTATGTTTGTATCTAACACGGTCAATTGACTTGGAGTGTTTATACATTTCCTCAATGATTTTCGCTTCATTGTTTTTAGCATAGCTTCTGAGAATTTCTCCCAGTACTTGCGCTTCTCCACTTCTGCAGCGTTGTATCTCGTTTCAAAAATTTCCTCCTAGTTTATAGGTGTTGATGCCATCGTTATATTAATGCTAAAAATATCTCTTTAATGTATTTGCTCTTGGAGATCTTCACTACTGCTACCCTATTTGCTTGTTGTTTCCAAGTCATCATCATTATATTGTGCATCTGTTTCACTATTCAACGTCAGCGACTTAAACTTTTCTTGCACAATATCATATAATGACATTTCTCGTTTTTTATTGTATTGTTCTCCAAGCCACCTTCGGTGCGATTCCAAGATAATTCTGAAGTCAATTAATTTGTCAAGATGTTCCTGATAGTATCTGAAACATTATATAACATCGTTTGAGCCTCTTTGGCAAACCTGTATGATGCATTGAAACGAAGCAGCGATTTAATCTTTTATGTAACATTAGAAACACTTCATTGGTCTGGTAGAATGATGTCACATTTGGATATATCCATTATATATATATATATATATATATATATATATATATATATATATATATATATATATATATATATATATACAGCGATAATTGTTTAATACAAAAGGAAATATCTCCGCTCGGGTTGTGCTTATAAACAGGTATTCTTCTTTGATATTATAAGCGCGCTGTCTCTTTTAAGCTGTTATGCCTGAAGTTCTTACAATCAAGCGATGTGCGTAGTCCATATTAATTACGGTTGTTTTAATTTGCAGCCCCAGATGAACCCCTATCATGCCAACAAGACACTAGAAGGCTCAGAGGTTGTTTCAAACCAAAGTACGTCTCAAAGAATGTATGCGTGCTTCATACGCATAACTGCACCATCAAACTGGTTTTCACTTTTTCATGTACAACCAACCTAAGCATCGACGTCTCCTCAATTATTAAGACAAATAACATTCTCTGCCAGTGTGATTTGAACCAGGTATGATCTGATCACCAGTATAACGTTATATCTAGTTCGCCTACCAAGCACACTTAGAAAGTCAGCGATAAGAACTCATACTTGAGGTCAACAGGCTGGTGGGAAAACATGCGCGCGCACCTTCCCCTATACTCATGTGCATAGGTTGGGTCAGAAATATACTCACGTGCAAAGGTTGTGTCTTTAATATATTTCCAATAAAACCACGCGAGAGTTGATGCAAATACAATGTTACTGCAACAAATAGACAATTAAGCGATACTATACTTGTATATATGGCACACAATATATGTACCGCAGTAGTGGTTGGCAAACGCGAATTTTTTGATCGACGATGTCGATCTGATCGATGTTCATCGCATAATCGCCACCGGTACATTGGACTAGCCAGATTGTGTCTGCTTTGTGGTTCTGGCACAAAAGCTCCGAGTCAAATATACAAAAAAATGTGTTTGCGCTGTTAACCGGTATCCTGTTCCCAGTGATGCAGTTCACACAAATAACAGCCATTCGACAACACAAACAGCAAACAAATGCAAGGGTAACTTCATAAAAAGGTATAACTCGTGCAATCATTCCATGCGTTGGTGATTACTGTCCAGATCATGCTCGTGAACATAGACTGGGTCAAAGTAATTGCCCATGCCATCGATGTGGATTGGAAGAAAAGCACATGGCATCGACGGAGATTTTCTGTTTACAATGCAGTCCTTTGTTGCTACGTGAACTCACCAAACCTATATCCGCGATAGCGCCACTAATTAATCGTGTCGCGTGTGCGACATAATTGTTTTGTTTGTTTGTTTGTTTATACAATCTAATATTGCTGCAGGTCGTTGCATTTTAATGACTATTACTGTGGCAGTGATTGTACTTTTCACGTCACAATCTCAAAGACGTGTATACATAAGTAGTAGTAAAATGGTACTTTACTTGGTTACTGATCCAGCTCAAAACCTTCCACCGCACAGGACTTTGTGCTCATATCACACGAACCCACGTGCGAATCCGCGAAAGTGGCTAACAGGAGTCCATGCAAGAGGATAGTGATTTTGGTACGTAAAATCTTTTACACTATCACGCACATGCATATGCAAAATCTTCAATGGGGAAAAATCAAATGTGAAAGGCTTAGTTTCTTTTATGGAGGTTCACATATGCTTGCAAATGTATTCTTTATGGTAACAAAATTTAATGAACGTCTGTCTACAAAATAATGACAAATAATAAATTTAGACAATGTATATGTCTTCCATAATGTATTCTTAGCGTTGTCACTTGTTTATGTTATAAAATACCACAGAATATCAGACGCTACACTTTTGTAATAAAACAAGCCTTTTTGACAGGTGAAAAAAATTAAATATTTCTCTAAACGTATTTATAAGAAGGAACACATTTATTTGTATGTCTCATCCTTGCAAATTCGATTTTCTTTTTCGTTGCGTACTTTAATTTTATATTTAGACAAGTAAAGCTCCATCACCAATCCAATAAATGAATATCCCTCTCTGTGCATCCCTTGTTCCCTTGTAAGAATACGATTTTATCATAGTAATCGATGTCATGATGGATATCGCGGTACGTTATAGTAATCGATGTCATGAAGGACATTGGGGTAATTGGCATGCGAAGCATGTTTGCTTTATGAAAGAAAGACCTTGTACCTCATCAAATAAAGTTTGATAATTCATCCGCCATTTCGTACGCCTGAACGCTGTCTTGAATATTTTCCTGCCTGTTTCAAGTACATTGTATGATCTCTCATTCGTAGACTAAAATATGCACAAAACATTTAGATTTACATCAACGACTGAGATTGGTTAAATATAAAAAATTATAAGAAATTCCGTGGCTCTGGCAAAGTTCTTAAATATTTTTTATTTTTTTTTATTTTCCCTAAACTGAAGAAAACTTTGAAGAGCGTTCATAATGTTAACAGATCATTCCACCAAAATTATAAAGCTCCGGTATCTTGCCACGTGCAGATTTTTTTTTACATATTTCCCACACCTTTCCAAATGGCGAACGAAACTATAGGCTAAGGTTACGTACATTCCTCGAAGATTCTGGAAATATTGCGGTTGCGTCATCACAGCCCTCTGCGGAAATTTTGTCCCTTTCTAGCGGATAGTTTCCTTTGATCTGTTGTTTATCTTCCTAATTGGTAACAGATCTAAAAAAAAAACATAGACACTGATCATCATAAACTCTGTGTTCATAATTGCCTTTTCAACAGAATTTTAAAAAACAAAACTTAATAGTTAAGAATAGTGAAAAATCTATCCTAGTTTAAATTATACATTTTAGAAGTTTTATCTTCGTGTCACGAATACTAAATTCACAAAAGCACAGAGTAAAGGAAACTGTCGAGGACAGTGTACACTCACCAATAATAATTAAATTTTTGTATTGTCTTTTTCAAATGTTTCAGACGTAAATATAGACAGATCTCCTTGACCTTATAGTCATAAATATTTGCAGGTATGAAAGAAAACCTATATTGTATTTCACCACTATGAGTCAACTAAGTGTAATACTTTGAAAAACAGTCCGTATTGTATTTCACCACTATGAGTCAACTAAGTGTAATACTTTGAAAAACGGTCCGTATTGCACCATAGCCAAACAGGCTAATATACATGGCTTTACACAAGGTCTTATACAGAGCCCAAAAGAAGCAGAGTCGTATGGGTCGTGTATAAACCATCATAGAAAGCCCAGGCTCCGATTTCACTAGACATATCATATTCTCTTTCTCAAAAAGTGAGTGTTGAAAATCTTCTGATTGTTTTCTTAGCCACATTGAATTTTTATTGAACATTTAACAGGTATCAAGGATTAAAATATAATCAAAGTATGTTTAATTCTTCTGAAGAGATTTCGTTTGAAATTCAGAAAGATTTTAGCATTTCAACATCTATAAGCAATTGCTTGACTCGTTAAGTTTCCAAGAATAAAATCATTTATTTTGTGCTTTATTACTATACAAGCGTGTTATTATTGTATATCCTATATATTCTAACAACCTATGACAGAAGATACAATATTGTTAGAATTATCGTAAGTTATATTATTTACAATAACTCTGTTTGAGAATAAATTCTGAGAAATGTAATGAAACTGGTACTTGTATAGAGTTTTGCGCAAAGGCATATTTTGGGTTGTTTACAGTGTGTTAATAAGACAAAGGATGCTTGGAATAGGTAGTTAAATCAAAATAAGTGTGTTGCTATTGTAACAATATATTAATGTGTTAGTTACACATGTCTTTATATGAGTGTTTGTCTTTTGACCTTGTTATCAACAGACAGTCGTCTTGGCTCAAATCAGGATATACAGGCTCTCTGCATTGAATCTATCCAACACAACCAAACTTAGGCCACTACGACTGACTTTGGATTAATCGTAATAGAATAAATATTGCAGTTGTCATAGCCATCTGTTACTACCTCTTATTTTTAGTAGATCTCTGTCATTAGTTTACAGACATCTGATGCACTATCACGTATCACTGTACTAGTTTAAATACAATTATGAAATGGTTGCTTAGAACCGTGTCCACAACGTGGCTCATAACAACCATCGAGTTCAAGGAGTATTACGCAACAGAGTTAAAAAAACATTTCAAAACTGTATTACAAAAAGTCTTGTAACCTAATAATACAGTGATAGTATTTGCACTACCTTAATTGATATTAATTTCCTGACTTTCGTCTTTGCTGTTTCGTAATTAGTTCCTGTAATCTGAGTATTAAATAAGATAAATATATTGCTTGTTCACGACAGTCTTTGCGCGCAGTTTCACCAACAAAGCTGGCATTTTAAGGTTGTAAAGAGTATCAAATGTCAAAGTTCCTTTAATGACGTAACCATTTTTCCGTTCTTCTTTCCATAAAATCTACAGGCGAACTCACTTTTCTTTTATTTATGCGAGGTCGGTATACTCTAAGCGTGTAGTTAGTACTACGATTGCTCTATTGGGTTAATCTGCTAGCGAGCTTACCAACCCCCATTTGATACTCAAGTCGTTTTACTTAATTCCGCCAACGTAACAAAATATGCCATTTACATAAAACAAGCCCAGTAAGGTACAGCTGTGCATTATTTAATGTACTACATACCTTCTTTTTGCTTCAGACATGAAAATGCTGGAATTCATTTGAATTCAACCGCATTCCTTGGCATCAGTTCCTAGGACATTTAGAGGACTTCATGTAATTAAAGAGACTGGGGAGATTTTTATTTTACATTTCGGGTAATACAGTTACACCGGCTTTTGATTGAAAATAAAAACCATTACAAATAAAGTAGAACGCTTTGTATATCTGAGGAGCACAATTTCGATTGGAAAATAGTTAAAGATCACATCAATTATATTCAGACAAAATAGCTTGCAATTTCAAGCTATTTTAGTCATTTTAATGTGCGTATATAATATATATATATATATATATATATATATATATATATATATATATTAATTAAAAATGTGTCGCTGAAAGCAGCTGTAACCTCTGTCAGTGTAAAATAGCTTGTAATTTCCAGATATTTTAGTTTTCTAAACGTCCATGTCCGTTTAAAAAATCCAAAAGTTAGTTCTATCAATCATGTACTCAAAGTCAATTGTATGTCTATGATTGTATCCCCACTTATTTCATGTTTGATTTCCAAAACATGAGCTACTAGGTCATCAGAAGACATATCCTGCAATGTTAAATCTTTGTATACATGTACTACTTATATTTTAATGTATTTAGTTTGATTACTTTTCAGTTATATATAAGAAATACTTATTGTTGAAAAAGAAACTGACTTGATTTGACAAGTAGTATAGGGGCCACTACAGCGGTTATGGAAATTTTATATTACAGCAAATCTTTGCTGGTATGGGGCTTTTGTGAGTTTCACATTACGGCATATTTTAGCCGGTATGGGCTTATGTAAACTTAACATTAAGGCAAATATGGGCTTATGTAAACTTAACATTAAGGCAAATATGGGCGATATGTAGAGAATTAATATTAATGGGTCACTATGGACTTTTACAGGAATTTAATATCTGCGATTTCGGTCCGGTGTTGAGCCCTGTGGGAAATACACTAGGAAAAGGGGCGAGGTATTATGGGGAAATTTAACATGGATGGGACCGTACAGAATCCATTAAAAAATTTAACATTACGGATGACATTGTGGGGCTTAGGAGAATGTAACCTGAGATTTATAAAGCAGATTGAGTCAGAGAAACCAAATAAAAGACATGGACTTATGACTGACGAATACCTGCTATGACTAACCAAGGCCTACACTTATCTTTGACTGCCCAATACCTATCATGACTGCCCAATACCTATTGTGACTAAACGACATCTATTGCGATAGTCCAATACCTAATCTGACTGACCAACACTTGTTGTGACTGCCCAACACATATTCTCACCAACCAATACCTATTCCGGCTTATCAACACCGATTCTAACAGACCAATACATATACCGACTTACCAACACTTATTCTAACTGACCCATGCATATTAGGACAGATCAACGCCTATTCGTACTGACTACCACACATTGCGACTGGCAAAATGCATATTCTTACTGACAAAAAACTAATGTGACGGATAAATACACATGTGGACAGCCCAGAACCTATTCGACTGCACAATACTTATTATGACTGACCTTCACCAACTGTAATCGACCAATACCAATTCCGAATGGCCAACACGTATTCTGACTGACCAGTACCTATTTGTACTTACCAATACCTATTCTGACTGATCAAAAGATATTCTCTCTGATTAACTAGTATTCTGACTGCCCAATATATATTGTGACTTACCAATATCTAGTCTGACTGACAGACATTTATTTTGACTGATCAATACCTATTATGACTGACCAATATCTAGTTTGACTGACCAATAACTATTCGGATCGACCATAAAAAATTTTGACTGACCAATACCTATTCTGATTCTCCAACACTGATTCTGACTGACAACCACCTATTCTGACTGACCAATACCTATTCTCACTAACCAACACCTTTTCGCACCGACCGACACCATTTTTGAACGACCAACAGCTATTCCGATTGATAAATATGTATTTTGACTGATCGAAACCTAATGTGTCTGACCAATGTCTATTTAACATTGATCAACACCGAATATGACTGACCGACACCTACTGTGACTGACTAACACTTATTACGATGTACCAACACATACCCTGACTGATCAATACATATAGTGATTGACCAATACATACTCTGTCTGATCAATACCTATTCTGACTGATCAACACCTATTGTGACAATATCTAGACAAATAATAATGCAGTTTGCCAAATGTCAACTTCTTACACACTCTATAGATGCAAATTCCGATTCTATTTTGATAGAGCAATAGGATGGTTGACCTTATTCAATGAACACATTTGCAACATTGTATAAACATTGTGAGAAACACACTTTCGAGTTCTAAATTCGGCGTATGGTCTCGTGCCCATTTTGCAAGCATAAAGTACGTGTTGTTTTCAATCGCTCCTTGTATAATGTTTCTCCACGGCGATGTTGGGGAACGCGAGAGCAAGAACTCCTACACTTTGTGAAAAACAGACTCTCGTGTTCTAAATTTGTTGTAAGGTATCGTGTACAGCAAACATACAACGCATTGCTGTTTTCAATGTGTATGGTGTCGTGTTCAACAAGAATACAATGCATTGATGGTTTCAATCTCTGCTATTGTTCAGATTTTTCACATCTCTATTGGGGAATGCAAAAGCAAGCATACATAAACTTTGTGAAAAACAAACTCTCAAGTTCTAAAGTCGCGGTAAGGTCTAGAGTACCTTACAACAACAAGCATAAGGGACGTTGTTACTTTGAACCACTGTTTATGTTATGTTTTTCCACTACGTTATTGGAGAATGCAACAACATGCACTACTATACTTTATGAAATAAAAAACAACTCTCAAGTTAAACAGGGAGTATAAAGTACATTCTGTTTCCAGTCCTATTTCTGTCATATTTCTCCACGGCGATGTTTAGGAATGCGACTGCAAAAACTGCAACAATTTGTGAAAAACAGACGCTCAAGTTTTGAATTCGGCGTAAAGTCTCGAGTCTCGAGTACTTTTAAACAGTAAGCATAAATTACATTCTTTTTTGCAATCGCTGCCTCTGTTATATTTCCCCACATTGCTATTAGGGAAGACGAATTTGGTCACTGTAGTTTCATTCCCTTTGTTTCAATTTTACCCGTTACAGCGGTTGGTATCTTGCACGTTGTATACAGTATAGATGTAACGACTTTTATTTTTACCTGCGCGAGCATCCGAGTCACAACCATGCATTTTATGATGTACATTAGGCTGCTCCGTCTACTTAAGATAGCATTTCTTTAAGATTGGACTCGCTGTTCACGACTTAATTTTTCCAAATTAAAAACATTTTGCGCTGACGGAACAGGTTTGGTTTCAAATTTGTAAGGTATGGAGGGATTAAACAATCCTGAACCAAGTAAAATACATCAGAGACGGCAAGGCAAAGGTTGGTAATGTAATATTCACTAGCTCCCTCACATGATTACATTCTACTACCCGCCCTTACCATCCAACACCCATCTTTACCATGCAACACCTACAGTTACCATCCAAAACCCACACTTAGCATCCAACAGCTACCTTTAGAAGCAAAATGGATAAGGATAAAAGAGGGTAGGAGGGGACAAGTTGCAGATATTTAAATTTTGTTTTGGAAACAAATATCGACATACACACACATATGAGCACATGCAAACACAAAACATCGAATTTGCAGTAATGATTAGTAATTTGTTTCTGTAATACATGATCGCCCTGAAAAAAGACCGATGGTTTAGCATTGAGAAGGGCTGATTTTTGTTCGCACCTCACGAGCCAGGCTTTACACCCAGCACACTTTGTTGACCATCGACCCTACCTCCATGCATCGGACCCGGCTGATAGTGAAAAGTCAGGCTCATTAATCTCAACTTCTAGTTCTCCAGCTTAGTCATCAGCATTACTTGTTCCTGATGTTATTGCTCATATTTATGTTCTTTCCACTGCAGCTGTTCATCTTCTCGTTCTTTTTCTTCAACCGTAAGTTTCATTTGTATCCTATGGGTATGGTGGAAGTGCATGAAACACGAGTTCACCCATTTCTTTACATTTATTTCATATAGGTGTTGGTCAGTCACAATAGGCATTGGTTAGTTGGAATATGTATTGGTCAGTGATAATAGGTGTCGGTCAGTCAAGATCTGAGCTGTTCAGTCAGAATTGTTTTTGGTCCGTCACAATAGCTGCTGGTCAGTCAGAATATGTTTGAGTCCGTCACATTAATTGTTGGTCAGTTTTAATGGTTATTGGTCAATCAAAATAGTTTTTCGTTGGTCAAAATTTTTATTGGTTTAGTCATAGTAAGTGTTTGATTCTGTCACTTAAGGTGTTGGTTAGTTAGAATAGGTCTTCTTCAGTCAAAATAGGGTTTGGTCAGTCACAATAAGTACTGGTCAGTGACAGCAGGTCTTATTTAGTTACAATGAGTGTTGATCAATCAGAATTGGTGTTGGTCAGACATAATTGGTATTGATCAGTCACAATAGATATGGGCCGGTCAGGGGAAATCCTTGGTTGTTATTAGATATGTAGGACCCACTCTGCTCAAGTATCATAAACCTTAGTGCCCCGGCATATTAACTTCCCGCAGACCTATAGTATCATCCGTAATGCTAAAATTCCCATAGGTCTCCATGCTGTGTTATCCATTACCGGCCCAAATTTGCCGTAATGTTATGTTCTCATAACCGTCATAGTGGCCACACTGTGACAGTGTTATATTGGCATAAGCGCCATCGTGCCCTCATTCACTACTTTCATTTATACATTTCAATAGATAAGTTGTTTGCTTGTTGGTTGACCTTTAACGGTACATTCAACACCTTATTGGCTCTATCATCCCAAGGAAAAATGGGACCTAAGTGTCTTTGCCAAGAAGATGCCGATGCAGCCGATCCGGGCTGTCCTGGACGGATATCGAACTTACGATCCTTGGATAACAAGTCCGAATCTCTACCAACTGATCTACATCGGCTCTCTCAATAAATAAAACAAAATGTTTAAATATTCATGCAGATGTTGTACTTTGAGATATTTCTAACTGAAGCTCAATAGTTGTAATTAATTTCAAACTATAATTTATATGGATTATGTCATGATCTTTCCGATCTCTCACTCTCTCTCTCTCTCTCTGTATGTCTGTCTATCTCTCTGTCTGTCTGTCTGTCTGTCTCTCTATCTCTCTGTTTGTGTCTGTCTGTCTGTCTGTCTCTGTCTCTGTCTGTCTGTCTGTCTGTCTGTCTGTCTCTCTCTCTCTCTCTCTCTCTCTCTCTCTCTCTCTCTCTCTCTCTCTCTATATATATATATATATATATATATATATATATATATATATATATATATATATAATTACTTTAATTAGGTTCAAATATTATTAGAAAAAACCCTAAACATTTATAATTGACTGGTATTGTTGATAAAATGTAAGATATATCTTGTTGTTGTTTTTTTACTATAATTATAAGAGTGTTCTCTATATCAGCCTTGAGTTTAAATAATAAGCATGAATAATAGATGAAAATTCATTTAACCATTTGCTTACGGGCGTATCGTTAGATTACTAGATTGTGAGATTATGTTACGAAAAGATCGGCCTTGAATACATTAATACTATCAATGTATACGTAATTATTTTTGATTTTCCTTTAGTTTATACAAATGATTTGATGATTGATAATTTAGTTGATATGGATCAGTGGTATATACTCCTTAGTTATCCGGTAGGATGTGTACAAGTGAATTGTTCAGCTTTTCTATGTAATTGTTCCTTATTGATCGTTCCAAACTGAATTGAAATGAATTTCATCATGATTTTGTAATAACGTTCAGTGGTCAAAGTCCATTGGTTCAACATGTAACAGATCACTAGATATTGCTTCTTTGTGCTGACATAATTCCTTGAATTTGTGCTGACACATTTCCTTGGTTTTGTGCTGGCATAGTTCCTTGGATTTGTGCTGGCATAGTTCCTTGGACTTGATTAGAGAAACCCCCAAAAACAATTTTAATAATGCATACTTTTCAGCAGCTACTTACAAGGGAATATACAACAACAAAAAATAATTTTATGGAAACCAAGTTGAAACAAAATGGATATTTGTTTCCATTTTATAAGATACTTTATATTTGTACAGACCCCTTTCAGGTGCACGAAGTTCAGACAAATTAGTTAATATCTAATCAATTTGATAAATGTTGTCACATGCTAGCTCCAAGTACATAAGGAAACTTTTTATTTAAATGTCAATGTCCGTCTCACAAATTGACATAATGCAATTGTCGCTAAAAACATGTTCGCAAGCTATAATTAATTTTACTGCAATCTGGCATCACCCAACTTCCTTCTCACAAAATGACATAATGCAATTGTCGCTAAAAACATGTTTGCAAACTATAATTAATGTTACCGCAATCTGGCATCAGTGAATTCTCTCTCTCTCTCTCTCTCTCTCTCTCTCTCTCTCTCTCTCTCTCTCTCTCTCTCTCTCTCTCTCTCTGACACACACACACACACACACACTATTAAAAAATTATAATATTCTAAGGTTGTATTTGAAAATTAATAGATTGTCAGTATTGGTTTTTGCTAAGATTTCCGGTTTGCTTTGGTTACACTTCTTATTGCAGTAGTAGCTTCTTTTGCGAGTTATAGAACCAAATTTCACGCTGAAAATATATGATTACAACGGCAAAAGTAAATTTCGATGACTAGAGTTTTTTTTAAAAGATATTATTATAAAATGTGACTTCCGAATACATATTTGATGAGCAAAAAGTCTCATTCCATGAAACGTGAAATTACTTTTCTATATCAAACCTGGCAGAGTGGACATGAAAGCTGGGAGTGAGAACAAGAGCATTTATGTCTGCAATGATCAGAAAACATTTATTTCCGAAACCTATCTGAAATCATAATAAATGCATTTTGATAAGCAACAATAAGTATTGTATAGATTTTTAAGAAGCGTGGGGATATTATTTATAGTCAGTCCGTATGAATATGCGCATGTCACCATTGGAATTTACTTTACAGATGTCTTATTATCCTTTAGGTTTCGCGGCAGTTAGAGACTGTTGATACATGTGTCAATATTGCGTCAACCTCATAATCTATGAGCTAGTATCGTTTTTTAGACTTTTTATCCTCATAGTATCTGGATTATTGACAGACTGAGTATCTGGATTATTGATTATTCAGATTGAGTATCTAGATTATTTAATATTTAGTTAGAGTATCTGGACTATTGACTATTTAGTTACAGTATCTGGATCATTGACTATTTCAGATTGAGTATCTGGATTATTAACTATTTAGCTAGTATATCTGGATTATTGACTATTCAGTTCAAGTATTTGGATTATTGATTGTTCAGTTAGAGTATCTGGATTATTGACTATTCAGTTCAAGTATTAGGATTATTGACTGTTCAGTTAGAGTATCTGAATTATTGACTATTCAGTTCAAATATTTGGATTATTGACTGTTCAGTTAGAGTATCTGGATTATTGACTATTCAGTTCAAGTATTTGAATTATTGACTCCTCAGTTAGAGTATCTGGATTATTGATTGTTCAGTTAGATTATCTGGATTATTGATTGTTCAGTTAGAGTATATGGATTATTGATTGTTCAGTTCAAGTATTTGGATTATTGACTGTTCAGTTAGAGTATCAGGATTATTGATTGTTCAGTTAGAGTATCTGGATTATTGACTATTCAGTTCAAGTATTTGTATTATTGACTGCTCAGTTAGAGTATCTGGATTATTGATTGTTCAGTTAGAGTATCTGTATTATTGATTGTTCAGTTAGAGTATCTGGATTATTGATTGTTCAGTTAGAGTATCTGGATTATTGATTGTTCAGTTAGATTATCTGGATTATTGATTGTTCAGTTAGAGTATCTGGATTATTGATTGTTTAGTTAGAGTATCTGGATTATTGACTATTCAGTTCAAGTATTTGGATTATTGATTGTTCAGAGAGTCTGGATTATTGACTATTCAGTTCAAGTATTTGGATTATTGATTGTTCAGTTAGAGTATCTGGATTATTGACTATTCAGTTCAAGTATTTGGATTATTGACTGTTCAGTTATAGTATCTGGATTATTGACTATTCAGTTCAAGTATTTGAATTATTGACTGCTCAGTTAGAGTATTTTGGATTATTGATTGTTCAGTTAGGACCTTGAGAAGAACTTATAAATTGGGATCTTTTGCTATATAAAGAGGTATTTTGAAAAGACAGTGAATAACAACACTAATGTGAGCTATTATTTTTTACAACTTATTTTGTCTTGATTGTTCGATTGTCATTTAAATAAATTTCACCATAAATATATCTAAGTCGACGAGCCTTTCCTATCAAAATATCATGTATTCATTTGAGAAAAGTGGCAATAATTATTGCATTATCTATTACTGACCTTCTTCTTTAAATAAAGTTATCATTATTATTATTATTATTATTATTATTATTATTATTATTATTATTATTATTATTATTATTATTATTATTATTATTATTGTCTGCCTTACAATGCATGTTAAAGTAAAAGTGAAAGTTTTATTTTCTGTATTCGGATTTGTCTTTTCCGTAACTCGATTAAAAATTCGTATCAAATTGAATCTATATATTACTACACTTTTTTAGGTAACTCGTCAAACTTATAAAATATACCACCTTTAAATCTTTGCTCCTTAACCCCCCCCCCCCAAAAAAAAAAAAAAAACAAAAAACAAACAAAAAAAAAACAAAAAAACAAATCGGCTGACATTGAACCCTTTCAAATCAGTGGAAAACATTAACATTTAATGCATTTGAACGAAAACTGTACAAGCATTGCAGACATCATGTTTTTATTACTATTTGTTTGCATCAGATTCAAAATACGGTTTGATGAAATTTAATTTGTCAGCTGTCACCAATACCGGTTTATATAATTTGAATGTAATTAAACTTAAAAGGCGCAGTCGAAAGCATTCCACATTTACTGTAAGGATTTTACTGTAACAATTTTACTGTAACGATTTTACTGTAACGATTTTACTGTAACGATTTCACTGTAAAACGATTTTACTGTAACGATTTTACTGTAAAACGATTTTACTGTAACGATTTTACTGTAAAACGATTTTACTGTAACGATCTGTAACGATTTTACTGTCACGATTTTACTGTAAAACGATTTTACTCTGAAACGATTTTACTGTAACGATTTTACTGTAATGATTTTACTGTAACGATTTAACTGTAACGATTTAACTGTAACGATTTTACTGTAACGATTTTACTATAAAACGATTTTACTGTAAAACGATTTTACTGTAACGATTTTACTGTAAAACGATTTTACTGTAACGATTTTACTGTAAAACTATTTTACTGTAACGATTTTACTGTTAAATGATTTTACTGTAACGATTTTCTGCATGTGAAATGAAACTGAGTTGCTGAAACATTTCGGTATCATATTGCTCAGCAATTTTTAGTATGGTATTTCAAACTTTATTGGACAAATTTCACTTTTGATTTTAATATTTGTCCCATACTTTTGTCATAAAGGATACAACAAATAGCATGACTAAGAATCTTATGTTGTATTGTAGTCAGTATATTTTTAAAAATCAGGTCGTTTGATGAGTCCTTTCTCTTCTTTGTTATTAGTATTTTAGTTACATCTTTGAAGAACTATTATAAGCGTAATAACTTTTCAAGCCAGGATAGATAAATAGATCGTATAATATGTATGATAGATAAATAGATAGATCGTATAATAGGTATGATAGATAAATAGATCGTATAATAGGTATGATCGATAGATAGATAAATAGATAGATAGATCGTATAATAGGTATGATAGATAAATAGATAGATATATAGATAGATCGTATAATTGGTATGATAGATAGATAGATAGATAGATAGATAGATAGATAGATAGATAGATAGATAGATAGATCGATAGATAAATAAATAGATAGATCGTATAATAGTTATGATAGATAAATAGATCGTATTATAGATAGATAGATAGATAGATAGATAGATAGATAGATAGATAGAATGATAGAATGATAGATAGAGAGATAGGTAGATAGATAGTACAATAAGTTTAACAGATTATAGATTGATAGGCTAGATAGATGGATGGATAAATAGATTGATGTGATTGAATTTTTTTATCTCATGGTCCCACACAATGCCTACTACCTAAACAAAAGAAAAAAAGAAACAAGGTTTAATAAGAAAAATCCTAAAACTGCATAGGAGTACTGTCGCGGTTACACTGTCTGTGGAATTTCAAAATTAATTTCTGCTCCTAAAAGGTTAAGCCAGAATGTTTCTCTTTCTCTTCTATCCGACTTTTGACCAGCAGATGTTGCGCTAAATGCCAATTTACTCTCAAATGAACTTTATTACAGTTTGTACTAAAATATTTAGACAGATGTTTTATTTGTCTTTGCAGTCATATGTCCGAAAAATGCCCCCCCCCCCCCCGCCCCACATCTTAACGCATAAGTTTTTATTTCGGTTTCCTCTGCATGCCGCTTTTTACCGTTCAAAGAATACACTACATAGATTACATTTTGTGTATCACACGAAATATGTTGTATAATTTTAAAATCTCTACATGTTATCAAGATTTTTACTAAGTCTAAATTAAACAGAAAATCACACAGCTGATAACCAGTAAGTTCACGCTTAAAGCAGCCATGTTTGTCAATACTCTGTAGCTTCAATATCACTAAAAACATCCATGTTTGTCAGTATTCTGTAGCTAGCATATCACTAAAAACATCCATGTTTGTCAGTATCCTGTAGCTAGCATATCACTAAAAACATCCATGTTTGTCAGTATTCTGTAGCTAGCATATCACTAAAAACATCCATGTTTGTCTGTATCCTGTAGCTCGCATATCACTAAAAACATCCATGTTTGTCTGTATCCTGTAGCTAGCATATCACTAAAAACAACCATGTTTGTCAATACCCTGTAGCTAGCATATCACTAAAAACAACCATATTTGTCAATACCCTGTAGCTTGGATATCACTAAAAACAACCATGTTTGTGAATACTCTGTAGCATGGATATCACTAAACAGTCTATGTATTCGTCTTAATGCGTCAGATTTCATATTCCTAAGTTACTTGATTTTGTAACCTCTTTCTCATAGTCCTGGGAAAAGCAATGAACAAGAGTCATGAAAGACTTTTTCACTGCCGCAAATGTAGGGGAACCTCATTATTTGAGATGTAATAATGCTCCTGAACGTATGCCATAGATGAAAACTATTCGTATGTAGCAATTGATGAGTGTCTGTTTCCTTGAAATAGACCCTAGTATCCAGAGTATCCCCCTTGGCAAAGTTATTTCCTTTCAATAGTGTTATATCTAAGAAGACTACAGTTTCCTTACTAATTTTAGTTTCAGTTTCAATTGAAGAATGTTGGTTATTCATCCAGTTAAGAAACTCATTTAGCTCTTCCTGTGATTGGGTCCAAATGAAGGAAATGTCATCAATAAACCTGATTGAGAAAAATGGTAGCTTTTGGGCCTTAGCAAGTATTTCTTTCTCCCATTCAGCTACATCAACGTTTGCATCAGCTGGAGAAAAGATTTTCGCCACAGCTGTACCTTTGCTCTGGAGATAAATTTCATTAAAAGTAAAGCCGTTCTTTTCAAGACAAATGTTTTGTAAATTTTAAACATCCTCATCTGTCGATTTGGATCCGAATTATCAAGCATGGCCTTTCTACAAGCAGCCAAACCATGACCATGCTCCATGTTAGTATTAAGGCTATCAATATCTGCTATAACCAGATTACAGTTTTTAGGAGGTTTCATATTACTCATATTTTCCAAGAAACCCTCTGTATCTTTAACAAACGGAAGCTGTTTCTCAGCCATAAAAGTCTATCCATTTGGCAATAACTTCAGTCTTGCTTGAACATTCTGAAACGTTAGGCCTACTTGGCAGAACTTCCCTTGGTATAGGCCAGATTTCCACGTGTTTGTCAATTTTCGGAATAAGATAAAAGAGATACCATGGTCTTAAATTATTAAGAATCACGTAGTCGAATTCCTTGTTGTCAATAAATCCGCTAAGTTCATAAGTTCACGTCTGACTTCCAGCGTTGTATCAGGATAAATTGGTTTTTAAAGGGGTTGATAATATTATAAATTATTTAATTGTCGCTCAGCTTCCAAAATTTACTGATCTTGGTCTATGACAACGGCGGTATTTGCCTTATCTACAATCTTTATTACCAATGATATCTTTTAGGATAATTTTGCAACACCCTTGTTTCTGATTTACTGAAGTTTTAATTCTGAACAAAATCCCCAGGTGTGCTTTTGTTTCTAATGTCTGAAATGCAATCCCGTACATCCTCCAGTACATAAGCAGGCTGCTAACTGGATTTGTTTTTGAATCTGGATTTACGAGGCTGCTTATTTCCTTTCTAGTTCCCAAATGGATGAAATGAAACTTGATTGCCAAATTCTTTTCAGAATCGTTTATATCCTCATTCAGAGTGTCTGTATTGACCGCTGTCGGTATAAAAATTTTAAAGTAAAGCTTGCTTCGCGGAAGTCAGAGCGTGACGTTTGGAAAGATTTCCACTGAAGTTCCGAGTCCGGATTGCAAACCTATAAACAAGTGTTCCATTGTTGAGTATTAGGTAGCCACAGTCCCGTCTTTATTTTGTGTTGAGTATTAAGTAGCCACAGTCCCGTCTTTATTTTGTGTTGAGTATTAAGTAGCCACAGTCCCGTCTTTATTTTCTGTTGAGTATTAAGCAGCCACAGTCCCGTCTTTATTTTCTGTTGAGTATTAAGTAGCCACAATCCCGTGTTTATTTTTTCAGTCCATGTACGGAACTTGGGGTCTTCTTGTTTAGGAATAAAGTCGACATTTTTAAAATAATTTATCATATCCAAACTCCTGAATTCATCAAAAGAAAGATTTGGAGAGTCAATCACCAGCTGAAAGAAGATTTTTGAGGAAGGCCTGTTTTGTCAAAGTAGATTTTTGCATTGAGGAAGGCCTGTTTTGTCAAAGTAGATTTTTGCATTGAGGAAGGCCTGTTTTGTCAAAGTAGATTTTTGCATTGAGGAAGGCCTGTTTTGTCAAAGTAGATTTTTGCATTGAGGAAGGCCTGTTTTGTCAAAGTAGATTTTTGCATTGAGGAAGGCCTGTTTTGTCAAAGTAGATTTTTGCATTGAGGAAGGCCTGTTTTGTCAAAGTAGATTTTTGCATTGAGGAAGGCCTGTTTTGTCAAATTAGATTTTTGCATTGAGGAAGCCCTGTTTTGTCAAAGTAGATTTTTGCGTTGAGGAAGGCCTGTTTTGTCAAAGCAGTTTTTTGCATTGAGGAAGGCCTGTTTTGTCAAAGTAGATTTTTGCATTGAGGAAGGTCTGTTTTGTCAAAGTAGATTTTTGCATTGAGGAAGGCCTGTTTTGTCAAAGTAGATTTTTGCATTGAGGAAGGCCTGTTTTGTCAAAGCAGATTTTTGCATTGAGGAAGGCCTTTTTTGTCAAAGCAGCCGTTAGTTTCCCAAGTTTTTCAAAGACAGTCTCAGCACCATTCCTTTGCCTATTATTAATTCCGATGTTTACAAATAATTTTGTGGCGTTTGTTTGCCTATTATTAATTCCGATGTTTACAAATAATTTTGTGGCGTTTGTTTGCCTATTATTAATTCCGATGTTTACAAATAATTTTGTGGCGTTTGTTTGCCTATTATTAATTCCGATATTTACAAATAATTTTGTGGCGTTTGTTTGCGGTTCGTACCCTTTGGCCAAATATGTCAGTTGCTGCATCTTAGCACAAGGAGAGGAATCTATCTCGGCGTTCCCGATGTGGAACATATCTTGTCGAACACGTGATAAATTTGAAGTGACAATTACTGACACCTCTGTACAAAATTTAGGTGGAGACCCGTCGTTGTATTTCCGTTTCGTTTTCGTGTGCGTCCTCAACGTTGTGTTGTCGCATGCTCGAATTCTAGAGGTTGAGGGGTTTGTCCAGTGAACGGTTGTATGATTGTCGAAACGGGTATTCGGCTGCGTACACAATCTGCATAGGAATTGTCCGATGCTGGGTAGTTTAATTTACTAGGTGTCGGTGCTGTCAGTGGAAGCGAGTTATGGGAGGTAACAATAGATAGATAGATAGATAAGTAGATAGATATATAGATAGATAGTATAATAGGCATCAACAAAAAATGCAATATACAATACAATTTAGTTTATCTTTTGTTTATTTCCATACTTTAACTTATGACTTAAAAAACACTTTTAAAATATCAGTTTAACTTAATAACTTTCAGTGATTTTCATCAGATCAGAGAAATTAACCTACTTGATATGACCTATCATGGGGAAAGCTAAATATTAAAAAAAAGTGTGTATTACTTGTTTGCATCAGTGTTAAGGAGTTTTGAATGTAATTTCAATGAAACAAAGACATATGTTGTTTTAGCACTCCACTATCACCGTAGCGAGTTTTTGCATGCAAGCAGAGGATGAGTTAGAAGGTGTCGGCAACATCCTCTTTTGCAATCATTGGTAGCGTATTTCTGTTTTATCTTTTTTTTATTTATTTTTTTGCTGACCGTTTTGATAATGTTCACATAGTTTCAGTAAAATTAGAGAAAACAAATGGTGTAACTCAGAATTTTTATTTAATCAGGTCTATTTGTTTTAAGTTCTTCTCTGATATGAATGTACATATTTATAAATGTTTGCTTTGATATGTATTCCCAAATGATTATAGTAAGTATGCTAGATGGATAAATAATACCATAACAGGTATACTTTGTTATTTTTATCATGTAAGACAAAATCGTATATAATTACAGTGATGTAAAATCTATTTCTTTTGATGGTCATTTAAAAGGTTAGATGTTATGCCACAGAGTCTCATTTTTATTTCCGTAATTCAAATTAAGTTCAGAAATATTTTTTTGCAATAAAAGAAATTTATTTGCTATCATACTTTTTAATTAGGCATAGAATGTATGAATGTTTGCTTACTTTGAGCACAATGTATAAAATCTGTTGTCAGACAAACAGAACTAAATCTGAAAGAGAAAACACCATTAACAAGACAGAAAACGGCCATCACTTCTTAGAATCGTGATGTCTTGATTTTTCGTTTTTACAGCGTTAGCAATTTATGAAACAATATGAAGATTCCATCAGTTTCTACAGCCAGTCCATGGAGATTTCATTTTACAGTTGTTATAAATCAGAGTTAATTCTTTTTTAAAAATGTAATTAAGGTCTAAAAGAGTAAGTAGCTCCGTGAGCATTCCACGATTACCGTATCTAACATTTGCATGAGAGAGGAGATCTAAAGGTAAGTTGGCAGCAACATGTTTATAAACCATCAATTATACAGCATTTTAAGAAATATTTTAAGATTTTGACCTTTTATTAAGAAGTTTTACAATATAATAATATGAGATAAAAGAAATGGTGCAAATCAAAGTCCCATTTTATTTCTCACCGATTGTTATATAAACAGGTCACATTTTCTATTTATTTATTCGTATTTTCTACTACTACCTTTCCAGTTGTATATTTTGGGTATTACAATTTTTATTAACTGCATTCTATGCATTCTCAAGCAATAGTTAGTAACATGGATAGATTGAAAAGAAATATATATATATATATATATATATATATATATATATATATATATATATATATATATATGTATATATATATATCGAGAGAGAGATAGATAATCACATGTCATGATAGGTCTATAAAAGTTTTCATGTAACAAAGTAGAAAAAGTACTAAAATATTTCTGCAAATTTTGAATGTTAAAAAGTCAACTGGATTAAATCAAATTGGGCCAAGACTTCTAAAAGCTGCTGCACCAGCAAGAGCTGAAAACGCAACTTTCTTATGTAACCAAAGAATAAGAAAAGCACAATATCTAGATAATTCTAAACTGCCAAGGCCAAACAAATTTACAAAGCCAGTGCACAAGATGATATAAAACATTGCCGGCTAATATCCATTTTCCCTACCATTTCGAAACTGCTTGAAATATATATTCACGATAGTTTTACAAGTCACAAACATTTACATGAAAAACAGTCTCATTTTTAACAAAGTCATTCATGTCAAACAGCGCTTGTATCAATGGTTCAATGTGTCGGATACAGATAAATTAGTGGGGATGGTACTAATTGAAGTTAACAAATCTTTTTACCTTAATGATCATAAAATACTGTTGCAAAAACTTAAGTACAGTAACTTATCCCTGAGATGGCTGAGTCGTGTTTAACAAAGAGTTCGCAGAGACCTGTGATTAATGGACAACTGTCAGATGAAAGTATGATATAATATCGAGTTCGTCAGGAATCAGTCCTGTGGCCTGTATTATTCTTTCTATTTATTAATGACTTGTTATTTAAAATAGCTGATACAGTATAACCAACGTACCAATATAATGATGATACAGTATCACCAACGTACCAATATGATGATGATAATATATTGCCAGATACACATTATTCAAAGCTGGATCTCAAATCGAAAATACAGACAGCTGCTAATGCGCTTGATATTTGGTGTAACGAAAATGTGATGATAATTAATACTGATAACTCTGATATATTCTTAATATCAGTAATAATGATGTCATCTTATACATGATAAAATACAGTTATAATGATGTCATCTTATACATGATAAAATACTTACAGTTATAATGATGTCATCTTATACATGATAAAATACTTACAGTTATAATGATGTCATCTTATACATGATAAAATACTTACAGTTATAATGATGTCATCTTATACATGATAAAATACTTACAGTTATAATGATGTCATCTTATACATGATAAAATACTTACAGTTATAATGATGTCATCTTATACATGATAAAATACTTACAGTTATAATGATGTCATCTTATACATGATAAAATACTTACAGTTATAATGATGTCATCTTATACATGATAAAATACTTACAGTTATAATGATGTCATCTTATACATGATAAAATACTTACAGTAATAATGATGTCATCTTATACATGATAAAATACTTACAGTTATAATGATGTCCTCTTATACATGATAAAATACTTACAGTTATAATGATGTCATCTTATACATGATAAAATACTTACAGTTATATTGATGTCATCTTATACATGATAAAATACTTACAGTTATAATTATGTCCTCTTATACATGATAAAATACTTACAGTTATAATGATGTCATCTTATACATGATAAAATACTTACAGTTATAATGATGTCATCTTATACATGATAAAATACTTACAATTATAATGATGTCATCTTATACATGATAAAATACTTACAGTTATAATGATGTCATCTTATACATGATAAAATACTTACAGTTATAATGATGTCATCTTATACATGATAAAATACTTACAATTATAATGATGTCATCTTATACATGATAAAATACTTACAGTTATAATGATGTCATCTTATACATGATAAAATACTTACAGCTTCCCTTGACAACCTAAAGGGGTCTCAAAGCATTGCTCATAGAATAAAAAAATAAATTCATACTTGTGGCTCTTAAAACAAAAATTGAAATATTACAACTTTTAATAAAAAAAATTACTTTTGATAAAATCTACATCCAGCCTTATATGGATTATTGTAATATGGTTTGAGGAAATTAGCATGAGGCAAATTAATTGAAGATGAACATACTCCCCAAAAACAAATATATTGTATGAGCAGAGATAATGAGTAATTTGAAAAATTGGATTAGCCAGTACTATTTCAGAGATAACTAATAATTTGAAGATACTCACCGTTAAAGAAATAATATTTATAAAAACGGCAAACACAACATTTTTAAAGTTTCAAACAACAGGATTCTCAATTATATAAATAAAATGTTTCATTACAGAGAATCTGTCAATACACAAACTTTGGGCTCAATAGCTGCTAAAATTTCAAAATTCCTAAACATAACAGCTTCCCTTGACAACCTAAAGGGGTCTCAAAGCATTGCTCATAGAATAAAAAAATAAATTCATACTTGTGGCTCTTAAAACAAAAATTGAAATATTACAACTTTTTATAAAAAAATTACTTTTGATAAAATCTACATCCAGCATTTTTTTTTATATTTAGTTTATTCAAGAACAGTTTTCAGTACTCGGGCTCACAGCATTGGAAGTGCATTAAAAATGAAAACAAACAGGTTTTCTCAATATTTGCATTTCAAGGCAGTTATACAATGGATTAAATAACAATTTGTGGATGTGGTTAGATCCTCATGCTTCCCTAATGTATTTTAATAATGTTTATACAAATCTCCTTACTTATAAAATACCTTTTTTCCAGAGAGAGAGAGAGAGAGAGAGAGAGAGAGAGAGAGAGAGAGAGAGAGAGAGAACATGCGTGATAATCCTTTTCCTTTATATGATTTGATAATAACTTGTAATTGTTGTTTATAGTAGAGGGATTTAAAGGAGATTGGTTGTGCTCAACTAATTGCGCTACAGTTTAAAAAGACATTATTTTTATTACTGTTCATATTATATTTATTATAATTTTATTATTATTATTATTATTATTATTATTATTATTACTACTACTACTACTACTATTAAGCTATGTTACAAAAACAAAACCAAATACAAGACATTTTAATCTATCTTACTTGGAAGGTTAATTTAAAAAGAAAAAAGGTTTAAAAAGTATTTGCAAAAAACAAACATATTCATTTTCAAAAATAGCAATTTAGGCGTCGAACGTTGTAATTGTAGCTCCTTCTGAGTAAAATGCATCAGTCTTAATTCGCGTTCTGTCATACAGAAAACAGCAATGACATGAAAGCCTGTTAGTAAGGCGGATAACACACATCAATTCTGAGAATGAAACCTTCTTGATTGTACTTTCTACAGCGTTAGCTGAAAGAAAAAAACACAAATGTGCCAATTACTTGTTTGCATCAAATAGTAAATAATGGGAACAGAGACTTCGTTTGACATCTGTTAGAAATCAATGTTTAAGACTTTTTGAATGTAATTATAACTTAACAGAGATGGTAGCTACATGTTTATTTCACCATTAGCGTTACAAACTTTTGTTACCACTGGAAGCTTATTTGGAAACTGTAAGCAAAATGCCTTGAAGCAACCGTTTATATGGTATGTCACAAATAATTTTAAGATTCCCAGCCTTTAATTTTATACTGTACATTATTTTTTTTATTTTTTGTTTTTGTTATTGTTGTTGTAGTAATTATTTATCAACTTACATTGTAATTCCAGAGATTTTTAAAAATTTGTATATATTTATTTATTATAATTATTATTATTATTTTTGTTGTTGCTTATTTATTAATTTGCTTTGCGCCAAATATGTATGTATGTATGTAATAAGTCCATCTTTTGTGATATATTCCTCTACATTTCCGCTAATGTTCAAGTTATATCTTGTAGAAACAATTTTGGGGGCATGCATATTTAACATATAGTTTATTTTACTTTAATATTATATTCTCTATAAATTTTACAGAATTTTGATGTCTTTGCATTTTGTCTTGTGATACTATGAATTTGTATTTAATTTGAAGGGTTAATCTTCATAAAATTGTTTGTTCAATTCTTTATTTTGACATTTTTAGAAATTTATTTTTAGTTGGAACCATATAGCCATTATTGTGCTGACGTGCCGTTAAATGCTAATGCATACATACATATAAAACTTTAAGAAATTGACAGTTAATGTATTTTCAAACAGTTATAATCAGAGAGATATATAAAGACAGAGAGAAATTGATCCTGATAGATTAAATAGACTGGTTTAAAGATAGATTTCTATCCATGATCTTTTGTATATACGTATTTACCATCATACAGCATCTGATTAAATTCACGTTACAGCAAACAATAGCAACTGTATTAGGATCGATTACTTAAGGTTCTATTCGACATAAAATTGTTCATTGCTTTGTTTGTCTTTTCTAGAGAAGACTTCAGGAAGCACTACTGCCTCTCATGCTGATGCAAGCGGATAGAAGGTATTTCTTTTAGTGCAGCAATATTCTTATCCCTGGAAAGTACAGTGCTTTCCAACAGCAATAGTATTATTCCTGGATAGTACTGTGCTTTCCAGCAGCAATATTGTTATCCTTGGAGAGTACAGTGCTTTCCAACAGCATTATTGTTATCCCTGAATAGTACAGTGCTTTCCCATGATAGTGTTATCTTGGATAGTACATTGTTTTCCCGTGATTTGAATTTGTATCATTAATAATAGTCATTCACGTCGACCTGATTTATGTGGTGTAACAGGTACGATAAAGCATTCCTTACAGTCAATGATATTCTTTTTGTCGTACTAAACACCTAACAGGTACAATAACGTATTCCTTACAGTCAATGATATTCTTGTGCCGGACTGAAAACCTAACAGGTACGAACGATAGTGTATTTTTTTTAAAAAAGCAATGATTATCTTGTGTCACACTAAAAACCTAACAGGTACGATAACGTACTCCTTACAGTCAATGATTATCGTATGTCACACTGAAATTCGAACAGGTACGATAACGTATTAATTCACTCAAAGATTATCTTGTGTCACACTAAAAACCTAACAGGTACTATAACGTACTCCTTACAGTCAATGCTTATCTTGTGTCACATTAAAAACTGAACAGGTACGATAACGTATTCCTTACAGTCAATGCTCTTCTTGTGTCGTACTAAAAACCTAACAGGTACAATAACATATTCCTTACAGTCAAAGCTCTTCTTGTGTCACACTGAAAACCTAACAGGTACGATAATGCATTCCATCCAGTCCATGATTATCTTCTGTCACACTAAAAACTAACAGGTACGATAACGTACTCCTTACAGTCAATGATTATCTTGTGTCACATTAAAAACCTAACAGGTACGATAACGTATTCCTTACAGTCAATGATTATCTTGTGTCACACTGAAATTCGAACAGGTACGATAACGAATTAATTCATTCAAAGATTATATTGTGTCACAATAAAAATCTAACAGGTACGATAATGTATTCCTTACAGTCAATGGTTATCTTGTGTCACATTAAAAACCTAATAGATATGATAACGTAGTCAATGATTATATTGTGTCACACTGGAATTCGAACAGGTACGAGAGTTCATTCAAAGATTATCTTGTGAAACACTAAAAACCTAACAGGTACGATAATGTATTCCTTACAGTCAAAGCTCTTCTTGTGTCACACTGAATACCTAACAGGTATAATAATGTATTCATTACAGTCAATGATTATCTTCTATCACACTAAAAACCTAACAGGTAGGATAACGTATTCCTTATAGTCAATGATTATCTTGTGTCACACTGAAAACCGAACAAGTACTGAAGCTGATTCATTATTGCCAATGATTATCTAGTATCGCACATGAAAACCTAACAGATACGATAATGTATTCCTTACAGTCAATGATTATCTTGTGTCACACTGAAAACCGAACACGTACAGGAACTTATTCATTACAGTCAATGATTATCTTCTGTCACACTAAAAATCTAACAGGTAGGATAACGTATTCCTTACAGTCAATGATTATCTTCTGTCACACTGAAAACCTAACAGGTGCGATAACGTATTCCTTACAGTCAATGATATTCTTGTGATGGACTGAAAATGTAACAGGTACGATAACGTATTCCTTACAGTCAATGATATTCTTGTAATCATTAAACTTGATGTCAGTTCTTCTTCCATACAAAGCCTCCGTCTTCCCTGCGTTATGTACACTGAGTGTTGATTTTGAAATAAATCTCAGAAAGCAATACAAACACGCGCGCACTTTACACTTAAAAAAAATGTTCTCTTGCAAGTGATAACATATTTAGTCTGTCTTTACTTTCTTTTTTCTTTGTTTTCTTCTTAATTTTCACTTTTAATGGGGGAACATTCTTTTCCTAAGACTTTTAAAAACTTAAGAATTTAGTTGGTTTTTTATATTATTATTATTATTATCATTATTATTATTATTATTGATTTATTTATTTATTTTACTTTTGTATTTATTGGTTTATGTATTGTTTTTGTTTTACCAAGTTTGCTTTTCTGAGCACTTGTGAAATTCTCTGCGTTATATGTTGTCTTTCATTCCTCTGTTTCGGCTGTTTAGCATGGAAAGTGCTGAAGGAAAAGAATTAAAACAAGGTACACAACGAGACATACAAATCTCATTCTGTACTAACGAGATCTCAGGGCAACTATCAGAAATTTCAAAGAACCAACCTTTTTGCTAGGTGGTAAACCTTGCGTCACTCCAGCATAGATATCCTCAGACCTTTCCCTATAGCGATCATCAGTTTTAGGCACATACAATATTCATAATCGACAAGCAACAAATTGTCACGCATTTTCAAAATACCAAAGGTCGCCGATGCCATGATCATAGAGCAAAATATATCTTTCAACAACGTTTTACACCATATAAGATCGACTAGGTTTTCTTTCTTGTGTTCAAAATCGTACGTTTTTATAACTGCTCTTGAGACTATCCTCTTTAGTGTTTTAATTTTCAGTGGAAGTGGCATTGTCAAAGAGTCAGTGACAACTATAGACAGATAAAGTGGCAATGTCAAAGAGTCAGTGACAACTATAGATAGATAAAGTGGCAATGTCAAAGAGTCAGTGACAACTATAGATAGATAAAGTGGCAATGTCAAAGAGTCAGTGACAACTATAGACAGATAAAGTGGCATTGTCAAAGAGTCAGTGACAACTATAGGCAGATAAAGTGGCAATGTCAAAGAGTCAGTGACAACTATAGATAGATAAAGTGGCAATGTCAAAGAGTCAGTGACAACTATAGACAGATAAAGTGGCATTGTCACAGAGTCGGTGAAAACTATAGACAGATAAAGTGGCAATGTCAAAGAGTCAGTGACAACTATAGACAGATAAAGTGACATTGTCAAAGAGTCAGTGACAACTATAGACAGATTTATGATACACTATTACATCGAGAGCCATTTAATAGTTGTTTGTTATAGAATTAGGCGACAACTGCATAATATCGCACTAAAGGATCACCAGTTTTCAGATACACGTTTTTTATTGTTTCCATATATAGTTCCTAAAGAGGGCTTTCGTTGTAATTGGATGATCCTTTCACTACATTTGTGTCTTCAAGCGTTTAGATATCTCAGATGAAGATGATAGACGTATCACTTAGTGGTGCTTATGAAAAATAGTTCCGTCAGGACATTTAATTAATTTTTTGTTTTCTTCTTCTTTATTCTCCAGGGTTATGCAAAGCTTGATCTTAATGCTAATAAATCTAGGAAGTATATGTGAACCCCTAATATTAAACAGCACAATAACTGTAAAGTCATCGATTACGTGTCCACTCAGCACAATAACTGTAAAGTCATCGATTACGTGTCCACTCAGCACAATAACTGTAAAATCATCGATTACGTGTCCACTCAATATCGCTGTTTGTTCGAAACTTGATCAGGTTGGCAATTTTCTTTTTTAATCTTCGATGTAGAATTTCAGTGGGACAAAGTTAATACACATAATAAGAAAAGAGTTTAGAATGACTTGGAGCCTAAGTAGAACAGAAAGCATTATCTCCATATTTGGCAAGGTGACATTAGTGCTTCTGGATTAGTAAACAAATATATGACTGCACATTCCCCATTCTTCATCGGATTGCATATTTAATAAATTATTTATAGATATTGATTGTGTTTTGTAGTGGCATCTGATGAAAAGGTACATGTATTAAGAATGTGTCTAAGATATCAAATCAGTTTTTGTGAGGATGACCTTACTATTAGTAAAGATATAACATTGATATATCATGAACACGTATTCTTTGTTCTGACTCAATATGCCAAATTTAGGCTGTAAACATAAGAGCAGGTGCATCACGTTTATTACGATTGTAACCTTTAATATGGCGCACTATTATTATTCATTATATTCTAACAGTACATGCATATGAAACACTATAAATGGAAACCATCACAAACATTAGCTCTTTTTTCGCCGACATAAGTACAACGTAGTCTTTGATTCTGGCCCAGTATTATTACTAAAAGAAAGTACGATCTTTTACGCTGCTGTATGAGCACGAGAACATATCAGGCGCACTTCCTTACTACTTCATGAAACCATATTCGATGCTAAGCTGTTTAGAAAAGAGATTTCTTGAACTCTGGGGGACGGGAATATAATTTATTTTGTTGTAGCATTGTTACAATCTTGTATAGAGGTTTGAGAACATTTCTGGCGCAGTTTCGTACTACTGCGTGAAAACAAATTACCATGTCATCTCGTAAAGGGGTACGAGAACATTTCTGGCGCACTTCCGACCTACTGCGTGAAAACAAATTACCATGTCATCTCGTAAAGGGGTACGAGAATATTTCTGGCGCACTTCCGTACTACTGCGTGAAAACAAATTACCATATCATCTCGTAAAGGGGTACGAGAACATTTCTGGCTCAATTCCGTAGTACAGCGTGAAAACAAATCAGATGAGTCGGTGTTCAGAATTTCTTTTTTAACTCTAAGGGGTAGAATTATTACATACTTTAATGTAGTCCCTACTTATCGTGTTATTGAAAGTTTACTACTACAATAAATTGATCTGACAAAATGCTATAGTTCTGGTACTGAAAAATCATCAAACAAAATGGAAAAAATGTATCTAACAGCAACTTTCTATAGACTACTCATGTGGGAAACAGCTTGATTGGAGATGACCAAAAACGTATAGCTATGTGCCGGAAGAATCTGATAATTGCACATTGAAGTGCCTATGTCGTAGAACTATCAAATATAGGTATTTCCATGAGGATGTTAAAATAAGATACAATGGGCATTCAAAACTGAATAGAGAGAATGAAATAAAAAATCGAGAGAAATACTATGCCTATGTTAGCCAACCAAAACAAGCAAAGAATCCAGACACAGAGAGCAAATGTGCTATAGTCTATGATCTGATTGATTTAAGTGAATGATGACACAGACCATGTAAAGTACGATCACTAGATCAAATTCGTGCTATTGATGTAAGCATTAAAAACATTGTATGGCGACTGCATTGAGGGCAATGTCCTACCTGGAAAATAATTGACAGCCCAAAAGAAATCAAAATTGACAACATTAAAAAATGAGTAGTTGATTTTCACTACATTTCCAAAAAGCTGAAAAAGAAATACAGTGTCAAAGATTGCAAGTTGGTCTACGAGATCGTGCACAACATAAAGGGGAATAAGAATCAAATAGACGTTGATGTAACCAATAGAACATAGAGACCTCTATCAATTTTTATTCGAAGAATGTGCATCAGTGATTCAGACATTTACTCCATTAACTGTGTATTTTTCCTGCACAAAATATTTACCACCTTTAATTTAAAGACATCCATAAAATCTTCAATCACAAAGTATTACCACCAAATTAATCAATATCATTTGATATGGGAAGAATTTGCACAGCATCCGGATGAAGTGAAAACCCGTACACCGTTTACTGTATGTGTATATGCAGATGTGAAAACCCGTACACCGTTTACTGTATGTGTATATGCAGATGTTGAGGATTCATTTTTCATAGACACCTGGTTCATGTGTCTAAGAGCAACAATAGCTAATCTGCACGCGATTTACATAGCGTAGCATCTACATAGAATGTCCTTACCGAAAAAATAGTATACATCATCTACACAAAGCTAGACAAAACTTGCAATTGTCTCAGTTGGCATCATAGCAACATCCTACACAAGTGAAAGTGTAAGAGAACTGAATTCTTTCTTTGGCAAAATGCAACATGAATTAAAATATATTACGGACTTTCTGTAAAACGTTAAACGTTGCACGTACTGTGGAAAAGGTCTCAGAAACTAAAAGGGCACTTAGAAACCATCAGGTAAGCTGTTCTTGTGCACGCTGAATCCACCTTCAGTGATTTGCCTCTGGCAGACCTCTATTCCGTGGACGAATGTGAACTTTGATTCGCTGCCTATGGCGTTTAAAATTTATTTCACCTAAAGCACAATTTTGTCTGGTAGCAATCGCTGCACAATTAAAAAGGGGTCAAATCAATTTCCAACAAAGCGCAGTAAATGATACTTATGATGTTATTTGTGTTGGACATTCAAAATACACAACATTGTGCCAACCACGAATGGATAATATGATCTACAACATTTCTAGAATGTTGCTGCTATGCTGTACAGTTGGTTTAATTTGCAAAGTCTCTGATATCTTAATTTCTTGTTTTGCGTCTTCATTGTGTTTTTTAACTGCATTTTGTACAGGTGTTTGGTGTACACTCCAAAAGTATATGGCATAGGCGATACCAATCAGTAACAGAAGTTTTATGTCGACAGTGTCCATAATAATAATTATTCCTCTTTAAGATCTTATTCTTGTTCTGCTTTCAAATTCGTTTCCATCTCATCCTCCAATTGTTCGAGATCATCATCTGATTTGTCCAATACTTTATGCTCTTTGTTTTGGAAAATAAAAAATCTGTTCAGATGTCATGTCGTTTGTCGAACAAAGTGTCCGATATTTCTCTTTGGCACGCTAATATATTTTATAGTATCAGGAATGCCGCCTCAGATGTTATTTCTTTGTCTCATCTAGTCATGCATTCTTCGACAATATATTACAATTCTAGCTGTTATATATCCTCTTTCTGTCGTTCCACCACCTGTGTAATTGATTTACTTGCAGCATTGAGTGTGTTGAACTCATCTACCTCGTTTTGGTGTTTGCTTCTTACTTGTGTTGTCAAATTCCAAACGTCTCTTGTAGGGGTGGGGAGTGGGGAGGGGGGGGGTAAGCAGCAGTAGAGGCACTGTTTTGTAGGGGGTGGGGAGTGGGGGTAACAGCAGTAGAGGCACTGTTTTGTAGGGGGTGGGGAGCGGGGGTAACAGCAGTAGAGGCACTGTTTTGTAGGGGGTGGGGAGTGGGGGTAACAGCAGTAGAGGCACTGTTTTGTAGAGCATGCTGCTGCAATAGGTAATCGGTTATACGATAGAGCCAACATCTAAAATGTCTATTGAAAAATTATATAAATTGTTGGTACCCATCGACATCACGACAGACTATTTAATTGTGCAAGGATTGTTACCAAACAAAACTGTGCCTTTGGTGATATACATTTCGACGTCATAGATGGCCTATAGAAATTCGTATTCGTCGACAATGTCGAGATCTTCCTGGAAAAGATCACCAAAGGTGACCTTTACATAGTCATCGTTTTTAAAGTGATCGTGCTTTGCATGGTCTGTATCATCATTCGCTTAAATCAATCAGATCGTGGACTATAACAAATTTGCTCTCTGCATCTGGCTACCGTGTTAGTTTTGTGTGGTTGACATGGGCATAGTGCTAAACTCAATTTACTGCTATCATTCTTTCTATGCTATTTTGAAGCCTCTTGCATTTTCCTGTTTGCAATTTGTGTGCATTTTTTAAAAATGCTAGAGGTATTACATACATACAAATACATATATATATATATATATATATATATATATATATATATATATATATATATGGTTCTACCACGAAGGTACTGCAATGTGCAAGTATCAATATCTTCCAGCGCGCAAAAATACTTTTTTTAATCTTCCACAATCAAGCTACTTCTGACATGAGCAGTCTGTACAATATTGGTATTTGTTATTCATTCTTTTCATTTCGTTTGGGGACATTTTAGTACCGCAATTTTAGCATTCTGAGATATCCATTTATTAAAGTAGCAAGATTTCAATGGGACGATAAATAGGGTCTACACTAGAGTAGGAAATAAATTCGACCCCTCGGTGTTCAACAAACCTCAGGATTTTAAACCTTTCTTGTAAACTCAATCTACTTAAATACTTTGACAAATATGATCACCCTCCTTGTAGAAGGAGTTCAGGTTACAAAGATTTTAAACCTTTCTTGTAAACTCAATCTACTGAAATACTTTGACAAATATGATCACCCTCCTTGTAGAAGGAGTTCAGGTTACAAGGAAGAGTCAATATTAAATATGGGAATGTTATATTTTACCCCTAGCACTTTCTCACCCCCAGGGAATGCATGCAGTATATGAAATCTTCGTTATCACATACTCATCCTCATTATTTTAAAATGAATTTAATAGTACTGCAAAATAATCATATTCGACTTACTTAGTATTCACAATGTTAACTCGATACATGTGACTCTATCAAGTTTATACATATGTATATAGATTGGTCCTTTCATATTAACGTATCAACAGTCTGCAAAGTCAAAAAATTCCAAAAAAGGTCTGTCGACGGTCCTGATGTTGGGTTGAGATTTTAAGCCCGTTTACATATTACAAATACCTCAGACACAATTAGATCTGAAGCAAAATAAAGTTTGGTACGCTCAAGAAGGTTCGGTACTCGTCAGACGTACAAGCCGAAATTGATGTAGACAGCAATATCTGTTGTAAGTCTTTAAATCATCATTCTTTCTTTTATATATCTTCATTTTCTAATAACGATTTAAGATGTAAATGCCTTTTAGTATTCTCTCACGTGACCCAAGTTTCAAACGGCGTTATTCGATTGGTTGTTTATGTTCATTTGATATAGATAGTACAAAGGAAATATTTGGTGAGCGTATGTGTATTATGTGTATTTCCCAGAACAATTATCTTATCTGTGTCAATCTGAGCTATGCATGCGCTTTTAGTGTCATTACCATTGTCATCAATGTTATGTTTCTACACAACATTTCTACTAGATTAATTACTTGTATCCCTGCATTTCATTTTTCTGGCTAAAAGTAAAGCTGAGTTACACTTAAGATCAAATTAGAAAGTCGTAATTTGCACCTAAGATCAAATAAGAAAGTCGTAAGTTTCAAAATTTAGGTTATGTCAGATATACTGTCTGAAACTATAGGCATTTATTTTTTCTCTATAGATTATAATTTTAATCGTACACAGTGGTATTTCGATTTATATGATTCCAAGCAATCGTGGTACTTCATTTGATATTTGTAAGATAATGGAACTATATTGGCGCCATTTAGATACAACAACTGCGGATTCGATACATGCAAAGACAAAAATTATATATAACCAGTCTAATGGCTGAACAGAACAAAATTTACATAACCAGTCTAATGGCTGAACAGAGCAGCTTCTTTGTAGACCTTCTTTACTGTCATGTCCCTTGATACTCTTTTCTTTATATTTTGTTTAAAATTTATGCTATTTAAGCCAGTCTGCGTTTTCAATTATCACTGAAAAGAACCAGAATGCATTCTCTATGCCATCCTATTACCGATAGATGTATAGAACATTCGCTTTTACAATTATTGCATATTACTTTACAATTTTATTTCGAAATAAAGGAGCAATTAGAGTGGATTTGGTTTTTGGAGGCTCTATATATGTTGACTTTTCGCAAGATATTGCCTTGCAGTTTAAGTTTCCAATAACTAAGAATAGACATATTTTAAAGGTTTTTATTGGTGTTATATTTACTCCGATTCAGGTATTAAGAGTCAATGAATAATGATTAATACTTCACACGTATTTAAAGATTCCATCTCTCCACATTAGGTATCGTTGACAGTTTTCGAGATAAATCGTGCCTGAATATGTTGCTGTTTGCTTGTACACTTCGTCATACCAACTGACATAGAAAGAAATTCTTCATTTAACAGAACTTGTACATTTTTTCACGGGTCTATAGGTGCGTAACTCAAATTAAGCTTACTTTAAAAATCAAGCTTACTTTAGATTATAATGTTTGAGTTATCAAAGCTTTTACCTAATATATATATATATATATATATATATATATATATATATATAGTGTGTGTGTGTGTGTGTGTGTGTGTGTGTGTTTCCACAAGCTGACTTATGCTATGTACTTTATGTACTTTCTGCTTTTGAACCAAGTTGATGTGAGACGAAAGGCGTATAGCAAGGTTGATTGACACAATATAAATATTAAGAGCTTAAGGGGTTGGTGTAAAATCTCTTGACTTCCTTTGTGTCAATACACTATCGGTTATAATGGAACTTATCATATACAGGATAGATTCATAGCATTTATAAATAATTAGATATATACATATCTACAGATATACACTGATTGATTGATTGGTGTAATTATTTTGTTACGTTGGAAGAATGTGTAATTGAAATACTGTAGTGTATGGTAATACGCAAGGAGTCTAATAACATCTCACTACGGAGCGAAATAAGCAACGTCGAACGCTTGTCTGAGTCTGGCTTGAGATCGATGTTTCTGCTATTTCCAATCACCCGAAGACTATAGTCGTTGTCAGCGGAAGGGTACTGAAACGCGCTAATACCACAAATACTTTTCCTCAATTCAACTAGCGACCACACATTCAAGAAACCTTAATTTCACACTTGTATGTTTTTTCTTGCTTTACAATTAGATGATTTATCATTACACTTTTTTAAGCTGTAAATCGGTATTTCATTCCACGTACTACAAAACATGACCCAAACACCAAATACACAAAACTAGTCCTATCTCAAATGTCCAAACACTACTACGTGAGAATATTTTGAGAAATTTTTCTGTCAAGTAAATAGTGAGTGTCCTTTTTAAGAAACTAATCCTTGCTACTATAAAGTCTCTTGAATACTATACATTATGACGTCTGTTCCTAGTGATTGGCTAATTACTCCGTTTAAGAAATATCTTACATACACAGACTCCCAATCATCAAACAAATAATCGCTAAATTTTAATAAAGCTGTAAACAGATATGTAAATGCAAATATCATATACCCTAGGTTTGTTACAGTATCAATTTGATACAGTCGAAAGTATTTACATTGGTACAATATTTCTTTAAAAGCGAGCGTTGAAAGCTCATTCATTTTCCATAATTACATCAGTCATATTTAGGTGTCTTTCAGAAGTAGACATCTCATAGAATACCCAGTTCGACATCTCATCCGCAATACCTAGTTAGACATCTCATACAATACCGAGTTAGATATCTCATCCACAATACATACTTATACAGCTCGTACAATAGCGAGTTAGACATCTCATAGAATACCCAGTTCGACATCTCATCCGCAATACCTAGTAAGGCATCTCATAGAATACTTAGTAAGACATCTCATAGAATACCTAGTTAGACATCTCATACAATACCTAGCTAGACATCTCATCCACAATACCTAACTAGACATCTCATACAATACCTAGTTAAACATCTCATACAATACCTAGTAAGGCATCTCATACAATATCTAGTTAGACATCTCATACAATACCTAGTAAGACATCTCATACAATACCTAGTTAGACATCTCATACAATACCTAGTTAGACATCTCATCCACTCTCATCCACAATACCTAGCTAGACATCTGACCCATTACCTTGTTATACATGTCATACAATATCTAGTTAGATATTTCATCCTTAATAGCAATCTGTGGATCGTTTAAGATCATTAAAATGCTCATTCGGTGTAATCTTTTTTTACCGCTCAATTACTCGCAACAGGTTACTTTCCTTCTTTACTTTTCGAAATGATGAGAAAATATTTTGTAAAATTAGGTTTCATGCAGATACCTGTATAGCTTCCGATTAAGAATAGTTTTGATAGCATTTTATTTTATAATAGAAAATGACACAAAGATGATTGATGTTAAAGCGAGATCTGTTTATAATGTTAAAACGTGTTTACCCTATTCCCATTGTGATTTCGCTGTCTATTTTTCTCTTTTGGAAATATTTGATCGTATTTAAACTCTTCTTGCTTTCTTGACAAATAGGAGTTTACTATTGGTGTGTAATCAATTAAAAACAAATAGGAGTTTACTATCGGTGTGTAATCAATTAAAAACATATAGGAGTTTCCTATTGGTGTGTAATCAATTAAAAACAAATAGGAGTTTACTAATGGTGTGTAATCAATTAAAAACAAATCGAAATTTAATATTGATGTGTAATCAATTAAAAACAAATCGAAATTTAATATTGATGTGTAATCAATTAAAAACAAATAGGAGTTTACTAATGGTGTGTAATCAATTAAAAACAAATCGAAATTTAATATTGATGTGTAATCAATTAAAAACAAATAGGAGTTTACTACTGGTGTGTAATCAATTAAAAACAAATCGAAATTTAATATTGATGTGTAATCAATTAAAAACAAATAGGAGTTTACTACTGGTGTGTAATCAATTAAAAACAAATCGAAATTTAATATTGATGTGTAATCAATTAAAAACAAATAGGAGTTTACTAATGGTGTGTAATCAATTAAAAACAAATCGAAATTTAATATTGATGTGTAATCAATTAAAAACAAATAGGAGTTTACTACTCGTGTGTAATCAATTAAAAACAAATCGAAATTTAATATTGATGTGTAATCAATTAAAAACAAATAGGAGTTTACTACTGGTGTGTAATCAATTAAAAACAAATCGAAATTTAATATTGATGTGTAATCAATTAAAAACAAATAGGAGTTTACTACTGGTGTGTAATCAATTAAAAATAAATCGAAATTTAATATTGATGTGTAATCAATTAAAAACAAATAGGAGTTTACTACTGGTGTGTAATCAATTAAAAACAAATAGGAGTTTGCTATCGGTGTGTAATCAATTAAAAACAAATAGGAGTTTACTATCGGTGTGTAATCAATTAAAAACAAATAGGAGTTTACTACTGGTGTGTAATCAATTAAAAACAAATAGGAGTTTGCTATCGGTGTGTAATCAATTAAAAACAAATAGGAGTTTACTACTGGTGTGTAATCAATTAAAAACAAATAGGAGTTTGCTATCGGTGTGTAATCAATTAAAAACAAATAGGAGTTTACTACTGGTGTGTAATCAATTAAAAACAAATGAAGCAAATTTTACCTTAGATTTTATTTATATATATTTTGTGTGCATGTAAATCGCTGTTAGGCGGACATTATAGTCGTTTTCAGCACATCTATCTGCTTGTCTGTCTGTATGGCTGTCTTTTTATCTATCTATGTATCTATCGATTCTTCAGTATTCTTTGGGAAATGGTTGAACGCTTTTTGAATTTGTAGTACTCCGTTAATAATAAGAGATTGTTCTGTCTTTATTGAATCAGATTGCTTATTATCTTTAAGCCTAATGTACATTTAATGTAATGAACAATACTGCTGCTGGAATGTTGTTGTATGATGCTATATGCCGTGAATCGTTTATTCTCTTGGGTATCAATTTTCATTGATTTTCAAATGATGATATTACTTGGGTATTTACATTTGTGGATTCGAGAAGAGCATCCTATTGTTTCTACAGAATGATAAATTTTGTTAAGGTTTTTCAAGTCGAGGTTTGTAACAACCCCGAATTCAACGAAGTGGTAGCCCACGAATAATATCAAATTTACAGTAGTCATCTAAATAATATAGTCTGTTCTGAAAAAGACCTAGACTATTAAATCCGTTTGTTATTGATTTTCTTTTAGAAAATGATCAATCATACCGTAATCATTGAGTCGCATGTAATACGATTTACTGCCTCTTTCTATATACCATTTGATTGCAAAAGAAAAGTACAAGTGCATTGTTTTACTACCGTAATTAATGTTACTACCTGTCGACCATCTGCCTGGACACTTCTTTTCAAAATATGAACGATTCTATCCTGCGTGCATTACCAATCCATGCTATACTAAAGTAATGATGATAAAAGGTATCTTAGGAATTGTTTGAATCCTTTATCGAACAGCATGGATAATCAAATTTGTACAAGAATGTAAATTTGCCTTGAGCATTTATTAGGACCTTCCATGAGTATTTTATCCTCGTCATCTAAGTTTCTATCCTATTTTACCTTATCTTTTACACGAAGCAGCTTACGGACTTGTAGCATATTTATATTCTTTCAGAGTTAAAGTGCAGACAACAAAATCAAAGTAGAACAAATTTACATTTCATATGATGCGTTTTCCCAGCCACAGCTTTCTGCCTGTTTGTATTAACACATTCTCAGCAAAGTGTAGCGGAGGTTATCCTCGCAGTCCTCTATAACGGATTCTGCCAGAAATAGTTTTATCCGCTGGATGCGACATGCATCTTCATGATTTTGCCTTGTGGTATGCCATGCTTCAAGATATAACTTCTCCATGGAAAGTGTAATGCACAGTATAATATGTTCATTCTCTTCAGAAAAGTCTACATTCCAAGGGTTTTCTAAATTAAATATTACATGCGGCAGTTTTACAAACTCCCCATTAAGTAATTCTAAGAATTGTGGTGTAATAACACTGGTATGTGCATTTGCTTTCATATAATGTAACTACCACAGAGCTGATGTTTGAATAGCAAGAACACTTACGTACATAATTGAAAGCATCCATAGAACATAATAATGTAATACCATAGAAGGAGGACTGGATCTATTCGATGGTGAAAAATAAAATCCACGCAGATATTGTCTATTGATGTTAAATCCCTCATATCAAGATGCTGTGATCAATTAGTGAAATAATATATCCAAGATAATTTAGAAAATTGGCAATCAAAACAAAGTAACATTGTGCCCTCACACTCTTGGCAAGATCAGCAAATTTCCCTTTCATGAGTAATCCCATGTTTAATCTGCAGCTTGATGTTCAGGGATCTGCAGACGGTAGTGTTAAATACAAGTGCAAGATTTTGCGAAATAAAACGTGTCGGGTTCAAACATAGTTTTAAATCTGCTAAAGTTAAATTATGTAGTGAAACTTCTTCAAGCTCATTCACGGCATTTAAAAATACACAATAAGGTTTCCCTTCATACCCTACCCCCACACCCTTTTCCAGAGTCTGTACTTGACGTACATGTACATGTCCGGACTCATCACGTCCCTATTACAATGAATCATGTAAAGGGGCTACGGGAGCTATTACATGTCAAGTTAATCCCGCCATGTAGTCTGGTAATGCGATTTGTTTAACATTTTTCCGAAATGTGTATTGCTCTAGCTGACACAACGTCTGCACACAGTGCAGGTTATTCCTTAATTTATGCATAACAATTTCTTTTCTGGTTGCGATAGGAGAGCTTACACGCTGGTTGTGGAGTGACTTTTGTCTGCAACATCCAGAGTTCAATACCTATCATCATACTGTGTCACAGACGTCATCTTTTATTGAATTAATTGTATTGTTTCGTACCCAATATGAGATGGAACTGGGTGAAACTACAAACAACTTAATTTAGGAATCCAGTTCGCCTCACTAATTCTTCAATATCATTTTTCAGTTATCCAAATATTGCAATAAATCAGATCAGTGGCGGCGCGAGTGTTCAAGGCGCCCGGGGATCAATGTTATTTAGTGGCGCCCTCACTGAGGCGCCCGGGGGCAATGTTCTTTAGTGGGTCTCCTACTTTGCTACAGAGAAGTTTTTATGCCAGTTGCCAACCGCCATTCTCCGCCACCGCCCACTCCCCTCTTAAGTATAAGTTTTGTGAAGAATTGCCCCCGTTAGACTAAGGTAAAGGTGAAATACATGTACTATGAAATTTCAGCTGCAATAAAAAAAAGCTCACAACAGCGCCCAATTCGCCTGGCGCCCGCGGGCAATTGCCCCCACCCACCCCCTCGCACCGTCACTGAATCAGATGCCATGTGATATCATTTTCTTGTATGCGCTGAGAACAACGTATATTTAAACTTTCATGCATGCAGTTTAATAAAAGTTATAGAAAAAGATGTCGAAACCAAGTATATTCCGTTAAATTACTCGCTGCCTCTTCATGACACGTGCGGATTCCAAAATGTACAATGCTGTGAAGCTACCTGTCAAAAGTTTTTGCTTTTCTTCTTTCTCCAAAATTTAATACATTACAGTTTGCAATCGTTTCAGATAATTCAATTTTACAGTACGATTGAATCAGGCTGGGGTTCTTTAAGTCAGATAACAAAACGTCAGCAGCAGCTACAATCAGTAGCATAAAGTTGGGTTAAATGGGGATGAAGAGAGAAGTAAGGTATTTCAGTCTATATATCAATGACATAAAAGTACGAGAAGGAACGAGTAAAACAAAGTTGTTGATACATGAAACAGGCGGCGTCATAAATGCTAAGGGACCGATGGTCCTTTTGAGATCAAAATCTAGAAAATGTGTTATTTATATATGATATATAATTATCAGTTACGTATAAAAAAGTACTATATCAATTAGCATGGACTTATTTGATAAGTAATGTAATGGAATTCAATACCTCAAATGATTTATCTCTGATCATACAACGGACCACACACTTTCGGAACTCAAATTTCACAATTGTGGGATATTTCTTACTTCACATCTGTATGATTTATCGGTACGCAGTTGTAAGTCGAAAACCGGTATTTTAGGCCACGTACCAATGAACAGACGTCAAACATTTAGTACACAAAAGTATTCCGATCTTTAATTACTAAACAATTTAATGTGACAATAACGCAAGAAATCCTTATATTAAGAAGTCTGACAGGAACCAATTTAGGAAACTAATCCATGTTACCATAAAGTCCGTGATATGGCTGAGTATGACGACTGTGTATACTAAATGACTAATTCCTTGGTTTGAGAACTATCTTTCCAACATAGATTCCCCATAAACAAACAAATAATCACTCAGATCTGTCCAATTTATAAACGGAGATGTAAATAAAAATAGCACATACCCTAGGTCTGCAACAGTACTTTCTGACCAAAGATTAACAAACACGGTTGCTTTTAGCGTATCTCTCTTGCTTAATTAGGCATTGCTATGTAGTGAAAAATGGATTGATTTTACGAACAGAAATCTTAATGTCTAAAACTAGAGTAGATAAAACATGGCAAACCCTCCACTTTGATGGACGACTGACTTTTTTCCATGAAAATGACCGGTGAATATATTTCAAATTATATCATTTAAGGAGTAATATTTTTATGTTTATAGTTCTAACTGAAAATGGGTTAGTTCTTTTGTTGCGCCTATTCTTAAAATAACAGGCACATAGAACAATACCAACGAATGTATTTCGTTTTATCTTTTTCGTTTTTGTTTTTTTTTTTTTAAATTGTCTTTTTTTCACCTTTGATATTATGCACTTGATAATGTAAAGTGTATGTCTCTGATTGACAGATGTTCAATACCTGTTTTTTCTATCCTGCATTCCGGTACTGTATCGGAACCATTCCAAAAAGATCCATATACTCTCTGCTAGTCTTTACGGATGATCGATTGCGAAATACTTAAATATTTAACTTTTTAACATATTTTCGGATTTTTTATAATGAAAGCGGTCCAAAATAATACGCAAATATAGATTGGTGCGCTTTTATTCAGACAGGCTTATGCAAATATCTATCCGAAAGTATGGACAATTCTGCAAAAAGGCTCCATTCAATAGCTGAATTGCAATACAAAACTTTGATCCAATGTTCAGTGGTTGAAGACCACACATTGTTCTCGTCATATACATCAAGGAAAAGTGTATGTTACTAAGCGATTTACATAAAAACACAGATACTACTCAATCAATGCCAATCTGTGTTTTATGTTTGTGTATGTCATAGTGACTTGCCGTAGTCAAAATTTCTATGTGAAAACAGATTGCAGAACCGGTTACAGATACTAAAATATAAATAGTAGTTTGATATTTCTACATCGTGAAATTTTTTTAAAACCATATTTTGTAGTCTAAAATCAATACATTTGTACCAGTAATAAACATTTCATGGCAATTCATTGTAAATAAAATTTGCCGCAGTCTCTTTCTCTCTCTCTCTCTCTCTCTCTCTCTCTCTCTCTCTCTCTCTCTCTATATATATATATATATATATATATATATATATATATATATAGATAGATAGATATATATATATTACATAGATAATATCAGATTTTCTGAAGCAGCCATCCTGCGAGCCACTAAACGAAGGTTGTAAATCACTCATTATTTCTGAAGATTTCACATCTTTCGATTTACATTATCGTTTGCTTTCGTAGCACTGTCTCATTGATTTAACTAACATTGTGTAAACATTTTTTGATATTTTATTATTCAAGAAGAAACTGAAGTCGCAATCACTTCATCCTACGCGCAACCTCTTCCATAGTTACTTATGCTACGGACCACTTAGGTACCAGGCAACGTTATCACCATGATATAATAATGTAACATAGACCTTATGTCGAGCCGTGTAGCAATGTTGATTTATTACCAGCGAGAATCATTGCAACCTATCAAGGGAGATATCCTTTCTAATTATTTATTCGACAACTTATATTAGTTTTTTTTTTCCTACTTTTTATTCTAACTTAAAGAACTGAAATTCATACACTTGTCAAGTAAAAGACCCGAACTCAAAACTCGATGAGAAGAAATTAAAGTTTCTCTCAGTAATAAGCTTTCAAAAGTTCAGGAAGATTTCATGGGAGCACAGTAGCTACAGGTATTCAATATTAATGCAGATATTATCAATAGCTTCGGAGATATCTGATATGAAGGTTTTGATTTAATTTCAGTTTATGTTTTGAAGTTTCTACGAATCCAAGGACTGGTCACATTTAATCTTAGGCCGTAATATACTAATATCATTCGTCACATTTAATCTTAGGGCATTATATACTAATATCATTCGTCACATTTAATCTTAGGCCGTAATATACTAATATCATTCGTCACATTTAATCTTTGGGCATTATATACTAATATCATTCGTCACATTTAATCTTAGGCCGTAATATACTAATATCATTCGTCACATTTAATCTTAGGGCATTATATACTAATATCATTCGTCACATTTAATCATAGGCCATTATATACTAATATCATTCGTCACATTTAATCTTAGGGCATTATATACTAATATCATTAGTCACATTTAATCTTAGGCCATTATATACTAATATCATTAGCCACATTTAATCCTAGGCCATAATATACTAATATCATTAGCCATAATGGTCCTTGTAAGGCTAATAAAAACTTTTAGTTTCACTACAGTAAGTTTCTTGAAAACTGCTTGTAGGCTTTGCCGCTTTCTTAAAAACTGCTTGTAGGCTTTGCCACTTTCTTGAAAACTGCCTGTAGGCTTTGCCACTTTCTTAAAAACTGCCTGTAGGCTTCGCCACTTTCTTAAAAACTGCCTGTAGGCTTTGCCACTTTCTTGAAAACTGCCTGTAGGCTTTGCCACTTTCTTGAAAACTGCCTGTAGGCTTGGCCGCTTTCTTGAAAACTGCCTGTAGGCTTGGCCACTTTCTTGAAAACTGCCTGTAGGCTTTGCCACTTTCTTAAAAACTGCCTGTAGGCTTGGCCACTTTCTTGAAAACTGCCTGCAGACTTTGCCACTTTCTTGAAAACTGCCTGTAGGCTTTGCCACTTTCTTGAAAACTGCCTGTAGGCTTGGCCACTTTCTTGAAAACTACCTGTAGGCTTGGCCACTTTCTTGAAAACTGCCTGTAGGCTCTGCTACTTTCTTACAAACTGCTTGTAGGCTTTGCCACTTTCTTGAAAACTGCATGTAGGCTTGGCCACTTTCTTGAAAACTGCCTGTAGGCTTTGCCACTTTCTTGAAAACTGCCTGTAGGCTTGGCCACTTTCTTGAAAACTGCCTGTAGGCTTGGCCACTTTCTTGAAAGCTGCCTGTAGGCTTGGCCACTTTCTTGAAAACTGCTTGTAGGCTTTGCCACTTTCTTGAAAACTGCATGTAGGCTTTGCCACTTTCTTGAAAACTGCTTGTAGGCTTGGCCACTTCTTGAAAACTGCCTGTAGGCTTGGCCACTTTCTTGAAAACTGCCTGTAGGCTTGGCCACTTTCTTGAAAACTGCCTGTAGGCTTGGCCACTTTCTTCATATCTTTGATCAACATGTTAGAAGTACTATTTCTTTAATAGCGTTAGTAGGAAAGGCTGGCTACTTATGCATTCAGATAAGTTGCTAGTATAACCTTCACCATGCTAACAGGGATTTTTTATTTAAACAATATTCCATCTAATTAGCCATATAGTCTTATTCCGTTTGATATATTTTAAAAGACTAGTTTTCATTAGTAAAATGTATGTACAAAAGAGATATGCCTTTCATTATCTACTACACTTTATTTACATCAGATTTTACTCCAATCTCTTTTAAATGTTCTATAACATGTGTTATTAGCATTTCTTTGTAGTGTTTAGCATTTTTTCAAGCTTTTGGCATCTAGTTTGTAATGTTATTTAATGCCAATCAAGCATCAATTAACCTTTCTCTCTCTCTCTTTCTTTCTCTCTCTCTCTCTCTCTCTCTCTCTCTCTCTCTATATATATATATATATATATATATATATATATATAGATATATAGATATATATATATATATATATATATATATATATATATATATATATATATATATATATATATATATATATATATACATTTATATACATTTGTCATGCCAGTGATAAAAAAGCAGTAAGAGAGAATGTCATTATATGTTCTTCTCTATTGTATTATATGCAGACTTACCTCTCTCAGTCAGGTAGGTAAATCGAGATGATATGTAAAACATCACGTAAATTGTCGATTCTCATTGTTAAGACAATACCTCTGCCAGATGTAATTGAAAGTGCTCCTAATAAATTGATGCCCCAATTTATACCGAGGAATCAAGGCTGCTACGATATAAGTTATCTTCATTCCTTCTTTTCTATGCTTAAGAAGTCTACGTCAATTCAATATATAGTCATATGTTTATAATCTATACTAAATTTGTATGTGTTTCTCAAATGATGATCAGGTATATTTTATATTACCTCTCATGCATGTGATGTATGCAATTATTTATTTTCCAATGACAAATAAAAATTTCTTTTAAAAACATTAATCTATTTGGTTAACGGAACATATGAGGTAAATTTAATTAGATTTGGGTGATGTATGAATAGTTTCCGAAATTGAATGTTTTGTCAAATGCACTAAACTTACGCACAACTGTCTCACAAGTTGAAAACTGGACCCATTGTCAGGAAACTGTCCAAGTACTCAGTTTAAAATAGTGCTCAATTTCCAAACGTTTGATCTTTAGCAACTTCACTCCGAGAGTGGCATGAATTAGGACAATTTCAGAACTATCCCATTGTTTATTTCTCTAGATACCTGTTAAATGTTAAAGAGATTGAGACACTCTAAGTATAATGTTTAATTTTGGAGTTTTGACTCTGAGTTCATTTTAGTGCTCAGGCATGCTCGTGGCTACTGGACCTGTTGTGCGGCAGTATAACGACTATCTATTCAAGTTAACTAATTTCTTTTAAGGTATTGTTAGCATAAGACTTGAATGCTTAATGCCGTCAAACTTGAAATATTGTAAGTGGTCTCACAACCAAGCGAATCAAATAACCCGCGCGTGAGTCTGGCTTGCGGTCGATGTTTACCCTATTTCCAAGGACCTCAAAACAACAGTCGTTGTCAACTGAAGGGTTCTTAAACGCTCAAATAGCACAATTAATTTTCCTTTAATCACCTAATGTCCACACTCTCATGAGACCCACATTTCACACTTGCACGGTTTTCTTTGCTTCACGTTTCTATACCCCATCAGTAAGCCTTTATAAGCCGTAAATCAGCACTTCACGCCATGGACCACAAAACACGACCCAACGACTTCATACAAAGATTTATTCCTATCTCAAATTACTAAACACTTATACTTGAAAATATCAAGAGATATCCCTATCTTAAGAAAGGCCCATTGTACGAAACTAATCCATACTACCATTCAGTCTTGTGAATACTGTACATTATGACGTCTGCTCTTAGTAATTGACTAATTACTCGGTTAGAGAAATAACTTCCTATCACCGACTCCCCATAATCAAACCAATAATCAATAAATCTAACAACGCTATAAGCAGACGTAAATACAAATAGCACATACCCTAAGTGTATTACGATATTTATAATATGTCCAAACATTTAGGTTATCATTTTGAATTTATCACTTTTTTATTTCAAGAAAAGAGCATAGAAATTCAAACTTTGCGGCTTACCAAACAGAAAGAGTTGAGTCTCTTGCAAGAGGCCTCTCAGTGCCTTGACCTGTATTTAAACCATGGTGTAGATGCCATCATATTTGTTATTTCTTTCTTTATTGTATGCGAGAAATTGGGTTAGATACATGCAGCATAGCACGTCTTTTCCTTCCATGACTCTTTGCGGAAAATTTTCGTTGTATGCTTGTCTCGCGTGATGCTTCCACCACTTCCGTAATCTTCGCAGCAAAGACGTGCATGACCTGTTCAATCCAGTACCACCTAGATTGTTTTCATCAGCTTAGTGGATGATGAATGGAAATATATAACGTTGGCTTTTTCTCAAAATCTAATTTTCTGGCAAGGATATGATATGCAGTTCTGCAGTATAAAGACCCCAGTATCGTAGATCCTTTTTAAGCCTCGATCTGTGAAGCCAATTTAAAATGCACAGAGATAGTTTATTATGTCTGAAGTAATTTTACAATGGGCGTATCAGAATTAATCTGCTCCGACTAAGTAAGTATGCGTGTAACCTTATTATGGTCGCACAATTTAAATGTTACAAAAGTTAATCAATGTAAAATATCAAGTAAATGAAAAGACTTAAGTTAACAAACAAACAGACAAATCCTGACACCTGATCGATGAAGCATTAGGAACATTTATGGATTCGGTATTGTAATTAGTTATGTTCTTCTGTGCAACTATATATGCACACAGAGAGAGAGAGAGAGAGAGAGAGAGAGACGTATGTATTTTGATAGATACATATCTATGTAGAAAATTAGAGAGATCCTAATTTCTCACTATCTATCTATCTATCTATCTATCTATCTATCTATCTATCTATCTATCTATCTATCTATCCATCCATCCATCCATCCATCCATCCATCCAGCTATCTATCTATCTATCTATCTATCTATCTATCTATCTATCTATCTATCTATCTATCTGACTGATGTTCTATATACAAGGAATAATGTACGTGCTTTGTTTTGAAGGACTATCGTAGCATATTCCACATCCTTTCCTCTGCAAACTTTGTCACTGATATTGAACGGAATAACAAGACAAATACACCCCCTTCTGTTGAGTAATTGATTTATAACAGATCTAGTAAAAACTGTAGTTTGTGAGGCCCATATATGCGATAACAGCTTTGCTAAAAGGGATTTGAACAAAAAAGTTTTAAAAAGAAGTGTGTCTGGGTTGAAAATTGCTGGCGAATTTTTGCACATGATGAAGCTGGTCAAGTAATTTTTCGGCCCGAAAAAAACTATCGTTTTAACTAGTTTTGCTATAAATGAGTTATTTATCTTTGTCTATTCATTTCATCAGTTTTGTTATTCCATCCAAGCTTTGAGACATTAATCACAAATGCTGTGTTCAGGGGCTGTTTGAAGTGGGCGGGGGGCGGGGTAAACACAAATATGGCCGCAAGTTGATGATGATGCTGGATTTAAGCAAGTTGCACTCATTGTCTGTATATATGGTATACCTACAGCGGTCAAACGGAACATCTTGAGCTTTCTCCGTCAAGTAGAGAAAGAAATCTCGGATGTAATTTGCCGCCATTGAGAACTATATTCGGAACTACTTTTGTATGTTCTAATACATTCTTATGTGGTATTCTGGTAAATGAAATTTAATGTGTAAATGAAAAAACGAAAAACCATTACTCAAACTTAGTTTCATAAGTCTAATAATTCTCTCCCTTTCTAATTAGCACAAGAATTTTCTTCTGGTCTTGTTTTGCCGACACCAGACTGATAAATTCTTAAAGGTAAATAAGAATTCGGTGCAGACACACTTCGCTATATATCTATATCTATCTCTCTCTCTCTCTCTCTCTCTCTCTCTCTCTCTCTCTCTCTCTCTCTCTCTACATATATATATATATATATATATATATATATATATATATTTGTGGTGTGTGTGTGTGTGTGTGTGTGTGCATGGTCGATATAGTATAGGGGTTGGTGCTTACAGCTTACAGGCAAGGCGATGGGTGCCGTAACCCGCGGATCCGGGTTCGAATCTCCGTAGAGTACAAATTACAATTCTCTAGCCTGTATGATAATATTATTTATTCATATTTTAAAATTCTTGTAATGTTATCAAGCATTCTCTTGTAGGATCGAGGGATAGCACTTTCCGCTCTGTTTTGTGTATATTTGAAATTCTCTATAATAATTTTCTATATATCTTGATTTCTGTAGTAGGAATCCAGATGGACTGTGTACTTAGATGAGACGTATTTACTTGGTCGACATGCGGGTATGTTTGATACGCACAAATGCCTTTGTAGCATCATTTTTTGGTGATGTGTCCATGGTCGAGATGGCACAGGGGTTGGTGCATACAGGCAAGGCGATGAGTGCCGTTACCCGCTGATCTGGGTTCGAATCTCTGTATAATATATATATATATATATATATATATAGATATATATATATATATATATATATATATATATATATATATATATATATATATATAATGACACAAAAATTGATAACCGCGCAAATACAAAACAGTTTCCCAAGTTCGAGCCAAAGATGCTCTTCGTCAGGGGAAGAAACAATTTACATCTACAGAACAAACACTCAAACTAAGCACAAAAGTCAAGAAGAATTCTTGACTCATACAAGTTTAAATCATGGGGAAATAAACAAACAAAGGATAAACAATAGGAGAATGAAAGAAAACAAAATTTAAAAAACGGTCTAAAACGGGTAAACTACATATCTATGTCATGCTGCCATCAGCCAACAAAGTTGTATAAAAAAAATCAGTGTTTATCGTGCGTATCACGCAGAGGATCAAAGTGTTTTGACCTAATTCCAGGCTGAGAGCAAAGAACACACACCATGCGCGGCGAAATATCAACGCCATGATCAAAATGTGCAAAAGAAATTATATCCCGGTAAAGTTATGCATGGAGGTACTAAGGAAGTATGTCAAGGGCATGGTATAGCGGGATAATGGACAAGAGTTCAAATAATAATAATAATAATAATAATAATAATATTAACAACAACAACATTAATAATGATGATGATGATAATAATAATAATATCAATACTAATAATATAATAAAAATAAAAATAAGACGAAGAAGAAGAAGAAGAAGAAGAATATATGTAAAGAGTTCCGGAATACTTGCTTGGGTAAATATTAGCGCAAAAATTGCACATGTCTGATAAACTGATGCCTAGCCAACGCAATGTATAAATGGTGTGTAAGTAAATTGCACATGTTTGATAAACTGATGTCTGGCCAACGCAATGTATAAATGGTGTGTAAGTAAATTGCACATGTCTGATAAACTGATGCCTGGCCAACGCAATGTATAAATGGTGTGTATGTAAATTGCACATGTCTGATAAACTGATGCCTGGCCAACGCAATGTATAAATGGTGTGTAAGTAAATTGCACATGTCTGATAAACTGATGCCTGGCCAACGCAATGTATAAATGGTGTGTAAGTAAATTGCACATGTCTGATAAACTGATGCCTGGCCAACGCAATGTATAAATGGTGTATAAGTTCTAGTATACAATGATATATATTATATTATATCCCTATTTCTTGACATTAGACCGTGCAACCACTTTAAATTAAGCATTAATTGTCTCATATGGTTCTGAGTAACTATTACATATACTTAATGCCATTTAAAAAAAAAGAAAATATACATTTTTATTTTCAAAGCAATCTCCTGATACGCCACTAAGTGTTCTTGTTGAATTTGGGAGAAATAATTCCCCACTACAACCTCAAAATGTCAGAATAACTGAGACAATATCACTACCAAGGGTGAAGATTGAGCTTAACGTATCATGCAACCAGTTTAATGATAGCTAAAACAAAAGAAACAACACTCCCGTCAGACAATAATGTAGTCACGCATCTTTCAAAACAATTAAATTTTGCTTAACCGTACTATCCAGCCGTATAAAAGTGTCTTGTAGCCTGCACCTCTTTCTGCAATTAGTTATATTTATTGAATTCCTTCTTAAGCACCCACAGGTACAAAATTATCTCATGTCAAAAACACAATATTTAGATTACTTTCAAAACCTTTTATTTTAAAGGTTTTGCACATTTTCTTAATTGCGCTTGTCTACTTGTTCTGCCTGTTTATATTTCCATGCAGCTCCAAGCTTCTGTTACTGTATTAAATAATTTGATAAATACCTTTGTTCTCTTTCTTATTAATTGTGTGTATATATATATATATATATATATATATATATATATATATATATATGTATGTGTGTGTATATATATATATATATATATATATATATATATATATATATATATATATATATATCTATGTGTGTGTGTGTATATATATATATATATATATATATATATATATATATATATATATATATATATATATATATATATATATATCGCAATTTGTACTGTCTCTTTAGACGTGAATTTGATTTTGATATAGATCGAAATTCTTCCTAAATATGATAGCCACTAGCTACTCCGCAGCTTTATTGCTATACAGGGAAAACTGAGTTTCATGTAAACAACTTTATCAAGGTCTTTTAGTCATAAAACATCAAGAAATGGATAGATAAAAATTATATCTCAGTTATTGTGACAGACAAATATCGTTAGGATGAATTAAAAACGAAAATTCAATGTTTTATAACTAAAACCGTAAGCTTCTATTTTTTGCAATGATTCATACAAATGATGAATCTCAAAAGTATCCATGGCGTCTGTGTGATATTCATTTTATGTAATGATTCATACAAATGAGGTATGGGACATGATGAATCTCAAGAGTATCCATGGCGTCTGTGTGATATTCATTTTATGTAATGATTCATACAAATGAGGTATGGGACATGATGAATCTCAAGAGTATCCATGGCGTCTGTGTGATATTAATTTTTTACCTTTTTGTTTTCAGAGTCCTCTAGGAGTATGATATATTCATTATATTCTACGTAATTTAAAAGTAAGTGCAATTAACTGTCGCCCTCTAATGTATGTAGATGATTCTTTTCTTTGATACAAAGGAAGTTGGTTAGTGGCTTAACTTGAAATTGTGCCCCCCCCCCCCCCGGCAAACATTTAGAACGGTCCCCTATGAAATTAGTGTAAAGTGGGATTTTGGTCCCCCTGCTTGCGCTGCCCCCCCCCCCCCTGCATTGAGGGGCTGCGGGGGCTGTAGTTACCCCACTAAAGTTGGTGTCTGTCTTCCAATCGTTAGGAACTAAGCAAGAAAAGTGCTACATTAACTATGTGTAAGAGTATTGACGGAAAACATACTAAATGAAGGTAAAGTATAAGTATAAATACTGTATAAATACATTTATTATGTCTGTCTCTATAAGTTGCAAAGATTTATCAAGTCATTTTTTTCACGAAATGTTATGAAAATACAACACAAGTATGATTGACACTGTATTATGAAAATACAACACAAGTATGATTGACGTTGTATTTATGAAAATACAACACAAGTATGATTGACATTGTATTTATGAAAATACAACACAAGTATGATTGACATTGAAATGAAAATACAACACAAGTATGATTGACATTGAAATGAAAATACAACACAAGTATGATTGACATTGAAATGAAAATACAACACAAGTATGATTGACATTGAAATGAAAATACAACACAAGTATGATTGACATTGAAATGAAAATACAACACAAGTATGATCGACATTGAAATGAAGCTTTATCTCCTGAAGTATGCTTGTATATTTTCCATTCTATTTTAATTTAACATATAAAAGATATAAAAATTCGCATATCAATGTAGAGGAGCAAAACAGATGAAGATTCACAGACATATAAACAGATGCAGACTCATATTATACATACATACATACATATATATATATATATATATATATATATATATATATATATATATATATATATATATATATATATATATATACACACATGCATACATACATACATACATACATACATACATACATACATACATACATACATACATACATACATACATACATACATACATACATACATACATACTATTCGACCAGGACAGAATTGTAAAGATGTGAAAGTTGGGAATTAATCAGTCCAAAAGAAAACATGTCACGTTGATTTTTGAGGGATGCTTTTTGTTTACGGCTATTTATCTGTATGTGTCAAATTCCCCGTACACTTTCCCTCACCTGATAAAAGATTTCAGTATCACAATATACCATGTTTTTTACAAGACGAGTGACTTTACTGGCATTCCAACCATAATTTGCATCAAATGTCACATCATCTGAAGAAGACAAGAAAAATCACTTCCTCAAAGTACGAAAAGAACGGAACGACATCACTACCTATCCCCATTAAAAAGGCGTTATTTTAATTATTTTGATATATTTAATGTTCTGTAACCATTATACCGAATGTCGACTGACTGTATCTCGTGCATTGTATTTAATAATATGTTTCTTTTTCATATAAACACAATCATTTCACATCTGTTCTGGTCCACTATTATTTTCAACAATGAGACATAATGTATCTGGTTTTAAATCTCCTCAGCACTGCTCGCATTAATATTGATGCATTTATACATACATACATATTATATGTGCATAGCAGTCTTCTTATGTGACACGTTTTATATAGATAAAGCCACAACATTAGCTAAGTGCACAGGTGTTATACTTACTAAGTAGTAATAAAACGAGACATAAGTAATGGACTCTAATGGCAGAAACTTAATGTTTCATTATTTACATGGGCTGTAATATTTTGCTAAATAAATGCATTTCAGTACTCTGTAACATCAGATTTTCGTCTTAAAATATTTGCGTGATCTTTGTCTCTACAACTTTGAGGTTTAAATAATTCATGCTACAGAATTTCAACATGCAATCTTTCTTGTATCCTGAATTTAGGGAATAATTCCTTCAAATCCTTTGCCAGAATTACCCCCCTCACACACACACACACACACAAAGAAAAAAAGAAAAAGAAAAAAGAAAAACAACAACAACAAACAAACAATTATGCCTTGAGGATGAAAATCATAATTTTGATGACACTATGGAGATGGTGCAATGCTTACCTGTTCCGTGACATGAATGCTCGTCCTCTTGGTCATCTTCACAAAATCTGCCGCAGCCTAAAGTTTATCTTTTTTTCAAATTAACAGTCAGGTTCAGTTTCTCAAACATGTGCTAAATACAGTTGTGCTTTAAAATGTATCTCTGCCACTTTTCATGTATCACACAAAATCATATGAATGCTTTTAAATATCTGATCATGTATCGCACAAAATCATATGAATACTTTTAAATATCAGATCATGTATCACACAAAATCATATGAATGCTTTTAAATATCAGATCATGTATCACGCAAAATCATATGAATGCTTTTAAATATCTGATCATGTATCACACAAAATTATATGAATGCTTTTAAATATCTGATCATGTATCACACAAAATCATATGAATGCTTTTAAATATCTGATCATGTATCACACAAAATCATATGAATGCTTTTAAATATCTGATCATGTATCACACAAAATCATATGAATGCTTTTAAATATCAGATCATGTATCACACAAAATCATATGAATGCTTTTAAATATCTGATCATGTATCACACAATCGTCATCACGTGAAAGAAATTATCGTTTGGGTCATTGGGTGCTTTTCGAGCCTGACATTTGCAAACTACTTTTGATTGACATCAATCATTTTTGCATGTATCACTGTCCTCTCAAGTAATATTTTTTCAAACGTTTTTAACACCCAGTGCAACTTTGCTAACCAAATGCAGTATTACTATTGTGAGAAGCTCAAAGTAGCCAGCCAAACAACTTTTTCAAAAATGTATAGGTGGGTCCATTACATGGGTTAGACAATGTTTTCCTTAATAAATATATGCAACATTGTGTAAATATTTGGTGGTGTGGGGGTAAGGGCCTATCATCTGGTCTGGGTTTATCATCAGATAAATACGGGGAAAATCGAAGCAGATATAGATTTTTATGAGAGAAAGTTTTCATATTAAACATTGAATTTCTGAAAAATTGTCAGTTAATATTTTCTAATAATGACAAAGTTGCCATTTTTTTTCTTCAAAAATGCCCTCAGTATGAAACGAGGTTTGCTATTTCCATGTATGTCTCAAAATGCCCTCAGTATGAAACGAGGTTTGCTATTTCCATGTATGTCTCAAAATGCCCTCAGTATGAAACGAGGTTTGCTATTTCTATGTCTCAAAATGCCCTCAGTATGAAACGGTTGATTCTGCATATTGTTCTGATAACCATTGATGCTGTTCTTCAGATAAAATTATTATTATTAATATTCCTCTCGTTCAGTTTACTGATTCTAAACTAAGTTGTGCCTCAGTAGCATAGATTTTACAAATAAACCTTCCTTGCCAATAAAGATGGAGACTAATTGTGCTTGCGATTACATGTTAGTTAAACATAACATGTTTGTAATGATGCAATCTTTCTACTATATAGGTCTACAGGCTAGTTTTAAATGTGTGTCGCCATGGGAACAAACTTTGTTCAATGTCAAGGGGAATGTATGTATATACGTGTATATCCTCCATATAGATACAAACATTAGATAACCAGGTAGTAGTATATATATTTAGATAGCCAGGTAATACTATATATAATTACATAACCAGGTAATACTATATATACATTACATAGCCAGGTAATACTATATACATTACATAACCAGGTAATACTATATATATATATATTACATAACCAGGTAATACTATATACATTTACAATATAATATTTCTTCCACTGTTTTTTTTTTTTTGTTGTTGTAAGCCCAGTGCTCCAACACCCGTCATTTATGAAAGCTATAATATTTCTGTTTTCTTTATTCCTATTTTGTGGCAGCCATTTGCATATGATCCATATGGTTAGCACACCATAAAACAGCATACTCATTGAATTACGTTTTTCACACTAGACAATACACATACAGTTAAAACGGACAACTTAACAAAATTAATTTACTTTTTATGTCTGAGTCAATATTTTGTGCCACAATTGATTGCCAGGGAGTAGGGGATCTCGAGAAAAGGAGGAATGTGTAAAATTGTATAAAGGAAAGAAACATTAAATTTATTTTCTACAAGATACATATTTCATTGAAAAGTGGGGAACCACTATAATGACTACATGGGGATATGAATGTTTATTTAGTTCATGCTCTACTAACTCCAGAGGGGGTAGCTATATTATTGAACAATAATTTCCATTTTATCTTACATGAAGTGAAGAAAGACAATATGGGAAATAAATTTATTATGGATATAACTATTGTTAATTATAGATTCACACTTATACATTTATATGGACCAAATAGAGACAGCACAGAATTGTATTCTCCGATAAAAGAAGACCTTTCAGATTTGAAAAAATGATTGCATTGTAAATGGAGGAGACTTTAATTTAGTCATGGATCCATACTCTGAAAACTTTTAATTATAATACTGTGAATACTCTAAAGACAAGGTATATTCTTTTAGATACCTGTACGGAATATAGTTTTAATGATATTTGGCGGCAGCTGAATATTGGCGTCCATAGATAAACGTGGAGACAAAGTAATCCGATAAAACAAGCTAGACTCGATTTGTTTTAGTCTCTAATAATTTATTTGCAATAGTTTCAAATGCTAACATTGAACCAAAATACAGGACTGATCACTCTTTGGTGCAAATAAAAATAGTCTTTAAAAAAGAAACAAAAAGAAAAACGTTTTGGAAATTTAATAATTCACTGTTCAAAGACCCAGAATACATAAAGAAAGTAAAAGAAGCCATTCTTAATATACAAATACCAATCCATTTGTGTCGATCAGTCTGATAATTTGGTAAATATTCCATCTGCTGATCTAAAATTTACTATCAGTGATAAACTTTGATTTGTAATACAATTGTTAGAAATGAGAGGAATCACACTCTCATTCTCTTCTTTCAAGAACAAACCTAAGATAGACAATTGCTTATGGAGATAATATAAGAGAGAAATGATGCAAACGAATTATCAAAATTAGATGAAATAAGGGGAGAATTTGAAGATATTATGAAGAAGAAAATGGAAGGAGTAAAGGTTAGGGCTAGAGCGAAATGAATCGAAGAGGGGGAGAAAGTAACCAAAATACTATTGTAATATAGAAAACAGAATCTACATTAGCAAAATGATGCTCACAATTGTCTAAAATAACGCCCACAATTATCTAAAATAATGCCCACAATTGTCTAAAATAATGCCCACAATTGTCTAACATAATGCCCACAATTGTCTAAAATACGGGATCGGTAACAGAAACCTAAAAGGAAATTTTAGAGGAAGCCAAACGTTAATAAAGTAATTTATACAAACAACGTGAAGTTGAACCTATTGACCATGAGACAGTGAGTCTGATATTCCAAAATTAAATTCTATTCAGAATGATTCAGTGACTCACCCTATATCCTACCTAGAAGCCACTAATAGTCTATGAAAAATGCAAAATGAAAATAGCACAGGATCCCACGATTTCACAGTAGAATTTTATAAATTCTTTTGGAAAGATATTGGACACTTTGTGGTGAAAGTAATACATTTTGGATGTGAACGTGGAGAACTATGTCTCACCCAGAAAGAGGGTGTCATAATATGTTTAACAAACGGCGAAAAGCTCAAACATATATTTCAAACTGAGGACCTATTTCTCTTCTAAATGTGTCATATATAATTGGTTCTGCTTGTATAGTAAATAGGATTATAACTGTACTCCCTACAATTATACACAAAAATCAAACGGGTTTTCTGAAAAGAAGATACATTGGTAACAATATTAGGAACTTGAAGTTTTACACTAGGAATGATACAATTCCTGGTCTGCTCCTTTTAATTGATTTCGAAAAAGCATTTGATTATGTTGCATGCCTGTTTATAGATACAGTAATGAAATTGCTTAATTTTAATGAATCACTTATAAAATGAGCGTTTTTATTCTAACAGCAAATCATGTATAACCACCAATGGACAAGTATCTAAATGGTTTCATGTATAACCACCAACGGACAAGTATCTAAATGGTTTCATGTATAACCACCAATGGACAAGTATCTAAATGGTTTCATGTATAACCACCAATGGACAAGTATCTAAATGGTTTCATGTATAACCACCAATGGACAAGTATCTAAATGGTTTCATGTATAACCACCAATGGACAAGTATGTAAATGGTTTCATGTATAACCACCAATGGACAAGTATGTAAATGGTTTCATATTGAAAGAGCCTGCAGAGAAGTCGACCCTTTATATTTTTATCTTATGTGTGGAGAATTTGGCTCATGTGATAATAAAAAGTAAAAATATTAAAGAAATAAATGTTGGAGGTATAACTTACAAATTTTCAATACGCAGATGATACATCACTCACTCTAGATTATTCCGAAAAGTCTTTGAAGTCTGCTTTTTATCTTTTATATCAATATTCAAAATTCTCAGGTCTAAGCATTAATATAGAAAAGCAAAAGTAATATGGTTTGGAAGCAGAACAGGCAGCAAATTGAAACTCTATTTTGAAAATAAACTTAATTGCGACTAGAGTGAATTTGTTTTCTTGGGGATAAAGTTTTCAACAAACCTTGAGAATATCCCAATTCTTAACTCTCCCACCACAATTCGAGAAATTCAGAATTTACTTTTTTAATAGAATAAGCGTGTTCTTACACCACTTGGAAAGATAGTAGTGATAAACAGTCTTGCGATTGCAAAAATCTCTCATCTTTTATTAACTTGACCAAACTAATCAGAACAAATACTTAATGAATTTAATACACTCTTTTACAAGTTCCTATAGAAGGGAGCAAAAGATAAAATAAGGCGAAAAATGTTAATAAAAGGGTATTGCGAGGGATGTATCAAGATGATAAATCTTTTTAAATATTAATAAAAGGGTATTGCGAGGGATGTATCAAGATGGTAAATCTTTTAAATATTAATAAAAGGGTATTGCGAGGGAGGTATCAAGATGGTAAATCTTTTTAAATATTACTGATGCTTTACAACTTATATGGCTTAGGACAATGTTGTCTGGGAACTCTAAATGGAAACACATCTTACAACTCTCATTTGCAAATATTGATAATTTCCGCTTCTTTGGAACAGACTATGTTCAGTCCATAAGAAAGAATCTGAATCCTTTTTGGAAAGATGTTTTTGTGTTCTCTCGGAATTACTTAAATTAATTCAAGTTAATTCAACTGAATACTGTTTGCAAACATCTGTATGGTTTAATAATAACATAAATATAAAAAGTAAGAGTGCTTGTAACAAAATATGTTGTGTTTTTTTTCAGAAAGGCATTATCTATGTAAATGATTTTATTCATGGACATGGGTCCTGGATATGTCTTGACAACTTTAAAAGTAGATTCTCACTTACAACCAACTATCAAGAATTTCAAACCATACTAATGGCTATACAATCTAGTACAAATAAATTTAACTTCAATTGTAAATTTAGTTTACAACAAACTTTAATAAATGTGTTGGCACACTTCATCATTACAAATAAAAAAATGCTGTCAAAGTTTGTCTTTAAAATTAATTGAAAATGATGGAATACCCAACTCCTAGGAAAACCAACTTCTATAAGGAAACGGAATGCTCAGTTCAGTAACATGGATAAAAAAAAGATTGGCCCCAGTTTTTTATACTTCCATATAAAACCACAAAGTTCCCACAACTTAAATGGATGCAATTGAAGCTTTTACATAACATCTGGGCTAAAAGTACTTTACTTAAAACAGTCAGAATTGTCACAAATGATGTTTTGTTCTCTGTGTATGTCACATGCTGACAAAATATTCCATCTATTCTGTGATTGTCACATATTACAAGCATTTCAACATGAGATGGTATAATGGATCAAGAGTAAGTGTAGTCACACTAACAACTTAGTTTTCTCCAAACAAATTTAATATTTGGAATAGAAGAGAAAATCAGTCTGATGATGTAATACATTTACTTTTAGCAAAACAACTTATTTATAAATGTAGATATTATAAAGAAAGACCTAATTTGTCCTATTTTAAGAAGCTATTTAAATTTCATTTAATGTCGAAAAATACAATGCATACAGAAACTGTGAATCGGAAAAGCTTGATAGTAAACGATTATTATACAAACAAATGATTGAATAATCTTATGTTCGCGGCATGTTTCATCTTCATTTGACAGAACTATTTATTCCCTGCCTTTTACATTATATGACACAGGATACGTGTCACGTATTTTTTGTGTAGCTGTTACATTGATGAGGTTCAAACAAAACTGTATACATCTGAATCATCACGAAAATAAGAAGCTTGCAGAATGAGTTTGCCTACTTATGCTTGCACTGATATTTTCCATATATATATGTATGTTTGCCATGTATAAATGTATATGTATGTTTGTGTATATATGGATATGGATGCAGATGTTGATTTGCGTATATGTAGAAACATGTTTGTATGTGTGCGTGTATGTGTGTATGTATGTATAATTGTCTAGTCTGCTTACATTTCTTGCCTTATTGAAAAGTTGCTAAAACACTGTTCCAATATTTAATGTATTACATGTACGTGTCACCTGTCGTTATGTCAATAAAACGTTGTGAAAAAAATAACGAATTAAACGGTTGATTGTCTTAAAAACTCGAATCAAACTCAGTATACCACCTTCAGCATGTACTTGACTGCAAAGATTAATTCGATCGTCAATCAAGCCTAAAAAAGGTTTTGCTGAGAAAATTACTGCACACACTTTTTGTTACCTTGCATTTGGCTTCGTGATTTCACACTTAACCCGACAATTTTTTCAGTCCCATCAGACATACTCAGAAAGAAGCCAGAAATGCGAACACTTTGAACAGTGCAAAAGGACTACGATAGGGGGACACTAAGAACGATGCAAATGGACCATGATAGGGGGACACTTTGAACAATGCATTGTTCAAAGTGTCTCCCTATCATGGTCCCTTTACCTTGTTGAATATGCAAAAGGACCATGATAGGGAGAAACATTAAACAATACAAAAGGACCATTATAGAGAAACACTTTGAACAATGCAAAAGGACCATAGTAGGCAAACACTTTGAACAATGCAAAAGGACCATGATAGGGAGAGACTTTGTTCAGTACAAAAGGGCCATGATAGTGGGACACTGTGAACAATGCAAAAGGACCCTAAAAGCGGGGACACTTTGAACAATGCAAATGACCATGATATGGGGACACTTAGAACAATGCAAAAGAACCATAATAGGGGGACAGTTTGAACAATGCAAAAGGACCACGATTAGTGGACACTTTGCAAAATGAAAAAAGGACCATGATAGGTGTTAAATTGACATCTTCCCGTTACGCAGTCATTATTCACTCTTTGTAAGGGTTTTAGCACCTATTACGCAAATGTCTTACATTGTACAATTATATTGTCGGTCCACCGGTACGAAGCATGGCTATTGCTGTACATGGTACATTACCACAACCTTAAAGCCTTAGATGGCACTATTATATTGTCGGTCCACAAATGAAGCATAACTATTGCTGTACATGCTACATTACCAAAACCTTAATGCCTTACATGGCACTGTTATATTGTCGGTTAACCGTAAAAAGCATGGCTATTAATGTACATGTTACATTACCACAACCTTAATGCCTTACATGGTACTGCCATATTGTAGGTCCACCGTACAAAGTATGGCTATTGGTGTACATGTTACATTACCACAACCTTAATGCCTTACATGGCACTGTTATATTGTCGGTCCACCGTACAAAGCATGGCTATTTATGTACATTTTACATTACCACAACCTTAGTGCCTTACATGGCACTGTTATATTGTCGGTCCACCGTACGAAGATGGCTATTGATGTACATGTTACATTACTACAACCTTAATGCCTTACATGCCACTGTTATATTGTCGGTCCACCGTACGAAGCATGGCTATTGATGTACATGTTACATTACCACAACCTTAATGCCTTGCATGGCACTGTTATATTGTCAGTCCACCGTACAAAGCATGGCTATTGATGTACATGTTACATTACCACAAGATTAATGCCTTACATAGCACTGTTATATTGTCGGTCCACCGTATGAAGCATGGCTATTGATGTACATGTTACATTACCACAACCTTAATGCCTTACATGGCACTGTAATATTGTCGGTCCACCGTACCAAGCATGGCTATTGATGTGCATGCTACATTACCAGAACCTTAATGCCTTACATGACACTGCTATATTGTCGGTCCACCGTACGAAGCATGGCTATTGATGTGCATGCTACATTACCACAACCTTAATGCCTTACATGGCACTGTTATATTGTCAGTCCACCGCACAAAGCATGGCTATTGATGTATATTTTACATTACCACAACCTTAATGCCTTACATGGCACTGTTATATTGTCAGTCCACCGCACAAAGCATGGCTAATGATGTACATGTTACATTAGTACAACCTTAATGCCTTACATGGCACTGTTATATTGTCGGTCCATGGTACGAAGCATGGCTATTGATGTACATGTTACATTACTACAACCTTAATGCCTTATATGGCACTATTATATTGTCGGTCCACCGTACAAAGCATGGCTATTGATGTACATGTTACATTACTACAACCTTAATGCCTTATATGGCACTGTTATATTTTCAGTCCACCGTACGAAGAATGGCTATTGATTTGCATGTTACATTACCACAACCTTAATGCCTTACATGGTACTGTTATATTGTTGGTCCACAAATGAAGCATAACTATTGCTGTACATGTTGCATTACCACAACCTTAATGACTTACATGGTACTGTTATATTGTCGGTCCACCGTACAAAGCGTGGCTATTGATGTACATATTACGTTACCACAACCTTAATACCTTTCATGGTACTGTTATATTGTTGGTCCACAAATGAAGCATAACTATTGCTGTACATGTTACATTACCACAACCTTAATGCCTTACATGGCACTATTATATTGTCGGTCCACCGTACGAAGCATGGCTATTGATGTACATGTTACATTAGTACAACCTTAACGCCTTACATGGCACTGTTATATTGTCGGTCCATGGTACGAAGCATGGCTATTGATGTACATGTTAAATTACTACAACCTTAATGCCTTACATGGCACTGTTAGATTGTCGGTCCACCGTACAAAGCATGGCTATTGATGTACATATTACATTACCACAACCTTAATGCCTTACATGGCACTGTTATATTGTCGGTCCATCGTACGAAGAATGGCTATTGATTTGCATGTTACATTACCACAACCTTAATGCCTTACATGGTACTGTTATATTGTCGGTGCACCGTCCGAAGCATGGCTATTGCTGTACATGTTACATTACCACAACCTTAATGCCTTACATGGCACTGTTATATTGTCGGTTAACCGTAAAAAGCGTGGCTATTGATGTACATGTTACATTACCACAACCTTAATGCCTTACATGGTACTGTTATATTGTTGGTCCACAAATGAAGCATAACTATTGCTGTACATGTTACATTATCACAACCTTAATGCCTTACATGGTACTGTTATATTGTCGGTCCACCGTACGAAGCATGGCTTTTGATGTACATGTTACATTACCACAACCTTAATGCCTTACATGGTACTGTTATATTGTCGGTCCACCGTACAAAGCATGGCTATTGCTGTACATGTTATATTACCACAACCTTAATGCCTTACATGGTACTATTATATTGTCGGTCCACCGTACAAAGCATGGCTATTGCTGTACATGTTACATTACCACAACCTTAATGCTTTACATGGTACTATTATATTGTCGGTCCACCGTACAAAGCATGGCTTTTGATGTGCATGTTACATTACCACAACCATAATGCTTTACATGGCACTATTATATTGTCGGTCAACCGTACGAAGCATGGCTATTGATGTACATGTTACATTACCACAACCTTAATGCCTTACATGGTACTATTATATTGTCGGTCAACCGTACGAATCATGGCTATTGATGTACATTTTACATTACCACAACCTTAATGCCTTACATGGTACTGTTATATTGTCAGTCCACCGTACAAAGCATGGCTATTGATGTACATGTTACATTACCACAACCTTAATGCTTTACGTGGTACTGTTATATTGTCGGTCCACCGTACGAAGCATGGCTATTGATGTACATGTTACATTACCACAACCTTAATGCCTTACATGGCACTGTTATATTGTCGGTCCACCGTACGAAGCATGGCTATTGATGTACATGTTACATTACCACAACCTTAATGCCTTACATGGCACTGTAATATTGTGTGTCCACCGTACAAATCATGGCTATTGCTGTACATGTTACATTACCACAACCTTAATGCCTTACATGGTGCTGTTATATTGTCGGTCCACCGTCCGAATCATGGCTATTGATGTACATGTTACATTACCACAACCTTAATGCCTTACATGGTACTATTATATTGTCGGTCCACCGTACGAAGCATGGCTATTGATGTACATGTTACATTACCACAACCTTAATGCCTTACATGGTACTATTATATTGTCGGTCCACCGTACGAAGCATGGCTATTGATGTACATGTTACATTGCCACAACCTTAATGCCTTACATGGCACTATTATTTTGTCGGTCCACCGTACAAAGCATGGCTATTGCTGTACATGTTACATTACCACAACCTTAATGCCTTACATGGTACTGTTATATTGTCGGTCCACCGTACGAATCATGGCTATTGCTGTACATGTTACATTACCACAACCTTAATGCCTTACATGGTACTATTATATTGTCGGTCCACCGTACGAAGCATGGCTATTGATGTGCATGTTACATTACCACAACCTTAATCCCTTACATGGTACTGTTATATTGTCCGTCCACCGTGCGAAGCATGGCTATTGATGTGCATGTTACATTACCACAATCTTAATGCCTTGCATGGCACTGTTATATTGTCGGTCCACCGTACGAAGCATGACTATGGATGTACATGTTACATTACCACAACCTTAATGCCTTACATGGCACTATTATATTGTCGGTCCACCGTACAAAGCATGGCTATTGCTGTACATGTTACATTACCACAACCTTAATGCCTTACATGGTACTGTTATATTGTCGGTCCACCGTACGAAGCATGGCTATTGATGAGCCTTAAACTGTCTTTTCTAATCACTAAGAGAAGTGAACAATTGAGAACACGTTATGATATATTAAAATGTAGAGCTACCAACTAATAAGTAAACCAGCAAAACTACACCAAATCTACTAGTTTCCTTTCGGTGTGATAACATGATCTATGCTTCCGATTCTTGCATTAGCTTCTTAGAAACTGTAAAGTATAGTATAGACATTTGTCTGGTATTTAAAAATCGAAAGTAATTCCTTTATGCTAACCAAATGACACATATATGGATACGAAAAAAAGATATCTAGAAACATGTAAATAAAAGCAGCAAATGAATAATAAAAGAAGAATTACACACGGTAGATAACAAAATCATATCCGAGTGTACGATAAATTATTTTTTTTCTTGTTTTCAGTCATTTTCGAAATATTCAGGTAATTTTCTACAAATATTTTATTAATTCTAGCATTTTCTGGGTTTAGAATTTTAAACGTTTCTATCGTCAAAGTCAACATGAAAATTCTCGAAGCTTTACCACAATGTGTTACTTCATTTATGGTTTAAAACTTATACACATATATTCGAAATGTTTTTAATACAAACTCTGCTAACATTTCCTTCCCAAAAATAGAATATAAACAGAATATTAAGATTAGTTTCACAAATAATGCGGATTGCGTCATGCATGACCATGAGTGTGATCCGTAATTTGCTGTTCATTTATAGATTTAAACTGTATGATGTTCTAACTGTGCCAAACTTTAGTATATTTGATTTGAAATGAACGTTGTATTATCTCAAGTGCGCTGGCTGACTCATTTAAAGTTCACTTTGACTCATTTGAAATGTTCGTTGACTCACCTGAAGTGCACGTTGACTCATTTAAAGTATACGTTACTCATTTGACGTACACGTTTACTGATTTGATGTGTGCGTTGACTCAGGGTGTGATTATGTTACGCATTACGTCTCTACGCAAAGATTTGTATTTTGCACGTCATTGGTAAGATCGGAACTTGACTATGACATGACTGTGTATCGATCAGCTTGTAACTTGATTATGACTTGATTGTGTACCAATCAGTTTGTAACTTGATTATGACTTGACTGTGTACCAATCAGCTTGTAACTTGATTATGACTTGACTGTGTACCGATCAGTTTGTAACTTGATTATGACTTGACTGTGTACCAATCAGCTTGTAACTTAATTATGACATGACTGTGTACCAATCAGCTTGTAACCTGACTATGACTTGACTGTGTACCGATCAGCTTGTAACTTGATTATGACTTGACTGTGTACCAATCAGTTTGTAACTTGATTATGACTTGACTGTGTACCAATCAGCTTGTAACTCGTACCTGCAGATATTTGATCCTTTACACAATCAGGAACTTTGACTTTGTCTGGGTGCATTTTCAATTTCCCCTTCAGAAAGTCTTTATGTTGAGGCAAATGAATCATCACTTTATCTCAGACGAACGAAATTTGATCTTCAGTATGCTACCAAACTATATTCTAATCCCTCTAACCCCGTATATGATGTATACTTTAGGCCCAAATACCAAACCTTATACGCTCGAAATCAAATTTAATTCCATCTTTTGGAATACAAATTCGTCTTCACTTAGAAACATCAAAAATCAATGTCAGAAATACAGCAAAATTCTGTATTCCCAGATCACAAATGTGGTTATCAAAACCTCCCAAAATAATATTTTACCTTTGCAAATTCAACAAGTCCTCAACAAATCCTCTCTTTTTTCAGAGTAAATTCAATGAAATCAGAGCTCTCAACCATAGTCATACGTCACTCCCTTTATACAGACGGTTCGAAAAGATGGAGACAAAGTTGGAGTTGCTAATGCAACACACCATGGCACTATGTTGAGACGGTTACCGGATAAAGCGTCAATTTTTACTGCAAAAATTACAGCCTTACTCAAAGCTTTGAACCACACTGAAACTTCTCAAAAAAACAAATTTCATCATTTTTCCGGATTCCCTTATTACATTGAAAGCCCTGCAGGATCTTAAACCTGACAATCCATTAATATCCCGAAACATGATGTTCAGATACAGTCTGGGAAAAGTATTCTGTACTCTTGGCTACCTAGTCACATTGGTATAAATGGTAATGAAAGAGCAGATAAAGCAACCAAAGCTGCCCTGCAGTAACCCGTTTCCGACTGGATTTGGTTTGCTTTTGCGATGTTTAACTCCATGTTACAGCACACGATAGGCTATAAAAATCGGCCATGATGTTGGTGGAGGAAGAACCCGGGAAGACCCTGGGAAGAACAACCGACCCAAGGGAAGTTACTGGCAAGCTTTCTCACATACCCACATTGGTCGAGCCGAGACTCAAACTCACGCGGACAGAGGTGAGATGTTTCAGTGATCTGTAAAGTCCTGCGCCTTAGACCACTCGGAAACTCAGGGCCCCCGTTTCTGAATGGAAGATTCCATATACTGACTTCAAATATTATTTTTAAAAAATAGCATGTTCGTCATTCTTGACAAAATATGTGGAATAAAAACTCCAGGAACAAACTGAAGACATTAAAAGCACTATTGGAGAGCGGCATCCGTCGTATAGAACAAATCGGAGAGATGAGGTGGTATTGTGCCGATCGAATATAGGACACACATACGAGACTCATGCATCCCTCCTGAAGCGCGAACCTCGACCGGAATGTGTACCCTGCCAGTCTCCACTGACAGTGGAACACATTTTTGTCGAGTGTGTTGATTTCCACCCTGTGAAACAGAAGTATTTTGACATGAATTGCTTGAATAAACTTGTATGAGGACGTACCATCGGAGAGAATGTTGGACTTTTTAATGAAATGCGGTCTATACGACATATTTTAATCATGTGTTAATGATTTTACAAGTGTTACCTTTATCTGTTGTTTTATTTTACACACATTTTAAATATATCAGGCACTAATGGGATGAAAGTATCCAGAGAGCTGCAAACAATTAAGCTAAAATACAGTGGCCCTTTACTACTAACCGGTAAAACGCCATTCTCTACAGCTTGAAACTATTGTTAAACAACGTCCATATGGTTTCCGGTTTGGCCATCATGGTCTGTCTACTTGGACTATGCTTTCGGGTTGGCCATCATGGTCTATCTATTGGACTATGCTTTCGGGTTGGCCATCATGGTCTATCTACTTGGACTATGTTTTTGGGTTGGCCATCATGGTCTATCTATTGGACTATGCTTTCGGGTTGGCCAGTGTTAGTACAATCATAGAGTAGTTCAATAATACTCAAAAGTAAATATTGCTTTCAATAGTGGTTTTCAGGTTAATGCAGGTTTAGAGCTGGTCTATCTACCTGATCTTTAGAACTTATTATATCAAAAGACAGATTCCTTAAAAAAAAAAAAAAAAAAAAAAAAAAAAAAAACATCTGAGATTAACTGCCAAACAAATGAATTTATATTCCTAAATTTCCAACGTAGATGTGCTTTTAATTTGCCAGTGTAGCAAGCTATGCCAAACACTTGCTGTCTCTGGCTATATAATTACACTAAATAAGATTTTTGCTCTGCGGTCTGACCGTCAAATTACTGCCTGTTCGCATCAGTTTTGACAAATTATGTTTCAGAACAGTAAGACAGGAGGTCTGTTATTTATGGTCTTCCCAGGATGTTTTACTTTTTTCACGTGCACTCAGAAACGTCATGTCTGTGTTTGTTATGCTGTCTAATTGTGAAGTATCTCTGGCAGTTTGATATATGACATGACCACATTCACATACATGCCGGGGAATTCATTAGAATAGGCACGGATGTAAGGCACTAATTAAAGGGAAAGAAAACCTACTTGTGTCTATATATGACGACAGGCAACAACATTTTATCCGATATCTGAACTTTCTAAAAGGAAATTAAACGAATGCCCACACCAGCACGATAAAGCGTCTATTATTCTTATTTATCAGAAAATATTCCTTGCAACAAAAATAGTTTTTGTTCCTAGTACATCGATATTTCCAAAGTAAAGCCGCATTTATGCACACCTTGTGGGCGTGGGGTGGGATTGCGTTTTTGTTTTCTATGTGACCTGTGACCATAAAATAGGTAAGTGTCACGAAATGTTTACATGGTAACTCTTTTAAAATGTTCTTCATGAAACTTTTGACGAGAATACATTGTTACGACCCTATGGTAAGAAAAAACGTAACAAAAAGAATCTGGTGAAACAAACAATGTTTGTAAAATCAACAAACAATTTATTTCTAAATAATTAACGTGAAAATCAAAATACACTTACAGTATCGTGTATTAAAATCCAAATAATCAAATAATTATTAGTGTCCTGATCACAAGTCCTGTATATATAGAAACTATAAAATGTTCCGAATGAATGAATGTTCCAAGTTAATGAATCATCGTAATGAGCGAATGCTCCGAATGAATGAGTCTTCGTAATGAACGAATGTTCCGAATGAAAGATTATTCCGAATGAATGCTTGTTCAGAATGAATGGGTAATCTGGAATGTCCTGATGTAGCAACGATAATGTAATCCTGATAATCTTTGCGAATGTCCACAAGTATCCGAAAGTCATAAATATAAATCCAAAGGTTGATGAATACTTCAGGTATCTCAATTGGATGGTCCAATAAATAATTCAAGTCGAATTATTTATACAGCATTACAGCATTACAATATTATAGATACCATCTGATGATTCCCAAGGCTGATTGTAAAAACAGATTTTTTCAACACAGGATTTAAAATTGGAATGAATATAATTCGTATATCCAGGTCTTTTATACATTTTGCAAATCGCACATTTCACAACAGGAAACGTGTCATATTACGACCCAGAATGCAATACTAAATGCGTCGATTTAGTGGAAATTTACTCTAAGAGTGGTAAACAGCTCTGACCTTGAATAAAAGGTTAGTAAAACCTTGTTGACATCTTTTTTTCAAATTTCAAGTGCGACTTACTATTTGACACAATTTTAAAGTACAGTCATATAACAAAAGTTTAGGCACATTATAGATTCCATATACATAAATCCGTAACAACATTTTTTTCTTAAATGGCTGTCGGCGTACTTCCTGTTGACTAACTTGCAGTATCCGAAAATGACGATGCACCGTCTTGCAGGAATAGTCTGGGTTACCTGCATATGGGGAGAATGTGACAGGTCAAAGACCTCGTTGTATATAAGTTAGGTGTGCATAGACAACGTAAACCTAACTTTCCTGTTGTAACTAGGTGTGCATAGAAATGTGAACCTAACTTTCCTGCTGTAACTAGGTGTGCATAGAAATGTGAACCTAACTTTTCTGCTGTCACTAGGTGTACATAGAAATGTAAACCTAACATTCTTGCTGTAACTAGGTGTGCATAGTCAATGTGGAACTAACTTTCCTGCTATAACTAAGTGTGCGTACACAATGTGAACCTAACTTTACTGCTGTAACAAGTTATATATAGCCAGTGTGAACCTAAGTTTCCTGTTGTAACTAGGTGTATATAGCCAATGTGGACCTAACTTTCCTGCTGTAACTGGGTGTATGAAGGCAATGTAAACCTAACTTTCCTGCTGTAACTGGGTGTATGTAGGCAATGTGAACTTAACTTTCCTGTTGTAACTAGATGTATGAAGGCAATGTAAACTTTCCTACTGTAAACTTCAAAGCCATAAATACTATAAATATTCGTTTCACTAAGCTGACACATTGCCAAAAAAGTACTAGCACAATTAATGTTCTCAAATTCTCAAATGCATGACTGTTATCTTCTAATTTAGTGATTTCGCATCTTGGGAAAAGCAGAACGAGTTGTTAAATCCTAACATGATTATTGCAGGAATGCATATATTATTTCCCTTGTTTGTTTTGTAACCATATCTGTTTAAAAAAACAAAGACATGAATAAACTGTGACTGAAGTAAATGAATTTTTATCATTTATAAGTGTCTCATGACTTATGTATCTATTTACACAACTGCCTCTGGGTTTTGTTTTTGAAATTCGTTTTATTCCACGTGCTTATCAAAATATAATGATATTATTCCTCAGTCGAAGATCTTTCGGTACACTCATCGATGTAAGGAATATAATTTCAATTCTGTATTTAATATGCATACAAAAGATGTTTGTTTGGATTCGTCCTTGAATATTATTTATAAAACATTTGGAATATTTATCAGATTAAATACAATGGTCATCTGATACAGAGCATTACCATTACACATGGCGTTCATTTGTTACGACGGCTGACACTATTTAGGAATGACAGTCCATTAAAAGCATCGGATTTCCTATGGAACCATAACGCTAGATAGGAGTTTATGATTGAAGCATAATGCAGCGAATATTTGTTTCTATTTATCTATAGATTTCACATGAGAGGTTTTACTCGTTTTCGATCAAACACGTGCCAGTCTGGCCCATAGATATGAGATGAGAGGTTTTGTTCATCCTCGATCAAACATGTGCCAGTCTGGCCCATTTATTGACAAGCGTGTTCAATGTTCTCATCTCCGTTTCTTGGAAACTTTAATATTATAATAGTGGGATGTATAATTAGACTGGGAGAAATGAATTTTAAGAGACAATGTTTTTTTACTTACAATGATACAACAATCATAAGGATTTTTATTCGGCATTTCAAGCCACAGGCCACAAATAAATTATGATCTCTCAAAATAATGCAGAAAGAGAGCATCTGTATAAAACTATTGAAAAAGGTTTAAAGCTATGCCTAATGTTTATGAATATTAGACATGAAGTTTCATATAGAGGGATATTCAAATTCCTAAATTCCAAACATATTAGACATGAAGTTTCATATAGAGGGATATTGAAATTCCTAAATTGCAAACATATTAGACATGAAGTTTCATATAGAGGGATATTGAAATTCCTAAATTGCAAACATATTAGACATGAAATTTCATATAAAGGGATATTGAAATTCCTAAATTCCAAAGATATTAGACATGAAGTTTCATATAGAGGGATATTGAAATTCCTAAATTCCAAAGATATTAGACATGAAGTTTCATATAGAGGGATACTGAAATTCCTTAATTCCAAAGATATTAGTCATGAAGTTTCATATAAAGGGATATTCAAATTTCTAAATTCCAAAGATATTAGACATGAAGTTTCATATAGAGGGATATTGAAATTCCTAAATTCAAAACATATTAAACATGAAGTTTCAAATAGAGTGATATTGAAATGCCTAAATTCAAAACAAAATTAATTTCACGGAAAACTTTATAGGTAAAGACCTCAAGATTACCAATAATGTGAATTCTTGTACCTTACATCAGCAAATGACATTTATTTTTTGAGCACTTAGATTTATTAAGCCGGATGATGAAAGATACTCTTGTTTCAAATTTGAATTAATACGAACATTTCATAATATCATGATATTAACCTTTAATACGAACATTTCATAATATCATGATATTAACCTTCAATACGAACATTTCATAATATCATGATATTAACCTTCAATACGAACATTTCATAATATCATGATATTAACCTTCAATACGAACATTTCATAATATCATGATATTAACCTTAGAAAACGAATTACTGTTACAAAGAAGGTATAATCGATGACTAAAATGTAGTTTTGTATTTCTCCCACTTTCCATCATTAAATTATACACAGAGCAGACAGGTAATATATAGATAGATAAAACTCCATATCATGGAAAAACGTATAGTTTCTGTAATGGGATGCCTTGCTCGAATTTCCTAATTCACATTTGCATTCTTGTATGAAATTATATTGTATCCGTTATCTAAAATTACGTAAGAAAATATCACCATCTCCAGTATAATGTACGTATCAGGCATAAATAAATCCATGTCTCAAAAGTAACATTGTAACCGGTTTGTTTTCTCTACGTAATAGAGTAGTCTTTTTAGCATTATATGACATGAGCATTAAATGACATGAGCATGATATCGCGTTTTATCCATTCTAATTAGGTTAAGCAAATACGTAATACACTTTACGAAATATTTCAACAACAAAAAACAAAAAAAACAACAAAAAAACAAAAAAAAACAGACACCGTACACATTCTCACCTGACCAAAATATATAAAATATGTTCGATTCCTTTCATAAATTCATTCGAAATGTGCAGAAATGTTAAATTTTATGTTATGCTAGGCCGTGCATTCCAGGATTTTCCAAGAGAAATAATTTGATAATTCACTGGATTGAAATACCAGAAATAGTTTTTCCCTGCCCCGTCAAAAGATAGCGATAGCATTATGACAAAGAAATCTGAGCTAATTTTAGACGCTCACTGGGTCCAATATTTTTCAATACTCAGTCAATAACCCATTCTTATTATATACCTTACTAATAGTACCATCAATTTAACCTTGTTGCTACCACTGAGTATCCAGCTGACGGTAGTTAAGTTAAATATATTCACCGCTTCCTTATATGGTAAACACGTGTCGGCATACGATGAACTACTTCTGGCTACAGCTAAATAAAACTAGCGTCGAAAACGTGGAACGCTGACCGCGTCATAAATCTGATGGCCACCAGATGACGACAGAGATTTTAACACTTTCTACCTGACATCGATTCTGGAGAATAAGTAGATCTAGTTCTCATCCAAATAAAAATATATATCATACAAATTAAATAAAGAAAATCTGAATACATCCAAAGATTTAAATTTTAAGGGAAAAAAAATGCAAAGTAGATATGATTTATAAAAATATTTAAAGTGGACGGCTAGTGATCGCTAGTTGCTGATGAGAGAGAGAGAGAGAGAGAGAGAGAGATTTATTGATTGATTGATTGATTGATATCTTTATTTCCTCCGTATAATTACGAAGAGTACAATCAATAGTATAATGAATACAGCAAAAATGGAAAGTAACAGTAATTAAAGGTTACAAATAACACATTTACAAATGATCACGCGTAAGTAAATGCATATATGGTGAACATTCACTATGAGAACCGAGGACAATTAACTTCATATATCGTCGGGTCATAATTTGTTTTCAGCATTTGTTTTTCTATACATTATAACAGTGGGATTACCATTTAAGTGAACACAACTGGCCCAGTTGCAAAGTAGCTTAGAACACTGCATTTTCAAATTGACTCGTCACCATGACAACAGCCCTGAGATAATCACAGTAGCACTGAGACAATCACAGTAGCATTAAACCAATCTCAACAATATTGTAACCTTAGACTGAATGTTTCTGGCTCATCTTTTCATAATTGCATCTTCAGTTTTCATTGATGTATTGCGTCAATTGGTTCTAATATCAATATTCCGTTGTGTTTCTTTGGCTACATGCCATTTCATTCTCTTTAACAAACTTAGTTTCGTTCAGTGTTGAATAAGAATCACCCCATGTGCGAGCGCACCACCATAGCAGCAAAGTAGAGTGTATCATTGCGCGACGTTCAGGTTTCATTCATTGATTGAACACGTTTAATTTGTTCAAGAATCGTTGAAATAGTGTTTTGTTTCAATTGTGTTATTCGTATAACATACAGAATGATTAATCTGTTTGTTTTAATAAAAAAGGTATTAACTGAGTATTAACAAATATTTGGCCTTCGATCACATGGCGCAGAATACCCTCGCAAGCTAGTGAATTCTGCGCCACATGACCTTAGGTCCAGTTATTATTACTCAGTTATTAACCTATACAAATACCTAGGTTAGTATACATTCATATACATAGGTTATTATGCATTCACATACATAGGTTATTATACATTCATATACATAGGTTATTATACATTCATATACATAGGTTATTATACATTCATATATAGGTTATTATACATTCATATACATAGGTTATTATACATTCATATACATAGGTTATTATACATTCATATACATAGGTTATTATACATACATATACATAGGTTATTGCTATGTGCTTTGTCATGACGTCATCTGTGACGTGAGAATGTGTTATTATACGTATTACCTAAATGACACAGTAGTCGTGAGATTAAGATACTAAACACAATGCAATGAAGGAATCTGAATATGCCAGTTGAATCATATCAATTAACTATATTTATTTTCTTAATGGGCACATCACATCATACTGATCTGTAATGTTTTCACACATCTGTTTCCAATCAGTTCCCAGAGGACTTTAAATCAAGCTTTGTATATATCAACTCCTTACAACAAAATAATAACAACAAAAAAGCGCCGCCCCCAACACACACACCGTGACTTAAGATAAACGTTTGCATTCGCAGAAAAAACATCTCCAATTCCAAAAAAACATCTCCAATTCGAAGTTCAAACAATGAAATCGCATTCCTTCCTGCACTCCAACACTCACCTATGTAGCCTATTAGACAAAGCATATGGCAGGCTTTACGAACCACTCTGCATTCATAAATAACTTTTTGCTTCGGCAATGCGTTCGAGCAGCTGTTATTGAAGGACATGGTCATATGACGTAAGAGCAGGGGATCTCACTAAAAATGGACACGTTCTTGCTATATAAGATCAAAATGCGTAGAAAAACAGAGTAACGAATGCTAAAACAACATATGACGGACATAATCTTAATGTTAAAAAAAACCCCAACAATAGCCTGGTTACAAAAAAAAAAAAAAAAATCATACCGAGCGACACATGTTCCTCAGATCACTGCTATGACCCACTCTGACACTGTACCCTATCTATAATGCTATATGACTGTCGACGACTCTTGCTATGACCCACTCTGACACTGTACCCTATCTATAATGCTATATGACTGTCGACGACTCTTGGTATGACCCACTCTGACACTGTACCCTATCTATAATGCTATATGACTGTCGACGACTCTTGGTATGACCCACTCTGACACTGTACGCTATCTATAATGCTATATGACTGTCGACGACTCTTGGTATGACCCACTCTGACACTGTACCCTATCTATAATGCTATGACCCACTCTGACACTGTACCCTATCTATAATGCTATATGACTGTCGACGACTCTTGGTATGACCCACTCTGACACTGTACCCTATCTATAATGCTATATGACTGTCGACGACTCTTGGTATGACCCACTCTGACACTGTACCCTATCTATAATGCTATATGACTGTCGACGACTCTTGGTATGACCCACTCTGACACTGTACCCTATCTATAATGCTATATGACTGTCGACGACTCTTGGTATGACCCACTCTGACACTGTACACTATCTATAATGCTATGACCCACTCTGACACTGTACCCTATCTATAATGCTATATGACTGTCGACGACTCTTGGTATGACCCACTCTGACACTGTACCCTATCTATAATGCTATATGACTGTCGACGACTCTTGGTATGACCCACTCTGACACTGTACCCTATCTATAATGCTATATGACTGTCGACGACTCTTGGTATGACCCACTCTGACACTGTACCCTATCTATAATGCTATATGACTGTCGACGACTCTTGGTATGACCCACTCTGACACTGTACCCTATCTATAATGCTATATGACTGTCGACGACTCTTGGTATGACCCACTCTGACACTGTACCCTATCTATAATGCTATATGACTGTCGACGACTCTTGGTATGACCCACTCTGACACTGTACCCTATCTATAATGCTATATGACTGTCGACGACTCTTGGTATGACCCACTCTGACACTGTACCCTATCTATAATGCTATATGACTGTCGACGACTCTTGGTATGACCCACTCTGACACTGTACCCTATCTATAATGCTATATGACTGTCGACGACTCTTGGTTAGCGAAGATGGGACTAGGAGGTAGTGTTGGGCCATGTGAAGAGGCTAATAAAAGAAAACTACGTGCTACCTAAAATCAAATATTGTGTTGATGGAATCAGCTGATTTGGCGATAAAAAGAAAGAAAATTGGAATTATAAGGATTCAGTGATCATGGTTGTGTATTTATTGATGTGTAAATATTACCTAAATACTCACAAATTTAACGTAAAGTCCTTGGGACTTTATTTACTTTGTGAGTGATTAGGTAATATTTACACATCGATAAATACACAACCATGATTATTTAATCCTATAGTATATCTTCAGGAAAAGACGAAATTACTTTTATTTTCTTTCACTGGTAAAGTCTTGGTTGCACCCTGTAAGGGTGATACAATCTCCTCTTCCAGTCGAAACTGACAATATCGATAAAGAAGATGCAAAAGTGTCACTCATCTATTTTTTCTTCATCGAAGGAACGCACACGTGTAATTTTGCTGTTGAACATGCGTATATATCATCGAGCATAAATGCCATCCCTGTTTCATAATAAATTCATTAATTTATAATATAGGATACAGTTCCCTGTCACTAATTGTCCAGAAAAAAAATAGCTAAGTGAGTATTTAAAAAGTCATCAAATTTGTCTTAGACAGAAAGATAGAATATATTCAAGAAGAATGTTGAAGGAAGAAAGTAAATGTGTTCTACTTCCGGTTCGTTCGGAACAATCATAGCGTTACTATCATCAAAAATAATTAACCTGTACTTACTACAGCCTTATGGGAAATAACCAGAGAGAGAGAGAGAGAGAGAGAGAGAGAGAGAGAGAGAGAGAGAGAGAGAGAGAGAGAGAGAGAGAGAGAGAGAGAACGGGGTAGATTTTAAAGATAAATGTGATAAATGTAACATTTATAATGGACATATGGGATATAGTAGCGTAGGTGGTGACAAATACGAACCTACCGAATAAGCTGATATTTATAAATGTAACTAATTTTCCGGGCTACAACAACAACTTCTCAACTACATATTGTTAAGTAATGTATACATATCCAAGCTTTATGTATTTCTTTCAGAATTTGATCTTGTTATATACTAAGGCAATAAGTTTCAACATGCATAAAGAAATTCTCTCTCGTACTCTATCACATTTCTTCTTTATAAAGCATTAAAGAAGGTAATTTTGGAAACAATATAGAAGTTTTATGAAGTACAAAATTGACTTCCACTCGTACATTTTAGGAACAATATAGAGCTTTTATGAAGCACACGATTGACTTCCACTCGGTAATTTTAGGAACAATATAGAGCTTTTATTAATTACACAATGGACTTCCACTCGGTAATTTTGGGAACAATATAGAGCTTTTATGAAGTACACAATGGACTTCCACTTGGTAATTTTAGGAACAATATAAAGCTTTTATTAATTACACAATGGACTTCCACTCGGTAATTTTAGTAACAATATAGAGCTTTTATGAAGTACACAACGAACTTACACTCGGTAATTTTAGGAACAGTAAAGACGTTTTAATTGTTTTGGTTTCGCACGTGAACCAAAAGTTGATTTCTTTAACATATTTAGTACCTTGGGGAGTTTATATTGTATCTCTATTCTTTCATTTGCATACTATTCAAGCATGGATATATTGTCACACAGAAGATTGCATTTATGTTAGTATTCTGCGTAAAAGAATTCTCGTGGGAACAAGTGTTCTCTACACTCTTTATCCTCAATGACGTGAGTAAAATGTTTGTACAAGTCTTTCTCGGTAGCAAAACGTAACAAAATAATGGATCAATCTCCAACTGCACGTTTCAGCCAGTCCTCGTCATAAACCAAATCAATATACGTGCTTATATTATTTGAGAATGACGTGGTGCAGATTGGGGTCTCATCCGGCTTATATTATCTGAATAGGACGTGCTGCAGATTGGGGTCTCATTCCGCTGGATCAAAATCCTCATGGGGTTTCACTAACGATGTTTATGTTAATCTCAAATTGAAAGTAGCAAAATCTTTAATATCTTCGGCGCAATCAGATTATGGAAACTGATCTTGATGCTTCAAAACAATTTAACAACTTTTCAGTGAAATTCTGACAATTTGATTACCCATAGATACACTTAGGTTGGACAAGTATTTACGGCTAGTGAAAGAAAAGAAATTTTCACATTATTAAGAATTGCATTTCATATTTTACAGAATGTATGAAGTCATGAAGCTTGAAAATTGATTACACAAGCTCGTAGCGGAGCATAATGCATAATGTGCAATCGTTTTTCGATATTTATGACTTCATGAAGCCTGTAAAAGATGACGTTTAATTCTTATTATTACAAATAGTTAAAAATAAATAGCAACAAATGTCAAGAAATACACAACAGAACAGTATTTTAACAATTGTTTACAAATATTGGAAAAACACACAAGAAAGGCGCATGAATACATAAGTAGTTCCTTTATGATGTTATTAACTCATAACTTCTAGCTTTTTGTGTTACATGATGCAATTTTCGATCTCAAATGACAAACATTCAAACAGGTTTAAATATTATATCAATCAGACAAGTAGTGTATATTAAGCGATGTTTTCCTCTCCGCTCGGCAGCAACGTACAGAAAGGCATTATTAATTGAAATTAAAATGTATAGTTGTTTATCTTAATTTGAATTGTTAAATGCCGATTAGGCTATGTTAAAAGCGTGGTCAAGTAAAAAGCTTTGGAGTTTAATGAAAATCAATCTACATTCTTAGATAAAATTTACCTTTATTAATGTACCAATTGTTCTGGTTTTCGTGCTCGATTCAGGTGTTCCGCCTTATACGAAAACATAAACTCCAGAGAAATGCACGAAATTAAATTCCACAATAAGAGCATTTATTAGTAAGTAATTAAATTCCACAATACAAGCGTTTATTAGTAAGTAATTAAATTCTACAATTAAAGCGTTAATTAGTAAGTAATTAAATCCCACAATAAGAGCATTTATTAGTAAGTAATTAAATTCAACAATAAGAGCGTTTATTAGTAAGTAATTAAATCCCACAATAAGAGCATTTATTATTAAGTAATTAAATCCCACAATAAGAGCATTTATTAGTAAGTAATTAAATCCCACAATAAGAGCATTTATTAGTAAATAATTAAATTCCACAATAAGAGCATTTATTAGTAAGTAATTAAATCCCACAATAAGAGCGTTTATTAATAAGTAATTAAATCCCACAATAATAGCATTTATTATTAAGTAATTAAATTCTACAATAAGAGCATATATTATTAAGTAATTAAATTCCACAATAAGAGCATTTATTATTAAGTAATTAAATTTCACAATAAGAGCATTTATTTATAAGTAATTAAATCCCACAATAAAAGCATTTATTATTAAGTAATTAAATCCCACAATAAGAGCATTTATTAGTAAGTAATTAAATCCCACAATAAGAGCATTTATTATTAAGCAATTAAATTCCACAACAAGAGCATTTATTAGTAAGTAATTAAATTCTACAATTAAAGCATTTATTATTAAGTAATTAGATCCCACAATACAAGCGTTTATTATTAAGTAATTAAATTCTACAATTAAAGCATTTATTATTAAGTAATTAAATTCCACAATACAAGCGTTTACTATTAAGTAATTAAATTCCACAATACAAGCATGTATTATTAAGTAATTAAATTCCACAATAAGAGCATTTATTATTAAGTAATTAAATTCCACAATAAGAGCATTTATTAATAAGTAATTAAATTCCACAATACAAGCGTTTATTAGTAAGTAATTAAATTCTACAATTAAAGCATTTATTAGTAAGTAATTAAATCCCACAATAAGAGGATTTATTAGTAAGTAATTAAATCCCACAATAAGAGCATTTATTAGTAAGTAATTAAATTCCACAATAAGAGCATTTATTATTAAGTAATTAAATTCCACAATACAAGCGTTTATTAGTAAGTAATTAAATTCTACAATTAAAGCATTTATTAGTATGTAATTAAATCCCACAATAAGAGCATTTATTAATAAGTACTTAAATTCCACAATAAAAGCAGAATTTTTAGTAAGCAATTAAATTCTACAATAAAAGCATTTATTAGAAAGCAATTAAATTCCACAATAAAAGAATTTATTAGTAAGCAATTAATTTTTACAATACAAGCGTTTATTAGTAAGCAATTAAATTCCACAATAAAAGAATTTATTAGTAAATAATTAAATTCTACAATATAAGCATTTATTAGAAATCAAATATATTTCCACAGTAAGAGCAATTATTAGTAAGTATTTAAACTCCACAATAAAAACTTGTATTAGTAAGCAATGTATTTCCACATTAGCATGTATTAGTAAGTAATTAAATTCCACAATAAGAGCATTTATTAGTAACTAATTACATTCCACGATAAAATATTTATTAGTAAGTAATTAAACTCTACTATAAAAGCATGTATTAGTAAGTAATCAAATTCCACAATAAGAGCATTTATTAGTAAGTAATTAAATTCCACAATAAGTGCATTTATTAGTAAGTAATTAAATGCCACAATATAAGCATTTGTTAGTAAGTAATTACATGCCACAATAAGTGCATTTATTAGTAAGTAATTACATGCCACAATAAGTGCATTTATTAGTAAGTAATTAAATGCCACAATAAGTGCATTTATTAGTAATTAAATGTCACAATATAAGCATTTATTAGTAAGTAATTAAATGCCACAATATAAGCATTTATTAATAAGCAATTAAACTCCACAATAAACGCATTTATTAGTAAGCAATTAAATTCCACAATAAGAGCATCTGTTAGTAAGTAAGTAAATTCTACAATAGCATTTATTAGTAAGTAATTAAATTCCACAATAGCATTTATTAGTAAGTAATTAAATTCCACAATATCATTTATTAGTAAGTAACTAAACTCCACAATAAACGCATGTATTAGTAAGTAATTCAATTCCACAATAAAAGCATGTATTAGTAAGTAATTCAATTCCACAATAAAAGCATGTATTAGTAAGTAATTCAATTCCACAATAAACGCATGTATTAGTAAGTAATTCAATTCCACAATAAAAGCATGTATTAGTAAGTAATTCAATTCCACAATAAAAGCATGTATTAGTAAGTAATTCAATTCCACAATAAAAGCATGTATTAGTGAGTAATTCAATTCTAGAATTGCATTTATCAGTAAGTAATTAAATTCCACAATAAAAGCATTTATTAGTAAGTAATTCAATTCCACAATAAAAGCATGTATTAGTAAGTAATTCAATTCCACAACAAGAGCATTTATTAGTGAGTAATTAAATTCTAGAATTGCATTTATTAGTAAGTAATTCAATTCCACAAAAGCATTGATTAGTGAATAATTAAATTCCACAATAGCAATTATTAGTAAGTAATAAAAATTCCACAAGATCATTTTTAGTAAGTAATGAAATTCCACAATAAGAGCATTTCTAAGTAAGTAATTAAATTCCACAATAAAAACATTTATTAGTGAGTAATTAAATTCCACAAGAACATTTATTAGTAAGTATTTATTTTCTACAACAAGAGAATTTATTAGTAAGTAATTAAATTCCACAAGATCATTTATTAGTAAGTAAACGAACAAAGGTACAGGAATGCACAGTGTCTTTACTTTGACCAGAGTTGAAAGTATGAATATTTGCGCGTATTAATATTTGTCTATGTCGTCGAAGTAAAATACTTTATCTCTTTGGATCATTCTGTGATTTTCACTTTAACAACTCAGATTTGAAACTTTAGCTATCTTTCCATATCCTATGTAAACTAACACATAATTTACCTTTTAATTTGGAATAATATTTATGTAAAAGCGCCAGTACAGCATAAATATACGAAACTGTCTAAAGGGATATTTGAATTCAGAAGTGTACGGTAGAGTTCGGCATGACATAGACAAAGCAAAACAAAAGAAAAGAAATTGCTAATTATAATAATATGATAGGTATTAAGTAAGAACAGAAGTTAACATTATCCGCCATTATTCAGTAAAGTAGCAATAATTAGGTATACCAGATTAAATTATATATGCTTCCATACTGGAAAAAGATATTCCAACAATTTCAGCATAACGTTCGTATCGTTACTTCTTGTACTAACTTGATAAATGGAAATTAATGTCAAAAAGGCCACTATCCTTTTCATGCCATTTTAAAACTCGGATTTCAGTGGTAGAGAGGCATTGCTTTACCACCCTCCATTTGGGGCCACAACAAATTAAAGATGCTTAACATTATAGCTTTTTGAGAGTGTCTATGAGGGAATTACATCCAGTCTTTGAATAAAAAAGAAAAGCGATTATAATAAAGATACACTGAAGGCCACTTGAGGTAATGTCTTTTAATTCAGTCTTTGAGACATTGAGGTAGTGTCTTTTAATTCAGTCTTTGACAGATTGACTGAAGGCCATTTGAGGTTGTGTCTTTAATTAAATCTTTTAGACCTTGATGTAGTGTCTTTTAATTCAGTCTTTTAGACCATGAGGTAGTGTCTTTTAATTCAGTCTTTGACACATTGAGTGACTGCCATTTGAGGTCGTATCTTTTAATTCAGTCTTTTAGACCTTGAGGTAGTGTCTTTTAATTCAGTCTTTGACACATTGACTGAAGGCCATTTGAGGTTGTGTCTTTTAATTCAGTCTTTTAGACCTTGAGGTAGTGTCTTTTAATTCAATTTCTTAGACCTTGAGGTAGTGTCTTTTAATTCAGTATTTGACACATTGACTGAATGCCATTTGAGGTTGTGTCTTTTAGACCTTGAAGTTGTGTCTTTTAATTCAGTCTTTTAGACCTTGAGGTTGTGTCTTTTAATTCAGTCTTTTAGACCTTGAGGTTGTGTCTTTTAATTCAGTCTTTTAGACCTTAAGGTAGTGTCTTTTAATTCAATCTCTTAGACCTTGAGGTAGTGTCTTTTAAATCAGTGTTTTAGACCATGATATGGTGTCTTTTAATTCAATCGTTGAGACATTGTAATGCAGTACTTGTTGTTAAGGGAATACAATTCAATCTAGCTTCTTGATAACGGTTACTTTTGAAACAGGTAATTAACATTACACTTGATCATGTAACAGGGATTACCAAATGACAGATAATTGAGATTACCATAAAACATGCAATTGAAATTACCATAGAACAGGTAATTGCAATAGACATGGAGCATATACTTGAGATTATCAGGTAACTGAGATTACCATATAACAGTTAATTGAAATTACGATATAAACACAGAACAAGTAATTGAGATTACCATAAAACAGGTAATCGAGATTGTCATAGAACAGGTAATTGAGATTGTCATATAACAGTTAATTAAGATTACCATTTAACATGTAATTCAGATTACCATATAATATGTAATTGAGATGACCATAGAACAGGTAATTGAGATTACCATATAATATGTAATTGCGATTACCATAGAACAGGTATTTGAGATTGTCATATAGCAAGTAATTAAGATTACAATTTAACATGTAATTCAGATTACCATATAATATGTAATTGAGATTACCATAGAACAGGTAATTAGGATAACCATATATCATGTAATTGAGATTGTCATAGAACAGGTAATTGAGATTGTCATATAACAAGTAATTAAGATTACAATTTAACAAGTAATTGAGATTACCATAGAACAGGTAATTGAGATTGTCATATAACAGGTAATTATGATTACAATTTAACATGTAATTCAGATTACCATAATATTTAATTGAGATTACCATAGAACAGGTAATTGAGATTGTCATATAACAGGTAATTATGATTACAATTTAACATGTAATTCAGATTACCATAATATTTAATTGAGATTACCATAGAACAGGTAATTGAGATTGTCATATAACAGGTAATTAAGATTACAATTTAACATGTAATTCAGATTACCACAGAACAGGTAAATGAGATTGTCATATAACAGGTAATTAAGATTACAATTTAACAGGTAATTGAGATTACCTTAGAACAAGTAATTCAGATTGTCATATAGCAGGTAATTGAGATTAACATATAATATGTAATTGAGATTACCATAGAACAGGTAAATAAGATTACCATAGAACAGATAGTTGTGATCAGCACAAAGCAGGTAATAGTGATTACCATTGAACAGGTAACTGAGATTACCATAGAACAGGTAATTGAAAATATCACAGAGCAGGTAATTGTGATTACAATAGTACAGGTAACAGATGCGGCAATTAACACAACTAATGCACATTCTGTTATGCATTAAGCTCATGTTGTCGACATAATTACAGTTGAAGAGAGTAATGAATTTTACCTAGAAACATTTGTGAAGTACATGTATATAAGTCTCAATTAGCAAGTCAGCTGTCTTCAGGAAAAGCTTTTAAGATACAATAAAAAAGCCAAGACTTAATTCCTGCCAAGGATCAAGGTCGACATTTTAAACTCCACTGGAACGTGTCAAATTAACATAAATCTCCAGCTCCCGACTGCTTTATTATTGAAGACAAAATCCTGGTATAGCTCTAGATTCCAAAATGAATTGTCTAACGTGTCTCTTTTTAAAAAGAAAGTTAAACTTTATATTTTTCAGAATAATGTTTTTCTCCATACATTGCTTCTAATTGGGAAGCTTTTGATAATATATGGATGCTATATAAGCAATTTTTTAGCAATAGTTATATTACTACATACATTTGTATGTATCTTGAAATATTTATATCACTAATTAACATTTGTATATATCTAGGAATATTTATATTACTAATTAACATTTGTATATATCTAGGAATAACAAGATGTATGGATAATATGCAAATCGGTACCTTAATTTCATACTTACATTTTTATTGCTCTCTCTCTCTCTCTCTCTCTCTTTCTCTCTCTCTCTTTTGTTTGAGAGTCTCATATATGAAAGCTAGAAGTAATAATGTCTTCATGGTATATTTTCTTACTGATGCAATAATTAAAAGGAAATTGCGAAAAGTTGGTTAATACATGCCATGTGTAAGTTGTCGACAGTGAGTCTGGGACTCCCCAACCCAGGCAGCGTTTTGAGTATCTGGGGCAATACAAATTTTAAAAATATATTCAACCTGATCTGATCCCCAAAGCCGGGCACGATTCTAGAGAGATAATGCAATAAAGGAGAAGAATGTAAATTATTTATAAAATATGCATGTCAGTGAAGACAATGAGAAATTCCTTTTTGCCTATCCGATGTCTGTTTGTGTCTACTCCCATTTTTATATTTAAAAGCCATCTTGGGGGCCCCGGGTGGCCGAGTGGTCTAAGGCGCTCGCATTTACACATCACTCACACATCTCACCTCTGTCTGCATGAGTTCGAGTCTCGGGCTCGGCTAACGTGGGTATGTGAGAAAGCTTGCCAGTAGCTTCCCGTGGGTCGGTGGTTCTTCCCGGGTTTTCCCCGCGTTCTTTCTCCACCAAATATACTGGCAGCCATGTATAGCCTCTTATGTGCTGAAAAATGGCGTTAAACCCACAACAACAACATCAACAACAACATCAAAAGCCATCTTGAGGACAGTAAATCGGGTAATGGCTTGGGAGCGCTCATTGGAACGAGTCTCTTTGTCTGGTAGAAGGAGAGAAAGTCTATGCAGATATAGGGGAAACGGCAAACCAAAACTAATAACTTTTAACACATTATTGAGCCAAATGCCTTTTTCAAGGATACACAGAGGCATGACCCGTGCTTTGCGTGTATCAAGCCCGCGACTCTTGAATTATGAGTCAGATGATCTACCAACTGAGCTACCGCGGCCCACCATATAAACAGATAGACTGGCAAACGGAAACACAAAAAGTCACCAATAAAAACACATTTGACATTGACTTCAGGTAAGAAGTTTTCACAGTTTTTGGGCTACATTTTGTACGTCCATCTTATAAAACTGGTTTAAGACTGCTGCGTTTCAAAAAGAGTGGTTTATTGTCGAGGTATTTTGCCCCAATATAGACGTGCCAGCTTTATTTAATTAAGACCTATATCCGAAGGCTGTAGGGACCACGAACTGTAAATACAGAAACAGAGACGAGAACCGAAATCTATAACGCTCTCTCGGGAACTGAGTTTTGATTAGCAAATGTAAAGCATCTTGTACTTTATTTAGAATGCCCGCTGTTTCTAGCTCTCTAATTTCTTTGCAACAGAATCGCAAAATTACCGCCTGTTCATTCTCACTCTTACAGGCCATATTTAAAAATATAAAACGTATGCCGTTTCGTTAAAATGTACTGGCAAATGATTTTCTGTACTCGAGAGACACTTAGAGACATCTTGTTTGTGATTGTGTTACCGCCATAAATTGCTGGTACGTCTGACAGTGTTATTTATTAATACAAGGATAATACGTATTTGCAGAGATATCTCTTGTAATAATTAATGAATATGTTTGGATCATCGTTCTCTAGAGTGAGCGTAGCGAAGGAGTGATTTCCTCGAGCGAATTATTAAAGTAATCGCTATTTTATTCGATCTTCCCTTTCATAGTCGAGAAAAATACAGTAGTTAGTTATGTGGATTGTTTCTACATTAAGCGAACAAATGCACTGTGCCAACCGTAAATGGTAAAACAAACAACATGAATGAATGAACCATGATTTCATCACGGATGAAACGTCTAAGTGAACGCGTTGTAATGTATTACAACAGAGTTTTACCACCAACGTACATGACCTGTGTAAATAAACCCATTCCATACTTCAATAGACAGAACACTTCGTTGTCTGACCGATATTTTAGCAAGTGGGTCATTTTTAGTTAATCACATGGTACGTTTCTTTTCAGCAATGTGCGAAATTTTGCCGTAAATATGCCTTCCATAATTAATAAATTAGCAACGTCGATCTCAAATGAAGCCTCGAGATGATTTTATTGTGTCGATCTCAAATGAAGCCTCAAGATGATTGTATTGTGTCGATCTCAAATGAAGCCTCGAGATGATTTTATTGTGTCGATCTCAAATGAAGCCTCAAGATGATTTTATTGTGTTCTCTGAAAAGTACATAGTCGTATTTATTTATGGTAAAAGACCTAAATATATATTCCAGCCTTTCACGTCTATACAATATATATATATATATATATATATATATATATATATATATATATAAATGTGCAAAGATAGATTTGATAAGAATAATACAAACTTTCCTTTCTTTTTCAACCTGAAAGAAAAGGAATATATTTCCGATGTATGTATGTATGTATGTATGTATGTATGTATGTATGTATGTATGTATGTATGTATGTATGTATGTATGTATGTATGTATGTATGTATGTATGTACGTATGTATATAGAGATAGATAGATAGATAGATAGATAGATAGATAGATAGATAGATAGATAGATAGATAGATAGATAGATAGATAGATAGATAGATAGATTGATATAACTTACAAAAAGTGATAATTTATATCCACATAACAAACACTAAACACAAAAGCCAAGATTAATTTTTGACTCATACATGTTTCGATCATGGGGAAATAAACAAAGGAGATACAAGAGAAGAAAGAAAGAAGACAATATTAAAAATTGGTCTAAAACGGGTAAACTACATATTTATGTTATGCTGCTATCAGCTCAACAAAGTTGTGTAAAAAAAATTCAAAAACTTGTTTATCGTGCGTATCACGCAGAGGACCAAATTGTTATATATACATAGCGAGTCTTGTACCCTGTCCCATACACTACGTTATGTACCTGTTTATGAACAGTCTTGTTCTTTGTCCCATTCACAACATTATGTACCTATTTATGAACAGTCTTGTACCCTGTCTCATTCACTACGTTATGTACCTATTTATGAACAGTTTTGTACCCTGTCTTATTCACTACTTTATGTACCTATTTACGAACAGTCTTGTACCCTGTTCCATTCACTACGTTATGTACCTATTTATGAATAGTCTTGTACCCTATCCCATTCACTACGTTAAGAAGGCAGATATCAGACTGCAAAGTTATAATGAATTCCATACAATATGGCGGATGGGCTGTAGTTGTCTCCTTCATTTTGAGAGAAGGAGATATGAATAGTCTTCCAAATTAATATTGTTTTAAATGCACCAATCCCGCATATGAAATTACTGAATTTACTTCAAGATAATAACTGCACACATATCAATACATATACTAGATGGAAAGCTTGACACATATCAAACAATATACTCGATGGAATACTTGAGACATCAATACATATGCTAGCTGAAAAACTTGAGAACACACACAACAACTTAGACTTAGGCTTAGGCTAAGTTATATTGTTTGTTTCTTTTTATTTGGCATGAAAATCATTTAACTTCTGATTCTGAGTTTCAGCTTGAGTTTCATTATCAACCAATCAAAATTGATGTTTCAAAATAAAGCTGTTTGGAACCGTTTGAGCACTAATCTCAAGCTGTTTGCAACTGATTGAGCATTAATCTCAAGTTAAAACTGACGCCCAAGAACGTTATGCTCTCCAAGGCTTACCATGATTTCACCAATAGAACTTAAGTCTCAAATAAAACATAAGTCTTGAATCCAGCAGTCTGATTAATTAATATTCAATTCCTACATATGTTCAACCTACTACATGGCTTAAGTCTGGGCCTAAACTTTAAGACGTCTCGGTGAAATTGGCCATGATATGGTTGGTAAAATTGGGCATGATATGGTTGGTGAAATTGGGCATGGTATTGTTGATGAAACTGGGCATGGTATAGTTGGTGAAACTGGACATGGTATGGTTGGTGAAATTGGACATGGTATGGTTGGTGAAATTGTGCATGGTATGGTTGGTGAAATTGGGCATGGTGTGGTTGGTGGAATTGGGCATAGTATGGTTGGTGAAATTGGGCATGGTGTGGTTGGTGGAATTGGGCATAGTATGGTTGGTGAAATTGGACATGGTGTGGTTGGTGAAATTGGACATTGTGTGGTTGGTGAAATTGGGCAGGATATGGTTGATGAAATCGGGCATGGCATGGTTGATGAAATTGGCATTGGTATGGTTGATGAAATTGGACATGGTGTGGTTGGTGAAATTGTGCATGGTATGGTTGGTGAATTAGCGCATTTTTTTTTTTAAACTTGCAACAAGATTTAAACTTAAACCTAGAATCGAGGAATTTAATTCCCTAAAATTTAAGTCTGACTTGAAATTTTTCAATAAAACATCTGAAGTCTAGACTTAAGTTAAATGGTGAACATCGAACCTGTTACTATTGTATTCAGACTCTGTTACTATTGTATTCAAACTCTGTTACTATTGTATTCAGACTCTGTTACTATTGTATTCAGACTCTGTACGGATGTGTGGTATGATCAATAGTAACCTGTTACTATTGTATTCAGACTCTGTTACTATTGTATTCAGACTCTGTTACTATTGTATTCAGACTCTGTTACTATTGTATTCAGACTCTGTACGGATGTATGGTATGATAGATAGTAACCTAAATATCATTATGGCGGTTGCATCTTCAAGCACCTTATTCTAGCATCTATTGAGAGTCATGCCGTGGTTTCGTGCTCTTTACAAAGATGATTTGGTCAACATTTGGTTTGTTGTAAACATTTTCACCGGAATGATTAATACCTCTTGTTGTTTACAATCATAGACATTTTTTTTAAAATTATTAATGGAAAAAATTGGTACACAGGTTAACTCTGATTTTGTAACTTTGATAACATTAATACGAACAGTACACTATCCTAGTCCGTTTGAAATTAAAAAAGAAATATTCTTTGATAAGTCCAGTTACAATAAACGATTTAAAATATGTTCGTTTCTTTTTCATTTGCACAAATGAGTATATTGCGGAGTACACTGCTGTAAGTACAACAATAAATAAGGAAAACATTTTAGTGAAATTCCCAAACTAATATACTGATCTGGTTCATATTCCTTTCTCCTCTGTTAATTACCCTGTGAAATCCCCTGCGGAACCCCCTGCTGGCTCAAGAATGTAAAATAGACCCGATGGTTAGAGTGCTGAACTTGCGACCGAACGTGTGCGAGTTCGAATAAAACACTTTATTTCAACTGCCTCGGCACTAAATAATCTACTTGTGTTGCTGTGCCGTAAAACACCAAGCACCACTACCACATCCTTGGTGGCGTGAATTTCAGCTTTTGTTTGATTTTTACTGAAAAGAACAAAATTTCCAATTAGAAGAGGCTTCTTACCAGTCGTATATATAGCCATTTTTTTCCTTCTTCCCTTTTTTAACTGATAATAACATAAGACATTTTTTATTATTTCTAATTGTGGTGAAAAACTTGCCTCTTAATTTAGAATGTCGAAGTTTAACAACAACAACAACAACAACAACAACAACAACAATAATAATAATAATAATTATAATAATAATAATAATAATAATAATAATAATAATAATAATAATAATAATAATAATAATAATAATATTGGAACAATTCTGGAATGAAAAAGCCTTGTGCATGAGCAACACGAATAAAATCTCAGAAACTAATTTACCCGAAATTTGGCGCAACTAGTCCCGTACCGTCTGTGCCTGTCACGGTAGCCTCTGTGTTAGTAGATGAAATAATGCAAAATGGTGGACCCGAAGTCGTAATCGTAGATCAAACTTTGCTTGCTTGCCCATTAACAGAAACATGTTTCTGATTGAATGAAAATCTCAAACAGACAACTTTGTCAGATGTTCCGCACTCTTCTTGGGAGCATCATTGATCAAAAAGATGGTTTTCTAACTGACAAAATGGAGATATGCACGAAATCTCATACAACGAGACGATGCAGACAATGGATGAATCACAAGTCGAAATTCATAAAAAAAACTGGTAGGCACAATCTCATCAGTGAATTTAAAACACACTTATCTTGCACTTTGGATTATCTGGTTCTGCCTAGTTATCGTGTAATGATTCTTTATTCTGGGCCCTGCCGAGCCATACATAACGATAATTAGAATGACACTAGGCATGAGAAAGGAACATTACGCTAGATGTTTGCTCTTCTAATTGACATCAGAAGAGATACGAAGAGAAAATGATGGTCATATGTACATATTACTGAAGAGCCTTTTGAGTTTATTGCCCAATTTAAAATAGATTTGTCCATTAGCACTTTCAGTTTTAAATTCACAAGATTGGAATCTTGGCTTCATGTTCATAGAAACTGATCGTTAAAGAAAGTCTTTGTCTCCCTCGAATCGACCACAATTCGACATTAGAAATTGAGGTCTACTTTTTTCAACAGGAAAGCGTCCATTAAACTCACTCTCAGTCCTTGCTTGTCTTTTAATTATTAGACATTTGAGGCAGTTTTTGTTTCATCGACTATCTCCAACACACACCAAATCACTTACGACAGATAGATATTACCAATTACATCTCATAGTATATTGTTAGTGTGTCGCTCACTCAAATTCCAGCAGATTGTGATCTTGCCTATTTTTACTTTTTTACTTATACTAATGCCTGATAATGGTCTTAACAAGTTTACTTGGAACGTAAGGGGCATAATGTCCTCTGCACTCCGTGTGAATAATTTACTTGATCTATTAAATACTGATATTGTAGTCATATGTCAACACAAGTTAACAAGCCAATCAGAAAAATTCTTGAATGCTTTACATGATAGCTATGAATTTAATACTAAAAGTAGAAAAAGCGGTGTGGCAATAATGTATAAGAAAAATCTTGCATATTCTATCAAACAACTTTACTCTGGCAACGACCGAATCGTAAGAATTGAATTAAGCACGACCTCAAAAATTCCACTGTTGGTATTTGGCGCTTGTCTACATGCCGATGAGAATCTTCATTTCTACCAAGAATGTGTTGATATTCTAAAGTCTCTGTTTGAATATTATTCTTCCGTTGGTGAAGTAATGCTCATGAGAGACTTTAATGCCAGATATGATCAATTATCCTATTCTTGGTGTTCACGGTACCAAACCCAATTGCTGACAAACTTTATTGGCAAAAACAACGTAGTGGCCCTAAACAAGACAAACCTGAACAAGGGATTGAGTTACACATTTGAGCTTTTTAGAATATCTCTTGATTTTATTATTGTTTGTAACAGTTTGCTTCAGTACGTTGGTTGGTTGTTTGTTATTGGTTTAACGCCATTTTTAAGCACATGATAATCAATACATGGCGGGCAGTATATTTGGTGGAGGAAGAACCCGAGAAAACCCCGAGAAGACCCACCGATCCACGGGAAGCTACTGGCAAGCTTTTTCACATAATCACGTTGGCCGAGCCAGAGACTCCATCCAACGCGGACAGAGGTGAGATGTCAGTGATCTGTAAAGGCGAGCACCTTAACTACTCGGCCACACGGGGCCTCGTTTCAGTACTTAAATGACTGCGAAGTCTTTGCAAATCAGGATATATGTTTGGGGTCAGATCACCATGTATTGTACATAAACTTTCCTATCCCAGTCGCAAGGTATGCATATCCTCTTTATATATCTTCCCCTTCTCCTACATGGCACACAGATGTCACCGTAAGGCTTATATTTTACCAAGTAGAGGTTGACAAAGGATTAAAAGAATTAATATATTCCATTCCATTAGTTCCGAAACAAATTAAAGAGTCAAATAATGAACTCATTGTTCTTATAAATGGGACTGCATTAAATACTATCCCTAACAATACATATAATCCATATACAAAGCCTTATTGGTCATCTGATGGCCATGAAACACATGAAAGGGCTAGACGGTTTAGAAGGATATGGATATGACATGAGGGACTTTTCATGAAGCTTGCCCGTTTGGGAATTACTGGCAAAATCATCACTGTAATTAAGGAATCATACTCTAATATCAATAGCATTGTAATTATAAATGGCACTAAATCTGAGCCTATGCCAATAAGGCAAGGTGTTCGATAAGGTGGGGTGCTTTCCTCGCTTCTCTACCTGGTATACATCAATGAAATGTTAAAGTTGTTAGAAGATTCCAAACTAGGAATAACTGTAAGCTCAATTCCTTCAGGAAGACCTGCGTTAGCTGATAATACCACCCTAGGAGCGACAACCCCGCACATTTACAACTAATGTTTGATATCGCTCACTTGTATTCGGTAACCTGCAATTGTAAAATCAATGAGAATGAGAGTTGCATCATTATTTTCAAACGGAACAGACAGAAGAAAGACTGCAATTTCAAGTTGAAAATCGGCCCAAATATTATTCCGATTTCCCGAACTACCGAACATGTAGGTATCCCTATGAGCTTTGACATGAGCTGTGTAGCAAAAGTAGAAAAGGCATGTTCCAAAGAAAGAAAATCACTATATTTCAGCATCAATTTGTGAAGCACATTCAAGAATTCTCACATAAGACCAGAACTACAATGAGCGAAAGCATGGTTGGACTGAACAAAGAAAGCTCAATTTCCTTTGCAAATTATGTCATATGCCTGAGAATACGTTAGTCTAAGAGAATATTTGTAATGAGATTGTATACCTTTCTTTGCAGGAATGACCATATGAAATAAATGGGTCTTTATTTACATTTTGGTGCAAGATAAGACCTTACCGGCTAAGAAGGAATGGAAGCGCATTTTATGAACACCATCAATGAATATGAGAATAATAACTTCAAGCACATATGCTTTAACGATTCATCTTTTCAAAGATTTTAAAATATACATCAATGTATCAAAACCCGCCATTTTGTGACAAATACCAAGGTCAAACAAAGAACTTGGACTGGTTTTTGGTCACTCCATACATTATGATACTTCCTAAGTCAACACTGCAATACTTCGTACACTGATGTTATTGCTCATATGATAATCTCGTGTTCAAAACCACAAAGAATGAGGGATCTATTTTGGTCGCATATTATCAATAATTTTGATATTGTACTTGGTACATATCTTCATAATATATCTGACGAAGAATTTGTTCAGCACTGATGAGGTAGGGAATTCTCCTACTTATATGGACTGAATGACCCACATAAATTTTATGATGTCAGCTACAATATTTTCTGCAGGAAGATTACATGAATTTTGCAACTAATAGGAATGGTTTTTATTTTTTAATTTTTATTTTTTGTGTGGAAAATTTCAGAAAAGGTTAACTATAGAATTGATGATAAATCAATGAATTAACTCAAACTTATCCAGCTGAGTTACCACACAGATAACTTGAGTTCATACTACTGAGTATGTCGTTATATAACTGTTCATACTTTTGATGTACTATTTATACAAGTTCTCAACCTTCAATATTGTATTTTGTACCTCATATGTATGCTGAGTTCAAGAATATATGAATGACTGATTTATCTGTAGATAACGCCGTCAAGATTAGGATGATAGAGCACGTGTCAGACCTCAAAATGTATGCCTAATCCCTTCTAAATTGACTGCGTTATTTGATCTATTAAAATGTACTCCGTAAAACCACTTATCCCGTAGGGTGTGACCATATTGCCTTTCTCCCTACGATGGGATACTGTAGCGGTCGCCAAATGTCCGGAACCATTCCTTATCGGTTGACGCTAGTATGGTACTGGGAATCATACCAATCAAACACAAAAATCCGTATTCTTGTTTATGTATGCATGAGTTTGTGATTTATATATGTAATTGTACGTCATGTCCTTGTCATTCTCGTGTCTGTACCATTTCTCTATATTGGTATTAATCTCCTAAATGAGGAAATAAAGATGGATTGGATTAGTAAAAAATCGAATTTGTAAGCTTCATTTTGTAGGAGAAAAGTGTTTAAATGCAAATTGCACGAGGACATTTAAAGACATTTTTTACAATCCTTGTGATTTCATTTTGCTTTGATCTATTTTTAAAACAGGTTTCCACACGTAAACCTATAGACTTTGATTTGCCACCAAGAATTCAAGGATAATACTTTGATTTATTGTTTGCTCTTAATTTTAATTCATTTGTGAGAATAATAATGTTGTTGTTCATATACGAAAACCGTAAGGATAATAATGTTGATATTCATGTACGGAAACCGTAAGAATAATGTATGGAAACCGTAAGGATAATAATGTTGATATTCATGTACGGAAACCGTAAGGATAATAATGTTGTTATTCATGTATGCAAACCGTAAAGATAATAATGTTGATATTCATTTACGGAAACCGTAAGGATAATAATGTTGTTATTCATGTACGGAAACCGTAAGGATAATAATGTTGATATTCATGTACGGAAACCGTAAGGATAATAATGTTGTTATTCATGTATGGAAACCATAAGGATATGATGTTGATATTCATATATGGAAACAATAAGGATAATATACTGAAACCGTAAGGATAATAATGTAGTTATTCATATATGGAAACCGTAATGATAATAATGCAGTGGAAATTATCTTTGAAACGTCTTAACAGATCTTTATTTCTTCTTTCTTCTATAGACTAAAGTTTTCTGAAGTAGGTTTGTATAGTGGGTAAATGACAAACACGTGGTAATCACTCAACACCAACATTAAAATGGATGGACGTGTTGAAGAAAATTGCCCTTGAATCTTAAAGAAAAAGAACTGATTCAATCACAGGTATATAACATTATTTTAAAAAATCTCGAGCAGTGTGGGGCAAATTGGTCAATCGAGAGACCAGCGCCCTTCACACCACCCACCACTCTCCCAAAATTGCACTGTTTTAATAGCTCTTGAAGGTAAGAAGAGATTACAGTTATTTTTATAATTAAAATGACCTTTAAAAGCGCAATATTGGCAAAGCCAGGTTTTAGCTTAACGGCTTCTCGGGGAAACAATGGTACACCAAATTTATCGCTCTGAATTTGACCCGTTTGCAGTAATAACACACTGTATGTGAAAAATAAAATAAAAGAGAGAAATAAATTCCTAATCGTTTTCGTGGAAAACTCGTTATTTATAAACTACAGTAATGTTCCTCAAACCTCATTCGGATTCCCGCTGTGACTGGCTCCTTAATTGCACTTGATTTTTTTTTCTCAACGGACTCCTTAAATTACAACCATTTCGCAGCGAATCTGAAAGGCTTAATTTTAGTACAATCATGGAAAAATTATATTATGACGACTCCCCACACGATGTTTTATAGCTACTGATCTATACCTAAAAACATCGTTTCTTTATCTGCAATGCTATCTGATCAGCTGGTACGTGTAACAGTATGAGGCACTACCTAATGCCTTCCATGTGGACAATTAACTATACCAAGAAACGTATGTATACATTATTCTCGGAAAAATAAAACTGTCAATATATTTGAAGCAACAGGCTAAAAACAATCGTCCGGTATATTAGCTTCGGAAATGTGCATACGTTAAATTTATTGAGAGAAAAAAACGAAAAAAAAAAAAAAAAAGAAAAAAGAAGCAAAACAAATCAATTCTGGGTGATACTAAGTTTTATTTAATAGTCCTACGGGATTATTGAACTCTTCCATTCTTGACCCCTTTATCAATATATGATGAAACGCATAAATGTAAGTAGTTGATATCTGGAGAGAACTGGACCATATATATATATATATATATATATATATATATATATATATATATATATATATATATATTACTGTTTTTTAAATCTCGTATAGAGATACAAGGACATTCAAAATAAAAATAAAAAAAACAAATAATTGTCCAGCAAGACTTAGTGGCGTTTTTAAAATCATTACAAATTACCAGATCACTCAGATTTATGTGTATGACCATCTCGAATAGGAATACGAGAACATTAAAAATCAAATTTATCAAAACACTCGGCCATAGTAAGTTTTTAAATAGTACGGTTTTAAATAAATACTAAGAAAAATTTCGAGAAAATAAAATTCCAGTCCTCTTTCTTTATCAGCTATTCTAGCACAGCTATATGACTTGAGGGTAGAATTAAAAAAAAATAATTATAAGATCTGCACCAGATGCAGCAGGACTGTTCATTGTTTTTTATTCTAATACAGTATCTTGATTTTGCTGCAGACGCAAAACATACGTTGCATTATGTTCTAATGTTTGTCTCTACTAGTTCGAAATATATAAAAAAAGCAAGTAACGATCTTGAGTCAACTGATGCAGACTGTCTACAGCAGCGAAAATCACACCAACAAAATGAACAACAACAACAACAGCAAAAACGCGGATATGAAAAAAAAACGCTACAATTTTAATTTTGGTAATCAGCAAATCTATTTAATTTAAACTGATTATAGTACCAAAGGCACAATGTACAATGACTACTTTAGCTCAAATATCGTAATATTTGAATGTCAGTATACATGTAAAGCTTATTCAATTCACTTTTACAGTCTGTTAGGAACAGTACCCGTTTGGTACAATTCACTTTTACAGTCTGTTAGTAACTGTACCCGCTTGGTCTAAGCGTATTGCTTGGAATTACATCTAGGAAATTGTGCAGTTTTGTTCATGCCATATGTGATATTCTTTCCATACAACTGAGTACCACGTAGCTGTCTGTTGTGGTCACACTACATATTAAAACTAGATCAAATACACACAATGTCAAAATAAATAAATAAATACAAGATAAACTGATATACCGGAGACCAAATTACCATATGAACACACTAGGGGCATATATATATATATATATATATATATATATATATATATATATATATATATATATATATATATATATATAAATGAAGACTTCGATGCATGATGCACCTATACTAAAACTAGTGACAGCCAAATTACAACTCTTTGCATACCTGTTTAAACTAATTAAACTGGATGAATAGACAGAATTTGAATAGAATCATACATATTCTATATACATATTCATAACATATATACATGTTCAGTCATAACATGTCTCGTTTTTACAGTTATCTTTTCATTAACTCATAAAACTTGTCATAAAATTCGGGTTAAATGATCCAGATAAAGAGATGATAAAAATTATACTTAACAACGATGAAAATATATTTCATTCAGCAAGAATTTCATAGTTGATAGGTTAATGAAAGGAGAAAAAATAGCAATTAAAACTCAATTAGGCTTACACACGCACACACACACACACACACACACACATATATATATATATATATATATATATATATATATATATATATATATATATATATATATATATGACAATCTGGTGTCAACTTGTAAAATATACAGAAACAATGAAACATTACACAGACATGTCAACTAAATATTTTCAGGAAGTACATTTACCAACACAAATTCAATGAATGTACTAAAGCGTTTAATGAAATGTTATATCACCCCATTCCAGTCTAAACTATTAATGCATATGAAATAACGAGTATCAATATTTTCAGGATGTCATGAAACACTTTATCGTGAAAGCACTCTGAGATCTACATGATTATTAGTAACCAAAAGTATACTGATTATAGGTATCAGTTTTGAGGAATTTAAGATTGTATGTACGAAAAGTTACAAAACCAGACCCTGCACATTATTATAGTTTCCTGTGTTAGCTAATGATGCAAGTTTGAAGATGTCATGTGTATAACTTAAACTTGTAGCAGCCTATGATATACTTCTGATTATTGCGAGTGGAATAAGACCTGGAATTATAATGTTACCACATAGATAGGCCAAAGCAAATCAGGAATAATGCTTGGATAAAGATGATCAAATAGAATATTCTGTTGAGTAGGAAACGTCAAGGTCAATATAAATTATTATATGTCTAGATCTTAATAACCTATGCGTGGGCCATGAGCCAACACGTGCCGGGTAAAGACATTAGAAGGGCAACTGATGAACACTTTAGATTCATAGAACTTTTTTTTAAGAAAACCAGATGACTGTGATACTGGTTGCATTTTAAAAGTGGATTTAAAGATTCAATTTTAATTGCATGTATATTTCAAGTAATATCCACTAGATCCAAAGAAATATAATTCCATATAAAAACGATATATCAGAGTTCCAAAATAAGTTAGTATATGATTACAAAGTTGCAAAACTAACTTTACCAAAATTGTCAGGTACAGTGAAACTAAAGAGGAAATTGTCAATCATCACAGAAGTCCGAAAATTGACATGCAATTAGGTTTAAAATTGAAAAACATACACATAGCTCTCTTGTTTTAACAATAATTGTGGCATAAATCCTACATTGAACTGAATTCAAATTTGAGACAAAAAGCAGCATATGATTTCGAAAAAAGACTAATGAATAACAGTGATTGGTAAACAGGTGCAAAATTCCAGGAAACCAGCAACAGTAAAAATGTGTACAGATGAAAATAAATTTGTCCTATTATAGAAAGACCTTTCGCTTCCTTGTAGAACAATTCTGGACGACAATTTAGTGTAAATCAGTTTGAAAAAGAGGAAAATCAAATTAACACAGCCAATTTACGGTGAATTTACGGTGTCAGAGTTAAGCATGTAATTGATGTAAAAATTCTATTACAGCACATTGAGCAAACAAATGCTGTGATGGAATGTAACTACTCATGAGAGATACTGATTTATTGTGCAGCTATGTTGAGATAAATAACTTTTACAATCACATAAAGGATAAAACCATGTTCTATAACACTAGATATTATTCATAGGATTAAATATTTGGATTACCAGAAAAGAATAAGAAAGGGCCACTACACACTCGTAACTCCCCCGAGCACTAATAACTCTAGAACAAAATGGCAGTGAGAATACCATTTGGTAGTTAAAATACCTTTCGATTCTTTCCAAAACTGACTGAACTCATATGGCTTCAAAAATATTTATACATAATTTGATGTAGGTTTATAAATTTATCGTACTGATTTCATAGAATGGAACTAGAAATTATGAGTACTAGAAAATATGGTTGTATCAGTGTAAACTACAAAGGACACGATCTCAAATAGTAAGCCATTTATGACAATGTATAAGTATCCCATTAAATATTTTACTTAGCCTACAATTGTGTTTGAATCCATCGTGAAATCTGGCCAATTTTATTGTCTCTCGCATTTAGACCTTATTTTACACTCGGTATTGTCACCAATTTCGAAGATGACCAAACTGAGGTTTTTGATATTGCGTTCAATATTAAAATGTTTGTTACTGTTAAATATTTTGAAAGGATTCATGTGTACAGAATTCCTTAAAATGGTGCATGCACACATTCTACATACACACATTCTCTCTCACAAAATTAGCAAGAGAGCGTAAAAACAACTTAAAAAAGGCCAGACATATACCGTAGCACATGTAAAGAATACATCTGAATAAGTAAGACTTTAAGATTGAGAGTATTATGTAGATCTATAAATTTGTAGCAAACTAGATTATGATTCTTAGAACAATTTACTTTTAAATGTTTAATGTTGTTTACCTCTACAACCTTTGTCAAAAGAGTTAGGTACGCATGCATAACGAACCTTATCTACCCATAGCTGTTGTACATGCAATATGAGTAACCTCATTAGCATATAACCATACATGCACAGCTAATTTTATATTCCTTTAGCTATGGTACAAGCAATATGACTGACCCCATTAACATATACCCATGCAAGCATGTCTGACCCTTATTTCTCTATAGCTGTTTTACAAACAATATGACTTACCGCATTAACACATAACCATTCATGCGTTCTTAACCCTTATCTACCCACATATATGGTACAAACAATATAACTAAACCCATTATTAACACATACATGTCAGGGATACAAAGCCAGGCAATTTAAATTGTAAATATTTGATTTTTGTTTATAAAATAAAATAATATTCTGTTTTGTTTGTTATTATACAATAATTGATTACTGACAGTTTACATGTACATTTATCTGGGTTTGTTTAGGCTTGTCTTAAAAATGATGTAATTAGTAATATCAATGCATGACAAAAATTGACAGAATGATCATGAAGACTTAAAAGAATTATGATTCCATTCAATTGTATCTGTTTGCTATATGTTTTTGTATTTTTGTTGTGCTTGTTCTAGTCATGATATACAAATACAGCAACAGATTAACAAAGGATGTATGGGTATTCAAGTAGGGATGTGCCTCAATCCCTTCAGTCAAGCTTCATATACAGTAGCAGATTAATAAAGGATGTATGGACATTCAAGTAGGGATGTGCCTCAATCCCTTCAGTCAAGCTTCATGTCTTCCTAACACAGTAAATTTGCTTATATTAGCTACCGCATTTGGAACCTAGATATTTCCTCTCCTCGAATAGCGGTCTGCTAATACGGAGAAATATGACATCAAATTTGACAGTGTAAAAACAAGGAATGTATAGACATGTACAATTACATCCAATATATCATAAAACTAGAGTCATCTACAGATGACATAACCGCTGGTACCATCATTTGGTAAAAAATCCCACTGAAAATGTATATACTGCATATGCTACACATCGTGTCAATATTGACATAAAGAAATATTGAATTCCGATAGCTTAACTGTCAAAAGGAACCTCTACGCAACTTGCTTGACAAGTGTACCAAGTTACGTTGACATACCATGAACGGTTCGAGCGTTATGATATGGAACAAAAATATTTACGGGCCGATATACAGATTAACATGGCGATAGCTATATACCCCCCCTACCCCCCCGTATCACATACGGGGAATAACACAAGTAGGTTACAGTGACTTTGGTTTGACCTGGTGACCTGGTGCTTTAACAATTTTGCTTCATTACCCTACAAGCATAATAGTATAAGTATCTGACCACAACTAACTTCAAGACCTCAAGAATTGTCCACAGATCATGAAAACTGGGTTACAGTTACATAGTTTGTGTTATATTGTGATACAACTCCAGATCCACATCATGCTTAAGTTAATTATTCAATATATTAGCGCGGTAAGAAATTGACCAAATAAACACAAATATATGGATAGGAATATCTATGAATGGAGGTTTTTTGGAGACCTTGCAAACAATTCCTCCTTTATAGAGGCTAATCAGGTAATTACAATTAAGTCTTGCTAGATGTGATTCAGCGTGTCATTCAAAAAATGGTACGTCAACCATAACATATAAGTACCTGTAAGAAAGACCAATTTGCAATGTTTAACATAAGTAGCAGTTTCTAAATTTGAACTTTATTTTCGCATTTCGTAGAATGCAGAAAGGCTTGATCATTTTATGTCTGGATTCAGTGCGTGTTACAGAATGCGCCCATTGACAAGAAAGAAAAAAACCCATTTAGAATAAGATGCAGTTTTCTGCACAATGCATGAGGAAATACCTTTATGTGTACCATAAAACAAAGTTTAAAAAAATAACCGAGTTAAATTTTGTTTATGTTGACTGAGTTTCTGAGTCACAATACTGTGCTTTCTTAATCTTTCCTTTTCGTAGTCAAGTGTCTTAGCTCTGTGTTTCGTTCACACCACCAGCTTTCTCTGTAATTCTTCGAATATATTGTCATGATTTATGTATTCTTTTTCGGATTCGATAACATAAAATAACTTGAACAGATAAATACTTCCTGAAAATGCTAGACCATTACTATAGCACCTCCAATAATTACTCAAGATCAAACCATTTCATAATTTGTCTTAAAGTTTGCGTTTTCAAATTATTCATCAACTTATAAAGACTGTGATTACACTCATGTCATGCTACAGAAACAAATGTTGATACTGCTTCCAGTTTTATTTTTTACATCCTGAGCAAATGCCTCCCTTTTATGTTTCAATCCAATTATTATAACATTTTTGTCTCTTCTGTATAGGATTATGTGAGACTTTTACATTGTAAAGATGAGCTTCAGATTATTTTAAACGTCTGGTGAGTAATCAACATATTGGTTGTTTACCTCTAATGAAGTGTTAAATGTTTTCATTTATTTCTATTTTTACTTTATAAATTCATATGCCTGATGTAAAAGTCTATCTATCTATTTCAGTTTGGGAATGCCTCTCTTGCCGTTGTAACTCTTGTTTCAAATCGGTTATATCTTTTTTTCACATGTTTAATCTGTTGTCTATTTTATCTATATTACTTCTGTACCACATCGTTATTATTATTCGCATCTCAGTCAATATATTCTTGTGCAACTGTTTTTGATTTTGCAACCTCAGCATGCAATATGTTGCGAAATTCAGTAGATGTAATATAGCTTATCGTATAATCTTATCACTAAAATCAGCAATAGTTAAATCGTAAACTTTTATTTGCATTTATTTTGCTTTTCGCATCCTTTATTCTTTAGATTATCCCTTTTCTCCTCTGCCACTCTGGCAGTGTACTAGTTTTAGCTGTTATCTTGGTACGCACGTCAGTTAATCTCTTGGTCATTTTGTTGCATTTCATGATTCAAATATGTATGTATTTCTAAAGTGCTATTATCTTCCAGGGATTTTCTTTCATTTTCTCCATTTCAGTCTCCAAAGCATCTATTGCAGTGTTACTCTTTGTTTTGTTGGATGTACGTAATGTTGAATATTAGGCAAAGATCCTTGTACATCTAATCTTTCTCTTACAGTTTACAATGTCTGTACAACACTAGATACGGTTATGAAAAATTTATGTAAATAATTACTGTGCATTTAAAATCCTTTTTATTCTGAGATTTTGTTATCTCATTCCGTACCACACTATCCAATAATGTAAATTTCTTGTCAATATTGATATCTTTCAAAGTATTATACTCTAACATCTAGCGTATATGTTCAACAGCAAATCTGTGTACAAACTAGTCAGTAGCTGGAACTTTTTATTTAGCAGGATAAAGTAAATTTATGATACGGTTAATGTTAATGTTTACGTTTCTGTTAACTGTTTCAGTTCTCTTGACACGTTTCTCCTCTGCTTCTGACTCCGTGTTTAATGCTAGACCAGGTCACTAGTTGCTCGCATAGAAATTGTCGTCTTCATGTTCCCTAACACAACCAACATATAAAACAGGCATACCGTGAAAATCTAATAATTTTTCCTTTTAATCCAGGATGGTGATATTCAATCTGTTGGCTGAACGCTTTGTGATTACTCGCAATGACCATTCAGTTTGCATGAAACAAAGTTTCCCTGGAAACCATCTCTAACGCACAAAGATTCAAGCAAATTAAAGTAGCGTATTTGTGCTGAGAGCATGCTGTTACAAGTACAATTTATGTTTGTGTTATTGCTTTAATCAAGGTAAACGTATAAAGGTTTATATTACAAACTCTCACAAAATTATCAGACGCATTATATGAATTTATAGTTATATTTCTAATGATTTCTAACAATTTACAGCTGTAGATTAAAATATACACTGTGTAATGGTTATCATTCTAACTTTTAGTTGTGTTTAGACATTAGACATATATACTTTCTTAGTTGTCATTATTAGCAGTCATTCCATCTCTGACTTTCCTCATGCACATCTTAACGTTATAAAAACCATCAAATATATAAAAGTCATTGTTTCATTCTTATCTTTTATGTAATAGGATATGTTGGATTTGAGTACATTAGGTTCAAATATTATAATACCCAACAACACAATGTATCCTATGTAACCAAATGGATAGTTTACCATTTCTAGCAATAATGGGATTGGAAAAATAGATTTATTTCTTCGAAAGATCGGTGAGTGTAATATAGCTTTGCATTCTGCTTTACAGATGCTACCCTGTTCATAAAACGACAAAGGTTCGCTTCTGCAAAACATTATTAATGGAAAAACTTAAACAGCCAAGAGTTGTACTGATGGCAACTCCCGCCATTAAAGTTTTCTGTTCAATTTTGATTCGCGCTGAAAGAACACATCACCTACGGTGACAGCTTTATGTTTACTTTGTTGTAACGATTATATACTTTTCTTTAAGCTTTTCCAAAATTTCTTTCTTTCAATTTATTTTATTCATCCAAACAATTTTTTTTCGGTTTCACTATATCCAGCTTTGCTGAGACTCCAATGTCTAGGCTTTACGTGTTGTTTATTTTCTTCCCAATTGCAATTCTCTCTTATGTTTCCTTGCACCTGCTGTGCTCGATGACGATCACAATAAACGCCTCGTGGTCGCTTTTTGCTTCGGTTATCATGTCGTCAATTTTGTTTTATTTATTGATTACAGAAATTACTATTTTATTACGTTTTAAAACTTCATTGTAGATCAACGTTTCCTTCAAAGCTTTTGAAGCAAACCGTATCAATGTTGCACCAAGCCCTTTAAAAGCAAATCGTATCAATGTTGCACCAAGCCCTTTAAAAGCAAACGGAACAACTACACCCCTAGCTGTTCGTACAACACCTAATTCAGCTTATGCCATTCCTATGCAACTTGAACCTGTTGCTATGCTAGCTTCAACCCAATTCAAAATTGTGTAAGCTACTTTCTGTTTCGTTCTAATACCTCTACAGTATTCGATATGTTCAACAATATCATTTTTACGCTTGTTAATTGCTTGAAAAATGAAATTAAGACCATTGTCAGTTGGCATTGTCTTGAGTGGAGCGCAACATGTTGTGGAGAGGACAATGATGCAATGTTTGGTGCCTTTAATTCATTTATATATATATATATATATATATATATATATATATATATATATATATATATATATATATATATATATATATAGCTTGGACTTGGGAGTGGTAACCGGCTTTGTATATTTGATCAGTGTTATTGTAAAATAAGTCTGAAAAACGTCAACCTATTTTCTGGTTTCATTTTGAGTGCAATACTTTCACTTTTTGAGTCATTAAAATTCTGTTAAAACTTTCCGCTGCAGATATTTTCTTTCTCTGTGATGTTCAAAAGTATTTGATGGTTTCCTTTTCGAGCAAATACTAAACTTTCCTGATGTAAAATTATTTTCTCTCTTCAAAATGTATCTTTGAAGGTTTTCACTCTCTGAAGAATTCTCTAAAAGCATCGTGTATGAAATCTCCTTTTTTATTTTTGCTTTTTCAACTTAAGTGTATTTCAAGAAAATACATATCACTGTCAAAACATATTTATATCCGTCGTTCTATTTTTAATATTCTTGCATGTCAACAATGTCTAGAAATCCTAATAATTAACATAGACCAGTTTTATTCGGAAATATTTTTCACGCTTTGTTCTGTAATGTGTAATTCGGTTAGCCATTATTTCCATTCGCTATTTCTATTTAGTTTTGTTCCATTTAATTTGCTTCCAGAATTGATTAAAGATGTCGTAAATACTGTTCCTTGTCGACCATTTAAAACGAAAAAAAAATAAATAATAACATCCAGACAATACGTTATACCCGATAACTTGTATTGAGGTGTTGTTACAGGGACAAACGTCGACCATCGAAAAAGGATTATTTTTGTTGCATTTCTCGAAAGTTTCCGATGCATTTATTTATGATTGCACTCTATTAAATTTCACTATGTTCTAGTAATATTTTAATTTAACGTGCTTGTATCCCTACACGAGATGATGATACGCAAAAGTATAAGTGACCATGTAATTTATATTAATTTTTTAAAATGAAATAACCAAGTCTTTCTGGTGTTCATCCTTAATTTGTGCGCCATGTTTCTCGCAACCTTGCGTGCTTATTTTGAGATGCTGATGTCATCAACTGGGTCAATAACATTCGTTGACAGTGACAGTAAGTGCTGATTAAGAAATACTCGACTAAATATGATTTAAAAACGTATTACAATTCAAATCAAAGAAAACACAATGAAAATGTCCAATTTAGCTAATACCATATTTAACCACAAGTTTGTGGCCCTGGAGTGAGTGTTTCCTGTTCAAGCCAGGGCCGCTTTTCACATGTTATTATTCTTTACCTTTTTATTAGTGGGAAACCCAGGACAGAGATTTTTGAGATGGTAAAGGCAATGTAAAATATGGTTACTATAACATGCACTTCTTATATCATGTTAGAAAAATAAATCCAATGTAAATTATACAATATGACATTTTTCATTGAAATATTTATAAAATAAGGAACAAATCTTTGTTATGAAATATAATGAAAATAAATCTTTTAAAAATTCACTGTATTTTTAAATATGATAATTTTATCGGCATGCTTGAAAAAAAAATTGAAAAATGCATCATATTGTTTTCTTTGATATTTTTGTCATCATTTTTTATAAGTTTTTTTATTGCAGTCTATATGCGTTTGAAAGAAATGAAATATATTACATATGCAAATATTAATAATACAGGGACGTCATAAACGATCGATTTCTGTACTTTGGCCTAATTGTCACATTCCAATCCTACGCCGCGTGGCCTTTATTTCAGAGGCACGAACAATGGATATCCTTCCTAAAATAGACAAATTTTGACACGCTCAGAAAAACGATAGCTCGCAAAGAATTTGGAGAGTTTATAAATATTTTTAAACGATGAATAAATTAGGCAGATATAGTTGAACACTTTCTATGGCGATTTAATAGTTTCTGGAAATATTGTAATAATATAAGCGTTAAAATTCACGTTTAGAGCACGAACCATGGCATATCAAGGATATATATATATATATATATATATATATATATATATATATATATATATATATATATATATATATATATATATATATATATATATATATATATATAAACACATATATTATTTGACTTTTTAATCTCTTCGTATCCATACACTGGATGCAATACTACCGAAATTTGAAATGTCCAGTATTCTCAGTATATAAACTACTATTTTAGAAAACAACAATAAAATTATAATCACTCCATACAATGGATTTCCATGTGGTGCAATACAATTTTTCCTTCAAAAAATCAACATGTAAATTTACGACGAAGTAACATCACAAAATGACAAAGCCAAAGTTTCAAGGCAAAGTTGCAACAGTTAACATAGAAATTGCAGCACAGTGTTATGACAAGACAAGCGAAATATTAAAGTCAAAGTCTCCTGTGTGGTGTTGCTCCTGCTATGTGTTCTTGTCAACATTTCGTTTCGCGGCTGTGTCGTGAATTTTCACCAACATCGTTTACCACACAAAGTCTAAGGATAATACTTAAGGTACGTGATGAACTGTCTGGAAAGAGTTCAACATATTTACAATATGACGGAAGATGTCCATAACAGTTACATAAAAAGGATAAATTTCCTTGACCTTGGATTTTGCACATTGCTAACTAATTACGTTTAGGAGAAATGACGAAAGATCTGATCGTGACTAGTACGAGGAGTATTTGAAAAGTGTTTTTCTTTTTCTGAACCTGCCAATAAATTGAAAGCCGATTGATACTCAAAATAACGTTCTATAAAATGATCTGCAGCTGTACGTGCAGCACTCCAGACACCTACAGATATGTACATGTACCGTAACACAGGTAAATGAGAGTGGCCTAAATATATCAGAGAAGGATACCAATTATGCTACTGAGCAAAGAGTATACCGTAATATCCAGGCGCTCTTCGTGAACTCTCTGACTAATATCAAGGACGACTTGGATACAATTTACCGATGTAATTTTCTGTCATATCCTACAATTATTAAGTGGTTTCATCGTTGTAAAGATAGTCACGAACCCATGGAAGACAACCTACGTTCTGGAAGACCGTTGTCTGAAATTGGTGAGCGGGAAGTGGCTGCTGTGAATGGAGCAATTGTTGAAGATGCTCGATACACAGTGGATTATATTTATATTACTAAGGGCATTAATTCGTCAGCTGTTTTTAATCTACTGAAGAACCACTCGCCAAATATGAAAAGTGCGAGCAGAGACGTTTAAACAAGATTGTCACATTTGATGAAACATGGGTTTACTTTTTTTTGAACACGACTCAATAACGTTCAGATCGGAGAGACGTACTCGGACTGTCAAGAGAGTTTTGTATGCATTCTATTTCGATACAAAATATGCACGTACGTCCAGGTACATGTGCATGACTCTGTACGTGTCACTGGATACACTGCATATTTTTATGCCTCGAAATTGTGGAACACACCCAACCACCCGTCCGCGCACCAGTACCGTAGGTATATATCTACTCCATGTCAACGCACCGGAGCATAAATCCGCCGTCGTGACAGACCTCCTGAAGGAGTACAGCATCCAAACTTTGCCACATCCTCCGTGCAGCCCTAATTTAGCTCCAAGTGATTTTTGACTGAATCTCGTTATAAAAGATTCACTGAGTGGCAGACGATTTGAAAGCCGCCATGCTATCGGAAGTGTAGTTTTCCAGTGTATAAACAACATAACAAAAAGGGAATACAAACTGACATTTAATAACTGGATAATAAGACAGAGAAAGTGTGTAGAGGTGCAAGGGATTACTATGAGGGAAGCACTGACGTATAGAGGTGCAAGAGAGTAATATGAGGGAAGCACTGACGTATAGAGTTGCAAGGGAGTAATATGAGGGGAGCACTGACGTATAGAGGTGCAAGGGAGTAATATGAGGGAAGCACTGACGTATAGAGGTGCAAGAGAGTAATATGAGGGAAGCACTGACGTATAGAGGTGCAAGGGAGTAATATGAGGGAAGCACTGACGTATAGAGGTGCAAGAGAGTAATATGAGGGAAGCACTGACGTATAGAAGTGCAAGGGAGTAATATGAGGGAAGCACTGACGTATAGAGTTGCAAGGGAGTAATGTGAGGGAAGCACTGACGTATGGAGGTGCAAGGGAGTAATATGAGGGAAGCACTGACGTATGGAGGTGCAAGGGAGTAAGATGAGGGAAGCACTGACGTGTTGATCATTAATAATGAACTTTGTTGTACAGCGCACTAAAATTCAGAACGTTTTTAAAAACCTATTTATTTCGGAAGTTTCTAAAAACATCAAAGGTCAGCGAGTATGTATATGTTTATGTACTTATGTATATATGTATGTATGTATGTATGTATGTATGTATGTATGTATGTATGTATGTATGTATGTATGTATGTATGTATGTATGTATGACTTAATTTCCTCTTCAACAGAGATTACATCAGGTTAATCAAATTCAGGACAATACAATATCTTGAAACACAACAAAGAATCAACATGAAAAAATAAAAGAGAAATACTGTGTCAACTAACTCGTTTATAAAAACGAAACATCTTAATACATACGATCATATAAATATGTCTATAGTGTTACGACTCTATGGTCTAAGAAAAATGTAACAGAAAGAAAGTGAAACCAACAAATCAAGTAAAAATCAACAAGCAATTTATTACTAGATAATTAAAATGAAAAATCAAAAAGTCACTTACAGTAATGTGTTTTGAAATCCTAATAATCCAATAAGAATGATTGTTCTAATCACAAGTCCTAAATATAGAATGTTCCGAATTCACGGCTGTGTCCTTGAATGTTATGATGTGCTAATGGTCTCCAAAGTCCTGATGTACTAGTAATCTTGATGTGCTGATGTCAAAATGAAGTATTCCAAAATATCTGAATAAGTTCACTTAAATTCCAAAATCATCAATTAAAAATCCAAAATCCAAAAGTTTATGAGCACTGTTATAATCCAATGAATATTTAAAATAATTCCTCTCTTAGAATTTGGAATGAATTTTCACAACTGTAATAGCTCTTTACAAGACTGATGGTAATGTCAAAACTGAATAAATGTCCACCAAACATGGCATATATAAAGATTGGTCACATGACAGAATGTTCTAGAACATGAGACATCTTAATGTAATTTTACTTGTAAACAAAATTCAACCTTGACTTTCAAATTGAGAAAACATATTGATCAAAACAACCTAATTCAAGGACACTAGTTAAACATGTTTTTCCTGATAAACATAAAGATTTAAGCAAATATTTAAGTGAAGAAACATTTATAATTTCCCAAAATATTTATAATATTATATAAACATCATACATAACACCTCCCCTCATAAAGAAAAAGAAAGATTTATATAATAAAGCTTTCTTTTGAATATACATGTAATACTACAATAACCAAAATTACATAAGAACATGTTTTATGATACTGGACTTAATTACATCAAGCAATATTACATTTCTATGCACGTGAGAGTGCATCTGCAATCACATTGTCTTTTCCCCTGATGTGTTTGATGTCAATGTTATATTCCTGCAATATCAAACTCCATCTCAACAATCTCCGATTTTTATCTTTCATTTTGTTGATGAAAGTAAGGGGATTGTGATCACTGTACACAATAATTGGAGAAAGAGCTGAGGTGACATACACTTCAAAATGCTGTAAAGCCAATATCAAAGCCAAACATTCCTTCTCAATTGTGGAATAATTTTTCTGGTGCTTGTTTAGTTTTTTAGAAAAATAACACACAGGGTGATCCACACCACTTTTGTCTTCCTGAATCAATACTCCACCAACCCCTACATCACTTGCATCAACAGATAATTTAAATGATTGGCTAAAATTTGGTGCAGAAAGAACTGGTGCATTCTTAAGCATGGCCTTTAACTTGTCAAAAGATTCCTGACACTTGTCAGACCAATAAAATTTGGTTTTCTTACTCAATAAACTTGTCAAAGGTTCAGCAATTTTGGAAAAATTGGAACAAAATTTACGATAATATCCAGCCATACCTAAAAATCGCATCAGTTGCTTTTTACAAATTGGAACTTGAAATTCAGAGATAGCTTTGACCTTAGCTTCTATAGGTTTAACTTGACCTTGTCCCACAATATGTCCTAAAAATGTGACACAAGCATGGCAAAACTCACTTTTACTCAAATTAATTGTCAGATTCGCATCGCTGAGTCGATCAAAGAATTTTCGAATCGTTTCCAAATGATCTTCCCAGGTGTTGTTGTAGATAATGACGTCATCGATATAAGCGTCACAATTATCAAGACCAAATGTTATCATGTTCATCAGACGTTGAAACGTTGCAGGCGAATTTTTCATTCCAAACGGCATGACTTTATATTGATAAAGTCCATCTGGAGTTACAAATGCTGAAATTTCTTTTGCCCTTTCCGTCAGTGGAATTTGCCAGAATCCTTTTAAAAGGTCAAACTTGGTGACATATTTCGCATTTCCAATTTTATCAATGCAATCGTCCATTCTTGGGATTGGAAATGAATCAGTTTTGGTGACACTGTTGACTTTTCTATAGTCAGTACACATACGGAATGTATTATCTGGCTTGGGAACAAGAATACATGGTGAACTCCAGTTACTTTTACTTGGTTCTATGAAATCATTCTCCAGTAAATACTGAATTTCTTTCTTCAGATAGTTCTGTTTGAGAGGATTCATCCTATAAGGATGCTGTTTCACAGGCGCAGAATCTACAACGTCAACGTCATGATAAATTTTACTTGTTCGTGTTGGAACATCAGGAAACAAGTGCTCATAGTCATGTAATAGCTGTTTTAGTTCATTTCTTTCCTGTTGTTGTAGATGTGAAAGTTTCTGGTCTAGGTTGTTCAATATTTCTGAATTCCGAAGATTGGTTATACCAGAGTCACTATAGTCTGATTGTATTCCATCGTTGATATCTTCACTGTGTGGGACAGGTACAACTAAATTAACAGAATAATTAGCTGAGCTATCTCTGTCAAAATATTCCTTTAACATATTTATATGACAAAGTTGTTTTTGTTTCCGTCTCCCAGGAGTGTTAATGATATAATTTAAGTCATTTACTTTCTTTTCAACGGTATAAGGACCAAAAAATTTAGCCTGAAGAGGATTCTGAGGTATGGGAAAGAGAGCCAGAACTTTGTCACCAGGTTTAAAACTCCTTTCCTGTGAATTTCTGTCATACCTTAATTTCATTTTTGACTGGGTAGTGTGAAGATTAGTTCTTGCTACTTCACAGGCCTTTGACAATTTGTATTTGAAATCAGAGACATAATCAAGAAGATTAATCTTTGAATCTTCATTTGAAAGAAGTTTCTCTTTCAATAATTTCAATGGTCCACGGACAGTATGACCAAAAACTAGTTCAAAGGGACTAAAACCCAACGACTCTTGAACTGATTCCCTAACAGCAAACAACAACAAATGAACACCCTCATCCCAATCCTTTTCTGTATCAAAGCAATATGATCGAATCATATTCTTCAAAGTTTGATGAAATCTTTCCAAAGCACCTTGACTTTCAGGATGATAGGCAGAAGATTTAAACTGTTGGATGCCTAATTCATGCATAACTTGTTGGAAAATTCCAGACATAAAATTTGACCCTTGATCCGACTGGACAGATTTGGGAAGGCCAACAAGTGTAAAAAACTTCACCAAAGCTTTCACAATAGTTTTAGTTTTTATATTTCTCAGAGGAATTGCTTCTGGAAATCTTGTAGATGTACACATGATGGTCAACAAGTATTGGTTGCCTGACTTGGTTTTAGGTAAAGGACCAACACAGTCTACTATTATTCTACTAAATGGTTCATCAAATGCAGGAATAGGTTGCAGATGAGCCTTAGGTATCTTCTGATTGGGTTTTCCTACCATTTGACAAGTGTGACAAGATCTGCAGTATTTAGAAACATCACTTTTGAGTTTCGGCCAATAAAAATGATTCAAGATCTTGTGATAAGTCTTACGGACTCCTAAATGACCAGCCAAAGGAGTTTCATGGGCTAAATTAAGAATTTCCTGTCGATATGACTTAGGAACAACAATTTGATAGCTCACTGACCACTCGTCACCAGCGGGTACATCAGGTGGTCTCCATTTCCTCATAAGGACCCCATTTTTCACAAAGTAACACACTGGAACTTGTGTGGCTTCAGTTTCACTAATAGCCCTCTGAAACAAACAAGATATCTCGGGATCTTGCTCCTGTTCAACGACAAGGGATTGTCGTTTGTCATCCTGAGTAGGACAAAGAGAATGAGTTGCCAAAAGAGGATCACTGTGATCAATACCATTTGATTGACCTCATCAAAAGACTGACCAATACATGTGTCAGCTAAAGGAATAATATCCTGATCAACATCACTCTCAAGAGCTCTTTTTGCCATAGCTCTAGTAACTGCACAAGCAGGGTACAAATCAGGGATTTCAGTTTCGACAGGATCAACTTTCTGATCCAAACTAGGCTTGTCAGTTACAAGTGGATTAACCACAACCTTATCTCCAGCTAGGTCATTGCCTAGTAATAAATGAACACCCTCTATGGGTAAAGAAGTCACTGCCCCAACAGTCACAGGTCCAGAAACTAAGTCTGATGCCAAATTTACACAATGAAGAGGAACATTTACAAAGCCGCACTCTACTCCCTGAACAAGAACACTTTCACTTGAAGAAGACTCCTCAGACAAAGGCAAAGTACCTGATAATAAAAGACTCTGAGAAGCTCCAGTGTCCCTTAATATTTTAATTGGGATAGGCTTGGCAGAATCACCAATAAGTGATATAGAACCTTCTGTCATGAATGGTTCATAAGCCTCTAAAATAGAATCAGACTGGGGTTTGTTTGACCCAACAAATGTATTGCTTTCAATACAAGACCGTGACCTTGACCTCGTAGAAATAAGAGCATTTGTAAAAGCTCTGTCTTTTCTCTGTTGCTTATTTTTCAACTTGAAGCAATCAGAAATAACGTGCCCTTTCGTTTTACAATAAGTGCACGCAGGAAGAGATAAGGCTTTCTGATCAGTCTTATCAGATGTTTGATTCCTAACAGTTGTGCTGTTGTGAAATTTGGAAGTACTCGAATGAGATTGAATTGGTTTTTTACCAGAAAACTGCTGAGAGGACGATTTATTACCAAATGAAATTTTGTGAGTCAAGGAATAATCATCAGCCATACGAGCAGCATTTTCCAAAGTTTCCACATTCTGCTCGTCAAGATAGGTTTTAACATCACTATGGATGCACCTCTTGAACTCTTCAATTAATACGAGCTGTCTGAGGTTATCATAAGCTTGATCAACTTTCTTGGCTGAGCACCACCTATCAAATAGTTGTTCTTTATCCCTTGCAAATTCGACATGAGTTTGTCCAGTTTCTTTTCTACAATTCCTAAACCTTTGTCGATATGCCTCTGGTACCAACTCATAAGCTTTCAAGATGTACTCCTTAACCACATCATAATCAGTGCTTTGTTGTACTGACAGCGAAATGTAGACTTCACGAGCTTTGCCAATAAGTACACTTTGTAATAACAAAGTCCAATGCTCTCTGGGCCATTTCAAGTTTTCAGCTATTTTCTCGAAATGAAGAAAGTATTTATCTACTTCTTTTTCCTGAAAAGGGGGTACTAACCTAATATATCTAGTAACATCAAAACCTGAACTTGTTTTTAAAGGAGTGGAGTGTGCTCTGTTTGCCAGTTCTAATTCTCTTAACTTAAATTGCATTTCCCTTTCTTCTCTTTGCATTTGTATCTGCCTCTCTTCTTTCTCTCTCTCCATCTGTATCCGCATTTGTCTTTCTTCTTTCTCTCTCTCCATCTGTATCTGCATTTGTCTCTCTTCTTTCTCTCTCTCCAACTGCCTCTCTTCTTTTTCTCTCTCCATCTGCCTCTCTTCTTTCTGCATTTGGATCTGCCTCTCTTCCTTCTGCATTTGGATCTGCCTCTCTTCTTTCTCTCTCTCCATCTGTATCTGCCTCTCTTCTTTCTCTCTCTCTCTCTCTCTCTCTCTCTCTGAATCTGAAGCTTTGCCAATTCTAAATCCATCTGGTTCTTTAACTCTAATTCCCTTAATTTCCTGTCAGAACCAGATACAGGCTTTCTCTTCAAACTTAAAGCACTATTTTCAAAAATTCCCTTTCCTACTAAATACTGAATCAAAATAATCCTGATCTCCTGTTTTGTCAATGATACTTTTGCCTCAGATAGACTGTATTTTCTGGCAAGCTCGAGCAACTCATCCTTTCTCATGCACTCTAACCCCTCCTGGGTAGGTTTTGAAATGAAATTCTGAACATTAGATGCCATTGTAAATGCTTGTTGGTTTCACAGAAAAAAAAATTCTCTATTAAAAATCTTTGCCAAAGACAAAAAAAAAAAAAAAATTCCAAGACAAAATCAATATGAATTTCAAAGATAACTTTAATATCTCTAATATGCTTTAAAGAAATTCAGATCCCAGAAGACGAGCCCCCAATTTCTGTTACGACTCTATGGTCTAAGAAAAATGTAACAGAAAGAAAGTGAAACCAACAAATCAAGTAAAAATCAACAAGCAATTTATTACCAGATAATTAAAATGAAAAATCAAAAAGTCACTTACAGTAATGTGTTTTGAAATCCTAATAATCCAATAAGAATGATTGTTCTAATCACAAGTCCTAAATATAGAATGTTCCGAATTCACGGCTGTGTCCTTGAATGTTATGATGTGCTAATGGTCTCCAAAGTCCTGATGTACTAGTAATCTTGATGTGCTGATGTCAAAATGAAGTATTCCAAAATATCTGAATAAGTTCACTTAAATTCCAAAATCATCAATTAAAAATCCAAAATCCAAAAGTTTATGAGCACTGTTATAATCCAATGAATATTTAAAATAATTCCTCTCTTAGAATTTGGAATGAATTTTCACAACTGTAATAGCTCTTTACAAGACTGATGGTAATGTCAAAACTGAATAAATGTCCACCAAACATGGCATATATAAAGATTGGTCACATGACAGAATGTTCTAGAACATGAGTCATCTTAATGTAATTTTACTTGTAAACAAAATTCAACCTTGACCTTCAAATTGAGAAAACATATTGATCAAAACAACCTAATTCAAGGACACTAGTTAAACATGTTTTTCCTGATAAACATAAAGATTTAAGCAAATATTTAAGTGAAGAAACATTTATAATTTCCTAAAATATTTATAATATTATATAAACATCATACATAACAATAGAAATATCAGAACTAAATATAATTTAGCTCAATACGGTACTGACCTTCTTGAAACATGTGTCTGATGCTGCTATTGGTACAATGAATTTCAGTACATCTGGTATATATTGTTACGTGGTTAACATTAACTTTGAAATAGTAAAGACAAGGATTGTTCTGTGTGTTTTAGAATATCTTTGAGATTACTGCTATAATTGTTCCTACTGCTGGCGAGTGATACGCTAATGCAATTATATGTATCTAGCATGACAAGTAAATAACCGCAAATGGAAAATGCCAATAATATGTCTTTCTTACTACATGGCAAATGTATGAATATATGTGCAATTTATATTTGTATGTATGTATGCATATAAGTGTGCGTGCGTGCTTGAGTGCATGCTTGTATGTATGTATATATGTATGTATATATGCATGCATGACTGGCTGACTGACTGCCTTTATTTCCTTTTAAAAAGAAACAGCATAAGGTTTATCAGAACTTGTTTTGTAACTTTGACAACGGAGAATGCAGCCATAAATCTTTACTTGTTTTGTAACTTTGACAACGGAGAATGCAGCCATAAATCTTTACTTGTTTTGTAACTTTGACAACGGAGAATGCAGCCATAAATCTTTACTTGTTTTGTAACTTTGACAACGGAGAATGCAGCCATAAATCTTTACTTGTTTTGTAACTTTGACAACGGAGAATGCAGCCATAAATCTTTACTTGTTTTGTAACTTTGACAACGGAGAATGCAGCCATAAATCTTTACTTGTTTTGTAACTTTGACAACGGAGAATGCAGCCATAAATCTTTACTTGTTTTGTAACTTCCAAGACTACCACAAAGGACACAATACATTTTAAAGAGAAAATATAAAAGAAATCAAAAGAAATTCAGTCACAAACACAAATGCGACAATCTTTTTATGTTGACGTCTTTGCTCATGATGATCTTTCCTTCTGGGAACTCTTTCCTTGTTTATACTGAGGGTCGATACTCGTACATTACCATGTTGTCATCGAGAAATCGCACTCGCGTCTCGTAGATGATCTGATACACTTTCTCCAAGGGTTGACTGACGATTTGCTTATCTGAAAAACATACAGTCGTATGGGGGTCGTACGTTTTTACTCGTAAAATCTTGATCCTGACCTGTCTTTAAAGCTTCTTTCAAAATGCAAAGTTAACCACTTCACGGTGTCAGCCCTTTTCCCTTTACGTTTGAAATTATTCTTTCTTATCTCGGTCTAGCCATAATCTTTGGGTCTACGATTGGCAAACCTTGGAACAGCATCTTAGATAAGTTCGTCGCTTGAGGATCGTAAAATAATGTATTTGCTATTTAAATATTTTGTCGACAAAACAGACAAGAAACTTGCCTATTGCTTTAGTCGAGCACTGTCATTTCCACTCGAACAAACACAGACTCAAAACAAGTCAATGATTAACGCAGCCAATATCTCTACTGGGGTCTTCAAATCCTGGAATCGGATGGTATACGCGCGTGCCGCCATTCGAAATGTTCTCGAAGTTATATTGCTTGCAGGTTAGATATGAAAATAATCCTGGGTTGGTTGCTACAATGTGACTTTCACTAATGACCCTTCCCCCCCCCCTCTCTCTCTCTCTCTCTCTCTCTCGTACTACTTTGATTAGTTTTAAAGACTATTGTTTTTTGTTCGCAGGGGTAGGTTTTATTCTTGACAAGAACAAACACTCCAGTACATTTGTAACAAAGTGAATGTAACAAGATAACCGGGTTTGATTTCGGATTTATAACAGAACACTGTTGATGGTGATAAAAATGCAATATTTATTGATGAATGACTTGAATGGGAAGAAAGGTTATGATTAATACGTGCGTGTATTGGGTCCAAATATTGGACTAATTAACATAATCAGCACGAACCTAATACGGTAACCCAAATATGAATACAAATAAATAAATACACAATGCAATGAAAAAGGCTAATGATTCATCTCATACGACAAAAGAATGATATGTTTTACTCAGATAGTAAAATGATGTATTTTTACTCATATAGCAAAAATGTACAACCTCAAACAATGAAACATGAGGCACTTTATTCAAATAATAAAATGTAGCGCGAACAAATGGGATAGATATCCTGCCAAATATCTTGCACTCCCAAACCACTGGGTATCACGAAAAACCCAAAATTAGCCCACGGCTAAGAGATTACATATATGGAGCGACTCACAAACACTCCATCACTAGCATACTTGGCTGCTAGTCGCACTGGTCAATCAAGCGATCCACGCCCATGAATGGGTCAACAACGCCCGATCACCTGGTATCCAAGCACCCCACTGTTCATTCAGCTCCACGGCTGCTGTGGTTAGCTTTTACCGCTGCTATAGTCGACTTCTACTGTCCCCTCTATAGCTGGGACCTCGTCGACTCCGATTACTACAGCTCTACAACTCTACAGCTCAACAGCTCTGCAGCTCAACAGCTGAAAATAAATCTAACACCGTGTAGTATGATTGACACGGGCATATACGATAACACGTAATGACGTCATATACGGTAAGTTATACAAATTACATTATCGGCACGACATTACAAAGCAATGAACAAGTTCAAAAGTGAACCTGCATGTGTCTGATAAGAATCTTATGGTACTAAACGTTTCCTAAAAATGCCACTTTACATTGCTGATATAAAGGTCTTATTAAGAATAGAAAATATACAAACAAGAATAGAGAATATACACACAAGAATAGAGAATATTTGCATTGTACTACGCAAGCCGAAGCTACATACACCATAAATTAATAAATAATGTACATACCTCTACAGCTGAAGACGTGCAAGTACTTAAGTGGACTGCTCACTGACAAGACGTTCCGTAATGTACAGATTTAATCTTACGGTGAGGCATTTATACACAGACGATGCATTCGGTTTTTCCCATCGAAAACACTTCGCACGTGCGGCATGGGGTGAACCGAACTCACTGTTTCGAAATATGGTACAATATACATAGCTCACTCTCGGGTATCGTTGTTATACTGAAAACGAAACCCGAGTACATGTATTTAATAAAAGGGATTTATACAATTCCGTGACAGTGAAGAATCAAAATGTTGAATTATTTCCATATATCAGCCAAGTAGCAGAACAATGTATGCTGTTTTTTTTTTTTTTTACAAAAACAATCTCAGAAAAGGCAACATCCTTAAAGTACACGAAACCCCTATATTACGCCAACTTCTGGCCCTGTTTGACAGTGTAGTAATGTCTCGCTCTCTTTTTCATCATCAGCGCATTACATCAGGTAACAGTTCAATCAGCTTATAAAATTTTAGGCTATAAAAACGAAAAAAAGTACATTTATAACAAAGCGAAGAACCAAATTGCCTCCATATAGCATTGACACTGGCTATTTTGCAAGAACACACTTTCTGCCAATGTTTATCGAAGCGACAATTGGAAACAGTTCAGTGAGTGTATTAAATCTCGGGCGACAAAAACGAAAACAGTACATTTGTAACGAAACGAAGAACCAAATTGGTACCATGCACCATTGACACTAGATATTTTGCAACACACTTGAAGATACAAATTGACTTTCACTATAGCGTTTGTTCGTAAGGATCACTCATCATCACACAGCCCACAATCCTTTCAAATGAGTTCTTATGGGTTAGGTTGGGGGTGGGTGGGTAAATTTCCCTTGTCGATATAGGGTCATGCTAATGGTAATCATACGGTGTAATGTTAAATTCTCCTTCTCTGCATATACGGCCGTAATGTTAATTCTCCTTGTCAGTATAGAGCGATCCTAGCACCCCCACCCCCATCGCGACACATTACTACTCAAATGCAATAAAGATCTTTAAAAAAAAAAAACAAAGATCTTGTTTTTAATTATGATTCTTATGCATCAACAACCATTTTTTACTTTGTCCTGGAAGAGTTCGCATGTTTTAAAACGATAAAAAGGACGGTTACAAATAAGGAGAAACTTGTCTTTCCTTTTGTAAGACAGGTTTCTATTAAACAAAAAACAAAATATCCTTTGTTATTAGGTCACAACTATCTTGATTGTTTGTTTAAAAATGAGGACGTTAATGTTGTCTTTACTGTTCTAAATTCAGGTTTACTAGCGACCTCAACGGAACTGATCAAACATATATTTGCATAACTCAAAACATCATTACCGCTCTAAAATCTTCAAAAACAAAGTAGTTATCAGCATTAAAACATATTTAGAAAACGGGTGCAGAAATTATAATATTTGTTTATGTCTATGTGATTTTACGTCACATGGTGTGCAAGACATTGCAATATATAGCATATACATCATTTTCTATTTTTCGTGGGGGGAGGGGGATGTGAGTAAATATTTTAATAGGTAGCTAACCTATTCTTGGCAGATATTTATCAGTTGTTAGCTCAACGATTCGAAGAATAGACGGAGCTAATGCGGTGTCCCTAGCGTAGGCTTCGACGTTGACACTGGTGTGTGCGAGTTGACGTCGACGTCAGCGTACCACTTGATTAATGCTTCGAAGCCAATACTACACTTGCTGCTTCTCTTTGTTAATGACAGGGTTACTTTTAATCAAACTGCTCCTTTACAATCTAACTAGACAGCTTTAATGAAAATTACATCAAACTTAGTGATACAATTATATATTTTTCTGACTATTGAACCATTTGGTTAAGGTATTGGAACAAGCACTGTTAAAAAAAGAAACCAAAACAACAAAGTCTGGTGTTCAGCTGAGTCTCCAACTCGTTATCCCTTGAAGAGTCATGAAACTTGGTGAAGGTATGTATCTATATGAGTGACACATGTTCAATTTAACAGTAGGTCACTGTGGTCTATATTTAATGCTACACTAATTTTACTAAATTGCTGTTTCTGTGTTAATTTTATGGGCCCCGTGTGGCCGAGTGGTCACGTCTGTCCGCGTGAGTTCGAGTCTAGCCTCGACCAAAGTGGGTATGGGTGAAAGCTTGCCAGCAGCTTCTTCTCGTGGTCTTCCAGGGTTCTTACTCCATCATGCACTGTCCACCATGCATAGCCTATTGTGTGCTGAAAACTGGCGTTACACTTCACAAAGCCAAACCTTATGTTAATTTTTATATGCACAGTTCTGACTAGGGTCATTAAACTTGTTTATGGCATGCATATCCACGAGCCGTATGCCAATCTTCTTCAAGTAGGTCACTGTCACCGATATTTCATGAATCACTAACTATTATCAGTTTTTATTCAGTTATGTATATTTCCCATTCGCTAATCATAGTATGGTAATAAAAGTTAGTGAATAGATACACTTCGGTTAGAAACACACCATTTTTTTTAAACAAACTTTTTAAGAAAAATCATTCTAAGCTGATTTCATGTTTCAATGACTCGGTTCATGTTTTGCCTTTTAGCTAATTTCTCAAAGACTATTGAAGGTTGTATCATGAAATCTGGTGAATATTTGCATCTGCAGGAGAGGTATGAAAAAGTATTATAAGTATGCCCTTATAACCTTAATTGCACAGTTCACTGACTTGTGTCTACCTTTGCCATAAGTAAGTTTTTTCAAAAACTATTCTTTGTAGGGTAATGAAATATGGCGAGGAATGCATATAACACATAGGTGTACCATATTACCAGATATAGGTTATTGTGACTACATGTCATACTTCAATGACTTTAGCTAGCTTTATCATGAAAGTTGATTTCTCAGATGTTGCTTTATGTAGGCTGATGAAACTCTGTGATGGGTATTACATCACTGTACATTACATAGGACAGTATGCCATATTACATGCTTCAATTTACAATGTAAGTGTTGTGTGATCGCCAGAGGTCCTGCCAAATGTTATACAATTGTACTTGACAAATTTCTAACTGAAGACTATGAAAACATATGCCGCATAACTGTTCTCTGTCAATGTGTCCTTCTTCAAATAGTCAAGATACGCTGTCTTCCTACAGATCTAGTTAGATTTTAACAAATTACATACTTGTGTTGCTGTGCCGCAAAACACCAAACTAAACCAAATAAAACGCCAGTCACTCCCTTAATTCCTTTTGCCGTGAGTTCTAAAAATAAAACAAAAAAAACAACATGTTTTGTTCTGAGACAATTTGTGAGAATCAGTCAATGTCAATTGTTCCTTTCCGCATTTAATAAATTGAACGTTGATGACATAATTCATGACCTTGTCAGGCAGACAATTACGCCCCGCAGACTAAATCAAATGTATTGACTTTATTGTATATGTGTTAGACAGTCATTATGTAAGTTCAGAAAGTGAATTTTATCTAGGACAGCCTTTAAGAAGTCGCAAATTATAAAATTCCCTAATTTCACCAGTTAGTATGTATACGGGGAATATTTTACGATAAAATGGTTTGTTAAAATTACCTAGTAGATGTATTTTCATTCCAAAACGCATTATATCAGAAAATTACCTAGTATTTTCATTTTAAACCTCATTATACTCAGAGAATTACCTAGTTTGTTCGTTCCAAACCTCATTATACCCAGCGAATTACCGAGTTTGTTCATTCCAAACCTCATTATACTCAGAGAATTACCGAGTTTGTTCATTCTAAACCGCATTATACTCAGAGAATTACCGAGTTTGTTCATTCCAAACCTAATTATACCCAGCGAATTACCGAGTTTGTTCATTCCAAACCTCATTATACTCAGAGAATTACCTAGTATTTTCATTCCAAGCCTCATTATACTCAGAGGATTACCTAGTATTTTCATTCCAAACCTCATTATAGTCAGAGAATTACCTCGTATTTTCATTCCAAACCTCATTATAGTCAGAGAATTACTTAGTATTTTCATTCCAAACCTCATTATAGTCAGAGAATTACTTAGTATTTTCATTCCAAACCTCATTATATTCATTATATTCAGAGGATTACCTAGTATTTTCATTCCAAACCTCATTAAAGTCAGAGAATTACTTAGAATCTTCATTCCAAATCTCATTATATTCAGAGAATTTGTATATAGATCGGATTACCTAATTTTTTTTTTCTAGAAACTTTTCTTACTGCATAACTACGGAATGACATTATCATAGCTGATTATCTTGCGTGCTGATGGAAAATAATTTCTACGTGCCTATAGCACCTTCATTTGCAACATCAATACAATACAACACGTATATGTATGTATGTATGTATGTATGTATGTATGTATGTATGTATGTATGTATGTATGTATGTATGTATGTATGTATGTATGTATGTATGTATGTATGTATGTATGTATGTATGCATTGAGCTAGCTAGATAGGTATTGTTGTACGTATGGTTACATGCTTGCATGTATCAGTTATTTTCTATATATCTAAATGCTTACCTACCTCCATACCTACATCTATACCTACATATATACATACCACCATACCTACATCTATACATACCTTCCTATCTCGTGAAGGCATTAATATAACAAACGTTACTACCTCTATTAATAAGTAAATTGCTCATATATATATATATATATATATATATATATATATATATATATATATATATATGTGTGTGTGTGTGTGTGTGTGTGTGTGTGTCTGTTTCTGTGTGTTCGTTTGTGATCAAAATGTATATCTGCATTTTTATTACCTTGTCTAACATGTCTCTCTTTCTTGTCCTTTACAGATGATATTTGATCTGGACCAGAATGAGTTTTGGCACAAACAGACGAGACAACCGATTTGACTACAGTATTATTCTATAGACCTTTGTCTTCTGTATTATCAGTTTATATAAACTATTTTTAAGCGCTGTAATTCCATTTAAATGGCAAGATATTTCTTCACTGGAAGGAAATAACTTTCGAGAAATCTCACGCAGGGCTGCAATGTTCCAGTTGTATTACAGAGGCAAAAGTTGTCTCTAACATAGCGGAAAGACGCTGTCACAAACCACGCTGTTTACATTTAATTCTGGAAGTATATTTATAGCGAGTAGATTTGAGTGCTGTGCTGTTCGGCTGAAGATGTAGTGATATCGCCGCTTCTTGTCTCAGTCTAAACGCCGTCGTGGGGTCGCTGGTATCGATATTGACAACGAAGACGGTGTATAAAATAGTGCATCAAATAGTGCGGCTAGCATTAGTCAGTCAGCACAGGATCTTCAAATGTTTCGTAGTATCCTTGAGATATAGAAAGATTCAAATAATCAAAACGGATTATTTTTTGGAAAGACCTTGTTGATTATATATTTCCTTTTAGTACTGTTGTTCGAGGAAAAGACGTTTCAATTCCTATATGTGATCTGCGTGTAATTAAAATAAGGATTTTCCTGATCATAGACATTTACCAAGAGGAGGTAACTGGACTGAAATGAAAGAACATAGCATCACTATACACATTTCTGACACAATATAGAGGGAACAAATATCTACTTTGAAAATATTCTAAAAATGCTAATGTTGCAAATAATAATGTTATGTAAATTCGCATATGTTGGGATATGTGTGTCAAGTTCACTTTAATTATTTGACGTTATTGTCAGAAGGAATCAGTTGCTATTTTAGCGGTGAGGCTAAAAAGGACTACACTATATGCCATGAAAATTGGGAGTGCACATTGGGACTGTATCAAAGGTTTGATAGATGCTATGAAAATTGGGACTGTATCAAAGGTTTGATCGATGCTATGCAAATTGGGACTGTATCAAAAGTTTGATAGATGCTATAATTGTTTTCTCTTCCTCATCAAAATAATTATATGTTTGTGACATGATATCTGACTTCTACTTCGAAGATAATTATTATCTTCAAACTTAATCAGATATTAATACTTTTGTAATTACAGAACTTGAAACAATTAACATTGATTTCCATTTCGGTTGATTTATTTAGCAAATAATTTCTAAATACAGACATTTCTACTGAATAAAGTCATTTGTACTGTAAGAAATAATATGAAGATTTTGCTGCTTCACTAGCAAAATCAACAATAAATGTGCAATTTCTTATCTTGACTGAAATTTGCGACATCTCAGTAGAGTCATGGATTGAAATTGTACTACGTATTATGCTTGTGTATCGTGCACGACATTCATCATACTTGTCTAATTCTTGACGCACATAAGAGCTTACTTAACTCTGCAAATCTGCTGTCAATCGTTCAGTAGGTCATTTGTGTACATACAATGACGGTAGCTGGTCATTAATTCTTATGCAGTACAAATAACACTTATTGTGCGTTTTTCTGCTTTGGATCGCAAAGCTCGTATATAATTAATAGAAGTATTTGAGGAAAGAAATGACCTTTATTTATGTAGCAGAAAGCAATTTTCAATAGAGACGGTACAGATTCACGGTGTCAGATTCTTGTTGACATAAGCTATCAAAGATACTTTTAGTCAAACAGCTTCATTTGTTTGTTTGTTTTGACTTTTTGTTGTTGTTGCTTTTTTTTAGTTGCTTTCTTGGGAGTTTATATTATAAATTTAAACGCAGCTGTTAAAAGCATTTCTGAGACGGACAATATATGTTGAGAATAGCTATGAATGTACGATTTTAAATACAACAAGTTGCAGGTGAAGACAATTATTATAAAAGCTGTCACGTTTGTTTACGGAAGTCAAAAATCACAGTTCATTCTTTTTTGCGAATACTGGGTACTTATAAGTTTGTGAATTTATACTATCTAAATTTGTCGTTGGGGAATTGTGCCACAATATCTTATCTTACGTGACAATTGTGTCAAAATATCCTATATTACATGGCAATCGTTTCACAGTATCCTATCTTACATGACAATTGTGTCACAATATCCTATCTTACATGGCAATCGTTTCACAATATCCTATCTTACATGACAATTGTGTCACAATATCCTATCTTACATGACAATGCTTGACATATATTCGTTGGCTATTGGGTGGATATATTTGCTACCGGCCTTGAACAGTAATTCCAATACTTGTTGGTCCAACTATCTACTTCAATACAGTGTGAAAAGAAAATGTCAATTGATTTACTGCGCTTTTAGAAAGATGAAAACAGTGATAGAAAGCAGCATATGCGCTCGGAACACAATTATTTTACAAGATTAAATCAAACCAAGACGGCTGAAATATATGTGCCTGGATATTTTGCACTTTTGCTTTAAACTGATATTATAGGACGAGTCAGTCTGACATTTATTGCGCCGCGTTGCTCGGAATATTAATGTCTTTGGAAAATTGTGAAAAGTGATTCACACAAGTGTTGCGTGAACAATGAAAGATGTACTAGATTTTTATTGTACCTTAAAAGTACAAACAAAAATTATTATCAAACAGGTGATGGACATTACAAATGCATTTCTTGAGGATTCGATTTGGAAATTAAAGCATGACACGTTTCTTACATATGCCTGAAGACCTAGAAATTGTTTTTTCTTTGACGTAACACAACGATCTCATCAATGTGGTATTATTTATTTTAAGAACCATCACGAAAGCCATTATCAACGGTTATGTGTAAAGTGACACGCGTTCAGCTTTTAAATATTTCATAAATTCTCAGCCATTGTTGTGCTCAGAATATCGTTATAACACTGTTTTTGAGGTTTAGAAATGGAAGATCCTCATACAATAGCAGTCTTAGTGATTTTATCATTTCTGAGTGTACTGGGAACAATTGGGAATGCCACGGTTCTATATATATATGTGATGAAGAAGGACAAATCCACCGCTGGTGTATTCATAATGACACTCGCCGGGACGGATTTTCTAACGTGCCTTGTTGTTGTGCCATATACGGAGATTGTCGTTTATTTACAGTATAAATTGCTCTATGATCTGCCATGCAAAATCTACATGTTTCTCATCACTTGTAATGTTCCATTTTCTGCGTTTATCATGGTTGCAATAGCGATTGATCGCTACTTTTGTATTTGCCATCCATTTGCACATGCCATCAATCTGAAAAGAGCCAAATGTGTTGTGCTTCTTCTGATTTGCTTCGCGTCGACGCTTGGATTGATCACTGCGATGATGCACGGTGTTTACGACCTGGTTCCGAGGATGGTACCGGAAACAGATTTGAATATAACTTCAGTTTCGAACAACACATTCCATTCGTATGAAAATTCATTCTGTAATAAAAGCAATGTTGGATGCTCCAATATGACTTTAACAATAAATGACGTCATTTCTAGTGACGTAACAACAAGATCTGCGTTGAATTCCGTTCCAGACTCGACATATAGCATTGTCTATGTTGGAGTTTGCATTCCATCTGGAATATTAATTGGGACAACATTCAGGGAAATATATCAGAAGGTGTACGCAGGGTTTTATTTGATTTCCTTTATTGCAGTGCTAATTCTGTATGGGATGATCTACAGAGCCATTCACAAGCACAGAGTAAAGAAGAGCAAACGCAAAAAGTCTAATTTATATCCGTCACAGGTGAGTATTAACAAAGTTTCAGATCATATGTACTCTGCACAAATACTAGTCTTGTTCCCACATGCGAAAAATTGAATATTTCTCAATAATATATTTAAAGGGAGAAAACTCACAACAAAAAAAGAGACAATACAGTGGGGGAAAAAAACGTGGCAAACGAAAATGTAAATAAATGCGATCATTTTATGTCAGTTCTAAGCGGGAAAAAGATGACATTATTTAAAAATGTAAAGGATGCAATTTTGTCCATAACATAGAAAATTGTCACTGTATACGGAATCTCTCTGGCATATTCCACCACCCACTGCAATGCGTCTAGCAGCTCCTTATCCCAGGAAGAATAGAATTCTCGCGGCAACTTTACTGTAACTGTACTAAACTATATTATACAACAATGCGGAGGAAAACAATGAGTTGAAACTAATAGCGTTGAAGCTAACGCCTGAAGGCATTTGCTATTACGACAGTTTCCGTAATCATTTGTGTCCAAATCTATTATTACTTCTATGTAAGCCATCTTTTCCTATTAATGCATTCTTTGAATATTTTAGTGTCAATCCCTCCGTATTGTAATTAATGTTTTAATCTAGGTTTATATTTGTGGCTAACAAAAATTGATAAACCAACAAGCTGAGGATTTTATGGAGAAAGTGTTATTTTAAAAGTATTGACGTCACAGTACATATATGCAGATGCTCATTAAATGTACTGGATTAAATGTACTGGATTAAATGGATACATCTTTGTATTTAAAGAGATATATACTCTACATAATCATACCCCCCCCCCCCCCCTTTTTTGTTTTTTAGTTTTTAAATGGAACATATGTATACAAAAGGTAACACGTATTAAACGTTATTTAGCTCATATCCAAAATGCGGTGTATCGGTCGGGGTGGGAAAAAAAAAACTAGATTACATAAAATATGATTAAAGTATCAATTAGATGTATGAAAACACATATGTAAAACGACTCTTACCACATCACAAATAACACCCTGCTTTCCCTTATATCCAATACTGTGAGTTGTCAATTTAGTCAAATATTAATATGTTCTTCGCTGAAATCGCTGAAATGAAAATTAAATTAGATGAAATTATAGAACGCGCGACTCTTCTTAGGCATGCTTTATTTTACTTATATGCTTTTCCATAAAGTCGTCAACGATAATTTGTCCATCCACCCGTCCATATGTACATCTGTTCTTATTAGTTTGTCTGTCAGTCCGCCCGGGTAAGTACATTAAGATCGCAACAAGAAATGCACGGAACTTTTGTCTTGCAAAGCGGGCAATGATATACTTTACCAATGAACCACTCTCAAAACAAAAAGGTGGGAATGGTGGTGGGGAATTTGTGATGGTGCGCTGACAAAGTTGCTCTAGCTTTGCTTCTTGGGTAATTGTGTGCTTTCATTTATACTATATTTCTACTAATGATTTACATTCAGACCATTTGTAAACGTCTTGTCAGAATGTTTCTATTAAACTAGCCAGATCTGAATAATTACAGATCACTTATGGAACCGTTCTCCATATAAAAACATTGGGTCTTCAAAAATTGACAGAGCCTAAATAAAAACATATTTTCCTTTGTCGTCAACCCAATCGGGTTATTTCTATGAACTGATGTAACTCTCTTATATATATATAAACGCAATAAACTGAGAAAGAACAGTGCAAAACTAGTTTTCAACTAGCAAAAGCGCTTTCGACTCTCACTGAGTCTTTTTCAAAAAAAAAGATAAAAGACTTAATGAGAGTCGAAACCATTTGTCTTAATCAATCCCTGACACACGCGATCCCTTGCCGGGTCCAGTGCACCTGAAAAACCTAAATTACAAGGTAATATATACTGACACATAGGGATTGTATGTTCTAATAATTTGGACTTTGTCTTCAAGTAATATATTGTCCATTCACAAGGGAGAGAGCTTCTTGTAGTATATAATGTCTATCCTGTCAATAATACAGTTCGTGTAAATTATTCTGATCATACCACAATTCTTTAGACTAGCTTTTAAGATTTCTTTTTTCTTGTCTCTATATTTGGACCACCTCTGTTATTTCTGCGAAACAGAAATATGCTTCGGATGTATGTCGGCGTAAGAAATTGCAGAAAAATCATACATTTTGTTCGCCAAAAACGTCTTTGCAACAAAAAAATAAGAGCCCCCCCCCCGCAATATATTCGGACCACCTCTGTTCTTGCTGCCATGTGATCAAAAATGCATTATTGACTTCTCGGTCTATCCTACGCTGAGGTGGTCCGAATGCAAAAATACTTCCATGGTTGGGCGGCATGCTTTTGCGTGGCAGCTATCTATGATCAGTAGGATCGACAGAGAAGTTTCGATTGTCGACTCTGCTGATAGGAACTGTTGCAGTGATATTTGCTAACTGAATTTAGTCCGTGTATATATATATATATATATATATATATATATATATATATATATATATATATATATATATGTGTGTGTGTGTGTGTCCGCCCAAGCAACCACCGCAACTGTGTGTGTGTGGGTGTGGTGGGGGGGGGGGGGGGGGCTCAGGTCCAGTGGGGGCCCAAAATTCCCATCAAATAACTTTTCTTTTATTGCGGAGGGTTGGTGAGCCGTGCCAGACTTTCTTGCTACGCCAAGATATATATATATATATATATATATATATATATATATATATATATATATATATATATATATATATATATATATATATATATATATATTCCTTCCCCTTTCAGCGAAAGTAAATTAATTGACATAAATTTTTAATTACAGGAGAAGCATCCATTTCTTTAATATAATTTACAGTATCATATGGCAAAATCTACTTTATTATTTCTTATTTTATATCATATGGTAAAAGCTACTTTAATATTTGTTATGTTTGTATCATATGGTACAATCTACTTTATTATTTGTTATTTTACTCCCGAACGGCGTTATGTCGAAAATTGGCAACAAAAGAATGATTGTTAACGTATGCATGGTATATATACACCTTGTCCCTATCTTACTGTTATATTAATACACTCTGATAACATGCATGGAAATAATGTTTTGTCGGGATTGTAATGGTCACATGTCGATCATGTACGTGCCTTATCGTGTTCCATGGTGGTATTTACCGCAGAAAAAGGCCGCAGAGAGCACATAATTAGGGGATAATAAATGAAAACTGCATGACACTGGACTAAGAAGTCCACGAGATGGGAGGTTCAAAAGTCTGAAAAACAATCATCGGCTAACTCAGCTATAAATCAGTTAAATGGTCAAACAGGGGGGAAATCGAATAGTCCCTACTAACATTGCGGGATATCAAAGGAATTCAACCTTATATGGGATGGTGTAACATCATGCCAGAATAGAGCAACGAACTTAATCGTATCAGAAAGAAAAAACTGATAAAACTAGCTAAAAATCATGACAGAAGCTATATGTCTCACAAAAAAAGTTGAGAAAGCATGAAATGCATGGATTTTTAATCCGGTTAGTAAGTGAAGAAATCTCCCTAACTGGCCTACGCGAATCCATGCTTCTTTTTCACCATCTTCTTGCGGATCATAAAACTCTATTTTCCAGTTCAAAATGTCGGTTGTGTTGTTTGTTTTCTCCATTATTTGCAGGACATTAAATGTGTGGATGCGTGCCAAAAGGTCCTTGTCTATCGATTCTTCCCACATGATGTCACAGGCAGCCATATTGTTAGTATGGTGACAGATCTACTGTTGATTTTAAGTGATGTCTGGAAGATTAAATGTTAAGAAAATATTGCAAAACACACATAAATAGAAAGAACGCAAACAGACTTTCTGTCAGTATCTATATTCGCATTTTATGTTCTGATTTACCTCTTTCTATTTTGTATAAAAGGCAAATTTGTGTGGCCTCATACAATTTGTGTGGCCTTCTACAATTTGTGTGGCCTATATAGGAGTAACTGACAGGTTGTCCACGGTTCAGGTACAATGGGCAGACAATCACCTACTAGAGACCTTAGTGACAAGGGTCTAATACGCAACGGTCTATTTCAAAATCAGTTTTAACCAAATGCTAAAAATGTATACCTTCCTGTTTTAAATTTGTAATGTCTTCGCCACGTGGTCGCAGATACAGTATAGACTGTATCCACATCATACATTTTTATATCCAGGGTTTAATAAATCATATCAGAAAGATGTGATGTTTTTCCTTTGATTTTAAAAACCATTAAAAATTTATATAAGTATTGACCTTTGTTGAGGTGAATATAAAGTTCTATAAACCAGTAAACCTGACGGAAAGCGGGGGTCAATATGATACGTTTACTGATTCAGAAAACTTAATATATACTAAAACAAAGGTTTATAATTGACTAATAAATTACATGATTTAGTGCAAAACTTCGAAATTTAACTTCTTTTAATAGAGTTAAAATGCCATTGCAACAGCATGATGCCACAAAACACGCGATGACGTCACGACAGAACAATCTCAAATCACATGAAGTTATGCCAGGAAATGAAAAATATCTTTCACAGGAACCTTAAGTACAACAGAAAACTGTTTCTGTTCGACATTCGTACATGATCGAGTATTACGTACAGCAATTATGACAAGAACAGTTTCCGCTGTTTGACTGTACCATTTTTTAGCAAATGCCATACTCAAACATTGGAATTACACCTGCTGCTTGAATACAACTTTTTGTGTTTTAAAGTTTTTTAATTAAAAAAAACCCTCCTTTTTCTTTGTGTATTTAGGATACAAGTTACGTGTTTTATTTTTTCCCAACATGCGGACTTCTGTATTCATTAGATGTTTTGCTGACTTTTAATGATAAAGTATCTCAGTATTATTTATCTGTCACAACCAAATTTCTGTCTTACATGTTTTCAGCAAATAACGCCGCGGAAAGTGTTGTGTAGCCGCATTTCACTAAAATATGCATGTTTTTTAATAGCTACTCTTCATTTTGGGAAAACAGTTTTAGTATTCACATATAGCGATAGGTAGGATTTCAGAATCCTGTTGTACTGAACTGGAATATAACGTACAATTTAATATTCACCGAGAATGAGGAACAATAACTTACTTGTTAGAATTGAACAATTTAAGTGCTGTATTTCGATTTTAGAATATGTATTTACCTGCAAATCATGTATTGTAAACGTTCATAAAGCTATTAAAAACACAATGTCTATAAACGTCTGTCTGTCAATACATCCAAAACATCGACCACGCAGGTGCTACTAAATACATAAATGATTAAAGTTAATTGTCACACCTGATATCATCTCCAGTTTACAAACATTTGGTAAATATGATTAAATTCGACGAACAAGTCATGTAACTAGCACTTGTCAACATAAACATTTGTGTAATGGACCTACCTGGCTAAGGGAGATAACATTTCACTCGTAAATATGGTATCTGAAATGGAGGGTTTTGACGTATATCATTACAGTCACACCGTCGCTTCTTCTTTGACATAATAGAATGAGGTGCACCCAATAAGCACATGTGCTGCCATTTGCAACTTCGTGGTCAATCCTACGGATCATACCTCAAATATATGCCAAAGCTCCCGTTCTTACCATCTCGGCTTTTTACGAAACATCGAACTTTGTTTTCATTCACAACTTATCAGTCAATCTTACGGTCAATCCAATTGTAAAAATAGCCGAGGTAGTCCAAATAGATTGCGGTTTCTTTGTTGCGAAAACATGTCCAGCGAACAAAATACATGATTTTTCTGTAAATTGCTACACCAACATACATCAGAGACATATTTTTGTCTCGAAAAAAAAATCCGATGTGGTCCGAATGAAGTGCTGCTTCCCGCTTCGTTCAAAATCTCAATAACATTTCTCAGTTCTGTCAGTTTAAGTGAGACAACAAACAATTCCATATAACAGTCTTATTTCACATGAGACTTGCTGCTAGCATTATTATAACTCTTTTCAGACTGATTTCACCCTCGTGGAAACTCAGACGACGATGACAACGCATGCTAATGGCACAGAAATGGCGGATCTGAAGCCTCAACCGACTCCAGAACAGCGCGAGCGGAAGCGGAAGGCGAGTCGGCTAACATTAAGGGAGAAAACTCTGTATGCGAACATTCGAACTGCAGCGATTTTATTTGTAGTGACTACTGTATTTCTTATTGCGTTTTTACCAGCGTGGCTGATGGCAATTAGACTTATTTCTTTTAATATGGTTGTATTTTACATGTATTTTGTATACAGTGTGGCTAATCCATTTATTTATGCTTTCATGAATAAATCCTTCAGAGATGACTTGCGTCGTCTTCTGAAGGTGCCGTGATCCTGTAACTTTACTGAACGATTGGACTTCTGCTCATAAATTCGTTTCAGAATTTCATATTAATAAGTGACTTGTCTATTCCAAGAGTTATTACTTGTTTAGTGACAAAATCTACACTTTTCCAGTTCGAGTCATAGAAATAACATTAGGCTTTAGCCTCCTTCTGACATTCGAAGATATTTTACAGTATAACATCTGAATAACATTCAGATTTCTTTCGATGCAAGCAACAAAATGCTGTCCAAAAATCTTAACACAAAATCTGCTTAGACAAAGATAAAATGTATTGTCTTTGTCCTCTCTCATCATTCTTAAAGATAGATATATCTTGGAAAAATTTTTACATCGGACTACTAATTGGCAAATAGTGCGCTCCTTTTTTCTTAAAAAAAATCACGAATGAAAAGTTTATTATAGTATTGTAACATAATGATCAAAACCACTGTTGACATCATAATGTATCTACACATATGTATGTAAATATTTCTAGTTGTTCATGGGAAGTCTATATACATCAAGACTGCAATTGAAGTATTGAATCTTAATCTTTTAGGACGTACAGACACTATAATGACTGATAAGTACACTTATTTAAATTAATAATATTTTGAATATAAACAGGAAGAATTTGTGATGACAAGAAATGGTCATAAAAGGAAAGGTATTGAACGGTTTCTCTGCGGTTTCTCTGCGGTTTCTCTCTTCCATTGATGGCATGTAATCAATTGTAAAGAATGTAGGTGCGTTGCACATTTTTATTGTGTAACACTTTCAAAGCTGGTGGTTTTGTGCCAGTAATAAAAACCTTGGATTATCCACACACTGTTGAGAACATATCAGCAATATAACGATAATAACATTAAAGGCAGTATACTGATTCACTGACTTTGCAAATAAGCAAGTTCGTGGAGTTCCTAGCAATTCTTTAAGTATTTCTCATATTGAAACAGGTTACCATGAGTTACTCAAGCTGGCGGATGTAAACTTTGTTAGCATGAATAGCTCAAGCAGGCGGATCTAAAACACGTTACCATGATTTACTCAAGCAGGCGGATCTAAAACACGTTACCATGATTTACTCAAGCAGGGGGATGTAAAACACGTTACCATGATTTACTCAAGCAGGCGGATCTAAAACACGTTACCATGATTTACTCAAGCAGGCGGATCTAAAACACGTTACCATGATTTACTCAAGCAGGGGGGATGTAAAACATGTTACTATGAGTTACTCAAGCAGGGGGGATGTAAAACATGTTACTATGAGTTACTCAAGCAGGGGGATGTAAAACATGTTACTATGAGTTACTCAAGCAGGTGGATGTTAAACATGTTATCATGAATTACTAAAGCTGGTGGATGTAACAAAAATGTACCATGTATTACTCAAGCATGCGGATTTAAAATACATTACCATGAGTTACTCAAGCAGGGGCATGTACACATGTTATCATGATTTCAGCAGGGAGATATAAAACATGTTACCACGAGTTACTCAAGCAGGGGGAACTAAAATATGTTACTATGAGTTACTCAAGCGGGGAGATATGAAATATGTTACCATGAGTTACTCAAGCAGGCGGGTGTAAAACAAGACACTAGCAAATAATGATGAATGTTTGGTCAAGTGTTGGTCACTCTACTGGCGTGTTCTGCACACAATATTAAAGAAGGGTCACGCTGATCCTATCAGTCTTGATTAATGAACGGTCTCTTCAAAGTACTCGTACACACATATATATGAATGTGAGATAAAGCTCCCAGAAGCTTATCTGGAATTGTTTCATGTATATATTTATAATTTAGGTCAGGTCTCTCTAAAAAAAAGTGATTGCAAATTAATATACTTCGCTGTAAGATACCTATTTTTGTTCGGTACTTTCGTAAGTCTTTGACACATGTTTATGTAGCAAGAGTTTTTTTCTTCATCTGAGTTGTGTTTTGTTTTTATTTCATTCATACCTGCTTTATTTGTTGTAAGTTGAAATTGGTAAAATTTATGTCTGATTTAAATGTCATCAAATCAGATAGCGGCAAGTAAGACTTAAATTTATGTCTGATTTAAATGTCATCAAATCAGATAGCGGCAATTAAGACTTAAATTTATGTCCAAACTTAAGTGATATTGGTAACATCGAAGCCAGTTTACCTGTATACCGAGTCTATTGGTGTTATCTTTTTATCAAACTGTAGTGTTATTTTGATGGATTGCAGTGAAAATGACTCTGTCTGTTAGATAACGGTACACTCTATATTGTATTGTTCTTTATGTTAGGTGGGTGGTATAATTTCTGATATTGGATTTTTAATAAACGCTGTCACATTGTTTATCATAATTATTAGACGGAGAATACACGCTCACACTACAAACATGAAACAATATTCAATGTTTTATATTGGGGGTGGGTGGGTGGGGGTAGAGTGGGGTGAATGGGGAATGGGAGCCTCAGATTGGCCTATCGCCATATTAAAACAGCTTCAGTATGTACACGCTGGGAGGAACTACTGCAATCAGCACTGAAAATTAAAACCAAAATAAATCCACAATCAATATACATGATGTATTTTAAAAGACAACTGCTTATTTACATAATTTCACTTATGATATAGGGAGTAAGATTTACCTTGCTTCCAGTCCATTCAACACAAATTGTTACCGACGATTTCGATTTAATATTTGTTTGTCTTCTATTATGATAATAAATCTTATGATGCGATCCCTTTTTTTGTCATTATATATATATATATATATATATATATATATATATATATATATATAATAAGAATTATTATTTATTTTTTATTATTATTATTATTATTACTACATAATTTCCTTAAGAGACGCTTTTTTGTTGGCTGATATTCGTGATACTGTACTGTCATGACATCATGATGTTATTTTATTGCGTCACGAGGATCAAATTGCAGTGTCGCCACACAGAAAAAAAGTTGAATTTCAATATTTTGAAATTAAGTTATGTAAAAGAACACAAATATAGATCTTTGCTTCGGTGAATATGAAGTATCATGAACCAGTAAACCTAAAATAATGACACTGGCTTCGAGTCAGTCAATATGAAGTTTACTGGTTCATAACACTTCATGTCCACCTCAATAAAGGTTAATAATTTGATATTATACTATATTATATTATATTATATTATATTATATTATATTATATTATATTATATTATATTATATTATATTATATTATATTATATTATAAATGTTATGTGGTGTATAATAAGTTATTAGTCAATTTGTGACAGCTTTTGAGCTTGGGATAAATTAGACCATAGTAATGCTATTTCTCAAGTACTTTTTTCTTCAAACAACAGTATTTGCTTTTTACGTGAAAGTGTGTGCTAGTATCATATTGTGTTTTGAGATTATGTCTTAATAGTGTGAGAAAACATTCTTTCTGCCGGTAACTTTCGATATTTATAATCATTCGCTTCTTTTATTTCAAATTAAATAAATCTTGGACATAACTTTATTTGGATTTTTGTATTGTGATTTGCATTTGATGTTGAATGACATTTATGACAAAAAGTTAATTGTACAGATTGCATATAGGGCCTAATGTATTATGGTTAACTGTACAGATTGCATATAATGTATTATGGTTAACTGTTCAGATTGCATATAATGCATGATAGTTAACTGTACAGATTCAATATAATGTATCATGGTTAACTGTGCGGATTGAATATAATGTGTATCGTGGTTCTTGAGCACACCGACCAACATACAGTGCTGAAATCTATGCTACTTGAGATTTTTGAGACGGAAATTTATAGAATATATGGATGAACGTTCCTTGCAGGGTAATATTGTGTAATGGAAACGGACTCATATCTTCGTGAACTCTTCGCCATCAGATTTTTCTGTTTAACACACGGACATAAATTTTGATGAGAGAGAGAGAGAGAGACAGACAGAGAGAGAGACAGACAGACAGACAGACAGACAGAGAGAGAGCGTTCAGTGAGGCGTGTCTACAACCACTCTCAGGTGGTGAAGCACGGTTCTCAACAATCTATAAAACCCGTTTCATGGTACCAGAGAAATGTACGTTTGGTGAAAGGTCTGCTAAAACATTCTCTACGAGAGCATTAAAAATTGACATACGAATGTTTAAAAGTATGAAAATTCGCTAATGAATATTATATTATATATATATTATATTATATTATATTATGTATATATATATATATATATATATATATATATATATATATATATATATATATATATACCACATGACTTTCAAAGTGTTGGTATAGACCAATTTGATATACTAATACTTTAGTATATCAAAATGTGATTCACTAATGGCGTATAATTACGCATCTAATTATTGGTTTCGGTACGCATATAATTATGGCTTCAAGAGTAGACTATTGCTTCTATACTCTCTAGATCAGTGATGAATTTCACCTATTAATTATTAAGAAAATAAATCAATAATGAGAAAAAATAATTATTGCCGTTTTGTAATGAATTAAGCACGTTTCGCAATTTGATCGAAATCCCCTCTGCTTTCCCTCTCTAATGCCGCAAGGGACAAAAATACGTGGAAATTTGTGGAGTGAGAGAGATAAAAGAATTTGAGCCGGATGAAAACCTTGAAATTGAATTTACACCATGTAACCCAGAGGAACCGGAGTCCTTACAAGTTGAAAGTTTACACTTTCCATGGGATTTGTACAGTGTTACATGATACCAATGATACAAAGTTACAATAGTCTGTGTAGTCGACGGCCAAACGATAAATTCCTTGGCATTCACATACTGTAATCTATTTAATGCTTTATTTTAACCAGTAAATATTAAAATCTCTCTCTCTCTCTCTCTCTCTCTCTCTCTCTCTCTCTCTCTCTCTCTCTCTCTCTCTCTCTCTGTGGACCATCGTCGCATGCCATGGGTGAAAATCCGTGAAAAAGGAGTGTAGCGGATTTGCCCATGGCATGCGACAATGTCTCTGGACCTATGATGATAAAACTGGCAGACAACCCCCCACCCCCACCCCCACCGATATATATATATATATATATATATATATATATATATATATATATATATATATATATAGAGAGAGAGAGAGAGAGAGAGAGAGAGAGAGAGAGAGAGAGAGGATAAAAACAATTTTATGGTCAGTAACAATGGAAAGTAAAGCATAATAATGACTTATATCAACTGGTTCGTCATTTCGCCTCCGTCAAGACAATTTCCTGCGTTCCATCTTAAACTCCGTTGGAAGAAAAGTATGTGTATTTGTATGTGGTATAAATAAAATATATGTATGGTACGTACTGCATCTCTATGCGATATATTTAGCAAATAACAAGATGTTCTTGCATGAAATTGAAAAGGTCAACAAAAAACCCACACATAGGGGAAAGCCGTTAAATCGATTCACACAGAAAACAAACTATTGACGGGGTGCATAAAACTCAGTGCCTCACCTGAACAAATTACAGAATAGTGGGATTCTGACTAGAAGAGATTACATCCATAGTAACAAAATGTATGAACAAAGTGAAAAAGGTAATGTGTCGGCCCATTGGGAGAACATTTTTTCATTCAATACCAAATCAATGATATACCCAAATTGTATTCCTTCTAGCGCTTTGGCGTCATCGTCATGGATGCTCTTCAGGTAGATGCCTAATACTTTCGAAGTATTTAACGTCATTGTCATGTACACTACGTCATAGTTGATGGGGGTTGGGGGGGGGGGGGTGTTATTACCAACATCTATATATGATGATATAATACTGATTTTAAAAAATCAACATATTTTCAAAACTGGCATAACCATAAACCATGAACCGCAGTCGGAAATCAAACAAATTGTACAGCAAAATCGTTCAAAAAACAACATTTATAATCTTTGTCAAATATATAATAAATTAATATGAAATTAAGTTATGAATATATTACTGTATTCAATTTAAGAAATCAATATATATATATATATATATGTCTGTCTGTGTGTGTGTGTGTGTGTGTGTGTACAGTGGCGGCATGAGGGGGGTCGGGTGGGGGGCAATTTCACCCGGGCACCTGGCGAGTCGGTGGGGGCGCCGTCCGGAGCTTTTTTTGCCATCCACCCCATTCCATTCTAAGCCCCGGCTTTCAGGGCTTAGGTGGGGGTGGGGTGTTGATGTTGGCAACTGACATAAAAACTGATCTCTGTGGCAAAGTAGGGGCGCCACTAAAGAACCTTGCCCCCAGGAGCCTCGGTAGGGGGGGGGGGCGCCAATAAAGAACATTGCCCCAGGCATACAGAATGTATGTAGATGACACTTCCATTTGGTAACAAGGGGGAGATGTGGAGGGCCAAGCGAAGCCACTGGAAAGAGCAACAAATAAAGTAAAACTACTGAGAAGATGGAAGTATCAGTTAATAAGTAAATATGTAAAGGTTTGGATCTTGGATATGTAACTGTCAAAAAAAGTCTAACGAAATCTAACCGAACAAATGACAATGAGTTGAGATGGAACTGTCAAGGGAAATCTACCGAACAAGTAACAATGATTAGAGATCTAACTGTCAAGAGAAATCTAACCGAACAAGTGACAATGAGGAGAAATAGACGAATAACATAGAGACATCGCGAATATTTTATCGCGTAATGCCATGTTAAGTATCTTAGGACTTGAAAAGCTGAGCTGGCTCTCCTTGCAAGATCGAAAAGAAAACGGTATATGACAGAAACTAGATCCAATAATTTCCTTTTTATTAATGTATTAGCAGTTCAGATTTGGCTTCACTACTTACTATGTTTGCAAGATAAGTTTAGAATTGGTATGTAATACACTTAAGACTAATTATCTAGCAAGGTTTCATCCAGACAGCGAGTGGTTGAAGATCAGTAAGAACACTTGCATAATGTAAAAGTTCAGGTCACGATTCCAGTTTAGATCTCCACAATCCCTTTTCGAAACAGTGAACTGTTGTTGCAATATTCCTCTTCCAAATAGGTTTCCACACAGAATATAGGGTGTTCACGTATAAGTGGAAAAAGTCATCAAGTTGGTTTTTCACAAGAAAACGGTATATATCTTTAACAAAACCACTGCTCTCAAACCCATGAGTCAGGAAACCAAGAATTATTCTGTTTAACACGATTTTTCCATGCTAATGAACATTTTTCTCTGGAGATTTTATTGTAAAAACCTAATTTGATTTTAGCTGCATATCCCTCAACTGACTGCTTACTTTTGTCTCGTTAGGTGAGCGCTGATCGAGACCTTGAATTCTTCCTGCAACATTCATTGGCAAACATCTAGGTCATGTATCTGTGACTGAGTCAAATTTGACCACAAATCGCATCCATATATCATAGTCGGCAAAACTATTCTTGTTCAGATTTTAGCACTGTGAACTGGATTCATACCATCTTTTCCTTTGCCGATTCCTACAAGGGAATAAAATGCTGACCATCCTTTCTCGCCAGCATTTATCACTGTAACAGTATGAGAAAGGTCTGAGGAAAGAGTAACCCCAACAAATGTTCTTGACGAAACAATAGAAATCTGCTTATCTCCGAGCACGAACGAGGTCGCTTGCAGGATTCTTTTCTTTGCAAATTGTCCCGGAATGCAGCATGTACGTTGAGTGACCTTCAAAGTAGTGGGCTATTCCCTCTTTTATAATAAAGGCCGCAGTAATGCCACTACGGTGGTCTCGAAATCCTTGTTGCAACGGGTGAGGAAAATTCTACTTTTCACTAAATTGAGTAAGTCTCTTCAACAGTATTTTTCAAATACTTTTTTAAAAACGGGAACGATTGAGATGTCTCTATAATTTTTCAGGTCAAGCCTATCTTTTTTGCCACCTTGGAAAGCAGAAACAACGATTACACATTTAAAATAGTCGTGATAATTTTCCATGGAGACGATGCGATTGTATATATGGCACAAAATGGAACTAATCGATTGTAGAGCATAGACAACATGTTCTGCATGTATTTTATCATGACCATATGATTTATTTTTCTTCAACGCTCTTACAACTTCTTAAATGTCATTTTGCATTATGTTACCACACGACTGGTTGTCCGTTCCTTCTTCAATATTTGAATCCCCAATATTTTTCACAGTATTCATAATTTCATCAGCAAAAGATTCGTTGAATTTATGGTCTAGTATTTCAGTTCCTAGTTTTTCCAAATACTGACACCAAGCGTCACGAATCAAATGAGGATCCCAAATTATGTCTCCGTCTACTTTTAGCTCAAATATATCTTGTATCTGACCCTTCTTATGGAGTCTTACTATTCATTAAAACTTCCCTACATCCAATACTGCAGCTTTTTCTGACTCATTGAATCGTTCCTCTTCGTACTGTTACTTTGCTTTGTTTAAATGTTTTCTGAACTTTCGCTTCGCACTCTTTTATCCTATATTTGAATTATATTGTATAAAAAGTTAAAGTTCGTTTTCTTCTCATCTCTTTATGCAGCTCAGTCGCATTATGAAATTTCCAATAGGGATTTGGATGCGGTTGGAAGGTTTCCTTGCGGAGATTTTATATCGGCTGAAAACAGTCGCAACCGTATTAAGGCTTGTTGTATATCTGCAATGTCGTGTATAAGTAGTTGTAATGATTCTAATTGTTCATCAATTTTACTTGTGTACATCTCCAATTGGTCTGTAGAATCTTTTCTATAGTTTATTGTAACTGTATAGTGCGAACAAGTCTATTCCCGGAATTTGTCCGGAACTATCAACTGTGTTCTTACAGGTAATTGATGATGATTATCTTCAAGAGATTTAGATGATGATTATCTTCAATGTTTGCACTACTGACTGAATCTATTTTGAAGAGGGTACGAGCACGTAATCGATACAGAACGAGTGCTGGCGTCAGATTTGCAAAATGTATATACTGCCATTCTTGACGTGGGTTTACTACTTGAAAAGATTAGATGTCTAGTTTCAAGAAAGGAATGCAACAATTAACCTTTACCGTTTTTACTTTTCGGAAACACTTCTTTCGGCAGTTCTGCATTGAGGTCACCACAAATAAGCACTTGACCTTTCTAACTGTACTCATCGAAAATGCATTCCTCTGTTTCCATTACTTCCATATAATCCTCTAACGAGACATTCGTTGTAGGAAACCACATACAGAACATGAATAATTTGCAAGCGCGCATACTAATTTTTACTGCAATAACTATATCTTTTCCGACTTTTTGCATAGGACAGACCGGCAGCGACATTCAATGAAAATCACAATTCCTCCAAAGCCGGGTGATGCTTTCTTTCCCGCGGACACTTTCTGGATTATGTTATCCGGTTGCGCGAAAGCAGTAAATTCTCTGTGTATGCTTTGTAGAAAGTGCAGTTGTTCTGGAGGCATCGAATGCACTTGTATGCACACAAAGGGGACAGAAAAGACATACCAAAAAACTCACACACGTAGAACAATGTATATTTTATATATTTTAATCATGGCACAGACAAGCAAGAGTATCCAGAAGAATCGCAGAGAATTTCTTTCGCTCAAAGCGATTTTATAGTATGTGATCTTCTCATATTAACAGGAGGTGAATTGACAATTCAAAGCTGGTTACATTATTTGCACCAAACTATTTGAAGGTTTCCATTTATTTATGAAAGGCCATTTCTTAATAATGTTATAAATGCATAGAACGTTTCTAGCCTGGTTCACTGGAGAAACAAAATAACATCTCTTCGATATTGGTTTTCCGCTCTACAAGTAGTTCATAAGGTTAGGGAGTGGGAAGTGTCCATTTTATTTACAAGACTTTATTATTATTGAATTTGTACACGTTGTGGTGGACAATATCAATTTAGGGCGTGCAATGTTATTCAATGTATGTAAATACCACAATTTTTGGAATAATGCAATATATATTTTTTGAATTGTGAAAGGACTGGTATTTGAGTTTTAAAGACATTAATTCTGCTATACGACCTAAATGACCTCTTCGAGTGCGGGTCGTGCATCCCAAAGGGCTCACGATGAGATCAACCCTTGTTTCACAAACTGTGGAGGTTCGTGGGCGCCTTAGTAGACTTTGCACAAGCAAAACAGATCACTAGAACACACAAGCACATACACAAGCACACACACACACACTAAATTAATTATGTCTCTTATAATATCATCAAATCAGCTTGTGCAGATCGTGCATCCTAAAGGGCTCTCGATGAGATCAACCCTTGTTTCACAAACTGTGGCGGTTCTTGGGCTCCTTAGTAGACTCTGGGCAAGCAAATTAGATCACTAGAACACACAAACACACCCCCCCCACACACACACACACATTAAATTCAATATGTCGCTTATAATATCATCAAATCGGCTTTGAAGTTTACTCGGACAAGAAATAAGGATGCTTCATGCATGTCTTAAATCACACATATACTTTTGATCTCAGCTTATGAGCACAGATAGTTATAACAATGAGTAATTCAGCCATCTTGAAAAACTCTTCCCCCTGGCGTCGGTGAGAAGTAAACAAAAGAGCGATAATGTTTATTTCTATGTAAAGCGGTCGATTATCAACATGTGACAAACATCCAAGGCCTTTTAGTGTGTTACCTTAAATAAATTAGCCTTCACCTTACACTAAATTATCAGGCTCTAACGAAATTTAATACAACAACACACCTGCACTGAAATATATTAAAATAATACGGCTTTGGAAGTATTTGCATAAAACAATCGTCCATATCATTACTGTTTATATATCAGATTGTGATTCGCCCATGGCGTATGAAAGCTTATCATTATGTTTTCAACAGTAGATTATCGCTTTTATACTCTCTAGATCTGTGATGAGTTTCCACTCATTAATCAGGAATAAAATAAGAAAGTAACGAGAAAAAATAACAATCATCCTCGTTACCTAAATGAAATGAAACATTTTACACAATTGCATCGAAACCACTCTGCTATTCTCTCTCTCTCTCTCTCTCTCTCTCTCTCTCTCTCTCTCTCTCTCTCTCTCTCTCTCTCTCTCTCTCTCAATCATTTTCAGGGCCCCCAATTCTCTTAAAAACATAGATAGTTCTCAATCATTGTCAATATGTGTTTTATGTGTGTGTAGGTCATAATGACTTGCCGTATTCAAAATGTCTACGTGAAAAACAAAATGTAGAACGGATTACAAATATTAAAATAACAATAGTAGTTTGATATTTCTACACCATGAAGAAATTATATTTGACTGTATTTTGTGGTCTAAAAGTCACTACATTTTAAACTGTAATAAACATTTCATGGCAAGTCATTGTAAATAAAATTTGCCGTTGTCAAAATCTCTCTCTCTCTCTCTCGTGTATGTCATTATGATTTGCCGTAGTCAAAATTCCCCTTCGTCAAAATGTCTACGTGAAACAAGATGTAGAAAGATTTTGTTTCTTCATAGGATACATTTCACTCATCACATTCAATGTAGAGTTTAGTTAGCCTGTTTTCAAATTTAGTTTTGATGTTTTCAAACATTACATACAAAAAATGTTGCAACCTTGCAAACAGAATCTTAACTTCATACAGACCAAATTCAGAAGCTAGAAAATGTAGCAAAATGACGCTGGTCTCAAAAACAGTTCTATGAACAAAAGAACGAAACTTTGCCTTCAGTAAAATCGGTCAGTGCAGGGTTGGCAATTTTATATCATTTCTCACCAACTGATGAATGAAAATTTGCCTGAATTAACACTGAATATATCTAAAATACAAGTAGCTGCCAGTACAGGCCACAATTGTGTTTGGAATTGTAAAAAACATGTGTGTTTATTCTACTTTCCGTTCTGTTCAGTGTCTATAGAAAACTATTTCCTTTTCTTGTACTCTCTTTGTGCTATTATCGAGCCCATATTTTATGTAATTATTTATGTTTGAGCTGTAAAACATAACACGGAGATTTTGCGGACACAGTGATGCCATTCGAAATGTGTTTTTCTGAAATGTAAAAGGAATTTTCTTCTGCCTATTCATTTGCTGTAAGTCAAAAGTAATCGTTGACTGTATACGTAAACATCTACAAAGCTTTTAGTTCTCATTTGCAGTTGTCACAGGATGAAGCCGGGTTGGGACTGGATTAGTGAAGACACCGAAAGCAACTGCGTTAATAAGATGTTTATTTATAAACGCAATTTAAAGATGAACAAATCTGACACCATTATAACAAAAAGATAAGGAAAATTATAAAGTTCCTAACATGGAACTATCAACAACAAGTAACTCAACGAGAAAAATCAAAGATGGATTTAACAAATGGAATTTTAAACAAACGTGAATAGCATCCTATCACCAATCGACAAATAAGAGTATATGATTCACACCCCAATATAAACAAGGTCTTATTAAGTACCAAGGGTGACCAAAGCATGTGATTTATGCGCTTATCAATAGAATACTCATTTATCCATCAATCTGTTAACTCGTCAATTTATCAATTTAACAAGCGATGTTGGAATATGAATCTATGAATCCGTCGTTCATATAACGATATTGAAATGGGGATGTATGAAATTATGAATATGTCGTTCATATAACGATATTGAAATGGGGATGTATGAAATTATGAATCTATCACACATATAGCGATATTGAAATGGGAATGAATGTAATTTTGCACAGATAGCAATATTGAGATAACAATCAAATGGAACACGTAATAAATATAACTATCGTGGCGTCCGTTTGACTACCAAGATGTATCTACGATTCCACCCGCTCTAGTTCATGGTCAAGGAGCCACCACGCATGGTCCACCCCTCCCAGTCTGTTGAAGGATCCCTCGAGAGCCTTCACATTAACACAGACCCGTTGATCGAGAAGCCTTGGTCCCTCGCATCGAGAAAACCAGTACACTCTTCCGAAACAACGTCACCAGACACAGCGTACACGTCACACGAAACCACACAGAGTTCTGTGACTTCACACCACCAAACCATACATATGGAACAGCTAAAAGTATAACAACTAAACCGTGTAGTACATATGACACGGTTAGTACTTTTGTATTGATATATGTTGCGCATGCGCGCACATGAATTACGCCTCGTTACACATTACATTAATCATTCAATGCATGCCGCGTATAATTAAATAATACCCGTCTGTTCAGTTACAACAAATAGCTAACTTGAACCAGCCTATAGGATTTCTAATATCATGGCGTTGTATGACCTAGGTATTGACTCTCTGTAGAATTTAGAATAAATTCTAAAACATCTAATATATGAAACAATTATGTCATATAAAACGAATAGTGATAAAGAATACAATCTTAAATTTCACATACCTCTACAGCTGAAGTTTTGCTCCCGTAAAGAGGTAAGCTTTCTGACAAGACTCATCGTAGTGTAATTTGTTTATAGAGAATTCGCTCTATATGTACTCTAGCTGTGACAGATATGCGCAGCAGCTAGGTACGTGAGTTTTCACTGCAGGCAATTTGCACGTGCAGCATGGGGTGAATCGCGCTCAGTATTTCAAAATAACTAGAGCCGAAAAAAATAAACAACCCCCGAGTAACGCTCTAGTCGGAAACGAAACCCGAATACATTTTTGATCACATATACATATTGATATAAACCATACAATTCCGTGACAGCAGTAATTAGCTAACCGTTATTTTATGCCAAGTTCAGCAAGTATCTTGAGTATTCATTGTATGTGGGTCTTTGTCAGTTGCATTACATTGTTAGGTTTAATGCTCGCAGCAGCAAAATTGCTTTGTATTAAAATGCCAACGTCAGCAGGAAATGTGTGGCAAGGTATAACTACCGATACCAAAAATGTGGCTTATTGTCTCTGTAAACTGCGGCTTAGACTTAAGACAGATGCTGTAATACAAATTACTGCTGAGTGGTTCTTCTGAATTTCAAGTCTCGATTGTTAAATACTCGTTTTTAAGAGCACCGAATACTTTCCAACACTGAGCACCGGATACTTTCCAACACTGAGCAGCCGAAGCTCCATCAATTGAGAACGTTGAATATCTTTAATATTTCCTGGTTGGCAACAATGAATTTTTCACTGCACTTTAAGCTGTCATTAACAATTTAAATAAAATCATAATGTCTTGAATTCTTCTAAACATATAATAGTTCTATTGCTTAGGAAAAGTTGTGAATTTCCTGAAATTTGCGATATTCCTTGGCTACTTTCTGTCAAGAATGAGAATAATACTCTCTGCTGTAAACTTTAGAACATAAGATTTGTTTAATTTTTTCTACTGTTCTTACGTACGACATAAATCCCAACCTTGTCAGAAATTTAAACTTTAGAATTTAAGATATGTTTCATTCTTTCTACTATTCCGACGTACGACATAAATCCCATCCTTGTCAGAAATATCACAGCATTATAATGTAAAATCTCAATTTCATCAGAAATTTAGAGAAATTTGGTGAAAGCATGGCCAAAAGTAGCCAATGTGGATTTTTTAATATCTCTGCTTTGAAAAGCGGATGGGCATATATGAATCAGTTTGTCTGTCCATCTGTATGTTCGTCTTTTTCTTTGTTCGTCACATTATGCCTTATAATTCAACTATCTAGTTTAAAGCATGATGAAAAGGTGCCGAAAATATAACAGAAATACAAAGACGTCGCCTCAACAGAATACACAGGGGACTCCTCAACATAATTACACTTACGTCACATTACCAGAAATACACAGACGGCGTATCAACAGAAATACACATACGAGACCTGAACAGAAATACAAAGACGACACCTCAACAGAAATACACACAAGACGCCTCTACAGAAAAACACAGACGTCGCCTCAACAGAGTACACAGACGACACAACAACAGAAATACACAGACGTCAATTGAATATTAGCATACCATAACAGATATACATAGACGACGAATCAACATTGGCATACCATAACAATAGGCAAGATGACTTACATAAGACATTGGTTACTTTGTGAAAGTTATAGGAATAGTAAAATATAATATTTTCGAGGAGGTAAATCTTGTTTACTTGTAACAAACACGATCAATGTGCGAATATTTTCGGTGACAAGAGACTTTGTTTAGAAACAAAAATATGCATATAATATCCTCTACCTTTATTAATTTCTGCTCAAGGTGTCAAGATTCACCTTCCCATACGGAATGTATATATATATATATATATATATATATATATATATATATATATATATATATATATATATATATATATATATACCACATACAAAAATAGCATGGCTTTTGAAGTGTTTGTATACAGCAATTGTCTATAAGTTACTTTTTTATATCAGTTTGTGATTCGCCCACGGCGTATGAATTATGGTTTCAACAGTAGACTATTGCTTCTATACTCTCTAGATCACTGATGAATTTCCACTTATTAATCACGAATAAAATAAGAAACTAACGAGACAAAATAGCAATCATTCCCGTTATCTAAATGAAATTAAACATTTTACACAATTGCATCGAATTCTGTATTCTTCTGACGACGACTTGATTGTTAAACAGCATCGGATAATTTCCACCCCTGAGCAACTGTAGAAGAACAACATCTGCCTTTTATAGAGTTGTAGCTCAACAAATTGAGAATTTTGAATACCTTTAATATTGCATGGTTGGCAACAGTGAATTTTTCACTGTAATGTAAGCTGTCTTCAAGAATTAAAATAAAGTCATAATGTCTTTAATTCCCCTAAAATAGAAAAGTTCAATAGCGAGGATAGTTGTGAATTTCCTAAAACTTGAGAAATTCCTTCTCAAGTATTCTCTGCTGTAAAATTTAGAACTTTAGATTTGTTTCATTCTTTCTACTATTCCTACCCATGACGTAAATCCCAGCCTTGTCAAAAGTATCACAAGCAAGATAATGTAAAATCTCAGTTTCATCCATAATTTAGAGAAATTTAGTGAAAGCGTAGCCAGACCTAACCAGTGTGGATTTTCCAATATCTCTGCTTCGAAAAGCGGATGGGCATATATGATTCAGTTTGTTTGTCCATCTGTATGTTTGCGATTTTTTGTCAAATCATGCATTAGAATTCAACTATGAAATTTAAAATCATTATGAAAAGGTGTCGAAAATAGAATTGAAAAATACATAGACGAAGCTTCAACAGAAATACATTGACGTTGCCTCAACAGAAATACACAGACGACGTCTCAACAGAATACACAGACGACGCCTCAATAGAAATACACTGACGTTGCCTCAACAGAAATAGACAGACGACGTCTCAACAGAAATACACAGAGGACGTCTCAGTAGAAATACACAGAGGACGCCTCAACATCATCAATACATAGACCATAACAGAAATACATAGACGTCGCCTCAACATTAGCTTACAATAACAGAAATACACAGACGATTCCTCAACAGAAATACACAGACGACTCCTCAACATTATCACACCATAACAGAAGTACACAGACAAGGCATCAAGATTAGCATACCATAAAAGAAATACTCACACGACGCCTCCAAAGAAATACACAGACGATGTCTCAACAGAAATGCACAAACGATGCCCCAACAGAAATACACAGACGATGTCTCAACAGAAATGCACAAACGATGCCCCAACAGAAATACACAGACGATGTCTCAACAGAAATGCACAAACGATGCCCCAACAGAAATACACAGACGATGTCTCAACAGAAATGCACAAACGATGCCCCAACAGAAATACACAGACGATGTCTCAACAGAAATGCACAAACGATGCCCCAACAGAAATACACAGACGATGTCTCAACAGAAATGCACAAACGATGCCCCAACAGAAATGCACAGACGATGTCTCAACAGAAATGCACAGACGATGTCTCAACAGAAATGCACAAACGATGCCCCAACAGAAATACACAGACGATGTCTCAACAGAAATGCACAAACGATGCCCCAACAGAAATACACAGACGATGTCTCAACAGAAATACACAAACGATGCCCCAACAGAAATGCACAGACGATGTCTCAACAGAAATACACAGACGTAGCCTCAACAGAAATACACAGACGTCGCCTCAATAGAAATACACAGACGATGCCTCAACAGAAATACACAGACGATGTCTCAAAAGAAATACACAGACGATGTCTCAACAGAAATACACAGACGATGTCTCAACAGAAATACACAAACGATGCCCCAACAGAAATACACAGACGTCGCCTCAATAGAAATACACAGACGATGCCTCAACAGAAATACACAGACGTCGCCTCAATAGAAATACACAAACGATGCCCCAACAGAAATACACAGACGTCGCCTCAACAGAAATACACAGACGATGTCTCAACAGAAATACACAGACGATGCCTCAAAAGAAATACACAGACGATGTCTCAACAGAAATACACAAACGATGTCTCAACAGAAATACACAAACGATGCCCCAACAGAAATACACAAACGATGTCTCAACAGAAATACACAAACGATGCCCCAACAGAAATACACAGACGATGTCTCAACAGAAATACACAGACGTCGCCTCAATAGAAATACACAGACGATGTCTCAACAGAAATACACAGACGTCGCCTCAATAGAAATACACAGACGACACCTCAACATTAGCATTCCATAACAGAAATACGGAGACAATGCCTCAATAGAAATACACAGACGACACCTGAACAGAAATACACAATCGACGCATGAATATTAACGTACAATAATTATGTTTTGAACAATAGACTATTGCGTGTATACTATCAAGATCAGAGACGAATTTCAACTTATTAATCAGGAATAAAATAAGAAAATAACCAGAATAAACATCAATGATCCCCGTTGTTTATAATGAAATTAAACAAGTTACACAATTGCATCAAAATCCCCTCTGCTACCCCTCCCCCATCTCTCTCTCTCTCTCTCTCTCTCTCTCATCGTAATCCACAGGCGAAAATCCGTGAAAAAGGAGCGTAGCCGATTTTCGTCCGAGGCAACGGACCAAGACAGAGAGGTGTGGGGGGGGGGGGGGGGAATGAAAATCTTATGGTAGGTAGCAATGGCAAGTAAGCATAATAATGATAAACTGTAAATAACTTTAAATGTTTGAATTACCTCGTCGATTCGCTTTGCATATTACCCACGCGTTTTGATGTACCAACCGGTGATCGAATGGCCGAGCGTGTTCACTGTTCGCTAGCCATGCAATATTTGTAGCGCTCTATTTTCTTCATTTAAACCAACTTTCAAGAAGCTTAGAAAAAGGAGCAAATTAACAAATTCCAAAAGAATTAGGAATAACTGCAATAGCTGCAGAACTTCATTTTGTAGATGACACACTGGGCAGGGATGAGAGAGTTCACTACCTCCGTCAATACACATTTCTTGTAGTCAATTTTAACTCCGTTGGAAATATAAATATGTATTGGTATGTGGTATAAATACAATATATGTATAGTATGTATGCTGTGTCTTTGATATACCAACAGATATAACGTTTTAATTAAAAGAAAACTCGTCAAGCCTCGTTTCCTGTTAATAAAAATGTATATATCTCGTGGTATATCAATACACACATATACACACACACACACACACACACACACACATATATATATATATATATATATATATATATATATATATATACATATATATATATATATATATATATATATATATATATATATATATATATATATATATATATATATAAGAGTAAATATAAAATAAAACTTGCCTCAAATTATTTAGCATTCTGAAAGCTATTTCGAATATTTTAGTTTCTATCTCGGCATACTGTCTTGTCTAAGTCAGCTGCGTACTTATGACCGCCATATGGTATTGCAATATTTCTGACAATATGGTTGTACGCACTTTTTAAATAGTGGGCAATTAACTTAACAACCGCCTTGCTTCTCTGTCTAGTGTCCATGTCTTCTTGATACCATACAACTGTAATGAAATGAAATATGTTCATAGCCGCTATTATATTGTGTCATTTAATACAAAAAAGGAGTATTGCGTTTGAAATTGACTTGAAATGCGAGCCAGTATCTGATAAATTATCAGAAGTCTCGAGATTTGAGCTTGATTGAGTTCTCATCCGTATAGAAGCGACTAGAGTAGTTATGAGGAACACTCTTGGCACGAAAGATGTCACTCTGGATACAAGGGGAATTTAATGCTAATATGTTCATAGGATTGACATTGGGGGTCACCCTGGACACAAGGGGAATTTAACACTGTAGGACGGTATTAGGATAAATAGAAATGTAATATTGTGGGGCGGTATGGGGTGACACGGCAAGCTAACATTAGGGGACGCTTTGTTTTCCGAAGGGAATTAACATTGTGGGTCACTCCGGGGATCTATGGGAATTCAACTGTGCGGGTCGGTATGGGCATATGTGTGATTTTAATATTGTAGGTCACCATTTGTATCTATGGGAATTTAACATGAGGGACACGAGGGAATATATCATTGAGTGTCACTATAAGGATATAACACACATAATAAGAATCAAACTGAAGACATAGTAGTTCCGTAACAATTGACGGCACGACGACAACGGAGACTAAATCTGACCCTCCAAGCGTTAGTAAATCCTACGATTTGCATCATATGTATTATTAGCGAGTGGCCGTTCCTATGAATGCACTCAATGCTGCCTAGTGGCTACACGCATATATCCCGTAAAGCCGAGAGATTGTGGCTGTCATCTGGTCTAACAGTACATAAGCAGATTTATGAAGCTGCCAAAAGGAATGTCACCAATATAGTGCATGCAGCAAAATCCACCTATTTCAGTACAAAAATCACTGCAAGTACAAGCTGCAAACTTCTTTTCTGCATCACAGACAAATTATTAGCGAAGAACAAATCTACACCACTTTCAACCACAGCCATCCCAGACAGTCTACCAGATCAGTTTGCAATTTCTTCCGTGACAAAGTGAAAACTATCAGAGATCAACTTGACAGCATCACACAACCTGACCCATCCTCACCCTAAAGAAATCCGCCCCAAAATCATGTGAACTAGATCCAATTCCTAAATCACTGCTATTTGAGTGTTTGGATGCTGTATTGCCTGCTCTGACCAACGTCATAAATACTTCTTCATCACTTTTTAAAACTGCTATTGTAAAACCTCTTCGGAAAAAGCCAACCCTTGACCCCAACAACTTGCAAAACTATCGCCCTGTCTCTAACCTCTCATTCATGTCAAAAGTCCTAGAAAAAGGTGTTCTGTCTCAAATAGCATCTCACTTAAATTTACATAATCTCATCAGTAATTTCTAGTCGGCTTATGACATCAGCACTATTCGCAGGAGCTTACCTGGGATTAATAACATTTGGATTTAAACTGTGTTTCTTGTGGCACATCAACACATTAGTGACTTCATTCGGAATACTTTGGATTAACTTCCCGATTATCAAAATTTAATAGAATATTTAGGATTATTTAGGAATATCGAAACGGTAAGTTATTTTTAATTCTTTCACTTCGTTTGTTTGAAATATTTAATATTTTAGGAAATTAAATTTATATTTTAGAAATTGTGAAAGCTTGTTTGAGTCGTTCTTTCTTTTGTTGCTATTTCTAACCCATAGACGTAACAATATATATATATATATATATATATATATATATATATATATATATATATATATATATATATATATATATATATATATATATATATACGGAGCTTACCTGAGACTGAAAAGACCTGGAATATTTGATTCAATAAACCTTGACTAAAAGAAATAATAAAACTCCGAAAGAGACTAAAAAATAGTCCGAAATATTATCCAAAAATATAACCTAGACAAAACTGTACTAAAATTACGAAATTTAAATGGTATTGAACGGTGACTAAAGAAACATCAAACAAAAACTTTTATAAAGTTGTAACAAAAGTTTTTAACAATTTAAAAATTAAAAAATTCAAGAAATTCAAGCTAAATTTTTAAAATAAATTACAGAATAATTTAAAAGCTAAATATTTTACAAATTTGAAACAATAATTACACAAAATAAATATTGAAAATAGCACATTTAAAAACATATAGTAATTGCTAAGAATTTTTAATTAAATTTAAAACATTACAGATATTTAAAAACAAAAACGAAAAATAAGAAACATTAAAAAATAAAACATAATTTTACATTTTTTTCCAAAAGGTAAAAATATTATACCAAAAATAATAAACATAACATTAAATAAAAAATAAATAAAAATTGTAAATAAAAGTTTAAAATACAAAAGAAATGCAACTTTACAACATTTTCAGATAATTTATAAAAAAGTAACGAACACAAACTACAAAACCAGTATTGAAGAAATATTTTAATAAAGCTTAAATGTACAAAATTTAAAAAAAATATAAAAACAAATTTATCAAATGTTTAAAAAAATCGTCAAATTAGAAAAGCAATCTTTACAAAATTAACATAAAACAAACTTTTTACTAAAAAGTTATAAAGTTTATAAAATTCATTAAAGACTGTAAATACAAATTTAAAAGTGAAAATTAACATAATTAAAACAGGGAAAACAAAATTTACAAACATAGATTAAGAAAAGTTAAAAAGAAATAGCACCAACCCTTACTGACAAAAAAAGTCATTACTGACCAACACAATGTTATTGACCAATGCACTTCTTTACTGACCTGCATACAACCTTACTGACCAATAATCACCCTTACTGATCATCACTAACACACATATACATGCTCATGTGTAAGGGGTATGCAAAGTATGTGGAGGGTTATGAGTGATAACATTTATTCTTACAGACCCAAATACGTTCTTAAAGACAAATATCCACACAAACAATAAAATGAGAGCTATATAATGGTCACTAACACACATATTTACAAGCCAATGCTTACTGATGAGGGAAGGTAAGAGATATGTAATGGTCACTAACACACATATTTACCACTCAACACCCACACATACAAACAAGACGGATTAGGAAACAAGGAATTATGTGATTGTTGCTAATACCCGAAATTATTATCCACAAATATATATATTTATATATATATATATATATATATATATATATATATATATATATATATATATATAAGATATACCAATACTGTTGATATATCAAATGGTGATCCCCCCATGGCGCATGAATACGCATATATAAACATGGTTTCAACAGTGGTTATTGCTTCTATACTCTCTAGATCAGTGATGAATTTCCACTTATTAATCATTATCGACGTAATAAAATAACGAGAAAAAATATTAATAATCCCCGTTTTCTAAATGAATTAAACATGGTATACAATTTCATTGAAATCCCCTCTGCTTTCCCTTTTATCTCTCTCTCCCTACCTCCCTCCCTCTCTCTCTCTCTCTCTCTCTCTCTCTCTCTTTCTCTCTCTCTCTCTCTATCTGTCTCGTGCATAAGGGAGAGAGAGAAAAAAAAATAATTTGAGCTGGATGAAACCCTCGAACTTGAACTTACACCAAGTAACCTACAAGAACCTGGGTCGTCGCAGTGGTATGCTTACACTTTTCATGGGATTTATCTACAGTGTCACAATACCAATGATACAAAGTTGCAATAGCCGGTCGAGACTGTACTCTAAATTTCTTGGTTAGGAGGCACACACATATTTTATCTATTTAATATGTTTTGTATATACCTATATTAGGGTTTTAAAAACATTATTTTTAAATATTAAAATGTCCGAGGACCGCCCCACCCCTCTCTTTATCCTTCTCTTTCTCTCTCTCTCTCTCTCTCTCTCTCTCTCTCTCTCTCTCTCTCTCTCTCTCTCTCTCTCTCTCTCTCTCTCTCTCTCTCTGTGTTGGTTGGTCAGGTAGCAGACTAATCGACTCACAGAGAAACATAGGGATGGACAATACAAAAAATATTGTGCTAAGTCTCACAAACCCCACCCCACCTCTCTCTCTCTCTCTCTCTCTCTCTCTCTCTCTCTCTCTCTCTCTCTCTCTCTCTCTCTAGACCATCGTCGCAAGCTACGTGCGAAAATCCGTGAAAAAAACGAGCGTAGTGGTTTTTGTTGTCATGTGACGATGTCTCTGGACATATGAATGATGGTAAAATTTACAGTTAAACCAACCAACGGAAAGGGGAAAGAGAGAGATGGAGGATAAAAGCAATCGTATGGTCGGTAGCAATGTTAATTAAATCATAATAATGACTTAGATCAACTGTACATAAATTTAAATGTTTTATTACCTCTTGTTGGCTCGTCATTTAGCTTAGTCTATATTCCACCCTCTTTTCAATATACTCGGCAGTGACTGAATGGCTGTGAGTTCTGTGTTCAAGAAGCTAACCATGCTGTATTTGCAGTGCTGTACTTTCTTCACTTAAACTAACTTTGATGTTTAAATCATAAGTGTATCTTATACTTATTTAATGAATGAAAATAGAAGCTTTGAAAAAAAGCCACTTATCAATTTGCAAAGAGAATTGTAAATAGCCGCAATACACATAACTACATTTTGTAGCGGATACTCTGGGCAGGGATGTGAAGAGTTCACTCACTCCAGTAATACAATTCCCTATAGTCAATCTTAACTCCTTTGGAAATGCAAGTATGTGTATTTGTATGTGATATAAATCAAATATATGTATGGTATGCGCGCTGTATCTTTGATATACCACTCGTTGTATACATTTTTCATTAAGCAGAAACTCGGCAAGCCTCGTTTTCTTTCAATGAACAATTTATACATCCCGTGGTATATCAATGATACAGAGTACATACTACACATATTATATATTGTTACGCTAGGAGTTAGAAATTGTAACAAAAGAAAGAACGAATCAAACAAGCTTTCGCAATTTATAAAATATAAATTTAATTTCGTAACATATTTCATATTTCAAACAAACAAAGTGAAAGAATTAAAAATAACTTACAGTTTAGAAATTCCTAAATAATCCTAAATGTTCTATTAAATTTTGATAATATGGAAGTTAATCCAAAGGACTCCGAATGAAGTAACTAATGTGTTAATGTGCAACAAGAAACACGGTTTTAAATCCAAATGTTATTAATCCCATGTAAACTCCTGTGAATGTATAAGTTCCTTGAAGAATAGTACTTAAATCCCAAAAAATGTACTATTTAGATAATAGAATTTCACCAGCTGATTTTACAAAACAATAATAATCTTCCTCAATAACCTTATAGTTAAGATGAACTGCAAAGAATGAAGATTCAGTTGTTTGTTGGCATATATAGTCTATAAAACTCTAATACTTAGAATGAATTATGTCAACAACCTTCTTTAGCCAATCTAAAACTAGGTCGCGCATGACACTGTTAAAAGTACCTTCGCAATACAATGAAAATACCTTATTTCAAATCAACAAAATCTTGACATATGATTCAAGGTCATAAATATGCGCGCTGGCACGTTGTTTCTCCATTGTGGGTTAAGCTGACCGACATAATTATTGATTTTCCCAGGACTGAATCATGACTCATGTAAACATGTTTGAAGTACATTGTACTTTAAGAATATCATAAGCTACTGAACCAATCATTATAACACACTGATTATAAACCCAAATGAAAACTATTATAATTTAAAGATAATACATAATGCCGTAATATATATATATATATATATATATATATATATATATATATATATATATATATATATATATATATATATATATATATATATATATATATATATTGTGAACCCGTTTTTATAAATTGCTGAATGTTCTTTTGCAATTGTTTTTCTCTTGGTTTAATCTTATCCTTTTCATTTTCTAAATTATTATTTTTTTTTTACTTTTGTAAATTTGTTAGTTTTAACTGTTTTAATTTTGAATTCTTTCTTTTGTTTTATTTTTATTTTTGTCACTTTAGGAATTTTAGTATTACCTTAATCTCAGCCATTTTCATAAAATAATCGGATTCTTTTTGTGTGCTCTAAATTCAGTTTCAGTTTCGAAAATTAAGTTCGACTTTTAGTCTAGTCCATACTTTTAAACATTAATATTCTGGATATTTTTAGTAACCGCTAAATTCTGTTTCTTTTTCGAAACTTTATTATAACTTTTAGTCTCGGCCATTTTAATAAAATATTCTGGGTTGTTTTTAGTCTTAGATAAAATCTGTTTCATTTTCAAAATTTTAGTACCATTTATAGTCTATGCCATGTCTTCTAATATAATATTCCGGATTTGTGCAGTCTCCGCTAAATTCCATGCCAGTTTTGGAATGTTGGTACGACTTTGAGCAGAGACCATATTTTAAAATATAATATTCCGATTTTTTGTTGGGGGGGTGGGGTGTCTACGCTAAGTTCCGTTTAAATTTCGGAATTTCTGTGTTATTATTGGTTGGTTTCCTTGAATACACCTATTTATAACATCAAAACAATATATGCAAATTTTGACCTATACCGCTAAGATAATCTGTGGTACAGGTAGTGGTTTATATATAAATATCGGATGTAGCCACCAGGCAACATTGAATACTTTAATACGAGTGGCCACTCGCTAACATAGTTTGTGCGAAGTCTCGGTCATTACCAATAGCTAGAGGGTAAGGCCTAACCTCTGTTGTCTTCATGACCTGAATGTCACTGACCCAATATGTGTTAGATCCCCATATTGACACAGAATGTTAAATTCCCCTTCTACCCAGGCTGGCCCTCATTTTAAAGTCCCATAGGTATTCATAGTGACTAACAATGTTAAATTAGCATAGATACTCATAATGACCAACAATGTTAAGTTCCCCTTGTGCGCAGAGCGACCCATAATGTTAAGTTCCCTTTGTGCCCAGAGTGACGTCATTTCAAAATGGCAGTGTAATGTTAAATTTCTCTTCTCTCCAGTCACTTGTGCCCAGAATGATCCTCATAACTACTGACGTGTTTCTTGTGATTCATCAGTAAGATACTAAATAATAATAATAATAATGGTAGAGTTCAAAATATGCATTTTATCTAGGTATCAGACTATTTTAATAGAATTACAGACAATACTTAGAATGTATGCTTGCCGTTGGTATTATGAGATCCTTCTCACATATGCAAACAAAATAATATAGTTTTACCGTATCATCACCTATACAAAGATTTGAAGGAACGGTAGAAATGGAAGACATAGCAAGATAACAAGAATAAGAAATGAGAGAAGAGGAAATAAAATATAAATAATTTTAATAAGTATGTCAGTTAAGACCTCAGTTTTCAAATTAGAATCTCCTAAAAGATGGATGTCTCGCTTGTATTTTAAAGTAGAATTATTAGCTCCAGAACTCTACCAAGATATGTTAGTAAATGAGACCTTACGGAATACCCCAAGCAAAATATGGAGTGTAAGTACTCTTGATTCCGCTCTACAGTTTCGTACTTTGCACAGGGTTTGAATTTTAAAGAAAAATTATATCCCATGGTTTCCTCACTTGTTATCCTGGCTTTTAAAAATGAGAAAACATTCCATTCTCTCCACTGTGCTTGCTACAAATGCACATAACTTCACCTTATACCTGTCAGGCGTTCAAAAGTACTTAATAACTGTTCAACGGAACCATTGCCAAAACATGTGGAGATAACTCTATTAGTTCTTATCTGACAAATCCGAAACTTATAGCATTGTCTTCGTTTACGTATCTGTGGTGATTTTAGCAGGAATGATGCATAGTTTTATTAGCATGTCCTGTGTCTAAAAGCTCAGCGCTGTGATGATAACGGCCTTTGCTGTGTGTTTCAAATCTAGGCGACCAAGGTCTGCCGATTTTATTTTTAAGAAGCGTTCGACAATCATCAAATACCCGATATAAAGGCCGCCCAGTCCTCATCCATGGTAAAGGAAGTTTCCGAGGTCTTTGGCGCAAGGCAGTGTAGACATCTTGCACACTACTATTCCATATGAAATGATTCGGACATGTGTCTAATAGTGGCTGCTGGCACCTGCCGCGTTTGTCGTTCCGACAGGCCTCCTGTTTTTTTCTTGCAGCTCTTTGGGAGGTGAGCCGCGGAATGAGGCGTTTTTTCAGCCCGGCGTTGTTTCATCATAGCAGCAAGTTTTGTACCGGACGCAACTCTACCTGAGTTTTTAACCTTAGTGGCCTGCATCACTTCATGCTCCGCTTCCGCAGTTGTGCAGGTATCGTTTCCGACTTTGGTTTCGACATCGGCATTTCCGCGTTCCACGAAGGTACTTGTGCTTGTTTCGAAGTCACACTCCGCATTCTTTAAAAAGATAATTTTGAGACTGGTTTTTTTTGTCAACATGCCGGTAGGTCATCATGCCAGTTGCAATTGTGCTAGTACTGGACCGTACCTACAACAGAGGTGGCTGCTGATGCTCGTAAAAGAGACCTGGATGAGCGGATCATCTTTTAAATCGGTTGCAAGGTATTAGCGGCAATCTATGGGCAGAAATTGGCTCACGACCGATGTGTACAGGCCAAGCAGAGACGACTCCAGTGAAGCTGTCATTTTAGCCGCCAGTTTAACCTCGTACATGGCAAAGGTTTTTGAAATCTCTTCATCGCTCATCGCATTGAGGCCCTCAAAGGTAAGCTGCCGGCCTATGTATTTATTCGCCATTATCTCCAGGCGGTCATGCTGACTTGCAGTCGTTCTGCCGCTTTCAGTCGTTCCCGCCATTCCCGCTGTTCCAGTCATTCCAGCTGTTCAAGCTGTTCTAGTCGTCGTAGGCATTCCGCCGGGCATTACATGAGGTCACAAAGCTTCTGCTGGCTTGGTTCCTGAAGATCATTGTCACTAATAGATTATGCCATGGCTCTTATGAAGTTCTGGATATGGTTCACTGATCGCCTGACTCTGAGTAGTGCGTAGCCTAAGGCCACAAGTGTTAAGGTGTAACTAGCAGCGCACGCACAAAGCATAATATGAAGTCATCACAACACACTCCCGCGCCACCGCTAGCTCTCGAGCAAGTCACTCAAGTCTCGTTCTCGATCAAGTTGGAGCGACGGAAGGTTGGTCAAGTCCCACCGGAGGTGGAAACAAACTGGTAGGACACCGGCGGGTCTGTGCGCAAAAAGAGCTTGCCAAAGCATTCCTTTTTAAGAAACTCGCATTCCTCCACTTGACGTGAGGATCAATGAGATTGTTTTCTCTCAGTGTGTCCCTAAATGAATCTTCGCATTTGCAGATAAAGAGGGCAATCCACGAGGTCTGCTCGCGGAAATCGCTGGCAATGGCATTGTGTTTTTGTGTTAAGTACCACACGCGGCAGTGTTCGTGCTCTGTATGCCCGGGTAGACCTCATTGGTCTTCTCTTTTTTTCCGTCAGCCAAACATCTTTGTAAGCGCCCCAAATGTCCTTGTCGTCGATGCTAAAGAAGTCATTGCCTTCGAGCTTGACACTTATCTTTTTAACGATGGAGCGGCCCAGGTTTTTCACGATTGTACGGTTGGCGTCATCCTGAGTTCCTGTGTCATCGCTCAAAGTTATTGTGAATGCCAGTCTCCTCGAATTGTTTGTCAGAATAATGGTACTAAGGGGCTTTCTTTAAACCAAGCACGCAGCGAATGGAGCAGAATGAGACGAGTTTGTTTCCGTATTGAGACATCTTGCTGCTCAGCTACGGTCCTATTGACGTCCAGATGCCTTCTCTTCAATAAGCGTGCATAGTTGCTGCTGTGAAAGCAACATATCATGGTTGAAGGAGGCTTAGGCTTCGAAATGACTAGCTGGGAAGATCCCGATGCGCCACCGGATGAAGAAACTGAATATACAGACTATTGTGGCATATATACTGGTATTGAAACTCGGCTGCAAAAACTCCAAAGAGGAGACTTAACAACAGCATTGACTAACGTGAAGGTTAATAACTTTTGAAGCATAACGGCTTAAAACAATTCATGTCTATAAAGACTTCAAGTAGAGAGATGGCGTACTAATGGTCACGACGGATAAAGCTTACATATTTCCTGAGTCAGATCGAAAGCTATGCCGTAAGCCATTACCTATCTACAACGTCGCTATCACCTTAACATATATGAATCTCTGTCGACAGAAAAGCCCCAAAACGAGCTGTCATCAAAAAGACAACAGAAACAAATAGGAAGAGTTGCCGTTGGAAACTAGGGTGTTCTTAGATGACGAGCTACTCGCCGCAGCAGGATCAGAAGACATAGTTCAAGGAAGAGGCATCAGAGGAATCTAACAGCCTCCCAATGCGAGAGATCCATGGTCTCAAAGTGGCGCTTCAAAGGATGTGTGGCGAGCTTATAAACATCCTCTCGAAGTGTGATGAACTCAATAACCACATCGCCGTAGAAAATTAAAGCCGACCCGGGTAGAAAGAGAAAGGATGAGCCAGGTGATACGAGATCGCATTAAAAGATAGAAGACGAATGCTGCCCGCGGCTAGAGGCTCTAAGCACTCAGTTTAACCAGATTATGGAAACTATCAACATAATTATGCAAGAGGATGCAACCTTAGCCCAGAGGTGGAGAACACTCTTCCGAGAGCAGGGCGTCACTATAGCCTCAGTTCTCACCACGCTGAGGTTCATCATACGCATGATCCTACTTGCAGTCCCTGGCGTGGGCAACACCATCTCCAGCTCTAACACCTAAAACAGATTTTGGCGGCGCGTTGTGTTTCCCATGCCTTCACTAACACTCGTTCACTGTTCTTGTATTTGGCAAACTTCACAAAAATATGATCAGTGGAGCCGTTTTGTCCGTTCTCATTTGAAGTATTATTGTCATGCCTGTATACCTCTCAATTACGATCGAATGCGAATCAGGTATTTGGATGTTGTCCCTAAGGAAATCTCCAACTTTGTTTTCCGATATCTACCACTTCTTGCGTCTACTTCCCTCTATTCCATGAAACAATAAATTGGTTCTTCTTGACTGGGATTCTAATCTATCAAACCCTCTTGCCGGTTTCACAAGTTTTTGTCAGACGTCTTCTTATTTTGTTCACGTAGTCCTGGAGTTCATTTGCATTGTCTGAACTTGTTAACTTCTAAATAACACATGTTAAGATATCTGAGTTCCTGGTGAATTGATTTTAAAGGCCTGACTGATATAAGCTTCTGATTGAGGCTGAGAAGCGGATCGGATTACACGAATTTGTTCAGAGTCAGTTACTGACAATATTGATTGTCGTTCAGAATTAACCCTACCGTGTCCAGGGTTGGCCTAAACTGATCCCGAAAAACTAGTAAGATACCCAATGCAAGCATGATTCATAATATATTACGCTTGTTGTTGTTTTTCCAAGGACTAGAAATGGTAACCTCCTTTATACCTTTTCTTGAGCAAATGTGGTAACTCTGGTACTCCAAAGTTTAACATTAATCCTTATGTTGTAGAATAAGCTTCAGAGTTCACACTACATACACCTAATACTGATTCCCCATTTGGCGTTCCGATCTAATCGCGTGCAATATTCATATGTAAATAATTTCGGTACTTGAAATGGACACAAATACATGTTACAATTGTGGTGAAAACAGGTCTATTGTCCAGATGGAACGCCGAAACACATTCTTCAAAGATTAAATAATGTTTTAATTTTATGAAATCGAGCTGGTATCATAAGCGAGGATATGAAGAAAAAAAATGATAGAATGTGGAAAAAAAACTGTACAAATGGGACGATATATATAGTCACAATAGAAGTTGATGTCATGCCAATTATTTCGTTGAAAAGAGAACATTGTACTATGATAAATAGTTTAACATTTACTTAACACCAACAAGCAAAATCAGATAAAAAGAGACTGCAATTTATCTTCAAACGAGGTGACAAATAAACCGAGTTATTAAACAAACTAAAAATAAAAGTATTACTAGAAAGTTTCAGAACTCTTTTAATGTGGCTTTAAATGAGCATAGAGTTCAAGTTGGAAATAATCAGATTAGCTAGGATCGAATTAACCAGGAAATAATCAGATTAGCTAGGATCGAATTAACCAGGAAATAGTCAGATTAGCTAGGATCGAATTAACCAGGAAATAATCAGATTAGCTAGGATTGAATTAACCAGGAAATAATCAGATTAGCTAGGATCGAATTAACCAGGAAATAATCAGATTAGCTAGGATCGAATTAAATAGGAAATAATCAGATTAGCTAGGATCGAATTAACCAGGAAATAATCAGATTAGCTAGGATCGAATTAACCAGGAAATAATCAGATTAGCTAGGATCGAATTAAATAGGAAATAATCAGATTAGCTAGGATCGAATTAACCAGGAAATAATCAGATTAGCTAGGATCGAATTAACAAGGATTGCAGTTATTTTTCTGAAGTAATTGAATCATTAATAAAAAATATAAGAGGTAGAAAAAGTAATCAGTGTAGTTCAGTTAAAGTTCAACTCGATGTATCGATTACTTATACAGGAAATTGAAAAAAGCTAGGAAGTCTAGTAAATTGGTATAAAAGAAGAACGTCACTAAAAATAAATGAACAGAAATAAAACTGAAATGGTAATTGAAACGATGCTTGATGTGCAGGACACGATTTTTTCCAGGCAGTGAGTAAACATGCAAAATGGAGATTTAATATCATAAATTGTCATACGCTACATGTAGATTGATATCGTTCAATGAGAGTTAGATCTTCGATAGAATTACCAGAATGGGTAAATAGATATTATTACTATAAATCAATGATACCCCCACGAAATGATCACCCGTATGGGCCATCAAATTATAATCTTGACAGATTTAAACGTTATTTTCCCAGATGTCAAAAAAAAAAACGTTAAAGAATTTGAACGTGAGATTAATATATAAGTTAATGTGTACGAAACTGTAGACAAACTCATCATACCAGTTAGACTGAGAAAAAAGGAAAGAGGCGTCTTGTTTCATGGAGAAAATTATAATTATTGTGGAATTAGGTATTTGTCAAATTTAGCGTTGTCTCAATTAACAAAAGCATGAAAAACAATACTTTTATAATTAGTTTATATATAATTTTTATATTGTTTCATCATTTCAGGATGACAAAAGATTATGCAAGTATCTACAATTTGTAACATCACATATAATCATAATATTGGGGTTCTTTTAAGTTAATTTGTATAGCTAAAACTGTATAGTCATTTGTTATGAATAAATATAAGCAAAATACTCATATTATATATTGCTATTTCCAAAACTTAGATGAACAAAAGTTCAAGGAAGATTTAAGGCAAGTTCATTGGAACACAATTAAGATTTATGATCATATAAACCATGCTTGGTTAGCTTTCAAAGAATTATTATTTCCTATAATTGATCAGCATGTACCATACACAGAATGAAGAATCAGATTCAAATCTGAAAAATGGATTAATGATGGGATCTTATACGAGGGATTTCCTGCACGGGAGAGGAAGCAAAGAGTAAATATAAAAGAGATTCGGCTATTTGAAGGACCTTTAGAAATAAGGTTCTTGTACAAATTAGAGACGTAAAAAGAGATAACTTAGAAGAAACTGTTCAATAGTCATCAACCAAACGAAACAAAATGTGGAAAAAATTGAAAGATTTTTTACTTTCATCACATTGATGTACTAACCTTTTTACGCATACCAGAGATTCCATTGCTAGAACGAGGGTAACTGAGCAAGCTGTAGCAGAAACTGCTGAAGATATGAATGCCACTAGCAAATCATCACAGCATTGGTGTGTGCCCTATTGTATTTCAGATTCACGATATGATCCAACACTTTATTTTCATTGAATTCCGAAGAATCCTACATTTAAAGAGCAGTGGATAACTAAGATAAGAAGATATGAAGGTCCACTCTTTCAAGTGAGCATTCTAAATTATATCCATTTTTGCTCTTCTTTAAATGAAGTTTTGCACCTTAATATTTGTTTTACAAATGTGAAGTACTCGGTTACATTTTTTAAAAATTTCTAGCTGTTTTATACTATTATTCAAGATATAAAAGTTCTTCATTTTAAAGACTTTTTCTGTTTTACCGTATAAATTACAACAAATGTTTCAGTTAATACTAAATAGTAATAACATTTAGTAAAAGCCTTAAATACTTCTTCCTGCTTTAGGCACTTTTTCATAACAATTTAGTATTGTGTATTAGTCTTTTTGTGTTACATATTTTGTTTATTCGCATTGACTAGGTTACAAAGTTAACAATTATGTATTCAAAACATTTTACGAAAGATGATTACATGATTACAAGTCATAGACACCTGTTACAAAAAGACTATGCGCTGTTGCTGTGCCATCACTACTTGATTGGAGCAGCAAAAACAAAAAATATTTTTAAAAAAACCCTTAAAGAGAGAATTACTTGCTTCTAAAGAACCTGTTGTAGTGTTTAAAAGTTAATTAAGAACTCTTTTATATAATGACTGGGAAAAATTAATAAGAAAATATTTCTTAATTGCTGATAAACCATGAATTCATTGCACCAGTAGCTATTGATATTATAATACGCAAAAATTGGAAGTAACAGTTAAATGAAATATTTCTTCCGAAATAACATTTTAGTCAGGTAATGTACACAGGCATTATGACACCGTAAGTAATTGTAGATACAGCAGACTCCTAAAAAGCAGGCATGAAATATATTTGTGTTTGTCTAGCATTATAACGATATCAAAATTGTTGGATTGTACAAGGATGCTTTTTTTTTGTTTCACAAAATGGATACTGATGTAACTGGGACAGATCAGTTGGTTGATACAGAAGCCAAATCCTTTACTGAGGCTCACAAACAATTCTTATATCAGCAAAGGACAGAGTCGTTGGAGGAGAAACTTCGGCATAAATGAGAAGAATGCGAAAGACTGCAAAACCAATTACAAATAGAACGTTTGGCGTACATAGGTTTTCAAGTGACAACTCTCCTATATTATTCTACACGGAATTTTCCTCCTATGTCACATTTACTGCTTTCTTCATTTGTATTCAGCCATCAGCTCAAAACATGCAGAGCGCATACTTCAAAAGTATTGAAACTGTTAGTCTGGCAGGTAGAAAACGTAGTATGCTCCTAATAGATGAATTGTTCATGTTTCTTTTGTCGTTTAAAAACTGATCTTCTTGAACAGGATCTCGGTGTTAAATTCAGTTGTTCTTTCGCAACATTAAGTCGTAAAATAGTCACTGGGACTAACTTTCTATATTTTGTTCTTGGTCCCATTCCTATTTTGTTACCAAGAGAGGTTGTTCAAACCTTAATGCCAGAAGGTTTCAGAGCTTTGTATCAATGCAACCGGGTCATAATTGATTGCACGGAGATAAGAACTCAACAACCTTCATCCCTTGTACTTAACTCCCATTCATTTTCTAATTACAAAAATGCCTGCACATTTAAATGTCTTTTGGGTATTGCACGTCATGGAGCTATAGCTTTCATATCTTCACATTATACTGGTTGCAAGTCTGATCTAGACATTGCAAAATTATCTGGTTTACTTGATCTTCTAGAACCAGGGGATGATGTCATGGCAGACAAAGGTTTTACTCTTCTTAAAGTTTTGGCTGAAACGGTATTACACTGAATATACCTGATGTTCTAAGCAGTAAAAGGGTATTACTCTGAATATATCTGATTTTCTAAGCAGTAAAAGGGTATTACACTGAATATACCTGATTTTCTAAGTAGTAAAAGGGTATTACACTGAATATACCTGATTTTCTAAGCAGTAAAAGGGTATTACACTGAATATACCTGATTTTCTAAGCAGTAAAAGGGTATTACACTGAATATACCTGATGTTCTAAGCAGTAAAAGGGTATTACACTGAATATACCTGATTTTCTAAGCAGTAAAAGGGTATTACACAAAATATACCTGATTTTCTAAGCATTAAAAGGCAGTTTAGTATCAGTGAAATTGAAACAACGGAGCAAATCGCAAAACTTAGGATTCACATTCATCGTACGAACAGACGCATACAAGAACATCATTTATTTGATTCCCCTATTCCCCTTTCACTAACTGATTCAATAAATCAACTTTGGTCTGTTGCCTATTTGCTTGCAAATTTTAGAGCTGTTATTGTTCAAGCATAGTCAAATGTTGGATCTTAAAGATCCTTGATACAGATAGTAATTGAATTAAAAGTCATCCACTTTGTCTTTTACTTGTTGCCAGACTGCTTGGTTGAAATATATTGTTTCTAAATGCTGGTTATTTTGACACCAGATCAAAAGATCACACCATTGTAATCATGTAACTGCAAGCTGTGTCAAAATTTGATAATAGTATTTGTGATTTTTCTTCAGTTTCAGAACTCCATTTTGATCATTAGCCAGATATTTGACCTCTAGGACACTCCCAACTTGTGGACACTTAACTTATAATAAACCAATAGGTGGGATATTATCGGAATTGTATACTTTTCTGTCTGGACTTGCAGCAAACCTAGAATACCAGACATTTACAATCACTCAGCAAGGATAGAGGTTAATTGTTTTGTTTGTGTATTGCATAGGGCTTTGCTGCTTCGGGTTATGTTGCCAACCCTTGGAGCATAGCTGAAGTTGTAATACTTCTTGTTGATTGTAATCCTCTAGCTAAAATGTTGGGATCCTTGCGGCGTCTGAAAATCTCCTACTTTTAATGCCATAATTATATTGTGCTCCCAGTCCACATTATCCCCACGAACGGAGTTGTACAGTGTAGATTTTATCCCTTGAGGTGTTGTATCACCGCTGATAAAGTCCGATGGATTGGCATCTCCTCTCATTTCAATATCTTACACTGCTATTCCTTGAAGTTTTTCTCCCCATTGGAGCATGCCAGGTTTGAGGCTGCGATGGTTTTGCAATATCTTCTGGAAGAGCCCTTTGTAGCAGCATTTTGTATTTGGCTATCTGATAGAGTAAACCAGCAATATGAATATGTCCACACGATCCTGCTAGTCCTATTGGGCAAGTGCAGAATGTAGATGTTGATGTAGCTTCAGATATTAATTTAAATGTGACCTGCAACGATTAAAATGTATATATATGAAATGTCCATTTTTAGATTTAGCATTCCTGTTTAAGAAAAAGCTTGTAAATGTTATGCTTGAGACTACATGCATAATCAGATATGCTTCATGCTAAAAAATTTAAATAAATTACTTAAATCTGATGTGGTATTTCACTTTTCCTCTGAGATTTGTAGCACTTGCCCGTCAACTCAGATCCGTTATCAACAGATCTCACTACAATAATAATAATAATAATAATAATAATAATAGCTACTCTACACCCATTTTGCCTGTAACTCTTTGATTTGAACTATTGTACAATTTATCATGGTAAATTTGGTAGCACAAAATAACTATTCTAACCTTGATCTTGGAGATCTGAAACTTGATCAACTAACTTGGATTCAATACCTGCTATTAAATTGGCAATTATCTTTGTGGAAAATGATACCTTAGGGACGGATGTAATCTTGGAATATGTCAACTGATGTAGGAAATCTCTCATAACATCACATTTAGTTTATTGTTGGGGGGGGGAGGGTACTAGCTTTAACAGAGTGAAAGAAGAGGAGTGTTAAGTAAATGTATCAGTTAAACAATTATTTCTAACACAGTGTGGATGATAAGGAAAAGACTACTTACCTCTTAGATCTTGGATGTAACCTTCACTGAAATACGTGAATCCCTTATTTATGGATTTCTCACCAGATGACTTCTTATTTACCATGATATAAGCTTCAACAAACGAAAAGGTAAGTGGCGGCTCTAAATCTAAATCTTTGTCACTGTAGGAAGTAGTCATTATAACAGTATGGACAATGTATCAACTAAGGCAGCTTTGCTCAGTTAGCCTCGTTTTGGGTTAGGCATTAATATTCATGAGATAATATTAAAAAGGTTCTATTGCAAATAGTTTTAATGACTTATTCTATAGTATTGGGTTAGATATTGGTAAGGACTTTGATTCATCACTACCGGATATTGAACGTATATCAAATGAAACTTTCTTTCAGGTACCAAATACTGCCGAGGACTTTATTAGAAAGGAAATTATAAATGTCTTATTCAAAAGCTACTGGCTTCGACGGATTGTCAATACGCTCTTAAAAGTGTCAATAGATTACATAGTTGAACCACTGGCTTTGACGGATTGTCAATAAGCTCTTAAAAGTGACAATAGATTATATCGTTGAACCACTGACTTTGACGGATTGTCAGTAAGCTCTTAAAAGTGTCAATAGATTACATAGTTGAACCACTGACTTACATATTTAGCATGTACCTATTTAGCATGTCTACAGGAACAAATACTTTTGTAGACGGTTGGAAAGAAAACAAGAGTTACCCCCTTTTTAAGCGAGGAGACAAATCGAGTGTCAATAATTATAGAGCTGTATCTGTTCTACCTATTGTCAGCAATTATTGACCTGTATCTGTTCTACCTATTGTCAGTAATTATAGACCTGTATCAGTTCTACCTATTGTCAGTAATTATAGACCTGTATCTGTTCTACCTAGTGTCAGTAATTATAGACCTGAATCTGTTCTACCGAGTGTCAATAATTATAGAGCTGTACCTGTCCTACCGAGTGTCAGTAATTATAGACCTGTATCTGTTCTACCGAGTGTCAATAATTATAGAGCTGTATCTGTTCTACCTATTGTCAGTAATTATGAAGCTGTATCTGTTCTACCTATTGTCAGTAATTACAGACCTGAATCTGTTCTACCTATTGTTAGAACACTTTTAGTAAGATTTGCTTTCAATTCATTTTATGTCTTTTTATCCAAAAGTAATTTGATTACCTTGCGTCAGTCAGGTTTCCGTCAGACCATTCCTGCGATACAGCGCCCACTGGTTTGATTGATCACTGGTTAAATAATATTGATGACTGGAAATTAATTAGAGTTTTCTTCTTAGACCGACGTAAAGCTTTTGATACTGTTAATCACAGTGTTTTATTACATAAATTATCTGGTTTGCATCGTCTCTCAATAGTAGAGTATAAGCTGTGAGTCGGAGAGATACTGTCTCTTAATTTAAAAAAATAAAAATTAATCGGAGTACCAAAAGATCATATTCTAGGTCCTCTCATTTTCTAAAGAGCAGCCAATGTAACCCCGTAATTCCTATTACAGGCAGAGACTATACAGCTTACACAAAAGGGCAGCCAATGTAATTTTAACTGTCAAATATATTTTAGCATCTACAGCAACTCTTTCCAACAGTCTCAGAAAGATACCAATTAAGGATTATATTATTTTTAGAAAAGCTGTTCTTGCTTTCAAGATCTTAAATAATTTAGTACCATAGTATCTTAATGATTTTAAGTTTGTAAGGAACATTAGCACAAGGAATACACGGTCGAGAGAAAAAAAATGATTTATATATATCAAAGTTCTGACAGAGCATATTAAGAAATTTTTTGGTTACGTCGGTATAGTTTTATGGAATTGTTTGCAGCTTGACATTAAATAAATACCTAATGTTTCAAGTTTTTAAAGAAATATACCTCTACAAATATTTTAATGAGCAATTTTGATTTTATGACTGCCGCATAACATTGATAAGTGGTAGCTGTGATTTATCTATATGATAACAGTATGTCAGCCTTGTATAATTTGAATTAATCTTCTGTAATATTTGTTTTCTTTCATGTAATAGATGATAACCTTGTACATTTTTTACTTATTGCCCGTATATTTGTTGTATATTTCTTTCAATTACAGGGTCATGATGTAAACTTGCTGTTAGCTAGTTATATCACCCAGTATAAATAAAGGATATATTATTATTATTATTATTATTATTATTATTATTATTATTATTATTATTATTGCCTGAGCATTAGACACAAAATCAATATAAATTTTGTTTTCATCTGCCTTTTCTTTTCCTTTATATGTAGGTGTATTCGTTGTTGAATAGTAGCTAAAATATGGACTGTTCCATGCAGTCTATTAACATGTGTTCTTCTCAAATCCATCCATGCACAATAGTGATCAGTCTAAAATATGGACTGTTCCATGCAGTCTGTTAACATGTGTTCTTCTCAAATCCATCCATACACAATAGTGATCAGTCTAAAAATTATTAACACTTAAAAGTACTATGTTTCTTATGTTTTTCATTTTTGTCAACAACAAAATAAATATTGTATTACTTCTGTAAACTGTTGCTTCATTTTATACCCCTGTGTAATCATTATATTTTCTATTGCTGAATTCAAACACTTTTGACGATCATTTTCTGTCTTTTGACACAGCTTCTAAACTCATTCTTGGCGAAACAAATATGATATTTATCAAAGTCGCATTAGATGCATCAATAATTATGTGTGTTGTGATCTAATCATAAAGAAAAAAATCAATTTCTGTACTTTTCATTAACAGAATTAGCCATTACATGAGAAATAATTGTACTGTACTGTTGGAAAATATTATAAAATTCATATTCCAGGTTTGCGCCTTCTATAACTTCAGACGCATTTTCCAATGTAATTGTAAATGTCAACTCTTGTAAATAGTTTCCTCAAGGCAGCTTAATTTTATTTAAAAAACGATATTGGATTGGAACCAAATTTGCAATGTAGTTTTACATTGGCGAGCCCTTGAAACAGCCTGATTTTCAGTTTTCTACATCGTCATTTCGAGGAGGTATGACCCCTGAATCCCTGTCCTTCTAGTCATGGTTTCTGCAGGACAACTTTACCAAGTATTGCCGGATGGCAACCAAATTTTGCATCTACGATAAATCTACGAAATATCTTCATCAAAACGTATCTTGAAATGGGCAAGAACGATACAACAGCTAATCTTTAAATGTTACATTATTGCTGAATATGGAGTACGTTTGAAGTAAGACACATACATCTTCCTCTTTCGTATTGTAATAAATTTGGGTATGTTCCATTTTGTATTTGCGTCTCCATTTATAGGTTCGTTAGATTTTAGTGATTAGTTGTTAGATTATGGGAAGTCGGTGTTCTGAAAATATTTCCCAATCCGAATAATTAGCCAATTTCCAGGAACAGACGTCATACTTACAATCTCACTTGAGTCAGACGAGGAAGAGGAAGAGGATGAAACTTCTACTCCTGAACCATCAATGTCACATGACCCATATTTTCTCCCATCCTCCTCCTCTGAACAACACCTCATAACACAAGGTGAACTGAATGACCTTGTCAGGGATTTGGAACTACCCAAGAGTAAGGCAGAGCTGTTGGGCTCCAGACTACAGCAGTAGAATCTCCTGGCAGGTGATGTTAGGGTTTCCATGTTCCGTGATCGTCAAAAGGATCTTGTCCCATTCTTCTTCATGGAAGGTGATCTTGTAGCCTGCAACAACATCGATGGTGTGATGGCAGCCCTCAGCATCGTTCATGATGCAGATGAGTGGAGACTGTTCATTGATTCATCGAAGACGAGTCTTAAAGCTGTTTTGCTGCACAATGGCAGTGTTTTGCCATCAATTCCAGTTTGTCATGCAGTCCATATGAAGGAAACCTATGAAAACATGAAACAACTTTGGAGGTGCATAAACTATGACCAACATCAGTGGCAGCTTTGTGGCGATTTCAAGGTTCTTGCTCTCTTGCTTGGTCTGCAGACTGGATACGCAAAGTACTGATGTTTTCTCCGCGAATGGGATAGTCGTGCGAGAGATTCCCACTACATCAAGAGAGATTGGCCACTCCTACAGTCATTGGAGCCTGGGATGAAAAGTGTTCAGCATCCACCACTTATTGAATCAAGGAAGATTGTGTTACCACCCTTGCACATCAAGCTGGGTCTGATGAAGAACATTGGCAAAGCCATGAACAAAACACAAGCCGCTTTCAAGTACCTCCGTGGAAAATTTCCAAGGTTAAGTGAAGCTAAGATAAAGGAAGGTGTCTTTATTGGTCCTCAGATTCGTGAACTTCTTCGAGATGATGCATTTCACCGTGCACTGCGTAGCAAGGAAAAGACGGCATGGAAATCCTTCCTGTTAGTGGCAACAAATTTCCTCAGAAACAACAAGGCAGACAACTACAGGGAGTTGGTGGAAAACCTCCTCAAATCATACAAAAGCCTTGGTTGCAACATGTCATTAAAGATACATTTTTTGCACTCTCATCTAGATTTTTTTCCACCGAACTGCGGAGCAGTGAGCGACGAGCACGGCGAGCGATTTCACCAGGACATTGCAACAATGGAGAAACGCTATCAGTGCAAGTGGAGCCCATCAATGCTTGCAGACTATTGCTAGACAGTGACAAGAGATGCTCCATTTAATGAATACAAGAGACAAGCCAAGAAGCGCCGAGAAGCCACTGAATAAGGACTAAACTATGTTCTTATATATACATAATAGTTTTTTTACTTTTGTTTCAATATATTTTTTATTTGTATAACCCTTTTGCTGTTTTTTAAAGTGTTACATAAACAGGACAGGTGAAATATTATCATGTAAAGCAACCACAAACACATGAAAAGACCTAGGTTTACAATTTATTATTAAAAGTCTACTATGTACACAATATACATAGACGTAAAATGTAAAAACTTAAATATCTTGGAAACAGTAGCCAATCATTTGTTTTAATTGTCATATTTGAATTCAGCACATCAAAATCCCTAATAAATAGCACATTTTATCTCTGAAGCAGACGACTTTGAAATTTTTTTAGACCAGTGTGTAATTGGTTAATAATGAAAAGTAAACTTTTTTAGTAAAAAATTATTTTGAGAGCTTATCCTATCTGTACCTAAACAAAAATAGAGACAAGATTATAGTGATGCAGTTTTAGTATTTTTGTATAGTTCCCTGCATTGGGTGTTTGAACTGTGTTATGTGCTTCAGGCCACGGCATGCTAACAAGGAAAAGCCATGCAATTGTGAAGTTGTAGTTGTGACATTGTGGTCATTTATTTATTGATTAGAGAAAATATGTTTCTAGTCTTGGCGCGTTACGAGAACTTCTAGTTGTCGGGAAGTCCTTCAAAATAGGGGAAAACAAGGGACTTCCAGCCCAACATCACGCTGGTGTTGGATTCGCTCGGTAGAGGAACCCCTGTGCGTGTTACAGTATAAATGTTCTTATGTAGAAAACTGCATCTGTAATTCCTATGTAGGAAGGTAGTCAATAGTATCCGGAAATATGTTTTCGGAGACAACTGGAGTTTTGTCTCAAACATATATGAGTTATGTCAACATAAATTTGCTGTCAGTGAGACAGTGCTAAGATGTATCCCTCGGATAGGTAAAAGTTGTGAAATACAATGAATCAAAACAACAGCATCATAATGCATGTGTTAATCATTTATAAGTTAATAACATAAACGAATTGCCGTATGTACTCGCGTATAACTCGATACTAACTGCAAACTGCATAGACCCAGATCTGCCGTCGCATAATGCGCCGGCAGATCTGGGTATATGCAGTTTGTAAAGACTAATCAGTGGAACAAACAACATCACATTATGCGACGGCAGATCAGGGTATATGTTGTTTATATTTGGATCTATATTATACGCGAGTATATACGGTAAGAAGCTTCACAAATAGATTACTACAATTAGTAATCGTGATATGATCAGGAATTTTATTTAGAAACTTTCACTATTTCCCTCCAGGGTTCTGTCTTGACATGTATAATTAATTACAAACTTCAATTAGTCAAATATAGTCTATCAGTCCACTATATAAATTCAGTATCTAAAACTCATGGTTGTATGCATCCTGTCAAGACTGACACAATAGGCAATACATTTACCGCACTACACCACTTCACGACTTGTGACCATTTCACGCCAAACATCATTAGAAAAATGTGAAAGTGCGCACTCGGTGTATAATTGTCTCATTCGAGGTTCACGTTGAATATTAAACATCAATAAGCATTTTAACTGCCTGTTGGAACCATAAAAGGTTCAGATCTCTTGCTATTTGTGAATATTTTGTGTTTTGCGTGTATATTTGAATTATCCTTTTCGCTTCATTTATAACTATGATGTGAAGATTGCCTTATGTGTATTGCTATCAGGACCTATCACAGTAAGTGCGAGATAAAGAAAGGTATCTAAGTCAAGCGCTAATGAACTGAACAACATTTATAAAATTTTCCGATTAAACGCTTTGTACTCAAGTATTTTTCGTAGGATTCTGCCTTGCCTATGAGTGTCGTCTTTTCTGGTAGCTCTGGCTTCAGTGTTATTCCAGTCTTTCTTAGGTTCTCTTTGAGTTTGTGCGTATGAATCTTAGTGCTTTCACAATGATTTGTACAATCTATGCGAGTATTTTGCTAACTTTTTTAAGTTTTCTAGTCAGGTCACGGTACTTTTTTCCTCGCTTTCAACCCTAGCTTGAGAGTTCCATTGAACGGCTATGGTTATTATGTACGTCATACTCATTTAACCTCTGACGAGTACGCTGTCCGGCCAACTTTAATTTGTTCTGCCCTGTTGTCGGTCTGGATGCTTAAGTCCACAGGATTTTCGCCTTGCAGACTTTAACAACAGCCATATTATCTTACCTCTTATGTGCACATTTCATCGCATATCAATCCTCTTCTGTAAACCTTCCTGACAAGGTATATATTGGCACACATCAATCTAGGTTGAAGTGCACCATCTATGGACATTTGCTTTCTGGTCTTTTACCTATGTTATCTGTTCCAGTCTACATTGCTGACTATGTTCCCCGATTATTTTGATGGCCCGGATATTGGTTACTGTGAAGAAATAAGTGTCGATATGATACCTCTATATACTTTCAAACTTAGTACAATCTCAACCTTTACGTGTACTCTTTCCTAATACTTTTCACCTTATTGACGGTGCATTGAAGCCCTGGGCTGATGTAAAAATAGGGTTAGAGGATGTAGATTTTCTGAAGAATTTCTAGATATTGGAGTACTTAACTTACTCAAGATGTTTCAGTCTCTGATATCATGTGGTTTGCTACTTTCAGGAGTAGACACTTTGGGATGCTTGATGCTTTGAATGGCTCAATTATCATTTGGGAATTCCTTTTGCATTTCCTCGACAACTCTTACTGTCTGAACTCGTGTGTCTGCTTTAGACTCGTTTCTACCATAGATCTTCAAAGCATTCACGAGCATCAGTTGGTCGAGTTGTCTTACACGTTTTTCCTTGATTGCTATCTTGCCTTGTTCTGTCACAGCACTCTTGTAGTGGGATTTATACGGCTATGAACAAGAATGGTGACAGTACCTCTGCCTGGAAGATACCCATTCAGATTCAATGCCAGTGCGAGTAAGTGAACTCGCGGCATTTCCAGACGCAAATTAACAAGGCTTTAGCATAATGTAAAGAATAAGCAGCTGTTATTCACAACTTTTATCCAATTCATCAGGACTACGATCATTAAAAAATAAAGTAAGTAACGAACTGTAAGGACGTATAAGGAGTCAAATTAACCATGTCAAATAAAACATACTATCCTTGAATAATCTGTTGACTGGGTTTAAGCAACACAATTCAGCATCTTAGATCGTAGGACTAATTATACAAACTAATAAAGCAAACTAATTTCGACTGAGAAAAGTGGATCTGGTGTGGATTTTGTATAACTTATGTCTGAAGAAACTTATATGAACAGCTAATGAATATATAGAATTTGAATTCAGACGTATTTGGCTTAATTAATATCCATGTTAATAAGTAAAGTTTCCACAAGTTTAGTAAATACAAAGGTATCGACGCAATATGAAGAACACAAGCAAGTATAAAAAGTGTAACAATTATCACTTGCAAGAAGTGCCTGTGCTATGGTACAGGAAAAGTAAGGGTGTTAATTCAATGTCGAGGCCTTGTGATAATACACTTTGGCTTATATAGTTGTTGTCTGATTAGCCACAACTTTGAAAATTAGTACAGAAGTTCATCTGGATTAAAACAGAGATCGTAAGTTTAAAGGCCGTACTTTCCCTTCGACATGTTGATATTATATTCTGCAAAGTAATGCTTCTTACGCATTGTTCTTGTTTGTTTTACCTGGTATGTTGCTCCAAAACCTGGTGGCGTCGTTCTTAACAAATATGATATTAGACTATTATTATTACTATTATTATTATTAGTATTAGTAGTAGTAAAAATATGAAACAAGTAATATACAAATTCACCTCTGCATAGATTAAAAGTATTGATAAAATCAAAAGCATGATTAAAATCTTTAATGCTCTTTTGTTCATTCATTATCTTTTGTTCTTTCTATATCTGAATGTTGCTCCTGTCAAGCAAAACATTCACCCAATATTAGGTTGCAGGAAATAGAATCGTAAAACATCCCACATTCTGAATAGCTACACCTAAAAAAAAAAACCCAGGGATGTTTGAACTGGAATCCGTATGCGCCTAAGGAAAAGATATGTGCCTACCAAATGGTTATTCTCATTACATAAAGGATTATAATAAAATGCAATCACCAAAATTTCGACTTGAGTTCTAAATCTAAATCTAATTACTCAACTCGGCAGGCGACCCGACCCTGAAATCGAACCGGTACTCCTGACTTGAATTCTAAGACCATATTTTACAGAAGGTTCATCTAACGACAGCATGCTCTTTGCTTAAAATACGATGCGCATTATTTCATTTACATATTGGCTTGTGTTTTTGGCGTTGATCTCATGGAAAAGATGTTAAATTTGTTACTAGCATATAAAATGGAAATGTCGTCCATTTTTAGGACCGTCCCTGTCATATGTAATTGTCTGGTAACATTTGTCTTCAAGGCTTCAAACACTAAAATTAGGATATAAATATAACTTAATTTACGTATGCAATGTCATGAAATAATGTTAAAAACAGACATAGGCTGGTCAAAGGCTCAATTGCTGTGGCGGTCAAGATAAGACAGTCTGTAAGGATCGACTATATGGTCTGTAGACCAAATGGTCGTTAAAGGATTGGATCCTGTATTATACTGTATAACATTAATTCAATTCATTCATGCGACGGGAAAATAATTATTTATAATCTAACTTGATTTTGGAGCTTGTTATTAAATGAGAATCATTTTCTTAATTTAGCATAATCCTCCCCTCGAAGAAAGTGCTTCACATAATATCATTTTCGTTGGAAATCTGAGATCAGTCTTTTTATAATATATCAAATACGATGATCGAAAGAAAGGTCAAAATTGCGATTCGGTTTATTTTAGATGAACATTGAGTGTATCACACCCGAAAGTCTAACATAACAACCCAGCTACATTAACTGGTTGCATGTATAAGATTTCTATATATTTGGCTCTATGGTACAAAGTCCAATTCTGGTTTTAACTACGAAACCTCTTAAGAAAGTCCCCAAAATGGATTATGTTCTCTGCATATTTAGGAATGATTCTACAAGTGCAGTAAAGTCTGCAATCAGGTTCCGACTTTATAATTGCTGTTTATATTTTTTAAATCTGATTTAAAGGCGATATATGCATTGAACAGTATAGTTGCTCACAGGGAACAGTGTAGTCTGATTGTATCAGTGTCATAATCAAGTAATCTAACGTTCCTTTGGTTTTAATGTCTTTATCTCTTTAATTTCTTTGAATAACATTTACAATTAGTACAAAATATGATAAATTAAGCCTGAGAACGGGAGTCAACGACTTATTAGGTTCTCCTCCTTTAAATATGCAGACGTGAACATAGTGGGGGAGTAAATTATATCATAATACAATAGTGACAAGCTGAATACTGCTGATAGTAAAGTTTGCCTTCAGTTCATGGGGCCAAGCATTTGCAATATGTCAAGAAAAGTACAGAACATGAAGAAAGAAAATAAATTGAAAAGTGAATGAGAGGAAAAAGAGTCAAAATGAAGGAAATGAATAGAAAGTGAGTTCACATGATATTTATTTAGAACATAACTTTCTCGTGAAATGAATCAGCGTGGGCATAATGAACACCTATTTTGTATAAGCTTGACAGTGATGTAAAAATCAAACACGCACACGAAAGGAATATAATGTTCGATAAAAGCTACCAAGTGATTGAATCTCTTGTTTGTTTGTTTTTCAGAGTCCCCCGGTATAAAGCCAGATTAAAATAGTGAGCACATGATATTATAAATATTGTCTATAAATTGGCTGAATACATGTTTCAAGACGAGTCAATTATTGGTGATATTACCGAGAAGAGATATTGGTCTGTAGTTGGACACGGTGGATATTGGTATGTAGTTGGACACGATGGATATTGGTATGTAGTTTGACATAATGGATATATTGGTCTGTAGTTGGACATAACGGAGATATTGGTCTGTAGTTGGACACAATGGAGACATTGGTATGTAGTTGGAGACAATGGAGATATTGGTATGTAGTTGGACACAATGGAGATATTAGTCTGTAGTTGGACACAATGGAGATATTCTTCTGTACTTGGACACGATGGAGATATTGGTCTGTAGTTGGACACAATGGAGATACTGGTCTGTAGTTTGACACAATGGAAATATTGGTCTGTAGTTGAACACAATGGAGATATTGACCTGTAGTTGGACAAGATGGAGATATTCTTCTGTACTTGGACACGATGGAGATATTGGTCTGTAGTTATACACGATGGAGATATTCTTCTGTACTTGGACACGATGAAGATATTGATCTGTAGCTGGACACAATGGAGATATTCTTCTGTACTTGGACACGATGGAGATATTGGTCTGTAGTTGAACATAATAGAGATACTGGTCTGTAGTTGGACACAATGGAGATATTGGTCTGTAGTTGGACACGATGGAGATACTGGTCTGTAGTTGGACACAATGGAGATATTGGTCTGTAGTTGGACACAATGTAGATATTCTCCTGTAGTTGGACAAGATGGAGATATTGGTCTGTAGTTGGACACAATGGAGATATTGGTCTGTAGTTGGACACAATGGAGATATTGGTCTCTAGATGGACGCGATGGAGATATTGGTCTGTACTTGGATACAGAGGATATATATATTGGTCTGTACTTGGACACGATGGAGACATTGGTTGTTGGACACGATGGAGACATTGGTCTGTAGTTGGACACGATGGAGATATTGGTCTCTAGATGGACACGATGGAGATATTGACCTCTAGATGGACACGATGGAGACATTGGTCTGTAGTTGGACACGATGGAGATATTGATCTGTAGCTGGACACGATGGAGACATTGGTCTGTAGTTGGACACTATGGAGATATTGATCTGTAGTTGGACACGATGGAGATACTGATCTCTAGATGGACACGATGGAGACTTTGGTCTGTAGTTGGACACGATGGAGATATTGATCTCGAGATGGACACGATGGAGATATTGGTCTGTAGTTGGACACGATGGAGATATTGATCTCTAGATGGACACGATGGAGATATTGGTCTGTAGTTGGACACGATGGAGATATTGGTCTGTAGTTGGACACGATGGAGATACTGATCTCTAGATGGACACGATGGAGATATTGATCTGTAGTTGGACACGATGGAGATACTGATCTCTAGATGGACACGATGGAGACATTGGTCTGTAGTTGGACACAATGGAGATATTGATCTCTAGATGGACACGATGGAGATATTGGTCTGTAGTTGGACACGATGGAGGTATTGATCTCTAGATGGACACGATGGAGATATTGGTCTGTACCTGGACACCATTGAGTGATCACCTTTCTTTATAATTCATTTTAAATTTGGCCCTGTTGCTTTGAAGTTCTATTTCAGATATATGCAATGACACCTGCTTGAAAAATACGGTGTAGGAAATGACCAACTTCAATTTACTGCGAGTATCAATGATTATAAAATGTACAAAATAGATGCATAATTGTTGTCCTTTATGAAACAAGTGCACTATTAATCGAATTGTTTCTCAACATCGAAATCGCTCCTCAAACTTTTTACTTCAGAATTATATTCCCGGGATTGAAGCCAGGGACCTTTAATTTTGTATCTTTCATCATAAGGGCAAATTATTCTCATATAGAACTACAAAGTTGTATAGTTCTCTTAAAAGCTAACATGTTTACCTATTAAACCATTGCCTATTACCTTTTAACCCATTGCGTATTACCTTTTAACCCATTGCCTATTACCTATTAACCCATTGCTTATTACCTATTAACCCATTGCCTATTACCTTTTAGCCCATTGCCTATTACCTATTAACCCATTGCCTATTACATATTAACCCATTGCTTATTACATATTAACCCATTCCCTATTACCTATTAACCCATTTTCTATTACCTATTAACCCATTGTCTATTACCTATTAACCCATTGCCTATTACCTATTAACCCATTGCCTATTACCTATTAACCCATTGCCTATTACATATTAACCCATTGCCTATTACATATTAACCCATTGCCTATTACCTATTAACCCATTGCCTATTACCTATTAACCCATTGCCTATTACATATTAACCCATTGCCTATTACCTATTAACCCATTGCCTATTACATATTAACCCATTGCCTATTACATATTAACCCATTGCCTATTACCTATTAACCCATTGCCTATTACATATTAACCCATTGCCTATTACCTATTAACCCATTGCCTATTACCTATTAACCCATTGCCTATTACCTATTAACCCATTGCCTATTACATATTAACCCATTGCCTATTACCTATTAACCCATTGCCTATTACCTATTAACCCATTCCCTATTACATATTAACCCATTGCCTATTACCTATTAACCCATTGCCTATTACCTATTAACCCATTCCCTATTACCTATTAACCCATTCACTATTACATATTAACCCATTGCCTATTGCCTATTAAACCATTCCCTATTACATATTAACCCATTCCCTATTACATATTAACCCATTCCCTATTACCTATTAACCCATTGCGTTATTTGGAAACATATTTTGTCAGTTTCTGAAATCAAAGATTGTCGGTGTAGAAGAAAAGAGAGCAAATATTAACAAAATTTATCAACCTGGTTAATAGTTTGTGTCTAACATAATAATTTTGAATGGGACAGGTTTTACCTGTTTATCAACGCTGTAGGGCCAAATGGAGGAAACGAATGATATGAAGTTGATGTGTTATGACACATCATTTCTTGCTGTCGATAAGAAAAACCTTGCATTCTGATGGAGAAGGCAAGCAGAACATTTATATCATTCCATAGCCATTTCTATTTCTATCATTCCTTAGCAATTTCTAACATTATATAGCGATTTCTATCATTCTATAGCAAAGTCATTTGTTTTGGGACCGTTTTTTTGGCCTCAGTAAAGTAAACGTGAGAATTTCCATAACTATGCGTGTAAACAACAAATGAAAACAGAAAACTGTCACATCTTTATTAAAATATGGAAATATGATATTATACCTGCTTTTGATCAATCCGACTTCATTTTATTGATGCAAATCGTCGTGAGATACTCCTAAGTATACCTTCGCTATAAATATTATATTTTTTATTGATTTGTATTCTAGCTACTGAAAGGACAGTTGAACTTATTCAGTCACCAAGTACATTAAAAGAGGAGACCGTTAAATTTAATAAGACTTTTATAAAGTGACATTATCTAACGTTGCCCTTTCAAATTAAATGGTCTATATTCATCTCATTTCTTCTGTAACTACATCTTCATTTTGCTAATGACATTTTAAACAGCTTCACATTTTTAAGTGAGAAAAGCATTATTACTTTCCAAAATAATCTTAAATTATTAGGCTGAGATGAAAAAGCTGTTTGCACGACGTATATAATGAATATCAACGTGAATGTTGTACCAGTTTGGTTAACATGGAGGTATAAAGTGCTCATCATGAATTAATGAAGATTCATTTAATGGCTTCTCCTAGATGTCGGAGAAACACCGATATCAGTTGTGTCTATACTGCATTCGTTGACAATGGTTGTATCAATGCATCTTGAAGTATGTAAATCGATATACCAGTGAGTCAAATATATTAAGAGATGAGATGTTCTCCAATATGTATTATTGGCGTCAAGGTATTAAATGGGACACTTGAGAGAAATCATGGGTTTTCCTTAATTACGCGTTACCATTATATCCAGACTCACATTTAACAGTTGAAGTCGTACAAAATAATTAATCTCAACCATTCGCTGTTGGCAAAGTAGTGAAACACACACACACATGCACACACACACACACACACACACACATAGAGAGAGAGAGACAGATAGATATATATATATATATATATATATATATGTGTGTGTGTGTGTGTGTGTGTGTGTGTGTGTGTGTGTGTGTGTGTGTGTGTGTGTGTGTGTGTGTGTGTGTGTGTGTAGTCCAAACAAAACTCAGAACCGAAAACCCTTGGGACCAAATTTAATTTTTGAGTTCGCAGATATGAAAAATATGTCTTGCGCTTATGTGACGAGAGAGAGAGAGAGAGAGAGAGAGAGAGAGAGAGAGAGAGAGAGAGAGAGAGAGAGAGAGAGAGAGAGAGAGAGAAAATGTAATATGAGCGAACATCTGTGTATGTATGTGTAACAGTGCACACATTAAGAAAGATGTTTCTACCAATTAATGAAAAATTATTTATTCTGAAAATCACACCCGGTCACATGTATAAATACAGTTATTCCACATAGAAATACAGTCCTGACTAAAGAAAAATTTAAGGAACGAGATACGTTTAAAATCGTGCAATTACTTCATTAGAATTATCCGTGATAATCTATAATGTCTAAGTATAATTCATAATGTTCTTATGCCAAATTTTTCTCCTGGCTTCTTCAACGAAGGTTTTTGCACAGATTCATACTATTTGATCAGACTAATTTTATATTTGTTTGGACCCCTTAAGACCTGTTTGTCTTATACCCCACCCACCCCCACATCACCCCCACCCAATATGTGGGGTGGGTATTTTGTTTTTTATCAAACAGAATTTTGAGCGAAAACAATTAATAAGCATTTGTGACTGAGGTTCCTCTTTCTTTTAGATTCCTTTTGCCATGTTTCCATTCATCCTGTCCCCGAGCCTAACTTTCAATTCAAAAGGCTTGTATTTCTCTCCTTGGGCATTACAAATTATGACTGGTTTCCTTACCTGTTTTGGAAATTTTAAGTGATGTTTGTCCTATTTATGTATGCATAATTTAGGGTGTATTTGTTGTATAGTGCTATTATCTCTTGATAAGTGCAATTGTTAGGACTGGCTTTGCTTCTTGGATTCAAGCAATTATGAGTTGTGCTATTTATCAAAAATGCATGAAATTAAATATAGTTTGATGGAAAAAAGGTTTTTATTTTCTTGTACTGAGCGGTAGCCAAGAAAAAAAAAGGCTGATCCCGGCACATTCTCATTGAAAATAATATGCAAAATGGCATAGAAACTATTAGGTAAGGATGTAATGTGCGCTAGCCATGACAAAACACGCAGGCTGATCTTGGCACCACTCATTCTGAAGTATAGCAGAGAAGGATTATTGGGGGAATCAAAAATATTTGCTTTCTTGTGCGGACAAAAATTGGGTCTTGTCCTGAGTGTTTGTATGATATGTGTATTTTAGACTCGCATTTGTTAGTATGTGCAGAGATACGCTGGACAAACGCTGGAGAAATGTACGGGGTAGAAGCGATTTGGGGTAGAAGCGATTTGGGGAGGAAGCGATTTGGGGTAGAAGCGATTTGGGGTAGAAGTGATTTGGTTTGGCAAAGACAAGGAATGTATTAGAGGAGTTGGTTTTCTTTTGAACAAGAGAACCAGTGGAGCACTACTTGGTTATAATCCGGTGAACGCACGCATTATCGCAGCAAGGTTCCGTGGAACACCACTTAACATCGCTGTGATTCAAATCTGCGCACCGACTACATACAAAACGGATGATACAATCGAAGAGTTCTATGATCGGCTGGAAAAAGTGTTCGGCCAGAGTCTTCGGCCAAAAAAGGACGTCAAGACTATTGTAGGGAATTGGAATGCTAAATTTGGGAACGACAACGTCGGCTGGGAACACGTGATGGGTGGATATGGATACGGTGATTGGAATGAGTGTGGAAAACGAATGCTGGAATTTGCATCGAAAAACAATATGCTAATCAGTAATACTAGATTCCAACTAAAGGATTGTAAAAACTGGGCGTGGAGGGCCCCCGATGGGAAGCACATAAATATGGTTGACCTACTGTTGATGAATAGGCGCTGGAAAATATCATTACGCAACTGCCGGACCTACCAGGGAGAAGACATTTCTTCAGATCATAGCTTAGTTCTCTATAAACTGAGGCTAAGACTGAAACTAACACAGGGACAACAGACACATGATACGAAGCTGGACATTGAGGCACTAAACCGGAGCGAAATACATGAAGCATATGTGGAAAATATGAGGCAGTGACTCCATAGCTCAACTCAGCAAAATCTGAAGATCTTGAGCAAAAGGTTCCTAAACTGTAGGCTGTTATGCTAGAGGCGATGAAATCATCTATACCTTTAGCTAACACGCCTAATAAGCCGTCTGTGGATCTCTGTTCAGATATTAGAAATGGCAACAGAAAAGAGACAGATGAAGCAAAGGCGGCAAGAATCAAATTAGATAGCTGCGGCATATAGACTGGAAATCCGCCAGACAGGACAAAGGGAAATGGCTGCAGGTTTAATGTCAGGACATTGAACGTTACGCTGGCGAAAACAAATGTATGGAAGCATATTGGCTGATCAAGCGTATAAATAAGAAATGGCAGAACGTGCAATCGGCTATCAGAGATAAAAATGGATAGATGCTGCAAGGTAAGGAAGAGATCAACAAACATTGGACTGAGTATTGTATTAATCTATACCAAGACAGTTGGAACAGCAATGAAATAGTAACAGAACTAGAACACGTGGCTCCACCGCCCACAGACACTGAGGAAGATGAAATTCTGTACGAAGAAGTAGAGACAGTAATAATGCGGCTGAAAAAGAACAACAGTCTGGGACGGATGGTATCACTGGCGAAATGAACCAAGCTGGGGCAGATGTACTTGGCAGGGAAATTTACTACAACCTGAGCAGCTAAGGATGGCATGAGGGGCGAATAATGGAAGAGTCGACTCGCTCCGTTCTAGTGACAATACCCAAGAAAGGAGACCCAAGCGAATGTCGTAATTGCAGGACGATAGCACTATTGAGCCATAGGTGCTGATGATGGTCCACCTCGAAAGACTGGAAACACAAACGAACCATATTTAGCAGAAGAGCAGACAAGATTCGGGAGGTTTGAAGCACGGTGCACCAGGTACTGATTCTAAAACTTGCTGCAGAGAAGGCCAAGCGAAAGGGCAGACACATATAATAATGTTTCGTCGATTTTCAGAAAGCCTTTGATTCCATCAAACACAACGTCAAATGGGCAATACTGAAATCATACGGCGTTCGTAGAAGACTGACACAGATGCTGCAGAATAACAGCAAAACGCTCGATGTCGGCTGTAAGAGTTGGAAATGAACTCAGAGAGTGGTTTAGCACATCAGTGGTAATAAGGCAAGGTGACCCTATATATCCAACTACTTTTATTGCATACTTGAAGAAAGTCATGGATGGCTTACGGGGCAATGGAACGGGTGTTTCAATACAGGGCTGTTTGATCAATAATCTGAGGTTTGCCGATGACATCAGCCTTATCGAGGACAGAAGAGATGTGTTACAGGAGAACGTTAATGCACTACACAAAGGGAGATAACCACCTTTTTCTGTATGTTATATCGAAATTTATTACCAATCAACATTGGGTTAATCTTACGTTAGTGAATGTAAGTCTTTCTGGTTTTGTTAGAAGTTATATTTTTGAAACCTTATCTAAGGTATGAATGGTCATATTAGCCTCGATTTTGAATTCTTCTCGCATGTGATGTTGGGGGACGCACCATCCCCCTAGTGGGAATGATATACCTAACCCATACCCTCCGAATGGCTATATTTCGTTCCTGCACCGTCATAGGCGAGCATAGTTTCTCTCTTTAAAGTTACAGAAAGTATATATATATATATATATATATGTGTGTGTGTGTGTGTGTGTGTGTGTGTAGTAACAGAGATTTTAACATACGGATTATATATCAGATATATGTGCATTCATATGTATATTCATTATTCTAATTTATTATGACTATCTTTGGTTTATAGTCACGTTGTTTTACCCACATTCTTATGTACGAAACTGTAAGTTCAAGGTTTGAGACTACTGAGGTGATCCTTATTGTTGCCGCTTCTCCATTTGTGGGTACATCACCTGCATAGGGCATGCCCCTTGTCAGCCCTCGTTGAAAATTGTTTGAGGGCTAAGTTTCCTCTCTGGGCGATAACTTTCTTTTGTTCGACGAGGTATTGCTTTGGCGGCATTTTAGTAGATGTAATGAATAGCTATAGTAACTCTTTATCGCACTGGGCATTTATATATGTTATATCAGTTGGCACATTTCCATAAAATATATTACTAATATTTCTATTTCATTTAATATAGCTTTATATAGGTTTGTAGTATTTAATACATGCCACCGATGACTAAGGACTAAGGTTGTATATGTTTAGTATTTGCAGTTTATTTATTTTGCTGAAGTTTTGATCTTTCCAGAGACTTATATTCATTTTAATCTTAGTTAGGACATTTTTTTTGTTTTAAATTTAACTTTACTATAGAAAGCTTTATTTGCGATCCTGGAGCTTTTCCAAAGGATTCGTACTTCTTTTGCAAGTGTGCGAAGGAATATTTATCTGAAATAAGGTTTACGCAGTCTTCTGCATGTTGAAACATTTTTTTCCTGATATGTTTGGTCTTTTTATTCCATTTTCTTATTTCTTATTTTTTTACTTAATAATTGATTAATAGCGTGCAACCTTGTCTTCCTGATATTTCTATTTTCAATGCTTTTGTCAAATCCCTGTTTACTTTTACTTTTGGGTATATATTAATATATAGCATTTTAACCCAATTACAATAATTTTTACCAAAACCATATGTGTGTAAAACCTTGTTTACGCATTTTTTGTTCAATTCTATCGAAGGCCTTTTCTTGATCAATTAAAGTCATTGCTCCCTAGTTTTATATAGTCCAATATACACTTTATTGATAGAGCACTATTTAGTGCTTTTCTTTTTTTTTTTCTCCACAAAATTGATTTTTATTTTTATAATTTGTCCTAACGGTTTTGTATTTTATTTGTATATCTTGCTTAATATTACATAGGCAGTATTTAATAAGGATATGGGTCTCCAGTTTTTTAAATTATCCATTTCCCTTTTTACATTATATATAATACTTATACTTTCTCCTCTCGTTAATTTTGTAATTTCCTCGTTCAGGAATATATTATTATAAACCACTTCTAATGTTGGAATAAGTTCTGACTGAAATTTTTATTTTACAAAATTTTATACCATCACTTCCTGGCGATTTGTTCTTGTTTATCTGTATAATTTCTTGTTTGATTTCTGATTGTGTATCGAAAGTTTCACAATATTGTTTGCTCTCCTCATCCATGTTTGGGAAGTTCACACTCTCACAGTATTCTTCTATTATTTACAGGTATGCTGTTGTGATACAAATAAGTTCTGATAATACTTATCAATTCCTTCATTATTTCTATTTTTACTCTGTACTTTTTCTCCTTCTGTGTTAAGTTCTGTTAATTTCCTATCTCCACCTCTTCTCATTTCTTCTCTTTTATAAATTCCTTGTCCTCTCTTATACAACCAAACAAATCGCCCTGATCTAATTTGTTCTCCCTTTTCTTTAAACCTGTTAATTTTCTTCAGGGTTTCCTTTACTTTCCATTCTCTATCTTCATCGTTTTCTATCAATCTTTTACATTCCTTAACATTCCCTTCTCTATCTTCATCGTTTTCTATCAATCTTTTATATTCCTTTACTTTCCCTTCTTTATCTTCATCGTTTTCTATCAATCTTTTACATTCTTTTTCCAGCATTTTCCTCCTATCATTATTAATTTTATTAAAGTGTTTACTTAATTTCGCAATTTCTTTGGGTTTTTTTCTCCAAATCTTCTACTATGTATGTGCTCATTTGTACAGTATATTCCAAATTTTTACTTGATGTAGGTTTTTCTACAATAGTGTTTTCATTTTCCATTTCCCTCTGCCCCATCTAGTTCTCTCTTATATATATATATATAATTCTACTGAAACATGGTGTTAGAAAGTGTGATCCAGTATGTCACATCTTTTAACTTATTTTTCTATTGCTTTACTAATATACAATTTATCAGGTCGGCTTCCTTCATTCTAATCGTAATTGTAAGTATATTTTCTTTTGGTAGGATTTAATTTTCAAAAGACATCGCTTATGATATAATTTTCCATGATAGGCGCAATTATTTTAGTGAGTTGTGTATCTCTTTCTTGAAGTCCTTTGGTCTTATCGAAGTCGATTAATACATGGTTTAAATCTCTCCCAATGATTAGATTTGTTATTTCTAATGTTTCCAAATATTTTCCCAGGTCTGTCAAATAACCCTTTTTTCGGCATATTCAGCCGGAGCATATATATTTATAAAATCATAGGCCTGAAAATTTATACGAAACATTCTCCCTTTAAATAGAGGGTCGATTTGTCAACGCATTTTATAAATATTTTCAGATAAGATTGTCATTGTCCCCCCCCCCCCATCCCCGTTATCGTTTCGCACATTAACTATAACAATCGCAGTGAACTCATGTTCTAGAATATTAATTTCCTGTTTTGTAATTTTATAAATTTCTTGCAAGAATATCATGTCATATAATTTATCTTTTAATAATTGCATTTTCTGATTTATCTTATGAGTTATTGTACGTATATTATAATAAAGAATGCTATACTTCAAAATCCATTTGACTGTTTTTATAGTCTGTGCATGAAGCCAATATTTTTCCCTGTATACTATTTAGTGGTTTCTGTTTCCCTGTATAGTATATAGTGGTTTCTTTTCCCCTGTATACTATTTAGTGGTTTATTTTGTCCCGGTATAGTATTTAGTGGTTTATTTTGCCCCTGTATACTATTTAGTGGTTTCTTGTCACCTGTACACTATTTAGTGGGGTTTTTTTTCCCCGTATACTATTTAGTGGGGTTTTTTTTTCCCTCTATACTATTTAGTGGGTTTTTTTTCGTCTATACTATTTAGTGGTTTCTTTTTCCCTATATACTATTTAGTGGTTTCTTTTTCCATGTATACTATTTAGTGGTTTCTTTTTACATGTATACTATTTAGTGGTTTCTTATTTTAATGTTCCATATTGCTCTTTTCTTTTTCTTCCAAGGAGTTTTTTATCATTGATGTCTGCATTTAGCAATATTTATTTTCTCGCTTTTTCTAGTTTTTCCAGTCGCATTTTTTGTTTTCTGATTGTGTGTGTTGTGTTTTGTGTTTGGTGGTGTCCTTGTTGAGGTTTTGTTTCTGATTTCGGATTCCATTCTAACTCCTGGTTGCTCCGTTTCTTGTATTGGGCTATGGCCTTTCTCCTTTCCATTTCTCTATCGCCAAAATTATATTTTCTATATTTTCTGATTGGGACAGTAAGTTTTGGTGGATGGATCCTTTCCTTAAAGGTCTTGGCACTTCCTTTCCCTTTCTGTGATCCAGCCATCCTCTCTGATCTTTCTTTGACTTTTATTCCTAGTGTCTTCAGGGCAGGTTTAGGCACCGAATACTCTTTGATCAGACGAATTTTATCCTGTGGGAATAGTTCAATCCTACGACGCTTAGCTGGTCGTTCTGACATCTTGACATGCGACTGAAGACATACGACAGTAATAGCTACTTCAGTACATGTATGTAATGATTCTCTCTTTTGAAAATCATTGAGTGAATCTGACTTTTACAATGCTGCATAACCTGGTTAATAAAGCCCGGGAATTTAATTTAAAAAAAAAATTCTTTGGATCATTTATGCAAATGAATAGCATCAAGCACAATTAGATAATAAGCAGATAAACACAGTCCTTCTTAAATATTTTATCTAGAAGCGTTTAGTTTGTTAAAAATAATTTACCTTAAAAACTGGCCCTTTTATGGTGCAAAGATTTCGGATTAGCCTATTGTCTGTCCTAATCTATGTTGGCGGAGGTGTCATGTATTGTTTTAACCTCTCGTGCCCTTGGGACATTTTCTCACCAGTAAGCCTGTAGAGCATTTGCTAACCGTAAAAAATATGATCCAGCGTGTGTCAGGAATTTAGCAGCTAAAATAAATTTCCGAGTTTGAAATGAGTTTCCGTTTTATGTTTTTTTATTAAAGTGTAATATTGAAATTCGGGATCTAGGGGTTTTGGTTTACTGGGAAGAAAATAATAATAAAGAAGGAAAAATTAGAGACCCTAAAATAATTTCGATCTTCAGGCTAATCCGGTATACCACCGGTATACCAAGGGTTCTGTTTTGACGGGTTTCACTATATATATATATATATACTTGAATATTGAGACCTGTTTTGCTTGAACTTAATAGGTCCCGTTGAGAAGTAGAAGGGGGTCCTGAAGATGTGATTTGTATCATTTACATACACAAAATTACATTCTTCTTTTGTTTCGAATCGGAAAAAGTAACGAGTTTGATATGGTGTAGGATTAAGTCGAGGTAGTCAGATGCCATATCAAACTCGTTCTTTGCACCCACTCGAAATAAACAAAACACTAATACGGTTTTGTATGTATTACATACGCGTTTATAGCTTTCTTCATTTTTTGTAAATCAAAAGTTTCAGTGGAATTAAAGGTTCGATTCGGTCAGAATATTCATCTAAGGACGTCTTTGAAAACACCGAAACTGACTGAACACTCTTATCAAATGCCTAAGATTAAATAGGTATGCAGTTAAATGCAGCCATGACTAGTATTGGAAAATATATTCAATTTTCTGATAGATTATCAGTTTCCTCGACTTACTCATTACTAACCGATTAATTTGTCCACATGATGTCTTGACAAAACCGTAGCTATTTATCAAGTAATCTGAAAGCAGAAACAGCAAGAATGGGACATAACTGAATTTCGGCCAAAATAAAAAAATTTCAATATACTTTTGGTCGAAAGAATCGATGGAAATCAAGGCAAGTATAAATTTATAATAGTTTGATTCGGTACATACATCCAAGTGCTTTGTCTACATGATGGTTTGCCCAAACTGGGCAATTGTTCGAGTAGTCTTAATTCAGAAAAGTGAGGATGGTGCAAAACTGAATCTCGACCAAATTCGATTGCATATATCAAAATCGAATAATTATTATTTTAATGGATGCCCAAACAGATCGATTAATCGGAACAGCATTACTGTTAACATAAGACGCTTTCGACTCGTACGACACGAAGCAATCTTAACAACCAAAGCAGTACTCGAGTAAGGGTCGTTTTTGCATGTCGTTTTGCATGCGAAGCATCTTGCATTGTTCACAGCGCAGAAATTGGAAAATTCAGTTAGTAATAGTCCAAATCAATCCTCCTGATTGCGTCAGAGACGTGATGAACATCCGTAAGTTTTAATCGAAATTACGGGAACAAAGAGAGAACACTGATTGAGTTTGATGTAATTTTATTTTTATTCTATCGTTGTTTCCTAAAAAAAACGCACGAGCAATTTCTAATCGTTTTGCCAAATATAAATGTAGTTCTTGATTCATTAAAAGAAACAAAAATATAAGAGATCCGAGCAGTTCAAAATAAAGATGCATCTAATACTTTAACTGTGTATACTTAGCATTCAATGTCTATACATATTATTCAGTGTGTATACTTAGTATTCAGTGTGTATATGTAGTATTCAGTGTGCATATTTAGTATTCAGTGTGTATACTTATTATTCAGTGTGTATACGTAGTATTCAGTGTGTATATTTAGTATTCAGTGTGTATATTTAGTATTCAGTATGTATATTTAGTATTCAGTGTGTACGCGTAGCATTCAGCGTGTATACTAAAACTCAGTGACAAAACATTGAAAAGGGTCAACTTTATGAACATTTTGACGGTACACATGGAGTAGTCATTAAAACTGAACAGCTTATACGCATTATTTAAACTGGGATTAACATTTGAAAGCTCTAGCGGTAAATGTGTTTATTTACTCGAGTGTATCTTTGTTACGCGCGGATACTGTAGGATCTATCACATAATTTTAGTCGCGGATCAACTCATAATTAGAAGCAGTGGCATATCAGTAATGATGGAAACAACAAAAATGATATAACAAGTTCTATGGCAAGCTGGAAGCTAAGAAATATATATCATCCTTATGTGGTGAAGGTAATGCCTGCCTGAACGAATATCTATCCGACCTGAAGCATCTAAATTGATACTAGTTTCTGCTGACATACAGTGTGTATTTTTTATTTATATAACCCGCAGTTTGTATGTTATCGTTACCAGCAAGCACAATAGAATATGATCCATTTAGCACGAAGGGTGGCCTCATCACAGATGTTCACGTATGGCGAATGTGATGGACTTTCCTGGTACTGATGACAAATTTTGATACCGTTAAGGACTTTAACGGAGTTTCAAGTTCTCCTTCATTCAGCATGTCCATGCTCTGATATTTAGTGGTATTTCTTGTACAAAAGCTAACATTTAGTATTTTACTTGCTTAGAATCACTTACAGAAAATAAAGGAATTTTCTCTTATACCCCAATTTCATACAAGGCCTCTAAAACAAGTTTGCGCTATAGAGACAAATCGATTCTTTTCCCAGGTTGAAATGTTACAAATCGATGGCGAATATTAGACCATGCTTTCATGTTGAGACAGAGCACCGTAAGCAAAATGCGATCCACAGCTAGACAAGAACTCTTGTAAGATTTAATTAGGGTCTTTATTTCCTTCGTTTAAGCAAATTTAAACCATAGTGGTCTCACTAGCATCGTCTTCCCATGAATTATACACAAATTTCCAGCTATAAAAAGCTCGATTTCTTTACACGTGTCCTTGTTTGCATTTGTCTTAGCTATTTGTTTTCTCTATAAGCAATGTTAGGTTTGATTTCGTCCTTGCATGTGAATGCAATAATTTCAAATAAATCTCTGGGAAGAAAAGATTCCAACGTTTCCCTTTTATGGTGTCATTCTTTGGCAATCTTTTGCTGTGTTAGTTAATGTCAGTGTTTAGATAATATGGAGTGTTATGATGGAGATGAACATAGTGTTACATCGACATTATCTTGAAATTTTGAATTTAAAAAGTGCAGCCTTGTTCCAAGTTATTATCAAATTTTAACAAAGGTTGTTTCCTTTGTTCACTTTACTTTTCCTCACGGAAAACATTCATATATTCTATGACCGTCGGGGTTACGCAACAATCAATTAAAGGTGGGCTAGCAAAGTTACAAAGTTTCCTAAAGTTTAACTACTCCTTGAAGCTTAATCACATTTTAAATTATCTTCTTCCCCATTTTTAAAGCTTTCAGTTGTTTCATCCTGTATAGATATTGCTTTCAATTGTTTCATCCTGTATAGATATTACTTTCAAGTGTTTCATCATGTATAGATATTGCTTTCAATTGTTTCATCATGTATAGATATTGCATCTGCTACAAGAATTTCCTTACTAAAGAAAATATTTCAAACACAAGTTGCATTTGAATTATGTGCCCGTTCTTGTTAAAACACTAGTGGTATTTAAATTATGTGCCCGTTCTTGTTCTCGCTCTTCTTGTCACCCTTGAAGTCATAGCTGAAGAAAATTAGCATTGGTCACAATGATGCTGGAAAGGTAACAAGTTGTTACTGTTTATATGTATAATTAATATGTTCTTTTTAAAAAACTCATATTTGGAAATGCAACTGGTTCCGGGATGAAAACAATGGAATAATGCCAGAAGAAGTATTAATAGCAGTAGTTTTAGCAATACTCAAGCTACAACAGTAGTAGTTTTAGTAGTACTCAAGCATCACTACTACAGTAGTAGTTTTAGTAATACTTAGGCAGCACTACTGCAGTAGTAGTTTTAGTAGTACTAAAGCAGCACTACAACAGTAGTAGTTTTAGTAGTACTCAAGCAGCCCTACAACAGTAGTAGTTTTAGTAGTACTCAAGCAGCACTACAACAGTAGTAGTTTTAGTAGTACTCAGGAAGCACTACAACAGTAGTAGTTTTAGTAGTATTCAAGCAGCACTACTACAGTAGTAGTTTTAGTAATACTCAGGCAGCACTACTGCAGTAGTAGTTTTAGTAGTACTTAAGCAGCACTACAACAGTAGTAGTTTTAGTAGTACTCAAGCAGCACTACAACAGTAGTAGTTTTAGTAGTACTCAAGCAGCACTATTGCAGTAGTAGTTTTAGTAGTATTCAAGAAGCACTACAACAGTAGTAGTTTTAGTAGCATTCAAGTAGCACTACAACAGTAGTAGTTTTAGTAGTACTCAAGCAGCAATACTACAGTAGTAGTTTTAGTAGTATTCAAGCAGCAATACTACAGTAGTAGTTTTAGTAGTACTCAAGCAGCACTACAACAGTAGTAGTTTTAGTAATACTTAGGTAGCACTACAACAGTAGTAGTTTTAGTAATACTCAAGCAGCACTACAACAGTAGTAGTTTTAGTAGTATTCAAGCAGCACTACTACAGTAGTAGTTTTAGTATCACTCAGGCAGCACTACTGCAGTAGTAGTTTTAGTAGTACTCAAGCAGCACTACAACAGTAGTAGTTTTAGTAATACTCAAGTATCACTACAACAGTAGTAGTTTTAGTAATAATCAAGCAGCACTACAACAGTAGTAGTTTTAGTAGTATTCAAGCAGCACTACTACAGTAGTAGTTTTAGTAATACTCAGGCAGCACTACTGCAGTAGCAGTTTTAGTAGTACTCAAGCAGCACTACAACAATAGTAGTTTTAGTAGTACTCAAGCAGCACTACAACAGTAGTAGTTTTAGTAATACTCAAGCAGCAATACAACAGTAGTAGCTTTAGTAGTACTCAAGTAGCACTACAACAGTAGTAGTTTTAGTAATACTCAAGCAGCAATACAACAGTAGTAGTTTTAGTGGTACTCAAGCAGCACTATTGCAGTAGTAGTTTTTAGTAGTCTTCAAGCACCAATACAACAGTGGTAGTTTTAGTAGTACTCAAGCAGCACTACTACAGTAGTAGTTTTTAGTAGTCTTCAAGCAGCAATACAACAGTAGTAGTTTTAGTAGTACTCAAGCAGCACTATTGCAGTAGTAGTTTTTAGTAGTCTTCAAGCAGCAATACAACAGTAGTAGTTTTAGTAGTACTCAAACAGCACTACAACAGTAGTAGTTTTAGTAATACTCAAGCAGCACTACAACAGTAGTAGTTTTAGTAATACTCAAGCAGCACTACAACAGTAGTAGTTTTAGTAGTTCTCAAGCAGCACTACAACAGTAGTAGTTTTAGTAGTACTCAAGCAGACCTACAACAGCAGTAGTTTTAGTAGTACTCAAGCAGCACTATTGCAGTAGTAGTTTTTAGTAGTCTTCAAGCAGCACTACAACAGTAGTAGTTTTAGTAGTATTCAAGCAGCACTACAACAGTAGTAGTTTTAGTAGTACTCAAGCAGCACTACTGCAGTAGTAGTATTAGTAGTACTCAAGCAGCACTACAACAGTAGTAGTTTTAGTAGTACTCAAGCAGCACTACTACAGCAGTAGTTTTAGTAATACTCAAGCAGCACTACTGCAGTAGTAGTTTTGGTAGGATTCAAGCAGCACTACTACAGTAGTAGTTTTAGTAATACTCAAGCAGCAATACAACAGTAGTTTTAGTAGTACTCAAGCAGCACTACAACAGTAGTAGTTTTAGTAGTACTCAAGCAGCACTATTGCAGTAGTAGTTTTTAGTAGTCTTCAAACAGCACTGCAACAGTAGTAGTTTTAGTAGTACTCCAGCAGCACTACAACAGTAGTAGTTTTAGTAGTACTCAAGCAGCACTACTGCAGTAGTAGTTTTAGCAGCACTCCAGCAGCACTACTACAGTAGTAGTTTTAGTAGTACTCAAGCAGCACTACAACAGTAGTAGTTTTAGTAGTACTCAAGCAGCACTACTGCAGTAGTAGTTTTAGTAGTACTCAAGCAGCACTACAACAGTAGTAGTTTTAGTAATACTCAGGCAGCACTACAACAGTAGTAGTTTTAGTAGTACTCAAGCAGCACTACAACAGTAGTAGTTTTAGTAGTACTCAAGCAGCACTACTGCAGTAGTAGTTTTAGTAGTACTCAAGCAGCAATATAACAGTAGTAGTTTTAGTAGTACTCAAGCAGCACTACAACAGTAGTAGTTTTAGTAGTACTCAAGCAGCAATACAACAGTAGTAGTTTTAGTAGTACTCAAGATTCACTACTGCAGTAGTAGTTTTAGTAATACTCAAGCAGCACTACAACAGTAGTAGTTTTAGTAATACTCAAGCAGCTCTACAACAGCAGTAGTTTTAGTAGTACTCAAGCAGATCTACAGTAGTTTTTTAGTAGTAATACTCAAGCAGCAATACAACAGTAGTAGTTTTAGTAATACTCAAGCAGCAATACAACTGTAACAAGATAACCGGGTAGGATTTCGGATTTATAACAGAACACTGTTGATGGTGATAAAAATGCAATGTTTATTGATGAATGAATTGAATGGGAAGAAAGGTTATGATTAATACGTGCGTGTATAGGGTCCAAATATTGGACAAATTAACATAATCCGCACGAACCTAATACGGTAACCCAAATATGAACACAAATAAATAAATACACAGTGCAATGATAAAGGTTAATGATTTATCTCACACGATGAAAGGAATGATGTGTTTACTCATATAGCAAAAATGTATACCCTCAAATAATGAAACACGAGGCCGTGTTTTGCTCAGATAGCAAAATGATGTATTTTTACTCATATAGCAAAAATATATACCCTCAAATAATGAAACATGAGAAAGGAATGATGTGTTTTACTCAGAAAGCAAAAATGATGTATTTTACTCATATAGCAAAAATAATGTATTTTACTCATATAGCAAAAATGTATACCCTCAAATAATGAAACATGAGGCACTTTATTCAAATAATAAAATGTGGTGCAAACAAATGGGATAGATATGATACAAAATATCTTTACACTCCCAAACCAATGGGTATCACAAAAACCCAAAATTAGCCCACGGCTAAAAGATTACATATATGGAGTGACTCACAAACACTCCGTCACTAGCATACTTGGCTGCTAGTCGCACTGGTCAATCAAGCGATCCACCCCCACCAATGGGTCAACAACGCCCGATCACCTGGTATTCAAGCAATACACTGTTTATTCAGCTCCACGGCTGTTATGGTTAGCTTTACAGCTGCTATAGTCAACTTCTATTGTCCCCTCTATAGCTGCGACCTCGTCGACTCTGATCACTACAGCTCTACAGCTGAAAATAAATCTAACATCGTGTAGTATGATTGACACGGGCATATACGATAACACGTAATGACGATTAATACCGTAAGTTATACAAAATTACATTATCGGCACAACATTACAAAGCAATAAACAAGTTCAGAAGTGAACCTGCAAGTGTCCGATAATAATCTTATGGTACTAAACGTTTCCTAAAATTACCAGTTTATATTGTTAATATAAAGCTCTGATTAGGAACAAACAAGAATAGAAAATATTTGCATTGTACTACGCACGTCGAAGCTACATAGAAAATATACACCATAAATTAATAAATATTTTACATACCTCTACAGCTGAAGACGTGCAAATCCTTAAGTAGACTGTTCACTGACAAGACGTTCCGTAATGTAAAGATTTAGTCTTACGGTGAGGCATTTATACACAGACGATGCAGCTCTACATCGTCCGTACACTTGATGCATTCGGTTTTTCCCTTCGAAAGCACTTCGCACGTGCGGCATGGGGTGAACCGAACTCACTGTTTCGAAATATTGTACAATATACACAGCTCACTCTCGGGTATCGTTGTTATAATGAAAAACGAAACCCGAGTACATGTATTTAATAAAAGGGATTTATACAATTCCGTGACAACAACAGTAGTAGTTTTAGTAATACTCAAGCAGCACTACAATAGTAGTAGTTTTAGTAGTACTCAAGCAGCAATACAACAGTAGTAGTTTTAGTAGTACTCAAGCAGCAATACAACAGTAGTAGTTTTAGTAGTACTCAGGCAGCACCACAACAGTAGTAGATTTAGTAGTACTCAAGCAGCAATACAACGTTAGTAGTTTTAGTAGTACTCAAGCAGCAATACAAGAGTAGTAGATTTAGTAGTACTCAAGCAGCAATACAACAGTAGTAGTTTTAGTAGTACTCAAGCAGCACTACAGTAGTAGTTTTAGTAGTACTCCAGCAGCACTACAACAGTAGTAGTTTTAGTAGTACTCAAGCAGCACTACTGCAGTAGTAGTTTTAGCAGCACTCCAGCAGCACTACTACAGTAGTAGTTTTAGTAGTACTCAAGCAGCACTACAACAGTAGTAGTTTTAGTAGTACTCAAGCAGCACTACTGCAGTAGTAGTTTTAGTAGTACTCAAGCAGCACTACAACAGTAGTAGTTTTAGTAATACTCAGGCAGCACTACAACAGTAGTAGTTTTAGTAGTACTCAAGCAGCACTACAACAGTAGTAGTTTTAGTAGTACTCAAGCAGCACTACTGCAGTAGTAGTTTTAGTAGTACTCAAGCAGCAATATAACAGTAGTAGTTTTAGTAGTACTCAAGCAGCACTACAACAGTAGTAGTTTTAGTAGTACTCAAGCAGCAATACAACAGTAGTAGTTTTAGTAGTACTCAAGCAGCACTACTGCAGTAGTAGTTTTAGTAATACTCAAGCAGCACTACAACAGTAGTAGTTTTAGTAATACTCAAGCAGCTCTACAACATCAGTAGTTTTAGTAGTACTCAAGCAGATCTACAGTAGTTTTTTAGTAGTAATACTCAAGCAGCAATACAACAGTAGTAGTTTTAGTAATACTCAAGCAGCAATACAACTGTAACAAGATAACCGGGTAGGATTTCGGATTTATAACAGAACACTGTTGATGGTGATAAAAATGCAATGTTTATTGATGAATGAATTGAATGGGAAGAAAGGTTATGATTAATACGTGCGTGTATAGGGTCCAAATATTGGACAAATTAACATAATCCGCACGAACCTAATACGGTAACCCAAATATGAACACAAATAAATAAATACACAGTGCAATGATAAAGGTTAATGATTTATCTCACACGATGAAAGGAATGATGTGTTTACTCATATAGCAAAAATGTATACCCTCAAATAATGAAACACGAGGCCGTGTTTTGCTCAGATAGCAAAATGATGTATTTTTACTCATATAGCAAAAATATATACCCTCAAATAATGAAACATGAGAAAGGAATGATGTGTTTTACTCAGAAAGCAAAAATGATGTATTTTACTCATATAGCAAAAATAATGTATTTTACTCATATAGCAAAAATGTATACCCTCAAATAATGAAACATGAGGCACTTTATTCAAATAATAAAATGTGGTGCAAACAAATGGGATAGATATGATACAAAATATCTTTACACTCCCAAACCAATGGGTATCACAAAAAACCCAAAATTAGCCCACGGCTAAAAGATTACATATATGGAGTGACTCACAAACACTCCGTCACTAGCATACTTGGCTGCTAGTCGCACTGGTCAATCAAGCGATCCACCCCCACCAATGGGTCAACAACGCCCGATCACCTGGTATTCAAGCAATACACTGTTTATTCAGCTCCACGGCTGTTATGGTTAGCTTTACAGCTGCTATAGTCAACTTCTATTGTCCCCTCTATAGCTGCGACCTCGTCGACTCTGATCACTACAGCTCTACAGCTGAAAATAAATCTAACATCGTGTAGTATGATTGACACGGGCATATACGATAACACGTAATGACGATTAATACCGTAAGTTATACAAAATTACATTATCGGCACAACATTACAAAGCAATAAACAAGTTCAGAAGTGAACCTGCAAGTGTCCGATAATAATCTTATGGTACTAAACGTTTCCTAAAATTACCAGTTTATATTGTTAATATAAAGCTCTGATTAGGAACAAACAAGAATAGAAAATATTTGCATTGTACTACGCACGTCGAAGCTACATAGAAAATATACACCATAAATTAATAAATATTTTACATACCTCTACAGCTGAAGACGTGCAAATCCTTAAGTAGACTGTTCACTGACAAGACGTTCCGTAATGTAAAGATTTAGTCTTACGGTGAGGCATTTATACACAGACGATGCAGCTCTACATCGTCCGTACACTTGATGCATTCGGTTTTTCCCTTCGAAAGCACTTCGCACGTGCGGCATGGGGTGAACCGAACTCACTGTTTCGAAATATTGTACAATATACACAGCTCACTCTCGGGTATCGTTGTTATAATGAAAACGAAACCCGAGTACATGTATTTAATAAAAGGGATTTATACAATTCCGTGACAACAACAGTAGTAGTTTTAGTAATACTCAAGCAGCACTACAATAGTAGTAGTTTTAGTAGTACTCAAGCAGCAATACAACAGTAGTAGTTTTAGTAGTACTCAAGCAGCAATACAACAGTAGTAGTTTTAGTAGTACTCAGGCAGCACCACAACAGTAGTAGATTTAGTAGTACTCAAGCAGCAATACAACGTTAGTAGTTTTAGTAGTACTCAAGCAGCAATACAAGAGTAGTAGATTTAGTAGTACTCAAGCAGCAATACAACAGTAGTAGTTTTAGTAGTACTCAAGCAGCACTACAGTAGTAGTTTTAGTAGTACTCCAGCAGCACTACAACAGTAGTAGTTTTAGTAGTACTCAAGCAGCACTACTGCAGTAGTAGTTTTAGCAGCACTCCAGCAGCACTACTACAGTAGTAGTTTTAGTAGTACTCAAGCAGCACTACAACAGTAGTAGTTTTAGTAGTACTCAAGCAGCACTACTGCAGTAGTAGTTTTAGTAGTACTCAAGCAGCACTACAACAGTAGTAGTTTTAGTAGTACTCAAGCAGCACTACTGCAGTAGTAGTTTTAGTAGTACTCAAGCAGCACTACAACAGTAGTAGTTTTAGTAATACTCAGGCAGCACTACAACAGTAGTAGTTTTAGTAGTACTCAAGCAGCACTACAACAGTAGTAGTTTTAGTAGTACTCAAGCAGCACTACTGCAGTAGTAGTTTTAGTAGTACTCAAGCAGCAATATAACAGTAGTAGTTTTAGTAGTACTCAAGCAGCACTACAACAGTAGTAGTTTTAGTAGTACTCAAGCAGCAATACAACAGTAGTAGTTTTAGTAGTACTCAAGCAGCACTACTGCAGTAGTAGTTTTAGTAATACTCAAGCAGCACTACAACAGTAGTAGTTTTAGTAATACTCAAGCAGCTCTACAACAGCAGTAGTTTTAGTAGTACTCAAGCAGATCTACAGTAGTTTTTTAGTAGTAATACTCAAGCAGCAATACAACAGTAGTAGTTTTAGTAATACTCAAGCAGCAATACAACTGTAACAAGATAACCGGGTAGGATTTCGGATTTATAACAGAACACTGTTGATGGTGATAAAAATGCAATGTTTATTGATGAATGAATTGAATGGGAAGAAAGGTTATGATTAATACGTGCGTGTATAGGGTCCAAATATTGGACAAATTAACATAATCCGCACGAACCTAATACGGTAACCCAAATATGAACACAAATAAATAAATACACAGTGCAATGATAAAGGTTAATGATTTATCTCACACGATGAAAGGAATGATGTGTTTTTACTCATATAGCAAAAAATGTATACCCTCAAATAATGAAACATGAGGCTGTGTTTTGCACAGATAGCAAAATGATGTATTTTTACTCATATAGCAAAAATGTATACCCTCAAATAATGAAACATGAGAAAGGAATGATGTGTTTTACTCAGATAGCAAAAATGATGTATTTTACTCATATAGCAAAAATGATGTATTTTACTCATATAGCAAAAATGTATACCCTCAAATAATGAAACATGAGGCACTTTATTCAAATAATAAAATGTGGTGCAAACAAATGGGATAGATATGATACAAAATATCTTTACACTCCCAAACCAATGGGTATCACAAAAACCCAAAATTAGCCCACGGCTAAAAGATTACATATATGGAGTGACTCACAAACACTCCGTCACTAGCATACTTGGCTGCTAGTCGCACTGGTCAATCAAGCGATCCACCCCCACCAATGGGTCAACAACGCCCGATCACCTGGTATTCAAGCAATACACTGTTTATTCAGCTCCACGGCTGTTATGGTTAGCTTTACAGCTGCTATAGTCAACTTCTATTGTCCCCTCTATAGCTGCGACCTCGTCGACTCTGATCACTACAGCTCTACAGCTGAAAATAAATCTAACATCGTGTAGTATGATTGACACGGGCATATACGATAACACGTAATGACGATTAATACCGTAAGTTATACAAAATTACATTATCGGCACAACATTACAAAGCAATAAACAAGTTCAGAAGTGAACCTGCAAGTGTCCGATAATAATCTTATGGTACTAAACGTTTCCTAAAATTACCAGCTTATATTGTTAATATAAAGCTCTGATTAGGAACAAACAAGAATAGAAAATATTTGCATTGTACTACGCACGTCGAAGCTACATAGAAAATATACACCATAAATTAATAAATATTTTACATACCTCTACAGCTGAAGACGTGCAAATCCTTAAGTAGACTGTTCACTGACAAGACGTTCCGTAATGTAAAGATTTAGTCTTACGGTGAGGCATTTATACACAGACGATGCAGCTCTACATCGTCCGTACACTTGATGCATTCGGTTTTTTCCCATCGAAAGCACTTCGCACGTGCGGCATGGGGTGAACCGAACTCACTGTTTCGAAATATTGTACAATATACACAGCTCACTCTCGGGTATCGTTGTTATAATGAAAAACGAAACCCGAGTACATGTATTTAATAAAAGGGATTTATACAATTCCGTGACAACAACAGTAGTAGTTTTAGTAATACTCAAGCAGCACTACAATAGTAGTAGTTTTAGTAGTACTCAAGCAGCAATACAACAGTAGTAGTTTTAGTAGTACTCAAGCAGCAATACAACAGTAGTAGTTTTAGTAGTACTCAGGCAGCACCACAACAGTAGTAGATTTAGTAGTACTCAAGCAGCAATACAACGTTAGTAGTTTTAGTAGTACTCAAGCAGCAATACAAGAGTAGTAGATTTAGTAGTACTCAAGCAGCAATACAACAGTAGTAGTTTTAGTAGTACTCAAGCAGCACTACAGTAGTAGTTTTAGTAGTACTCAAGCAGCACTACAACAATAGTAGATTTAGTAGTACTCAAGCAGCTCTAGAGTAGTAGTAGTTTTAGTAGTACTCAAGCAGCACTACAACAGTAGTAGTTTTAGTAATACTCAAGCAGCACTACAACAATAGTAGTTTTAGTAGTACTCAAGCAGCACTACAACAGTAGTAGTTTTAGTAGTACTCAAGCAGCACTACAACAGTAGTAGTTTTAGTAGTACTCAAGTAGCACTACAACAGTAGTAGTTTTAGTAGTACTGAAGCAGCACTACAACAGTAGTAGTTTTAGTAGTACTCAAGTAGCACTACAACAGTAGTAGTTTTAGTAGTACTCAAGCAGCACTACAACAGTAGTAGTTTTAGTAATACTCAATTTTCACTACAACAGTAGTAGTTTTAGTAGTATTAAGGCAGCACTACAACACTAGTTTTATTAGCAGAAGCAGTGGACCATATACTTGCATTGCAAGTTTATATTATGTTTTTGCTGCGTTTACATACCAAAGATTGGGTAATGTCAATACAAATTGCGATTGCTTAGGAAATTGTGTGCAGATCTATGTCTCTTCTGTGTTACAAAATGTTAATTCTCAACGAATTAAACAATTTACCACATAATATAATTATTGACTCTTCAGACTGATGTACACAAGAAAGGTCACACACACACACACACACACACACACACACACACACACACACACACACCTTTTATTTAACTTGATAAATAAAAATGATACTGGTAAACTTGATGTGCCTTTTTTCTCTCTGTTTATTATATTAGTTCTCGTTGGATCATCTCGTCTCTTTCTCTACGTATAATTCCTATTACCGATTGTGTAATATAATTTAATACATTTAGTAAAAATTAAGATACACTGATAAAGTGATGAGTGTATATTGGTATTTAACAACAACAAAAAAAACGTTTGCAGCAAATAATGCATTTTATAGTAAAGATTCCAAGGTCCCAACCCTGGCATTGCTTTTATATTGGGCAATAAAGGTTTTTTTCTCTCTTTCTTTTTTTCTTTTTAAAATCAAATCGTTGTTAACACAGTAAATCTTAAATATATGACTTTCTTTACTTTTAAATATGAATGGGATTTTTCGTTAATCTTGTATTCTCTTTTTTTAAACAAAAATATTAAAAATATTGTCTCCTGTTATTGTGATTCACCAGACAGTAATTAGAAGATGCTAATTACTTTTATTATCAGATTGCTATTCCAAAATTCCAAAATGTGATATTGAATGCGGAACAATAAATTCATTAGAACGTTGGAACACATAAATTCTGAGAATCTGATAGCTAATTATTTTAGTAAACTAAATTGACCGATGACAGCTTAAAGGACAAGTTGAATCTGACAACTCAAACTAGTGGATTGATTTAATGAACGTACCTTTTGTAAAGCTTAAAATAGGTTCTTTTGCAGTTGGCATCATCTGCACGGGAAAAAATATTAAATTAAATCAATTAGGGAGAATCTTATTATTGCATTGATCAGTCTACAAATCTCTAAGAGCTAAATTCCTGTTTTGATATACATTCTGTATAACAAATAACAGCGTTGTCTTGATCAATAGTTTAGAAAATAGTAAAATAATGGCTTTGCTTAAATCACTCCTTTAAATGGTTCTTATTAAAAGCGTGATTCGCAAATAAAATGTTTGCACACAAAACTCACATATACAATCCAATATTTTGCACAGTTTAAGAATTTACTGTGATTAGTGCTTACATGTGTTATTCCTAATAAGAGACTAAGACAGTATGCGATACGCATAATCATCTGCGAGCCAACTACGGTTTATAAATTATCCACGTCTTCCTAAATAAGTAGTTGCACGAAGCCAATTCATATTTGTTAGCATCTTTGTTTTATTTTTTTATTTTTTATTTTATTTTTGTAATTTGCAAAGCTACCAGATGTTACTCTTTATGAATGTGTGCACATTACTACAATGCACAGATCAGCTTGTGGGAGCACAAAATAAGAATTGCCCAACAACTCCAGTACAATAGAGAGAGAGAGAGAGTATATATAGTAGCTTTGGAGTTGGTAAATCAAATAGTATACATTCGATTTAGTCTCACAATTAGGCCTACAGCAATAATCATTAGTTGGAATTAACATAATAGGTTGTGAGACAAATGTGTATTTGTACTTCATGACGTGCTTAATATCCAAAGGCGCAATCCAAGTTAATTTACGAGAGGTCAGAGGTCACCCGGGTGAGTGAGGGTTGATAGAATTTCACTGAGACAAATATTCAATATTCCTGTGGATTTAAAGGGAAGTGAAACTTAATTTATTCGTAGTCTGATTGTTTGGGTAATATGCGACACGTTTTCCTAGAATGAATTTTGACGCACAGGTAACTTTGATTTTTAAGCGATTTTTCTGTTAAAAGTGAACAATGCAAGCGTAATGCAAGCGTAATGGCGGGCAGATGAGCCCAACGCTTGAGTGCATGTTAACCCCATCAAACTTGTACTTTGACTATATTTGAACATTTAAAAACAATAAGTTAACATTTGTAATGTATGCCTTTGATCAAGCCATGTTTCTATTTACTATTTATTTGATAATAACATCCCGCTTGATCTGCACGTGCAGGATATCCCCAGGTTCATACATGTGTATGCAAGCCAGATAATGTTTTGAAATTTATATGGACAGCTTTGAGTAAATATTGATCATGCCTCCAAAGAAGGCAGCTCGAATGAAAAAGAAGGCAACTTGAATGAAAAGAAGGCAGCTCAAATTAAAAAAGAAGGCAGCTCGAATGAAAAAGAAGGCAGCTCGAATGAAAATGAAGGCAGCTTGAATGCAAAGAAGGCAGCTCGAATGAAAAAGAAGGCAGCTCGAATGAAAATGAGGAGAATTAGCTTATTAATAAAAGCATTTGCAAACATCAATCCGCCAATTTGTCAGAACTCAGGTGCAAACCAAAATATCCGATAGAGAGAATGAACAAGAGAAAGAAAGACACAATGGCCTCTATAAAGACTAAGTTAGATTCCGTCATGATATTCTTGGGTAAAGCGGTGTCTAAAGAATTTCAAAATAAGAAATTGGATCAAATAGTATCAAGAGAGCATATGCAAATATCTCACAAAAGAAATAAAAGAGAAACTTAAAGAGACATTTGGAAATAAATGAAGCAGATTAGTGAAGAAGTTGAGACATTAGGAGTTGAACAGTTTACAAGTTGAAAATGATAGGATGAAGAAAAGAATGGAAGCCTTGGAGAAAACAAACGAAGACAAATTGGAGAAAATAGTGGAATTAACACACTCAAATAAGCTGCTGTCAAATAATTGGACGATGTAGAGCAATACTCCAGAGTTAACAATCTTTGGATCTGTTGAGTTGAGAGGATCGAAATGAAGATGAAAGTCTTAAAGAATGCGGCGAGAAAGTCATCAAGTTATTTGGAAACAAGCTGGAGCTAACTGTCTCAAGTGAGAGAAGCGATCAAGTTATTTGGCAACAAGCTATGGGTAACTGTCTCAAGTGCAGATATAGACATCCACAGAGTTGGTAGATTTTTTTATGCAGTCTCCGAAAGACCTATTAGTTTTTAATTCATCAGGAGGTCAGTAAAGATTGAGGTACTAAGTAAAAGGAAGAAATTGAAAGGTTTATTCTATATCACTATAGAAGACATTACCAAAGGAATAAATTCATTTGTGTATGAGTTATCCAAGCAGCATTGTGTTGATTTATTCTGGGTTTTTGACTGTACAGGTTTTGCGAAATTCAACAACGGTAGAAGTAAATGATCAGAGGATGCGGCAATTTTAAGAAGTTGAGACATGAAGTGCTAAACACAGCAAAATAAAAAAGTTAAAGGATTTTTTTAAATTTCAAAAGTAAAATGAAAGACTGATAACTTTATTACTTTTGTTACTATTATTTCATTTAATCACGCTTAATAGTTTGATATACTATTAACATTTGAGATGTTAATAATGAATCACACTCTTACAAATAATGCAAAAGAATGTGGCAGAGAACGGTTTTATATATCTCATGACGTCTCGTACATTTTATGGATGTAGTGGGGGGGGGGGGGGGAGTTGTGGTCACGGCTGAGTAGAGATTTTCCAAATTACGCTAAGTTTATATTTACACTGGAGTGTGGTTTCGTTTCGTTCATAAATATTTAAAGATGGACACTGATAATTATACAAATCGGTAAACAGTCTTCATATTTGGTGATATATTTTCGTAGAACTGCTGGCAGGTGTTTATTAGTAAATAAATAAAGGTAATTTCATTACCTATGGATCTTATGCTGACAATACCAGTAAGTTACAATACACATATACCAATACTATTACTGTTATGAAAATAGTTGTTTCTTTCTGCAGTTTAAATGTAGTAGGTCGTGAACTTGCGAAGAGTTCACCTAGATTTCGATTAGTGTTGGCTCATGCACACACCAGAATAGGGGGTCTTCAGTGTTTGAAGAATAGATATTCGGCATTAGATATTTTGATATTAGATTTATCATTAAGAATATATATATATATATATATATATATATATATATATATATATATATATATATATATATATATATATATATATATATATATATATATATATACAAATTTCACTTGGAATGGCTTTGATGTAAAAGATATTAAACCTGAGAATCTTAAGTTCAGTATATCTGATAGTTATTTTAGATACCTTATTTATTACTTATAATTATTTATAAAATATGCTTCATATGAGTAAAGAAAGGAAAGTTCTGAAGAAAACAAACTTAGAAAAAAAAATAATATTTGGAAAAAGAAACATATCAAGGTTACATTAGCATAAATATTGAAAAATTACAAAACTTAGAGAATAAAAAAGAACAATTGCAATAAATAAGAATAATAAAATGCAAAAGGTGATGCTTAGATCAAAATCAATATACTTGGACGTTTTAATACATGAAGACCAAAAGGATTTATTTCTGGTATATTTATTGGGAAAATATTGGAATGATATATAATATTTAATTTGAAACAAGAAAGCAAGATATCCCTGGTCTAATTTTTTCCATAGATTTTGAAAAGGCATTTGATACAATTTCCTGGAAATTAATGATAACATTTTTACATCCTTTACTTTTGGGGTTTCAGCACTAAAATGGACAAAACTATTTTATAATAGAGCTAATTCATGTATATTGTAAAATGGATATATGTCAGTCGTTTTTTGATGTAAAAGGAGGTTGTAGACAAAGAGATCCAATTTTTCCGTAGATATTGTTTTATGTGTTGAGGTTCTTGAGAAAATGATAAGAAACAATAAGGCAATTAAAGGAATTACAATTAATAATACCGAATATTAATTAAGTCAGTATGCTGATGATACTCAACAATTTTTAGATGGTACAGAAATATCTCTTAGAGCTGTATTAGAGATGTTACCAAATTTTATAGAATGTCAAAACTAAAATCAATGTAGAAAAGACTATGACAGTTTAGATTGAGGAATTATAGAAATCAAATGTCGAAAAATTATGGCTGTTTGGATTGAGGCATTATAGAAATCAATGTAGAAAAGATGTATGGCAATTTGGATTCAGGTATTATAGAAATCAATGTAGAAAAGACTATGGCAATTTGTATTGAGGCATTTAGAAATAAATGTAGAAAAGACTATGGCAATTTGGATTGAGGTATTATAGAAATCAATGTAGAAAAGACTGGCAATTTGGATTGAGGCATTATAGAAATCAATGTAAAAACGACTGGCAATTTGGATTGAGGCATTATAGAAATCAGATGAAAGATTGTGTCGTGTGTTTTATTTAGATTGAGATAAAGGACCTTTTAAAATGTCACGCGTAATGTTTTCAAGTCTAGTATATGATATATAGGATTCAAAATCTTCTGAGATAATGAAAAAGTTAGAAGTGCCTCAGTAGTAGGGAAAAATGGTATTCTGGCTCACAAAGGGGTGTTAGGAGTGACAAAAAGTCATTTCGAGCGCTCGTACATTTTCGCAGGTACAAGGTCTCGAAATGTCTTTTTGACCCCTCCTATCACTGCTTGTTATCCAGAATAACCATTTTCCAACTAATTAACACGCGCGATGAGGATATTTATCTGCTGCCATACAAGGCTTTTCTTGAGGTAAGAGAAAAAATGATGACAGCAGCTGATCCAACAGTCGCATTTGCTGCTGGTACACAAATAACTTTAGTAAACAACATCTGGAGCTTGTTTAAACGTGCACGATACCAGCTTGCAAACCATACAATAGAAGACATCTCAGAACACATTCCAGTTGCCAGCACAATACTTAATATTATTTCATTTAGCGAGGATTACTCAAGACGTGTTTTGGCTCAAGGTCAGTGATGAGGACGGTGCTGTCTCAAACGAGTTTAAAACAAATAATGAAGCTGGAGCAGCTGCTGGCAACGGCCTAATATTAACACCTGCTGGTGCTAATGCTGTTGCCCACCACACTGTTGCTGCTTTAGCAACTGATGCTGCTGGTGGTGCTATTGTTGCTGCGGCAATAAGAAGCGCTTTCACAAATGCGCGTAGACTCAATTACAATAGTGGTTTTGCTATGCGAAGAGCTTACACTGATAATGGAGAAACAGTTTGCATGTTTTTGCCACTATCATAAATCTTTGGTTTTTGTAGCTATGTTAATAAAGTTTTTAGAGGTGTTACATATACAATTATTCTCAACAGAGCTAAAAAGAAGATTACATGCATAGAGCTAATGGTGTCGCTCTTGGGCGATTTGTTGTTTCTCACCTTTCTCTATGGATGCCAAAGTTTGTTCCATCGTTGAGAAAACAACTTGAGCTTGATACAGCTCTTAAAGCATACAAGAGAAAAAATTTACTTTGAACAAAATAAAATTTACAGAGAAGCAATACCAGCCGCAACAACAAATTACTCGTGGATAATAACAAGTGCCCCAACTGACCAATTTCCTCGCCACGTTTTTATCGTGTTTCAGACAAAACCAGCAGCTTTGGTTGCGCAAGAACAAAACAAAATGATCTTTGAACATTTTGATTTAAACAGAATCAGCGTAAGAATGAATTCAAGGCAGTATCCAGATCGAGCTTTGGAATGTGATTTTACTCCAGCAACAAGAAACATTTCACGTGCTTACATGATGCTCATAGAGGCAATGCATAAGTATCAAGGCGCTGACAGCGGTTCACAAATTTCCCTTGAGAAGTTTAGATCACTTTACCCAATATTTCACTTTGACGTTTCGAAGCACACAGAAAGACTTTCAGGATCACCATCTGAAATTGAGGTTGTGTGGAATATGACTAATTCACCTGCTGCTGCACAATATTACTAATACGCGCTAATTACATCAGACATATACTTAACATTGGACGCAATTAATGGCAAAATGACAATTCAGATTTAAATGGCCAAGTTGAAATTGAGGTTGTGTGCAATATGACTAATCCACCTGCTCCACAGTATTACTCATACGTGCTAATTACATCGGACAGATACTTAACATTGGACGCAATTTTATGTAGCAAAACTAATAATGAGTTACATGCCAGTTTAAGTAAGCTTGTCCAGTGGACAAATTAAAAAAATTAGCAAGAGCCTTTGCAGCACGAAAAGAAATGTCATTCACAATTAAACCCGGAATAAGCAACGGCACAATGACAAAACTTATGGTGACATAAACCCAGATGAAAACAATTACAGCAGGGCCACCATTTGTTCTTAATTTGTTAGCGTCACAGATAACCGCGATGAGTAATGTTGGTGTGTGTTTTTTTCTTTGGTCCGGAAATATCAACGTTGATAAGCGCAATAGCGCCAAAAATATTGCCCTTACTTGGTACACTTGGTTTTGGGGCAGCATCAGGAGCGACAAGCAAGGTAGCGGTATAAAAAGCACAAGAAATTATGTGTATAGTAATGCCACAGCAAAAAAGAAAAACAGCTACTAAAAAGAAAAAATAGGCAACAGAAAAAGAAAACGACGAACTCACAAAGGAGGATTTATCGGCCCACTGTTAGCGGAAGTAGCAGGAAGTCTCCCACCAGCGCTGTTGGGGATAGGAAAAGGTCTAACATCACCAGGAACACGCCGATAAAACCGCTGAGTAATTTTGAGATAAAGGATATGTTGCGCGATATAAATAATTTTAATGGAGTCTTTTCAAAGGACCAGTTGCCAGAGAAGCAGCCTCGCTGTTCATGTTGCGTAATTAACATACAAGATTTCCATGATGAATCTGGGACACATTGGGTAGCGTTGTACAACAAATATTATTTTGATCCATCTGGGCTACCACCATGTGATAATATCAATAAATATGTTGGCAAAAAAATAAAAAATTACTCATCGCAACAAATACAACCTATTGGAGCAATTGCCTGCGGTTACTATTGTGTGATGTTTATACGACAATTGGCTAATAAAAAATCTTTTCTTGATTTTGTTACTCAATTTGAACAACAACAATTATTGGCCAATGATAATCTAGCCGTAACCCCAGCGCTTTAATTATATCTGACATTGGTTATAGCATGGAAACGTATTGCTTGAGGTGTAAAACTAAAACAGGTGATGATGATGAAAAAATTATAATGACAAGAAACAATAGAAGACTGATGACAAGCGTCTGCCAAGTTTGTGCTAAAAAAGAGCTTGTTTCTCAAGAATGATCCACAAATTGATCTTGAGATGAAAACAGATGAAGCACTTTGAGATGTGGTATTAGTCAGGCCACATTCTACGTGTTGAGAAAAATAAATAGAATCAATAATAATAAGAATCAACAAACAAATTATTAATAATAATAATAATAATAATAATAATAATAATAATAATGATAATAATAATAATAATAATAAGAAGAAGAAGAAGAAGAAGAAGAAGAAGAAGAAAGAAGAAGAAGAATCAATAAAATAATAGGAATCAATAATAATAATAAGAAGAATCAATAAAAATAATGTGTAATCATCATGAAGACTGCCATCTTTGTGGTGAGGGCAACAAGCTTGCTACGTATTATAAACGATGTACCCACCGTGAAATAATTGGCAGAGCAATAGACATACACAAACTCATCGGAAAGTTGCCAAAACCCAGCGGTCGCTCGACACTACCAGGACACAGGTGCATAGGACCATGGAACTCACTTGATCAACAACTAGACGCTAATGATCAGCCATTGCCAGGTCAAGATTCGTACAACCAAGTTGATTCAATTGCGATCAGACATTATATTTGTTACAGAGATAATCCAACAGATAAATTAGGTTGCGATAAGGTGATGTTGGATGAGTTAAGCGCGTTAAAGCCACACAATTTGCGAGAACGGTTTGACGGAAGACTTGTTCAAGGAATCATAGGATCAAAATACGAACTAGGAATTGGTATGACAGAAAAAGCTATTCACGCGCGAGAGCTGCACAGACAAAAAAAATTTCCACTGAGAAAGGTCGTTGCGAATGTTGTAGACGACATCTGGGCCGTTGATCTTGCTGACATGTCACATGTGGCTGAACAAAATGGGGGCAACAGGTACTTGCTAAACATCGTTGATGTCTTTGGTATAGTGTACCCGTAAAAGATAAAATGGGTAACACAATAGCGGATGCATTTCATCGTGTAATAAGCGCTTACGAGAGAAAACCTAACGCGATTTGGACTGATCGCGGGGTAGAGTTTTTTAAAGAAGGATTTTAAGATTTATTAACGCAAGATAATATTAGAAAATACACGAAAGGAAATGAGGGCAAGAGCATTGTTGTTGAGCGTTTTAATAGAACGCTAAACGAAAAGATCTCCCAGCACTTTACAACAAACCACACGAGTAACTACGTTGATAATTTGCAGAAGATCGTTGATGATTACAATAACACCCGACATAGATCAATCGCGATGACACCAAGTGAGGCTGTAAAGAAATCCTATAATGGCGAATGAAAATCTCTACAGACGCCATACGTTTAGCAAGAATAATAAAGTTAGAATTTCTGCGACAAAAAAATGTTCGAAAAGGGATATACCCCTAACTGGTCTGACGATATTTTTGTTGTTGATAAGGTATGAACAACAATACCCGTTACTTTCCGCTAAAGGATCTGAGTGATGAGGATATAATAGGCTCACTTTATGAACAAGAATTACAGAAAACTGACCAGGACGCATTTGTTATTGAGAAAGTTATTAAAACCAGCGGCGGAAAGAGTTTGGTCAAGTGGAGAGGATATTCTGATACGTTTAATAGTTGGATCCCAACAAGTAGTATCACACATGTGTAAATAAGTTTCTGGTAATTATATCGACATAAATTGTTCATACTGAACTAATACCGTTTTGCATTTGACTGGCTTACACAGACTGGCTTACACAACTCAAGTAAATGTATTTTTTTAGTTCTTCGCATAAAACATAGTCCTTGCGTCGTACCGCGCTGGCATCCGCAGAAAACATCTGGTTTAAAATCTTAACAAAGATAAAATCAAATTTAATATTCTTTTGCCTGCCTGGGAATTAATATTGTAAAAGATTTTTAATCGGTGAAGACAAATTCTTGTTTATCGGGAATAAATGAATTTTTTTTCTCCAAATGGTACTTAACGTTGTAACGACCTTTTTTTGATTTACCATAATGAATCCTGCTTGATAACTCACAGCAATAATTATCATCGTGGTGCTATTTAACCTCACCATAATCATAAACATTTACTTGCGTGCTTGATAAGTAGTCTAAATTCTCATTGAGGCCTGTGTTGCAGTTGTGTGTTAATGGGGGTTGTTGTTGAACATTATCGTAATCCAACATAGAAAACAATGTTTTTCCTCCAAGCATAGCTTGGGTGGCCAATGTAGTTGTGTAATTGGCTCAGTGAGTAGATTACACAGGTCATTCATATCTATATATAAACGTTATTATAATGAATGATCGAAAAGATGCAGTCAAGTGTAGTATTTTAGAAAAAGACTTTTTTAACGAGTTTCTTCGCAGCGCGTTTAATGATGCTAACACTTTTCAGCTTGATGTTAAAATAATAGAGGGCAACGACGACTTTATAATTATTAACAGTGATGATATGGTAAAATTTAATAAGAACAATAAGCTCCGTATGTTATAACACTCAATCGTTTCTTGAGCAGGCGTGTTATTGTATTACACTTTGAAAACTGCTAGGGATACTTAGTTGATTAATCTAAAAAAGAAAAACTTAGTTGATTAATCTAAATAAAGACAAACTGCTAGAGATACTTAGTTGATTAATCTAAAAAAAAGAGAAACTTAGTTGATTAATCTAAATAAAGAAAAACTGCTAGAGATACTTACTTGAATAATCTAAATTAAAGGAAAACTTAGTTGAGTAATCTAAATTAAAGGAAAACTTAGTTGATTAATCTAAATAAAGAAAATTAATTTTAGACCCAGCAAAGGTTTTTGCGTAACCGGATTTCTTTATACCATCAGCGACATCTTTAATAGATTTTGGGTGAATACCAAAGTATTTTGAAGCTGCTGACATTGATGAAAATTCTTTTCCCTCTTCGCTAGGCGTAACAATGTTACGAAAACAAATATTGCTAACACAGGTCGTGTACCAAACATTTTGTGTTTTCCAGTTTGCCCGCGAATGCTATTTTCGCGTTGTGTAATAGCTTCTAAATTTTCTAATCTATTATTGTTTCGTACACCATTTAAATGATCAATAACATCGCTTTATGGAATAATTCCACGAAAACACTCATACACAAATATATGTGATCTACACATGGTAAAAGCAGTTTTAAATCCACGAACATTTACGTATAGGTAACCGCTAACGTTTAAATTACCTAGTTCTTTTCCACTTATCTTGCTTCTAATTATTCCTCGTTTATTTGCCTCATATAAATCAAACACAGGATGTGTTTGAAAGCCATCTTGGGTTACATCTGTTTTTTCTATCGTGTTGTCACCATACATCATGTAAATATTATTTGGCTTCAATTAAATAGAAAAGAAAAAGGAAAAGAATTTTTTTTCATTTTTTTAAAATTGTATATAAAACCCCAATTGAAAAAAATGTATCATATAATGAACCCGAAAATAATTAACATACGATGATTTAAAAGAACATGATTATAAGATGAACCCGAAAAATAATAATCACATGGTGATTTAAAGGAACATTGTGCTTATAAGATGAACCCGAAAAAAAATCATCACATTGCTGAGCTTTGATCAAGGCCACAGTGCCACTCTCGGCCAAGATTCGTTTGTTAATCCCAAACAGAGTTTGGGCAGTTTGGCACAGCTAAAACTAAAAATAATCACACACCAACAAAATACAACGCGAACAAAAAAGATTACCCAAAGTGGTTTTCCCGAAAGTAGTTCGGGCGAACGCGATAAAACCTCAAAACCCCAAGCTGTAAATTACAAAGCAACAAAAGCTTTGATAATACTTGGGTTTTTCTTAATGTCGCTAATATATTTTTGTCAATCTCGATATGATAGTATCGCCAGTTGTTAAGCGGCAACTACTCACACATGAAGCAACACAGTTGTTAGTTCATATCACGTTAAATTTACTAAAACGCGTGTCCTTAACGGCGTTCAGAGCGAAGATAATATCGTAGAGAAAACAGCTGAACCATATATATATCAGCTAAATAAAAATAATTATGCGAGGCACTAACTTAAAAGAAATTTTAGAATTATAGCAGGATGAAATTTGGGAAAAAATAGAAAGGTATACCGAAAGCGGCTCTGGGTGGATTTTCAGGGGATTAGCGAAATAATTTTTCATACGGAAAAATATAATCCCTTGAGAGAATCTTCTTACGTAGTTATAGCACAAGAAATAATCGATAGAAAGTGCTTTATTAAAGCACAAAATAACGACAACAAGTGTTGTATGTGGACTATTTTGTCAGCGTTGTATCCAGTTAATAAAAACACTTCTAGAACATCTTGTTATCTTTAACACATAAACAAACTAAACTTAATCGGGTTAAATTCTCCAATGGTGGAAAAAGAAATTGTTAGGTTTGAAAAACAAAATAATGTTACCGTAATATATTCTTTGTGTTAGACCAAAAAAAACCCCAACCAATATTACCCTAGATTGATTTCTAGCCAGGCATCACAAAGCACGACAAATCTGCTGTTTTACAAAGAATATTACATGTGTATTAAAATAAAAACTTTAATGGGTTAGTTGGTGTCCAGTATAGCAAAAACAAAACAACAAAATTCTTTTCTTATAGATGCTTGAACAGTTGTACTACATAAGTAATTTTAGATAAACACGTAGTGGGATTCACAAATGTACAAAAAATTACTTTACCGCTCGATAATGAAAAACAAATAAAATTTAATAACTTCAACAACTCGATGAAAATTCCATTTATAATTACACTGATTTCGAAACGCTGATGGAACCCAACGATAATGATAATAACGTTTCAAAAACGAATAAAATACATAATCATATTCCATGCAGCGCCGCTTATCATGTGGATTGTTCCGTTTGTAGAGATCTTTCTGTGCCTGTAAAAATTTACCGTGCCAGAATCCAGATAAGTGGTTACTAAACAACTTGATAATGGAGGTTGATAGAATCAATCAAATACTAAATACAACAGTTAAAATGTTGCCGTTAACCGAAGAAGAAACATCGTTAAATAATGTCATTAACTGTTCGATATGTGATAAAATACTAGAACAAGATCAAGTAAGAGAGCATTGTCATATAACGTGAAAGTATCGAGGAGCTGCTCATGACTATTTTAACCTACTTTTCAATCACACAAATTTTGTTCCGGTTGTTTTTCATAATCTACGTGGGTGTGATGGTCACATAATTGTAGAGGCGTTTGGTGACCCAGAGATAATGGAAGCTACAAAAATTAGACATAACAGTAAAATCAAATGTATACCAAACAACATGGAAAAGTATATGAGTTTTTTGATTGGTAAACTCAGGTTTATTGATAGCTGTCAGTTCATGAAGACGTCACTGGAAGAAATGGTTAGGAATGTAACTTGTTTAACTCGCTAACGAGTAAATTTGGAGAACTAGCTGGTTTGTAAAAACAAAAAGGAGTTTACCCATACGAATACATGAGATACTAAATACAGTTTGATAAAACAAGTTTACAATAAAAAAACAGCTTTTACTCTAAACTAACCTTGGAAGAAATCACCGATAATGAATACGCATACGCTCAGCGGATTTGGAATGAACTTGGTTGTAAAACTCTTGGGTATTACCACGATGCATACCTGATGACTGATGTGTTGCTAGCAGATGTATTTGAGGAGTTTAGGTCGATTTGTCTTTAACAAAAACTACAAACTAGACCTAGCATGGTATTTTGCATCACCTGGACTAAGCTGGGACGCTGTCTTAAAATTAAGTCAGGTTAAATTGGAGTTTCTAACGGATCCAGACATGCATAATTGTATAGAAAAATGTATGCATTGTGGAATCTCTGTAATTACACAATAGAATGCAGTAGCCAACAACAAGTACCTGATGATTATGATCCGGGCAAGCTATCGTCGTAAATAATTTATTTGGGTTCTAATAATCTTTAAGATCACGCGATGTCCCAGCCGTTACCATACTCTGATTTCAAATGGATTACCGCGGACCGTTTTCTGTATGAGACTGATAAGCGAGTATCAGATGATGTAGGTTGCTTTGTCGAGGTAGATTTGGATTATCCTAGTGAACTAAACGAGTCACATAATGATTATCCTGTTTGCGTTGAAAGTATTTGATACTGGATGATATTTTATCACCTCAACAAAAAACTCTGCGACTACAACACAATATTGGCCAGAGCAAAATTAAAAAATTGGTTCCTAATTTATTTGATAAACGACGCAATGTGTTACATATTAACGCGTTAAAACAAGCTTTAGATCACGGGGTAATTTTAAGATATTTTCATAAGGCACTAAAGTTTAAACAAAAGCTATGGTTGAGAGATTATATAGATTTGAACACTGGTAGACGAACAGCAGCGTTGAAAGACTTTGATGAACAATAGCGTGTATGGTAAGGCAATGGAAAACATTAGAAATCGTGTAGAAGTTGAAATAACTAACAAATAAGGTAATAGCCGATGACAGGTTTATCTCCATGAAGATCTTTAACGAATACCTTTTTGCGGTTCACAACAGAAAAACAAATCAAAAGCATAATAAACCAATTTATGTTGGTGCAGCTATACTTGATTTATCAAAGAACCATATGTATGATTTCCACTACAACTACATAAAAAGACGATGCAACAACGCCGAATTGTTGTTTAGTGATACATACAGTCTTTGTTATAATATTACTACAGAACATGTTTATTCTGCTTTTTATGAATATCGAGAGTTGTTTGATTTATCAGACTACCCTATACAAAATAAGTTTCATTGCGGCTGTAACAAAGAAGTGATCGGAAAATTCAGAGACGAAACAAACATGATACCTATCAAGGAATTCATCGGGTTAAGAAGTAAAATGTATTAAACTATCAAACAACACAATTAGTAAACGCGCTAAGGGAATAAAAGAATGCGTTGTTTAAAAAGTAGTATCATTTGACGACTATAAAGCTACCTTAGATGGAAAACAATCCCACGTTGAGATGACGGTGTTTAGATCACACTTGCATAAGTTAGAAACCGACATGATAAATAAAGTTGCATTGTATAATTTTGATGACAAGTGATACTGTTCCGATTGGATAAATACATTTGCGCATAGTTAACGTTGTTTGATAAAACAAAAACAATTAGAAAATATTGATTTACACATGGAGTCATTGGGGTTATTATAAGTAATGCCAAATCGTTAACGATAATAGTTAAAACAACACAGTTTACTATGTCGCTAAGTTCATTGAGTAGCTGGGAACAAAATGACCCAAGACACGATTTTTACGGCTGCATAACGGATTTGTTTTCTACAATTTACTATGTTACTGAGTTCATTGAGTAGCTGGAGAAAATGACCAAAAACACGATTTTTACGGCTGCATAACGGATTGTTTTCCCACAATTTACTATGTCACCTCAATTATCTTGTAGTTGTGGCCACGACAAACGTAGTTTGTGTAGTTGGCTAATTGGTAATTTAAAACACAATTTATCGAGCGTCATGGTAGATTTTTTTTTCCACAACGAGGCGACCAAAACTCAAATTGAGGCTGTTTTAACACTTACCTGAGTAATCATGTTGTAACTTATCACAGATGTATGTTTTGTTTTAAATGGTTATTCTGGATAACATGCTGTGATAGAAGGGGTCAAAAAGATATTTTGAGACCTTGTACATGCTAAAATGTACGAGGGCTTGAAATGACCTTTTGGCATTCCTATCAACCCCTTGTGAACCAGAAATACCAGTTTCCCCTGCTAATCGCCTCTTAATAGTTGGCAAATGAGAAATATTACTCTGTATGGTATAATTGCTATAATAAAATGCTTAGCTTTTTCTAGAAGTATACACCTAACTCAATCTTTGGCTGACATACCACCATTTCTCACAGAAAAACGTGAACCGTTGTTTACTATATTTTTTGGAAATTCAGGGCCAGATCATATTAAAAGACATGTGATTTCTCAAGATTATAAGCACGGGGGGGGGGGGAGGGGGCGAAGATGGTTAAAATTAAAGATTTTATTAAAGCATTGTAGATATAATGGTTGAGAAAAGCCATTAAACACAAAATAATCCATAGCTTTATCGTATATTGATTTTAAAAAAATATATTTACTTATGGATCGCATTGTATATCCTTCTGCTTGTAAAACATAGAACCAAAAAGATTTGGATTTCGTTAAAGTACTTGATAAGTCACAGATATTGTTTGTATAGTAATTTACACACACACACACACACACACATACACACACACACACACACACACACACACACACTGGCATAAAGGGCTGCCTGTATCTACAAGTTTTACACATATTGTTATGTTATGTGTTTTTATGTGTTTGTGTGTGTTAGTTTGTATGGATGTCTATATGTAAAATGTTCCTCTATTTCCTTATTTTATTTTATTTTTAAAAGAAAAAAAAATACATAATAGGGTGACTTAGACTCAAAGCAATAAGCAATAGTTGGAACTAACATAATATGGTGACTGGAAACCCCACTGAGCTCCTATATATCACCCTTTCCCTTTTGATATGCAAATGAGGTTGTCACTGGTCTGTTTAACCCCAGATATCAAATGACTAACAGTTGTGACTATGCACTCAGGTTATAAACATTGCTGTACATACTTAGATATGACGTTGTAGTTAGCTATAACAGTATTTTGATGTAGTGACTGTGCCCTCAAGTTATAAATTATATTTGTACATAACTAGGTATGACGTTGTAGTAAGTTGTAACAGTATTTTGATGTAGTGACTGTGCCCTCAAGTTATAAATCATAATTGTACATAACTAGGTATGACGTTGTAGTAAGTTGTAACAGCGTTCTGATAAAAGAAATATACATCATGGTTTGCATATCAAAAGCGCATGGATTATATCTGGTTGGTTAATAAGGAGTTTCCTATCCCTATGTATCTATTTTTGTTATGCTGAGTAAGATGTTGTGTAAATGAGTGTGGCCGGATGGCATATTCAACCATTTGAATATCAAATATTAAATGCAACATGATTCAGATGTTTTCGTGGTCATGATTTCTGATAATAAATATGGTTACTTGTTTATATCTCTCACACTGCTCACAACAAAATACATTTTCATTAGGAGGAGAATAAAACCCTGCTGTAATTCATAATTTTACGTTCTGAATGACTTTGATATATTTTATAAATTATTCTATACGTCTTGCTTTTAACAAAACATTATTCTCAGGGTGGATACCAGTCTACTGAAATGAGACTTTTCTTGACATTAATAATAAATGATATGATACCATCACATGTTATTTGTCGTTGTATAATATGACTCCAGATTCAGTTACATCCATACATTTAAGTACATTATATCATGTTCACCTACATGATTATTTTTATAGCATTCACTGGATACAGAATTTGAACAAAGTTGCATGTTTAACCACCGCACCCTACAACCCCACCACCAAAATGAAAAAAAAAACCCACATTAAAGAATGAATAATTTGAAGTGCTTGAAAAATGGAAATGAATTCTGATTATCTCTGATTTTACACATTTATAGAACATAAAGGGGTACGTAATGACTGGGGGACAGAATGAAAAAATTATCAGTATTGGTTGGCAAGGCAAGAAATAAATTTTAAAAAATTTAGATTTCTTGGTATTTGTAAAATGTACAGATATGACGTGTCACTTGATGTCCTGCTTTGATGAAAATGTCAAGGAAAAATTGAAAATAAATAATTGGATTTGAAAGTTTGAATGCGATTTATTCAGTTCTTTGCATAGCACTGTAAGTATTATCATGAACTTGAACAATTATACACACAGTGGTATTTGCGTTTGCACTGAGCAACTATTGTGTCGGTAATGATAACCGAACCTCGATATAATAGGTTTCAGAGGACGCATATCTATTGTCCGGGCTTCTTTTTCTGAAATATCGTGGATTACAAATTTAAAAATGAAAACCTGTTTCGAAATCTACTATCAATAGACAAATCATGCACAATTAGTCTTCCATGATTCGCTTTAGAAAAAAACGAGGAATTGTCTTTCTCTACCTTATTCTTAGTGGAGAAGTCTAAAGTTATCTCGGGAACAATAAGTTAAGTCTCTAGCTAAAATTAGAAAGTTAAGTATTTGAACATTTTATAAAATAAAATGGTATATGTTAAAAACAAAATAACATTTAAAATGGAAACAACTTTTTTAGTCCAAAATTACTTTAGAAAAATATACATCCACTGTGACTCGACTTAGCACTCTGACCAGGAATCTGTACAATAGAGATTGGTTTCTGAAAATGCTGAGAATGAAACTTTGACATTTTAATGCGTAACGGGCATAAAGTAGTTTTTATCTTAAAAGCCAAAGCCTGTTTCAGGAGTAAGACCCTTACAGCTAATTTCAAAATATCTGTTTACGAAAGCTAATACCATCATCTACAGCGCTAAAATGGTCGAATCTAATTAATTAGTCGAAAACTAGTTGTTGGCAATACAAGAGTCTTGTAGATGTTATCGATCAAATTACTTTGATCAAGAAAACGTAAAGGATGGAATAATTCCTATGCATGTCATGAAGTGTTTATCTTGCCTGATTTCATGTTTGTTTTTTTTAAATTAATCGTAAGATTCACAAGAATTGAGCAGTAAATTTCAAGTATAAACAATTTACCAACGTGCAAATTAAGATACCATGTTTATTTTAGTATCTGAATATTAACTGTTGAAATCCAATACCTTGATTCTATTACAGCATTTCTCGTTATTCTACTACTTATTCTTCAGGTGGCCTAGAGTTATATTTCAAGATTACCGTTACTGGGCGGATAAAAGAAGCCAAATTTGGCGGGAATCTCCCTGAAGACATAATAATAAATTTTAGCCTAGGAGCCCTCCTGAATTTTTCCGAGCATTGACGTCAAACAATAAAATCCAAGATGGCCGACGCTCATGATAAAATATCAACTTTCTTGGGTTCTTCGAGTCGTAGGAAGGCCAAATAGGTACCAAAATATGGATTTTTGAGGTAACTGAATCTGATTGTGGACACTGCAATACCACCGGTACATTATTATCATCTACAGCTATAGCTAATATTGTATGCAACTTAATCGCAATATAGCTACTTTGCACAATATTATAATATATTTACAATTATATATGTTAATATCAGCAAGACACATTTATACTGTTGAATTGACCGTTGCAGAGAATGGAAAAAGCATTGACAAGACACTTGCCTACCTTTCATTTCTGATAAATGTAGAAGAGTTTAGGGACATTTGATCCACTTCCAGCTAAACTCTTGGTTGGGAGTGAGGAATATGCTAACAATTTTGCAACCCATTGTGCATCTTGACAACAAATCCTGCCATTTGAACTTTGACAATTCTAAGCTGATGGAAGCAACGAAGTACAGGGAGAACAACACAGATGAGACTAAAGAGAGAACTCACCGTAAATGCCTGGCACTGAACATTCAATGTTTTTTTTCTGTGAGACAAATATGAGGAAGGAGATCTCCATCAAGTTTCAACATTTGATGCTGACACCACCTTGCGAGCCATTCTCACTGAGGTAAAGGACACTCAATATTTGGCTAGAATTGTTGAAGGAGATCTAATTGCAATGTAACCAAAGTATCATCTCAAATGCCAGGTCAACCTGAGAAATGACTACAGCAGTCTCTTCAGAAAGTCGAACAAGAAATCAGCAAACACAAATGAGAAAGTGAATGATCTATAGCGTTTGTAGAACTGACGAGCTACATTGAAAAGGCTATAGACTATGGAACTATCCTCTTCAAGCAGTCTGGAATCCACTCCCTCAATATGAATCGTGTAGAGAACATAGGTGCCAAGAAACTAGTCAACAAGACCAGGCTGAAGGATCATTTGTTGGAACGCTTTCAAGAGGTGCTAGAACAGTATGATGGGAGATATACTGTTCTCATTTTCAAAGAAAGAATGAGAAATATGTTGAAGAAAGCTCTGAAGAAACGAGACGTTTCTGAAGATGCAGTTATCCTGGCCAAAGCTGCCATGATTACGTCTCTCATCTCCCTGATTTTTATTGGCCCAAACTTGAAAGATCAAGACAGAATTGACTCCCATATTTGTCTCACCATTGGCTAGGCCATTCTCTACAACAGAAAGAAAAGAACATCCATTTCTCCCGTAAAACCGAGGCACAATCTAGAGCCTAAGCCAGCTCCTTATCTACATTGGCCTCAATATCCATAGACTGACCAGAAGGAAGAAACTCATCCAGCAATTATAACATATGGGTGTCAGTATTTCATATGCCAGTGTTATGGAACTTCAGGACTGAATTGCCACGTTCTGTCTGCGAGTACGTTCAAGAAGATGGAGTTATATCCCCTGCTTGTTTCCTGAAAGACTTGCTCACTATTGGCGCCTTGGAGAACCTAGATCACAAGTCCAACTCAACCACTTCCCTGACCTCCTTCCACGCGACTGGAATCAAAGTTTTCCAGTTTCCGAGTAGGAACGAGCCTGGTGAAAGCAGACTTGTTATGATACCAGATACCATGTTCTGGAAGCAAACAGTACTCTCTTCCTGACAGTTATCCCTCTGTCCAGGCTGTTGTTTTAACAACCACTGCGATTTCTGTGCCAATATGACGTTTCAGATTCAGAGTTGACAGCCTTACTCAAGCCTTCAGACGAATGAACAATCCCTTCTTGGATTATTTACCAGATCTAGCAACACTCAACTGTCGCAACTGCGTCGATGAATCAGTGGTAGCTGCACTGCGCACCCTAAAGAAAACGGGCAAGAAGCAGTACAAGGACTTTGTCAACAATGTACTTGAAGATCGCATCTGCTCTATCAATGACCCGACCAAGAGGAATCATCTGGGTCTTTTCAGGAAACCTCAATCCAAGGCAACATCAAAGCAGGGGCAGAAGATTTAAGTGCTTCAGAACAATGTCACATTTGTTGGCCCGTTGTACATCTCCATACAGAACGGGAAGTCTGAACTACTGAAAGGTCTTGAGCAGCCTGGGCAACCTGAGCCACCGTCTACTGCAAAGTCTTTGATGGTGCTGTCATTGTCCACTGCCCGCTTACTCCAGGTGTCAACACGTTCAATGAGTATGCAGATAAACTGTTCATCCCTTACTCGGAGAAGTAGCTGCAGAGTGACTCAAGGTTGTGTGTTGTGCTGGACACATACTTTACAGACAGTTTGAAGGAGTCTACTCGGGAAAAACAATATGGCCATCTTAATGACTCCTATCACCTGAGATACGTGATATTTAATCATTCATTGACGTCGGACATCTTAAATTTTGGTGTTGTTTTGTAAAACTTCGGAAAAAGTAAAGACGGCTCCTAAGCTAAAGGTAATTAATAGACCTCAGGCTAAATTTGTTCCCTTTACCGGCCGGTAACGGTAAACTCACTAAGCCACCTGACTATGAGAAGTAAGCTTTTTGCACAATCAACTTTGATCTTTCTAAAAATGTGCAACAGCTGGTAAAAATAAAAATATGCATAACTCATTCAGCTACCAGTATGGACAGACAACTACTGTATCTTTTAATGAGCAATAAATGAATAGGAAGAAAGTGAAGAGAGATAGAAAAAGCACTGCAAAGCACATAAAGATATAGCTCTCACACAAACCGCAACGATGAGAAAGATAGGAACCTGTAATATCCACGTAATAATTGATTAAAAAATGAAGCCGTCATTTCTAGTCATCACTTATCACCACCGCCATGTTTTGAACATTAGTATTTATTTACTCTTCTAAAATAAATAACTAGAATGTCTTCGTGAATACAGTTGTCTACGACTTTCATAGGTGTCATAGTTCTTACTGAATATAGATAAGCAGTGAGTTGTTAATTGTTTTGGTTAGACGAGAGTAATTTATATTTAATCAATGAATGTTTCTCTTGTAAGATTTCTGTTTGAAAGAAGGAAGTTTATCGATCTAATGTCTGCGGATATCGCCAATAGAGACATTCACATAATGAATTATAAACATAAATAGGCCAATACAATATAAATATTTATAATCTACAACATAAATATCATATTTCTTATTATCTTTTAGTTTACGAACAAGATGAAATGCATAGTAATAACGTTAATAGATAGTAAAATTAATAGCATATTGTTTGCTTGCAGGTGACAATACTGGAGTGTCCGTACACTGCACCCCTACATGTCACCTAGGTCAAGACTGGGGATCAGAGAACCATGTCAAATCAGATAACATGCCTTACGATTCTCTTAGTCCTTCATTAATTTCTGCATTTTTTTAAAACAAACATTTTTGGAACGTCACCTGCAAAATACATTTTTCTATATACATTAATATATCTCTAAGATGTCGGTTCATTTACATGAATATTGGTTTTGTTGGACTTCCAATGCTAAGCCTTGTATAAATAGGTACTACCCGTATATTTCCGCCTAACAAGAACAAAAAACAAAGGGCGATTTGCAATATTTATTTGCTTGTTACGAACCTTTTTCTTTTGTAGAATCAATATATGGGAGCAATTAAGAAGTAAAAGGTATTCAGTGTAATATATTGTGCGACCTGGAGAAAAATACCTGATCTCACGCTCAACTTGTCGATACTACATACAGTGTTGAGCGATAATTAACAGGTCTTGATTTGCATCTGAATCTCCGTTGAAGTTTGTTTCCAATTTCATTTGATATATTGGGGTTTATTTTTTAAACAATTTTGTCTTGCTTATCATTTCATTAAGAAATGAGTTTAGGGTAGAACAATGCCGCGTACTTGACACGTCATGAATTTAGGGGAGCACAATGCCGTGTACTTGACACGTCATGAATTTAGGGCAGAGCAATGCCGTGTACTTGACATGTCATAAATTTAGGGTAGAACAATGCCGTGTACTTGACACGTCATACATTTAGGTAGAACAATGCCGTGTACTTGACACGTCATACATTTAGGGTAGAGCAATGCCGTGTACTTGACACGTCATAAATTTAGGGTAGAACAATGCCGTGTACTTGACACGTCATACATTTAGGGTAGAACAATGCCGTGTACTTGACACGTCATGAATTTAGAGTAGAATAATGCTTTGTACTTGAAACGTGATGAATTTAATGTAGAAAATGCCGTGTACTTGACACGTCATGAATTTAGGGTAGAATAATGCTGCGTACTTGACACGTCATAAATTTAGAGTAGAACAATGCCGTGTACTTGACACGTGATGAATTTAGGGTAGAACAATGCCGTGTACTTGACACCTGATGAATTTTGGGTAGAATAATGCCGTGTACTTGACACGTCATGAATTTAGGGTAGAACAATGCCGTGTACTTTACTCATGTCGATTTGTGAAGATACCTGCCTAAAATATCAAGTCCGTCAAGATTATGTTTTATTTTCGCCCTTTTTTCTATACTTAAAGGTAGTCACAAGCAAGTATATAAAAAATCTGGTGAATACAATTTACTAAATTGAAGAAAGTTCATTTTGCGGAACAGTTGTAATATACATGGCAGAAGGATTTAGAACAAGCTGCACAGCTTTCAGGTTTATCTCATGTATACAATTACATATCCAGTATCAGGGCCGGCACAAGGTACGCAAAGGTATTTGGCGCCCTAGGCAAACCTTCAGCCTTGCGTCGACCCTCACCCACAATTAACTTTCGAAAATGAATATTGTGCATTAGTATGAATAAAAATTATGCATCTGTTTTTCTCTTTCTATTTTTAGACGCTTTTTTTCTTCTAGTTTGCGCTATTTCTCTTTCTTTTTTTAGTCATTCAGTCTTTCGCCCCCCCCCCCCCCCCCCCCCGCCCCCTCAAATTTTGCCGCCCTAGGCGACCGCCAAGTTTGCCTTGTGGTTAAACCGGCCCTGTCTAGTATGCAAGAAGGAGGTATATAGAGTCAAATTAAACTATTTTGAGAAAGACAGACAGTCGGTTTGGTGTAGTCAGATTGGTTAAATTGACATCTTAATTAGTGCACAAAGGTCTGTATGAGATTATAAATTTGCAAATTTTTTCTTTTCTTTTTTTTATTTACAAACTTTTCCAATTGCTTTTCTATTGATATATTGTTGTTCTGTATGATATGTAATTTTTCAAAACCAAGAGAGCACTGAAGTTAGTATTGATATTAAAGAGTGAAAATGTCCGAAAATGTTGATCTCTCATTTTATTATAAATTTTACACTCAGATAGGAAAGTATAAGTATTCTCAATAGAACATCCCCAAAAGCAGGAAGGGTCAGCGATAAGATTTGCTTTAAATAAATAATAATTGAGTATGCTACATTATGTATTATTCGGGCTAATCAAACAAAAGTTGGCCAGTCACCGCAGACTAAACAGCCAAGAGCTGAAATAATACGATTGTTATATATTTTCTAAAGATTCTAAAAGATGGTCAGTTTTCTATGATTAGAGGTAGCTCTTATCATGTGTTAATCATAGATGGTAGGAAATCATTTTAAAAAGAGATGTACGACATCGAAATTTAACAAGGTTACTTAAATTTATCAAGTTGAAAGTTACCATTTTGTGTGCATGGAGTGGAAGGAAGTCCACTGTATAATATGGGCATTGTTTGTTCATGAATTTATCAACAGTACAAAGGTTTTCAAGGTTTCTTCTCTCTGCAAAAGTAATGCTTTCCTACTAGCATCATCATCATCATCATCAATCTTTATTTCCTCTTTTCAGAGATAAGGATGCATACAAATGAAAAAGAAAACAATGAAACAATATTGAAATTAATTGAATTAGTTATATACAATTAACAGAGGTATACATGAGAGAAATCTGTGGATTTTCCCTATGAGGATTCTTATATGAGGACACTATACTTATCAAAAGTATGGTGCACTCTTGCGCAATCCTTCAATGCTTAATTATCGTACACATCATCATTATTTTACAGAAAATAATATTGTATATGTAATATATATATATATATATATATATATATATATATATATATATATATATATATATATATATATATATATATATATATATATATATATAAAAGCATGCATGAAGACATGATTATGAAGATTTCAACGATCACATAATTCCAAATCTTGATAATCTGAAAATCGATCTTATTACCATGAAAAGAATCCATGAATTACAGTTGCAGAGAATACTGAGGCAGACATTAAAAAATTTCTCAGTATTTCAGGCTCGTCTAGGCCGATACCGTTGGGAAATTCTCTAAAAAGGAGATGTTGAATAAATTCTTCATCTGATATATTATGAAGGTACACGCCAAGACGAATGTCAAAGTTATTTATAATATGTGTCCAAAATATGTCTCGCTGTCGCACAGTGCTCTGACAGGAAATAAATGCATGGATTATCACATCTGTGTAAGAGTAAGTGCAGTGTTTACAAACTTGCATAGTATTATTTGGAACAGTTAAGAGAACATTTGCAAGGGATGTAATTAACTGTAACTCTCTTGTTGTTTTTGGAGTTTGCCATAGAATTGAGGGTTTTATAGAAGTATGAACATTTTTGAATCTTTTGTAGGAAATGTCAGTATGGCACAAGTTTGTAAAGCGCTCGTTTTCATATTTGTGAGTAGCATGTTTTATAATTTGTTTCCACTGTATTCTTCCTGGAAATATTTTGTCTCTGACAAAAATTTCAATAAATTCATAAATATTATATTTCTGCAGAATGCTACATATATCTGGAATAAAGCCTTTTTGTTCTGTAACATCTTTTCTAGAAAGATATAGATATAGTCTGAATAAAAATATTCTTTTAGTTGTTACATTTTCTGGAAGATGGCATAATTTACCAAGAAAGTTCAGTTTCCTTTTATCAATTTCTGATATAATTCTCTTTATCCCCAGTAAACTTTCGCTCATTCCTGACCGCGTGTTTTGAGGAAAGCCTTGCAGAATTTTGGTACAATGATGCTGAAATACATCGAGCTTTCTCAAGTCTTTGAGTCTGATATTCGACCAAACTTCACAACCATAAAGGGCTGATGGTATCACAATTTTTTGGTACAAGCTGACGTAGGTAAGAGGATTGGGTCTAGCTTCATTTGTGTCAACCCCTACAAGAGAATAAAATGATTTTCTGCCTTTAGTACAAGATCTGTCTACTTTAGTCAAGCATTTCATATTGGAACACACAGGAATTCCAACATGCTCGGTTTCACTTAAAATAGGTATAGTATGATTGCCTATTTCCCAGTTAAACTTCTCACATGTTGTTTGCTTATTCTGATTAAAAACTAATACACAGCTTTTACTAACGTTGAAGGTGAAGTTCCATGTTAGTGAGTATCTGTTACATATATCAAGCATTTTTTGCAAATGGATTGGTGTGTTTGCGAGCAGAGTTATATCATCGGCTAATGCTGGATTTCCAGACGGAGTTGACCCAACAAGTAGCCCTAATTTTGACTGATGTAATTCTTGTAAAAGGTTATTAATATAAACAAGATATAAAAAAGTTGATAAAACACCTCCCTGTCGAATACCCCGTTCTATTGGAAAAGGTTCGGATTTTGACTCGTTCATCAGGACAATGCTTTGAATATTTGTGTATGATTCCTTTAATACATGTAAAATCTTTCCTTGAATGCCCAGATTTCTGAGTTTTAGAAAAAGTCCGTCGTGATTCACAGTGTCAAACGCCTTTTTAATATCTAAGAAAGCAGCAAACACTCTTGATCCTAGTTCTAAAGTGGAAAAAACAGCTTCGTGTAGATTGAAAGATGCTGTTATACTACTCAGTCCCTTTTGAAACCCCTGTTGTTCAGTATTAGGGAAATTATATATAGTGCTATTACACCATGCAGTTAATCTATTGAATAAGCACTTTTCAAATAGTTTATATAATACAGGCAGCAGGGAAATAGCTCTGTAATTGTCAGGGTCCGTTTTAGATTTCCCTCCTCCTTTAAATATGGGCACAATTAACCCTACTTTCCAGTCACACGGTATGTAACACTTTTCTATTACCCCGTTGAAAAGCATTGTAATGAATTCTGTCAGTCTTCTTCCCCCGTAGCGTAAATGCTCATTTTGAATACCATCAATGCCCGGGGCTTTCCTAAGTTTGAGCTGTTTTATGACAGAGGCTATTTCTTGAAAGCTAAATTTTACTTTTGCCCAATCGGAAAATATCTGAAGTTCGTCGTCGTTTAATGCGTTTTGGCTGAATAATTGGTCAGCCAATATACATTGTAATGAGGAATAACCTGCAACTAATCGGACTGAAGATTTAAGGCTACAAGGTATGTCATTGACATGAACAAGAAATAAGAACGAACCTAATACTGTCCCCTAAGGCACACCTGCAGTTGGTTCCTCTGAGCTGTAGAATTCAATACTGACGATAACTCTCCGTGTCCTATTAGTGATGTAATATTCGTTTCATGCCAAGAAATTCCCGACAATCCAATAATTTCTTAATTTCCAGTAGTTATTCCCTATCCCATACCCTATCGAAGGCTTTAGAGATATCATATAAAATTATACATGAGATTTCGTGTCTCCCTATTGCTATGCAACGAGTATGATAGATATCTAAGAGCTGAAATGAGGTTAAGTGAGCCGGTATAAAAACATATTGAAAGTGTTAAGGAGAGTCATTTTCGTGATAATTGTTATAAATATTATAAGATGCAAATATGTTTCACAACCCTAGCGAATCAAACAAATTATGTGTGAATCTGGCTTGAAGTCCATGTTTCCTGTATTTCCAAGGACCTCAAGACAACAGTCGTTGTCAAGTGAAGGGTTCGTAAACGCGCAAATGCCACAAATAATTTTCCTCTAATCACTTAGTGACCACGAAACTAATTTAACACTAGCATGATTTTTCTTGATTAACATTTGTATGACCCATCAGTAAGTCTTTCTAAGCCGAATATTCTTACTTTACTCCATGCACCACGAAACATAACCCAGACAGCTAATACAAAGAATTATTCCTATCTCAAATTACTAAACACGTAAACATCAGTGTATCCCGAGAATTCCTTATGTTACGATATTAGGGAGAGTTCAGTTTACGAAACTAGTCCACGCTACCATAAAGTTTCGTGAATGCTGTATAGTATGACGTCTGCTCCAAGTAATTGGCTAATTGCTCGATTTAAGAAATACCTTACCAACACCGACTCCCCATAATGAAACATATAATCACTAAAATCTAACAAAGTTATAAACGGAGACGTAAATACAAATAGCACATACCCTAGGTTTATTACAATATGTTTACAACTAATCTTTCAAATACGTTGCTGACATTTATCAGACGTGAAACCGGTTTATAGTTAGATCGGATTGATTTTTCCTTTTTTGTACTACATATTAGCTAGTTTTCATTGTTTGGGAAATTTCTTTGAAGTTAATGACCTAATTAAGTTGTAATGGATTGCAAATTGTATGTCCTGTGTTCGTAAGTAAGACGCTGCCTATATTATCTGCACCAGAAGATTAATTATTTTGTAGTGTTTACATTTTATCTACTAATTCACTTTCACCAACCTCAGTTTGATTTCAGTTAGGTGGGGCTACATTCTCCAGAACAGTATTTCTTTATTAGTGTCCTCAACGGAAGAAATCGAGCAAGATAAATTTGTCAGTATATTTGTTTCCTACAAGTTGGAATATACTGGCGTTGGGTGAATAGCGTGTAGTGGAGAATTATAGATGGACCATTCAATGTTTTGGCAATAAAGTTCATTGCGTTTCAGTAATATTTTTATTAGTTTTTGTAATTTGATAAAGAGACGTCTAAGTTTTCGAAAAGTTTGTTTTGGTTACCTTTGCAAATTATTTACTCTGTTTCTTTGTATTTTTTATCTATATATTTGATGAGTATTGTTGGATTTTAATGCTTTTTCCTTCAATCTAGCTCTTATTCGAATTTCGCATCTTCGGTCTGAATTAAACCAAATTGTGTCTTTTGGTCTGATTGTCACTACAAGATTCATGAAATCATGAAGCTTGAAAATCGATTGCACGCTGCATGAATAATCCTGTAAAATATGAAGTTCAATTCCTATAATTACAAATAGTTATAAAATAATAACGAATCTCAAGAAATAAATAAATTATAGAAACATATTTTAACCATTGTTTACAAACATAGTCAAAACACCTAAGAAGGGCACAAAAGTACCTTTTTTTTTCTTTTTCATAAAATTTTATTGTCGATTATATATACATGTTAAAAGAGTGCAAAAGCACTCTGTTGAACACACACGTATTCACAAAGTGACAAAACAGGAAAATCAATACAAGGTGATAAATATGGACAATTTCATGAAATATTACAAGGTGATTGATATGGATAATGGCAAGTATAATTAAATTCATGACATAACAAGGTTGATATATATATAAATATATATATATATATATATATATATATATATATATATATATATATATATATATATATATATATATATATATAATGTTACGACTCTATGGTCTAAGAAAAATGTAACAGAAAGAAAGTGAAACCAACAAATCAAGTAAAAATCATCAAGCAATTTATTACTAGATAATTAAAATGAAAAATCAAAAAAGTCACTTACAGTAATGTGTTTTGAAATCCTAATAATCCAATAAGAATGATTGTTCTAATCACAAGTCCTAAATATAGAATGTTCCGAATTCACGGCTGTGTCCTTGAATGTTATGATGTGCTAATGGTCTCCAAAGTCCTGATGTACTAGTAATCTTGATGTGTCAAAATGAAGTATTCCAAAATATCTGAATAAGTTCACTTAAATTCCAAAATCATCAATTAAAAATCCAAAATCCAAAAGTTTATGAGCACTGTTATAATCCAATGAATATTTAAAATAATTCCTCTCTTAGAATTTGGAATGAATTTTCACAACTGTAATAGCTCTTTACAAGACTGATGGTAATGTCAAAACTGAATAAATGTCCACCAAACATGGCATATATAAAGATTGGTCACATGACAGAATGTTCTAGAATATGAGTCATCTTAATGGAATTCTACCTGTAAACAAAACTCAACCTTGACCTTCAAATTGAGAAAACATATTGATCAAAACAACCTAATTCAAGGACACTAGTTAAACATGTTTTTCCTGATAAACATTAAGATTTAAGCAAATATTAAAGTGAAGAAACATTTATAATTTCCTAAAATATTTATAATATTATATAAACTTCATACATAACACCTCCCCTCATAAAGAAAAAGAAAGATTTATATAATAAAGCTTTCTTTTGAATATACATCTAATACTACAATAACCAAAATTACATAAGAACATGTTTTATGATACTGGACTTAATTACATCAAGCAATATTACATTTCTAGGCACGTGAGAGTGCATCTGCAATCACATTGTCTTTTCCCCTGATGTGTTTGATGTCAATGTTATATTCCTGCAATATCAAACTCCATCTCAACAATCTCCGATTTTTATCTTTCATTTTGTTGATGAAAGTAAGGGGATTGTGATCACTGTACACAATAATTGGAGAAAGAGCTGAGGTGACATACACTTCAAAATGCTGTAAAGCCAATATCAAAGCCAAACATTCCTTCTCAATTGTGGAATAATTTTTCTGGTGCTTGTTTAGTTTTTTAGAAAAATAACACACAGGGTGATCCACACCACTTTTGTCTTCCTAAATCAATACTCCACCAACCCCTACATCACTTGCATCAACAGATAATTTAAATGATTGGCTAAAATTTGGTGCAGAAAGAACTGGTGCATTCTTAAGCATGGCCTTTAACTTGTCAAAAGATTCCTGACACTTGTCAGACCAATAAAATTTGGCTTTCTTACTCAATAAACTTGTCAAAGGTTCAGCAATTTTGGAAAAATTGGAACAAAATTTCCGATAATATCCAGCCATACCTAGAAATCGCATCAGTTGCTTTTTACAAATTGGAACTTGAAATTCAGAGATAGCTATGACCTTAGCTTCTATAGGTTTAACTTGACCTTGTCCCACAATATGTCCTAAAAATGTGACACAAGCATGGCAAAACTCACTTTTGCTCAAATTAATTGTCAGATTCGCATCACTGAGTCGATCGACGAATTTTCGAATGGTTTCCAAATGATCTTCCCAGGTGTTGTTGTAGATAATGACGTCATCGATATAAGCGTCACAATTATCAAGACCAAATGTTATCATGTTCATCAGACGTTGAAACGTTGCAGGCGAATTTTTCATTCCAAACGGCATGACTTTATATTGATAAAGTCCATCTGGAGTTGCAAATGCTGAAATTTCTTTTGCCCTTTCCGTCAGTGGAATTTGCCAGAATCCTTTTAAAAGGTCAAACTTGGTGACATATTCCGCATTTCCAATTTTATCAATGCAATCGTCCATTCTTGCGATTGGAAATGAATCAGTTTTGGTGACACTGTTGACTTTTCTATAGTCAGTACACATACGGAATGTATTATCTGGCTTGGGAACAAGAATACATGGTGAACTCCAGTTACTTTTACTTGGTTCTATGAAATCATTCTCCAGTAAATACTGAATTTCTTTCTTCAGATAGTTCTGTTTGAGAGGATTCATCCTATAAGGATGCTGTTTCACAGGCGCAGAATCTACAATGTCAACGTCATGATAAATTTTACTTGTTCGTGTTGGAACATCAGGAAACAAGTGCTCATAGTCATGTAATAGCTGTTTTAGTTCATTTCTTTCCTGTTGTTGTAGATGTGAAAATTTCTGGTCTAGGTTGTTCAATATTTCTGAATTCCGAAGATTGGTTATACCAGAGTCACTATAGTCTGATTGTATTCCATCGTTGATATCTTCACTGTGTGGGACAGGTACAACTAAATTAACTGAATAATTAGCTGGGCTATCTCTGTCAAAATATTCCTTTAACATATTTATATGACAAAGTTGTTTCTGTTTCCGTCTCCCAGGAGTGTTAATGATATAATTTAAGTCATTTACTTTCTTTTCAACGGTATAAGGACCATAAAATTTAGCCTGAAGAGGATTCTGAGGTATGGGAAAGAGAGCCAGAACTTTGTCACCAGGTTTAAAACTCCTTTCCTGTGAATTTCTGTCATACCTTAATTTCATTTTTGACTGGGTATTGTGAAGATTAGTTCTTGCTACTTCACAGGCCTTTGACAACTTGTATTTGAAATCAGAGACATAATCAAGAAGATTAATCTTTGAATCTTCATTTGAAAGAAGTTTCTCTTTCAATAATTTCAATGGTCCACGGACAGTATGACCAAAAACTAGTTCAAAGGGACTAAAACCCAACGACTCTTGAACTGATTCCCTAACAGCAAACAACAACAAATGAACACCCTCATCCCAATCCTTTTCTGTATCAAAGCAATATGATCGAATCATATTCTTCAAAGTTTGATGAAATCTTTCCAAAGCACCTTGACTTTCAGGGTGATAGGCAGAAGATTTAAACTGTTGGATGCCTAATTCATGCATAACTTGTTGGAAAATTCCAGACATAAAATTTGACCCTTGATCCGACTGGACAGATTTGGGAAGGCCAACAAGTGTAAAAAACTTCACCAAAGCTTTCACAATAGTTTTAGCTTTTATATTTCTCAGAGGAATTGCCTCTGGAAATCTTGTAGATGCACACATGATGGTCAACAAGTATTGGTTGCCTGACTTGGTTTTAGGTAAAGGACCAACACAGTCTACCATTATTCTACTAAATGGTTCATCAAATGCAGGAATAGGTTGCAGATGAGCCTTAGGTATCTTCTGATTGGGTTTTCCTACCATTTGACAAGTGTGACAAGATCTGCAGTATTTAGAAACATCACTTTTGAGTTTCGGCCAATAAAAATGATTCAAGATCTTGTGATAAGTCTTACGGACTCCTAAATGACCAGCCAAAGGAGTTTCATGGGCTAAATTAAGAATTTCCTGTCGATATGACTTAGGAACAACAATTTGATAGCTCACTGACCACTCGTCACCAGCGGGTACATCAGGTGGTCTCCAGTTCCTCATAAGGACCCCATTTTTCACAAAGTAACACACTGGAACTTGTGTGGCTTCAGTTTCACTAATAGCCCTCTGAAACAAACAAGATATCTCGGGATCTTGCTCCTGTTCAACGACAAGGGATTGTCGTTTGTCACCCTGAGTAGGACAAAGAGAATGAGTTGCCAAAAGAGGATCACTGTGATCAATACCATTTGATTGATCAATACCTGAGGAAAAAGTGACCTCATCAAAAGACTGACCAATACATGTGTCAGCTAAAGGAATAATATCCTGATCAACATCACTCTCAAGAGCTCTTTTTGCCATAGCTCTAGTAACTGCACAAGCAGGGTACAAATCAGGGATTTCAGTTTCGACAGGATCAACTTTCTGATCCAAACAAGGCATGTCAGTTACAAGTGGATTAACCACAACCTTATCTCCAGCTAGGTCATTGCCTAATAATAAATGAACACCCTCTATGGGTAAAGAAGTCACTGCCCCAACAGTCACAGGTCCAGAAACTAAGTCTGATGCCAAATTTACACAATGAAGAGGAACATTTACAAAGCCGCACTCAACTCCCTGAACAAGAACACTTTCACTTGAAGAAGACTCCTCAGACAAAGGCAAAGTACCTGATAATAAAAGACTCTGAGAAGCTCCAGTGTCCCTTAATATTTTAATTGGGATAGGTTTGGCAGAATCACCAATAAGTGATATAGAACCTTCTGACATGAATGGTTCATAAGCCTCCAAAATAGAATCAGACTGGGGTTTGTTTGACCCAACAAATGTATTGCTTTCAATATAAGACCGTGACCTTGACCTCGTAGAAATAAGAGCATTTGGAAAAGCTCTGTCTTTACTCTGTTGCTTATTTTTCAACTTGAAGCAATCAGAAATAACGTGCCCTTTCGTTTTACAATAAGTGCACGTAGGAAGAGATAAGGATTTCTGATCAGTCTTATCAGATGTTTGATTCCTAACAGTTGTGCTGTTGTGAAATTTGGAAGTACTCGAATGAGATTGAAATGGTTTTTTACCAGAAAACTGCTGAGAGGACGACCTATTGCCAAATGAAATTTTTTGAGTCAAGAAATAATCATCAGCCATACGAGCAGCATTTTCCAAAGTTTCCACATTCTGCTCGTCAAGATAGGGTTTAACATCACTATGGATGCACCTCTTGAACTCTTCAATTAATACGAGCTGTCTGAGGTTATCATAACCTTGATCAACTTTCTTGGCTGAGCACCACCTATCAAATAGTTGTTCTTTATCCCTTGCAAATTCGACATGAGTTTGTCCAGTTTCTTTTCTACAATTCCTAAACCTTTGTCGATATGCCTCTGGTACCAACTCATAAGCTGTCAAGATGTACTCCTTAACCACATCATAATCAGTGCTTTGTTGTACTGACAGTGAAATGTAGACTTCACGAGCTTTGCCAATAAGTACACTTTGTAATAACAAAGTCCAATGCTCTCTGGGCCATTTCAAGTTTTCAGCTATTTTCTCGAAATGAAGAAAGTATTTATCTACTTCTTTTTCCTGAAAAGGGGGTACTAACCTAATATATCTAGTAACATCAAAACCTGAACTTGTTTTTAAAGGAGTGGAGTGTGCTCTGTTTGCCAGTTCTAATTCTCTTAATTTAAATTGCATTTCCCTTTCTTCTCTTTGCATCTGCATCTGTCTCTCCTCTTTCTCTCTCTCCCTCTCCATCTGCATTTGCCTCTCTTCTTTCTGCATTTGTATCTGCCTCTCTTCTTTCTCTCTCTCCATCTGTATCTGCCTCTCTTCTTTCTCTCTCTCCATCTGTATCTGCCTCTCTTCTTTCTCTCTCTCCATCTGTATCTGCCTCTCTTCTTTCTCTCTCTCCATCTGCCTCTCTTCTTTTTTTCTCTCTCTCTGAATCTGAAGCTTTGCTAACTCTAAATCCATCTGGTTCTTTAATTCTAATTCCCTTAATTTCCTGTCAGAACCAAATACAGGCTTTCTCTTCGAACTTAAAGCACTATTTTCAAAAATTCCCTTTCCTACTAAATACTGAATCAAAATAATCTTTATTTCCTGTTTTGTCAATGATACTTTTGCCTCAGATAGACTGTATTTTCTGGCAAGCTCGAGGAACTCATTCTTTCTCATGCACTCTAACCCCTCTTGGGTAGGTTTTGAAATGAAATTCTGAACATTAGATGCCATTGTAAATGCTTGTTGGTTTCACACAAAAAAAATTTCTCTATATAAAATCTTTGCCAAAAAAAAAAAAAATTCAGAGACAAAATCAATATGAATTTCAAAGATAAATTTAATATCTCTAATATGCTTTAATGAAATTCAATCCCGGATGACGATGAGCCCCCAATTTCTGTTACGACTCTATTGTCTAAGAAAAATGTAACAGAAAGAAAGTGAAACCAACAAATCAAGTAAAAATCAACAAGCAATTTATTACTAGATAATTAAAATGAAAAATCAAAAAAGTCACTTACAGTAATGTGTTTTGAAATCCTAATAATCCAATAAGAATGATTGTTCTAATCACAAGTCCTAAATATAGAATGTTCCGAATTCACGGCTGTGTCCTTGAATGTTATGATGTGCTAATGGTCTCCAAAGTCCTGATGTACTAGTAATCTTGATGTGCTGATGTCAAAATGAAGTATTCCAAAATATCTGAATAAGTTCACTTAAATTCCAAAATCATCAATTAAAAATCCAAAATCCAAAAGTTTATGAGCACTGTTATAATCCAATGAATATTTAAAATAATTCCTCTCTTAGAATTTGGAACGAATTTTCACAACTGTAATAGCTCTTTACAAGACTGATGGTAATGTCAAAACTGAATAAATGTCCACCAAACATGGCATATATAAAGATTGGTCACATGACAGAATGTTCTAGAATATGAGTCATCTTAATGGAATTCTACCTGTAAACAAAATTCAACCTTGACCTTCAAATTGAGAAAACATATTGATCAAAACAACCTAATTCAAGGACACTAGTTAAGCATGTTTTTCCTGATAAACATTAAGATTTAAGCAAATATTAAAGTGAAGAAACATTTATAATTTCCTAAAATATTTATAATATTATATAAACATCATACATAACAATATATATATATATATATATATATATATATATATATATATATATATATATATATATATATATATATATATATATATATATATATATATAAAGGTGAGTATAACATAATTCAGGAATAAGACACAATGTAATTTATATGGAAAAGGTGAGTACTGAATAGAAAAAGAAAAATATACAGGATGATACATAAATGTCAATTATAAACAGAACAAACGCAATGAAACATTTTAACATAACATTGTAACATATATACACAGGTGTTATGAGAGCGTGATATTATTTGCTGTTAGCACGGCAGTCCAGGCTAATCCTGGGCTGGCGTGTAAATAGGTAAAATAAGGTAAACAGGTAAGTGGGACAGGTAAATATATGTAAGCCTTATTGTAGGGTAATATCTATGACAAGTTCAAAAATTGTATAAGGAGTAAAATAGTCCTGCAAGGCACCATTTGTCAATAAAGTGTACCAGATTTAAACGTGAAAAGTAAGTTCTGATTCGACATTTTAATCGTGAGAGAAAGATGGATAAAAGTGTATTACTGTTTACTACTTCTTTATGGTAATATGCACGAATAGTTTCTTTCTGGTGTTATGAACACAACTTTTAGCTTTAGGTGTCACAGAATATTATATTAACCAATATAAATGCTTGTTACAAAGGCTTTGTAAAATTTGCATTATTACATGATAATGAATTTTTATTCATTCCAATAGCCCAAAACGGACTGTGTGGATATATTTTCAGTTAACAGAATTGGATCACGGATAGACCAATAATTAACAAGGTATATATATCTAAAGTGTACAGCATGCAAGGAAAACATAGTAAGAAACGAATTTACATATGCAAATGCAGAGCAATGCAAATGAAATAAGCAGGTTAATTCACAAAATATTTCTGTAGGAAGAAATAAATTTCTACATTATTAAGGGTAATAATATGAAGATAAAATCAGATGTTATGAAATTCAAATTCAAGTCTAAACAATGGTCAGTAAACAATATTCACAAGATAACTGGATATAGAACGCTATTTCTGTAATTCAAAGATTCACACATGTAAGTGGCCTAATTATTCAAAATGCTAGTATTCTGCGAATTCATAAGTTCCATAAATTTAAACATCTTTGGTCTTTTTCTAAAATATGTATCTATATATTTGACTCTTAGATCCTTATTCAATAAGCGTTCAAGTACAAAATGATATTCATCTTCAACCAAGTTACAAATAGAATCATGCATTGCTTTGTACGGTCTCGCCCATCTACCAGCTTCATTTTCGAGTCTGTGAGAGGATACTCTAAATTTAGCAATATCATTTATATATTTCAAAGAATAGATACTGTCAAGGTAAGGTTTTGATTCGAAATTTGCAATATTTACATACAGCAATGCTAAACCACTGTTCTTAAGACGATTCATCCAATTTTGGATAGAATTGTCCAATAGCCCAGTTGTCATAATAAGTACAAGATATGTGAACTTATTTACAATTTCTAGTTTTTCATTACAGTAAGTGAATTAAATATTCCCAGGTAAATACCACCTTTTCTAAAAATCATAACTTTTTTCTTTTGAGGTTTTAACCACAAGTTTTCACTTAGCACAATAATCTTTGAAATACTTTGACCCGCTCTGATGGCCTTCGGGTGAAACCTGAAAAAGATAATAATGTCATCAGCTTATAAAAGAATAAAAAGGTGTAACATGCCAATATCGATACCTTCAATGTCATGCACGCCAAACTCTTCCTCTAATTAATTTACAAATATTGAAAAAAGAAATGGTGATAAACATTCACCTTAGCGGACATCAAGAATACAAGAGAATTCGCCACTTAACATATTTGACTCTTTGCTTTAGATTGCTGTACACAGTGGCGGCGGGAGGTCCTAGGCGCCCTGGGGCAACGTTCTTTAGTGGCGTCCCTAATAAGGCGCCAGGGGGCAACATTCTTTAGTGGTGCCCGTCCTTTGCCACATAGAAAGGTTTTCGTGTCAATTGCCAACCTACAACTTGCCCCCCCCCCCCATCTAGCTGGTTATAGCTGTGAAAAAAAAGAAAAAGAAAAACCCGATGCGCCCTCTTCGCCCAGCGCCAGGGGGCAATTGTCCCCAACCCGATACCCCCCTCGCGCCGCCACTGGGTGTACATAGATTTAAGTTTATCTAGAATATGTCCCCTTAAACCAAGCTTATCAATTTATAACAAACACGTTATCCTTTACTATGTAATCAAACTCTTAAATCAATAAACGCGCTAAAGGATTTTTACCTTGATTGATAAAATTGGAAATAAGCTCATGTATAATTAAAAAAATATTGTCAGCTGTACTCATGCTTTTGTTTTTCCTTCTTGTTTTTTTTTTCTTCCTCTTTGTGCTTTGATAAAGATAGTATAATTTTCTGCCTAGTCATTAAGTCTATTATTAAGTATACGTGTGAATAATTTACATATGCAACTAGAAAGTGTTTTACCTCTATAATTATTACATTCATCTAAAGTGACCTTCTTATGCAATAGTATGACTAGACCTACAGACCACATTTCTGGAAAGTGCCCACTTTTAATTACAGCATTTAATAAGTTACAAACAGTGTTTAAAGGTACATCTTTACTATTGTAAAGAAACTCATTAATAATCATATCTGGACCAGCACTGTAACCTAATTTTATTACGTATAAAGCCTTGTATACCTCTTGATGGAAAATATCTTTCTTTAGTTCATTAAGCATGACATTAAGCTCTCATTTTACATATCCTTCATTAAAAAATAAGATCACAAATTTCGTCAACATCCTTACATACATTAAAGGACTCTCGCCAGTTAAAGTTCTCTATCAGTCCATTCAGCACCTCGTAATTTTCTTTTTTGTGTGACCAAATTTTCCTTTGGTACAATTTCTTTCTAACATAGTCGAATTAAATACTAATGAATGTGGCCATCAGTAGATGTTGTACCATATTCAATAATATCGTTACCAGTGGATACTCTAATTAGATGTTATTCCATATTCAATAATATCATTTCCAGTGGATACTATAATTAGGTGTTATTCAATATTCAATAATATCATTTCCAGTGGATACAATAATTAGGTGAAGGATATTTACTTGTCAGTGGGAAGTTGAGTTGTTTCATCGATTATATTAAAAAGATTACTTTGCACAAGAAGATCGCGAAGTTTACTGTTCTGTGGGGTCTGAGTAGGTCGGCATTTAGATAACCCGTTATAAATGATTCACGGAGTAAGAGCGCTTGCAGCTTTAATAGAAGACGAAAACGTTTCCCAAAAATCGATATGTGAGTTAGGTGGCCTGCGGACATTACAGATTTAAAGTCCTGAGGACATTACAGATTTAAAGGCCTGAGGACATTACAGATTTAAAGGGCTGAGGACATTACAGATTTAAATGCCTGACGACATAACAGATTTCAACTCTTGAGAACATTACAGATTTAAAGGCTTGAGGACATTACAGATTTAACGGCTTGAGGACATTACAGATTTAACGGCTTGAGGACATTACAGATTTAAAGGCCTGAGGACATAACAGATTCAAAGGCCTGAGGACATTAAAGATTTAAAGGCTTGAGGACCTTTGTTCCTTGTTGTATTTTGTCACTATGTTTGTTTCCATTTACCTTCTTTGAACTAACTAAGCACCATTTAACTTCATCCCTTTCTAAACCTCACTGTATACAAACTCTTACATGCCGGTATATAAACATGAGAATTAGATGATTGTTTGGAGTTCACTCATTTCATAGTCATGATTGAGCGATATATTAACAGCAAGGTTATTAACTCAGTATTTATTGAATGATGATATATATTTGACCATACTGTAGTTCATGCCTTTTCCTCGTGTTGGAGGAGGTCACGTAGATCATGTGACTTGCTCGCCTATTTCAGCCTTTAATCATGAGGTACGATGCAATTTGGTTCGTAAACGTCACACACAAAACCATCAATATTCACTACCACCTCGATGGATATTTTTAATTTCTTTCCTACAAGAAAATGGTATATTATCATTCGAGTCGCTTTCTTGTACCAGAAAATGGTATATTATCATTCGAGTCGGTTTCTCGTACAAGAAAATGGTATATTATCATTCGAGTCGCTTACTTGTACAAGAAAATGGTATATTATCATTCGAGTCACTTTCTTGTACAAGAAAATGGTATATTATCATTCGAGTCACTTTCTTCACATCACAAAATGCTGTTAATGCATTTAGGAATTGAGTTATAAAACATGTTATCCAAGAAGGTGGTGAAATCATCGTCGCATCACTTCGATAACAAATGGAAAATCAGTTATTAGATCAGCTTCCCTTTGTATATGTCGGTTGTTCCCAGAGTAAGTAACGAACTTCCCTGCAGTTTCTTGAAGATATCTTCTTCTTCTTCCTCTTCTTTAAACAAAACAAAAATTTCAGCAATATATACCACGAAGTCATCTTGATGAAAAAACATTACAGTAAACATCGCTCACCACCCCCACCACCCATACCATCGTGCTATGATCACTGGATCACCTATTCCGTGCTACTGAAACCCTACTGCTACCATCAATGGAGATGGTCACTGAACCACCTGCTACGGTGCTCTTGAAATCTTACTTCTTAAATAAATGAGAATGATACAATGCTACAATTGGGGTTTTGCAAATCACTAAAGGAAGCTGAACAAAGAAATGACAGATACCAACGATGTAGAGAATGCTCGTTTATGAATCATATTTATTAGCGATGGTCAAAAGCTTAATTATTTGTGCGGCGAAAAATTGTATGATTACATAATTTAAGTGTTTAGGTAGAAGCACCATTATATGGGTCTATTTCCACGAGCAAGTGAAAAAGATACACATACTACGAAAAGGAAAATGAAGGACACATTCAAAACAGGATAAAATGAATGATAGACAAAAATAGAGAGAAATGCTATGTCGATGACAACCAACCAAAACAAACAAAGAAGTCATGTACAGAGAGTCATAGTCTACGATCTGGTCGATTTCAACTAATTATCACTGGGCCACTTGTAAATTAACTTAAATAAAGTACCCTCTAAATCCTAGACCACATTGATATTTCTTCACTGTGCAAAATCAGAACACATTTTTTTAAAATTAATTGTACACTCAATAAATCACAAGACAATATAATGGTCAAGGTGGAAAAAACTTAATGTGTTGGTTATTCTTTATGGGTTATTTCCTTTTTCATTAGTATGTATATTGCATTTGGAAGCATCTGCCCATAGGTTTTTAATTGTTCCTAAATGTTTGAAAAAACTTAAAAAGAATAAGAACATTTATAAAAGTAAATAAAAGTAAAACGGAAATGAAGTATTTCGTGCCTCTACTTTTTGTTTGAAAGATTCTCAGAACGTAGTCGCAGATTTAAAAAAATATATTTAAGAAAACATATGTACTTAAAAGAACAACGTACTATTTTGAAATCAATGGTGACGACAACAGTATATAAGGCAGTTAGCAACCCTAATATTTGAGTTCACCTGCACTCTTGTTGATTCAAACATTCAAGTAATGGTATAACTTGACAATACTTCAGATTACAAGGTGACTCAGCGACATCTCGGCAGATTTGACGTAAGAGGATCAAGGAAACAACGCTTTCCATTTGAAGTAAGAAAAAGAAAAAAAAAGTTATTTATCGTACAAAAATGAAAGTGATTTGGGCTGATTGGTCCTCAGCTGAGGTTAGTATAGCATCAAAATTGTCACCAAGAATATGAGTTGACATTACTACGTAATTGAAGTGATTTAGTCACATTCTGGTGATTTGGCCTCTGGTCTGTCCCCCTATTATGACTATATGCAACCAAACCCCTTAGTCGGCTGCCCCAGGGCAGACAGATCCAGAGAGTGCAAGTGGATATTTTGCTAAAATTTATTACGAAAGTTTAAATATTGCTTTATTGTCAAACTTTAACGATTTAGTTGTAAAATATTTATTGAAATTGTGCTAGTTAAATACATAAATCCCCATAGTTATATTTGTAAGCAGTTACACAACAAAAGCAGAAGTTGAAACATTGGAACACTGGTGCACAGTTCTATGTTCTTCTGTTCCATTATCAATCAAATACTGCTTTATTCTCTAGATGTATCTCAAGTCATGCAGTAATTGAATTGTTAAATTGTTGAAGTTTAATTTAAATTTATCCAAATCTAATTTGTTGTTGTTATTTAATTTAAATACATCATCACCAGGTAAAGGTACTTTGTATTCAGTCAGCAGATTTAAACTTGTCTTTTTTGGTGAATCGGAGACAGTATCGGTACTGTCTCTGGAAAACCTCTCCTCCAAAGACGGAACAGTACTCGTTCCAGTACCTGGAACATATGTGTCATTCAAAAACCAGTAGGAAATCTCAAAATTAGCTGTTGCGATTAGCATTGTCCAGTTTAGTTGATTTTACCAAAATCTCATGCTAAGCTGCGATCTGTATCTTTTCATAGATTCGTCACTGACACATTTTTTAGTGGAGTTGTAAAAAAATGTTCAGTGGTCTATATGTAAAAATATGAGTTTCAGTGTCGTACATTTTTATGTCGTTAAATTCATTTGCAATGTTAACTTGCTTAAGAAGAAGTTGAGCAATTTAAAAATTAAAGTGCTGTACTCGTTATTTGTTTTAAATATATTTTTTTATGTTTTATTATTTGTTTTTTAATCTAAAGTCCATTTATCTACCGAAGTCTTGAACAATGCGATCGGCATATAAAACTGAATTGTCTTTTGCAAATAAATTGTTCCTTTATTTATTGTTTATTCACACTCACATGTAATTCTCTGTTGATTTTTCACCCTAATTCTTTCATTTCCTACGTTGTGGTACCAGATTAATCTCGTCTGTTTTACATGGTCTATGCATCTGTTGTATTTGGTATTTCGTTCTTCCATTTTATTCACCAGTTAGTTTCTGTAACGTTTGTTGCATATGTTGTTCTAGTGCAAACAAGGTGGAATGGGAGGTGTAACCAAATTGTGCCATTTATTTCAGGAGTTCCAGTTCAGTTACTAATGGATGCCTGTGAAAACTAGATCTTCAAATCCGTATATCGGCACACCATGAAAAGTTTACTGGTTGCTACTTCATGTTTGGGAAAAAAGCTCTTCCCAAGTCAACAGATTTTGGTTAATTTTGTGATAATTCGTTGCAATGAAAGGTTTTACGGATGCCTTAAAACTGAACATAACAAAGATTTTGTCCAGCAAAAATGCGTTGTTTCTTGAATAGTTTTGTGAGTATCTACCAAACATTCTTTGAATGAAATTTGAAATACATTTAAATGTCGTGATGATCGTATCAACGTCTATGCCATTTTCTCTGTCTTTCATTATGATCACAATCTCGTAGACAACCTTGCATTCTTTTATAATGTATTTGGTTTCCAGATTGTTGGTGATGCAGTTTGTATTAACTTCATATTCACGAATGTTGTCTCTTTTCATTTCCTCTATGATGTCATTTGTTACCCTGTAAGGACATTACCTACATTGTGATCGTTTTATTACGTTTTTCATGTGTACCATTTTGTTGTTTATCTTCGATGTTTATGAACGTTGTTTATTTTTCCCATTTGGTCTCGTGATCAATGCAAAATCGCATAACGTGCATATTTTAACTCCTTCATTTTCTAATGCACTGTTTATACCACGTCATTCACATGTTACTAATTGGTCATCTTTGAAAAACTGAAAGTGTTCGTGCTCTTTGATACTGCTATATATGTATTGTGATTTCACCTTTTATTGTAAGTAAATTTTGTATTCAGCTGGTTCCCAATTGTTATCGATTCATCGAATCATCTCCATTTCACAAGCACACATCATTCTGTCTGTCGCACAAAGACAGATATTGTTTGAAAAACATGCCCTCAATATCCTCTCTCTCTCTCTCTCTCTCTCTCTCTCTCTCTCTCTCTCTCTCTCTCTCTCTCTCTCTCTCTCTCTCTCTCTCTCTCTTCAAATCTTCCAGTTTGTAATCAGCAGAATCACATAGTATTACTTGCTGACTTTGAATATTTCTTCGGTAAAATTAGGAAGGTATCCCTTTGCAAATATTGTTTCATATTGTGAGATTCTAACCTTTTCACCATTTTTGAATTTAGGAGTTGCAAATGTATCAGTTGTTTTAAAAAAAATAGATTGATCTATGCTTTTGATCAGTTTTCTTCCATGCTCGCTTCAAACGTAGTCCTGTCTATTGACGTGTCATGAATGTTATTCTAAACATCATTAACTTTGATTAAACGTCAACCCATTTTCTGGTTTGGTTTTGTGTTTTGTGTGCCATAATTCCACATTCGAGTCTTTAGTGTTCCATAAAACCTTTTCACTGCCGATGCTTTTTTACCCTAGCAAGTTCTAACGTTCCCAAAGTTTTCAAGCAAATTCTTAACATTCCTGCTCTTTTTCCTCATCAAACTGTATCTTTTCATACTTTCTTTCTTCATAGATTTCTCTGAAAGTATCGAGTTTGTCATCTACTCTTATTCGTTTTAATTTTCTGGGCCCATGCATATTTTAACAAGACATTGATCATTGTGAAAATGTATCTGCATCCATCGTTGTATTTTAACACACTTGCATGTCAACAATGTCTGCTTGTCGCTCATATATGTGAGTAACATAGACCCTTCCAAGTGGAAATAATGTTCTCTATTGCTTGTGTAATGTGTAGATAGATTGTGTCCAATGTATCGAGCCTTATGATTGTATGGTCGATTGCTTGTGTAATGTGTAGGTACATTGTGTAATGTGTAGGTATATTGTGTAATGTTTAGGTATATTTTGTAATGTGTAGGTAGATTGTGTAATGTGTAGGTCGATTGTGTCCAAAGTATCGAGCTTTATAGTCATATGGATCTTTTGTTTATAATTGCGGCATATTTTGACATTTCTGCGGCGTCTCTGACAAAACAAATATAAAAATAGAAACATTCGCATATTTCAACATTGCTATATCTCGATGTAAGTTTTCTGTCCATTTACACACGTTTTAATCTAATTTGAATAATATCTTAATATGTTATGCTACTAAAGAATTGACGAAAACAACTTTTGTCGCTGCGAAATCAAGTTCGCGCCACTTTGGTAGTGAAGGGTAAAACCATTCATTGGCAAAACTCTTCCTTGTGGACCTTTCAAAAAAGTATGATTAAGTAACCTCCCTTATTGTCTTGAAGATATTATGATTCTGTGAGATCTCTTTAACTTCTTATTTTTCAAACAAAGAGAACAATAAATAAATAAATAAATAAAAAAATATTTAAAAAAATAAATAAATAAAACAAGACATGCAAAAAAATTAGAAGCAGACATACGCATACAATCGTTAATGACATTTCCTTACAAACAGAGCAGATCAAAATGGATAAATCTATGATACAAACAGCAATAATGACAAAGATAGGGACCCCATAAAATGCAAATACACATTATTCATAAATAAATCCAGTGGTTATTTTTAATTATTACACATTGCTTTTATTTGATGTAATATAAAAATGGATGAAGGCTAATAAACTTTCAGTATGTATCGTTTATCGTGTATCGTTTACAGAGTACATATCACATGCTATTACTAGATATCAAAGAAGGTGAAACACATATTTTGAAAATGATGTTCCGTTATGAAATTGGATTGTATACTCTATGCCCGCAGATCTAGCTGTTTGAATTTCTTTTATTGCACCTGAAAATAGCCTTGGTTTCGACTATGAATCAGGCCACGGTTTCATTTACATTCACCAAAATTCTCCTAATACTCTGATTTCACTTTATTTTATCAATCATACTTCTGTCAGAACAGAGTTTTGTCGAAAATAAATCTGTTTGAGAGGATACTTCCCCTCCCCCAATAATAATATATATATATATATATATATATATATATATATATATATATATATATATATATATATATATATATATATATATATAGTTTTCAATTGGGACTTTTCACTTCAAAAGAGTGTTGAGTATCTATTCATATTTGAGGAGATCTCCACAAAATCTCATTTTTTTCCCAGAGGAACATTCAGAATAGTATGATGCCTGTTAAATGATCCGTGAAAAGATTTCAAAAACAAAGTAAATAAAAAAGAACATTAAAAGTTCATTCAAGGATGAAATTTTAAGTGTGTTAGTGAGACTGAATCCAGACAACCCAACCTTTAATGCGATAATATGCCTTACAATGCAATGCGTCCTTTTTCTGATTTCTGCTTATAACAAATATAATGTGCTTCTCTGAAGGAACTCTTTCCCCTACCGTACTACAAAATAATTACAAAGATTACAAGAATTCCCATACCGTACTACTACATTATTATCAGAGTTGTATATCGCCAGAAGTTTAGCATATGGGATATATTGCGATACAGGACGGTGCATTGCGATATATGACAGTGTGTGGCGATATAGGACGGTGTATTGCGATATATTTGTAAATTCGGGTAGAAAGTGCCAAATAATATTAAACAGTGAAAAATAATTCTAAGTTCCATACAGCTTTAATTTATTACAAATCTATTTAAGTGAACAATGATTGTGAAAAATCCTAACATATGGGAGAGTCAGAACTACATGAGATACGCTCCTGTTTAATTTGCATCTTCTCATCTCTGGCCGCATTAGAGGCTTTGATGAGATAATAATGGAGATAGTGGCCAGCCAAGTTCGTCGTCCCTCCCGCAGACTTCACCTCTCACGTTACGTTCCCTACAAATGACATGATTATCAATTAGTTTTCCATTCCCTACAAATGACATGATTATCGATTAGTTTTCCATTCCCTACAAATGACATGATTATCAATTAGTTTTCCATTCCCTACAAATGACGTGATTATCAATTAGTTTTCCATCTTTCTTTGAAAATGTTAGCCACTTTGGAAATAAAGGACAAAACCGTTTATACATTGCCTGGTTACCAAATGACGTAATATGCACATCACACGCGTTTATACATTGCCTGGTTTACCAAATGGCGTAATATGCACATCACACGCGTTTATACATTGCCTGGTTTACCAAATGACGTAATATGCACATCACACGCGTTTATACATTGCCTGGTTTACCAAATGGCGTAATATGCACATCACACGCGTTTATACATTGCCTGGTTTACCAAATGGCGTAATATGCACATCACACGCGTTTATACATTGCCTGGTTTACCAAATGGCGTAATATGCTCATCACACGCGTTTATACATTGCCTGGTTTACCAAATAGCGTAATATGCACATCACACGCGTTTATACATTGCCTGGTTTACCAAATGGCGTAATATGCATATCACACGCGTTTATTACGGCGACTTATCAATTAAAGTCACTAATTTTAGCCGAAACATTCCCAAGTTTCCTCTTTTACGTATAAACTTAAATGAGAACTTTCTTTCTCTGAACTTGTTCAAATAATTCCATACAGATAGCGTGGTACTTTTGATATGGTTCTATTTTGTCTAGTGTATTCCTCCCTTTTCGGCCGATTTCCTCTTTTTACGTTGTATCACTTCATCGAAGTATTTCTGAGGTGGATCCTGGCATACTCCTCGCAGTGGGTTACTTCCCCTTACAGCTTTGGATATAGCCACTGCCAGGACAAGTTAAACGGTGCTTTTTCTCGATTTAACTTTGTTTTCGAAAGACTTTCCCAAAATTAACGGATAAAATGTTAAACATGATGTTAAAACGAGCAGACCTAATGCTGTCATATTAAATGTATCTTTCATTTCGGCAAAAATGCATCTGTTTGTGCAGGCAGTAGCCTTATAACAGCATCTGGCGAGCAGTTTGGGATTCTGGTAGCAAAGCCACGATTGGTTCCAGTTATATTTTCTTCATATCACACAGCAGTCACTTTACAGGCGGCGGTGTCAAGAGTTTAGTGTTTCATTTGCATATATTTCCTAAACCTCTTGATAGATTCTCATCATACCTGGAATTAATCATTATGAAGCTCAGACAATTAATTCTGTAAGGCACAAACTGGCCTCTTTGACCTTGGGATCAAAGGCACACAATACAAAATTTGCGTTAAAGTTTTGGGCTTAAAAGCAAGCCAAAAAAATCATTTGCTTAGTTTTCCAAAACCCCTATAAAGCTTTTCTTCAAACGTTTAATGAATCAATATGAAGCTATACAATTAATCCTGCAACATGCTCAGTTGCCACTTTGACATTGGGGTCAAGGTCACAGTAATGGAAAATATTAGTCACATTTTGGTTATAGTTTCTTTATTTAGTTTTATTTGTAAATTTGTTTCTATTTTTTAAATTTGTTTCTATTTATTATTTTCCTTAATGGATTATGTTCATACTTATGATGCAACATTGTGAAACTAACACAAATCATTTTGTGGCACACTCCTTTGCCCCTTCGACCTTGTAGATAAGGCCACATTTACAAAAAGTTTTCGTTAAAGTTTTGGTTGAAGTTATTTTTCAAACCCTTTGATCGATGTTGTTCATACTAGGAATGAATCATTACAAATTTAAGACACTTAATTCTGAGACATGCTCTCTTGCCCCTTAGACCCTGAAGTCAAAGTCACTGTCATGGACAATTCGCATGGCTTCGGTACTGGTTAGAATGTTGCTTTTGTGTACCACAGGATGCAATATATCAAGTATTAACTTAGGAATAGAAAATATCCTCTATACATTTAATATTCAAGCAGAGCTTTTTGAAAGAAATGAAATATTAAATAACATCAAATATTATTTCTGGTTTTAAAGCTCTCTTGAATTGTCATGCATCCAGTTTTAATTGTACAGTTGCATCCTCGTGCATTTCCTTATGCTGGCAAATAAGAAATGCCAAATGTAATGACCAAACATGGCTGATTGAATGTTGACAAATTAGATTTTTAACACTCAAAGCCAACTACGCATATGTCAATATTCCGGAATAATTTAAATGTTGATGTAAAAAGACAAGCCAATATTCATGATATTCACGTTAGATTCTACACACTTTTTATTTTGTTTGCGAAGATATCAAAAGTTTTACGAGTACATCAATCACGATTACCAATTAGAGTGGAAGCGAGTCAATGAATTTGTAGTTGCTGGAATTGCTTGGTTGTCACCATCGGAAAGTGTTGCACTGACAGATATTCGACAGTCTGGCTCCAGTGTAATCTTCAGAAATTGAAGAGCAAACATTTTATATAGAAATTTTTTCTTGTCCGATATTTCAATTGATCCTTTGAAAACTTGGTTGATCTCGTTTTATTTAATCAACAAACAAAAAGAAAAAAATATATATAAAACCGATTTGGCACATTCTTAGCACACTTTTTTACATCAGAAGGACGTCCGTCTTTACATTCTCATTCCTTTTTCAATACAATTTGTCCATATACAATTTTAAATTTACCAAAATCCAAACTGAGAATAACTATTGCAGTAATCTGCAAAAAATGTTAACTCTCAAGAATGCTTGTAAGTTTTTTTTATCTGCCTAGTTTATTTATTACAACATTTGTTAACAAATGTGCAAAACTCTTTTGTAATTTATAATTTTTTAATGTGACGATTTTCGTAATTTTTTGCATTGCTTATTTCCCCATCATAAAAGAGGTGAGTAGTAGGACTAAGAGTAGTAGGGTTGTTTAAGGACACGTCAGCACAACACGGGCTATATAGTGCCGATAAAAGTTATCTTATAGAAATAGAAATATAAGGACTTGTAAAATTAAATCTATGAATATAAAGTCTTCCAAATAAACTCTAGGAATATAAAGTCTTCCAAATAAACGCTAGGAATATAAAGTCTTCCAAATTAAATTCCAGGAATATAAAGTCTTCCAAATTAACTCCAGGAATCTAAAGTCTTGCAAATTAACTCCAGAATGCAAAGTCTTGCAAATTAATTCCAGAAATATAAAGTCTTCCAAATTAACTCCAGGAATGTAAAGTCTTCCAACTAAACTCTAGGAATATAAATTCTTGCAAATTAACTCCAGGAATAAAATGTCTTCCAAATTAACTCCAGGAATATAAAGTCTTCCAAATTAACTCCAGGAATATAAAGTCTTCCAAATTAACTCCAGAATGTAAAGTCTTCCAAATAAACCCAAACTTGGAGTACTGGACGATAAAAGTTCAAGGCTATGGATGTTAAGGCCTGTAAAAGATATATGGAATAAAAGATAAATGTAAGAATGCAAAATCCTTGAAACAGATGATCATAATATAGGTTAGATATATAGTATTTGTTATTCTATAAAATACGTTTTATACATAAATTCCTCAACCAAGTATATTTGGTTCAATGAACGAAAAATCTTTACATTATTCTTTATATATATTGAAATAAAACTACGGTATGTGATATTTATACTTACGTATCTATTTATAGCTTTCTTATATTTTAGTGATTATTTGTTGATTATGGGGAGTCAGTGTTGGGAAGATATGTCACAGCCCGAGCAATTAGCCAATTTCTAGTAGCAGATGTCATAATATACAGTATTAACAAGACTTTATGGTAGAATGGATTAGTTTCGTAAAAGACAGACCATGCAAGCATGAAATTACCGTTTCGTGATGTGGTCATTAGGTGATTAGAGGAAACTTATTTATTGTAAATGCGCGTTTAAGAACCCTTCAGTTGACAAAGACTGTTATCTTGAGGACCTTGGAAGTAGGATATATATATTATTGCGGAATTATATATCATTTTTCTTTTAAATAATGGTAAAGGTTTATGATCTCTGCATAATAGTCTAACAGCTGTCGTCTTGCAGAAAGTACATATACGGTATTTAAATGTGACTCAGTACATTAGGTCGTGGGAAGAATTGTTGCTTGTAGCATTAGTATATCACGGGGTTTAGCGCTTGAGAGTTGATCTTCTGACCTAGATTCAATGAATCAATACGTTATTGAATATTAATAATGTCAGGGCACCAGCACTTTGGCGATGTCAGGCATAACCTAGTTTCTGATTGGTTCGGAGAGGGTTGCAATATTTCGAAATACCCAGTTGTTTATCAAAGACGTAATTAGTTTTATTTTGATTCTGCGTCGCAAGAGACTTTATTATAGGATTTATAGCAGCAACTAGCATTCTTCATAGCTACACTGGATTGAGAGGTCATAAACGAATTTGGTTCCTTTTGTGCATGGATATTCTACTTCAGGTATATATATATATATATATATATATATATATATATATATATATATATATATATATATATATATTAATACAGTGCATTTAGGATTCAGTACTGTATCTTAAACTTATATAAATTATACAGTTCCGTGGAATTATCGGAAACATTTCTAGAACTTGCGATATTCCATTCACATGGATTATTTGGAATTTATAAAACTTGGATATACTGATTCTTATTAACACATCAGTACAGCAAAGGTTTCATTCGGAACCTACCTTTATTCAGAACATTTGGATTAACTTCCGGATCAGTGAACTTTAGAACAATTTAGGAATTTTAAGGATATTCTATACTGTAAGTTATTTTTAATTCTTTCACTTTGATTGTTTGTTGGAATATATTAATATTTTAGGAAATTAAATATTTGTATTTTAACTCTTGAAAGCTTGTTTGAGTCTTTTCTTTTCTTACATTACCCTAGTCGTAACAATATATATATATATATATATATATATATATATATATATATATATATATATATATATATATATATATATATATATATATATATATCACAAGATGTTTACCTATGGAAATTATTTTATAAGTGGAACTAATGATGATGGGTGTAAAATGATCGAAATATTTAATAAGCTTTCAGTGCTTTTTTTAACGATTATAGAGTTATCCAACAGATGGACGAGTCACAAGAATAGATTTCCGTTTACTAGGTAAAATTCCACCAATGCTAATTTTTATCCAAGAGTCAGTAATGCTGTTTGCTTTATTTGATATTCAAACCCCATATAGAAACGAGAAGTTTAACCGCTCGCTTATCCGTCTGGCTAGAATGATTTTCTATGGATTCAAGGAAAACAGAAATCGTCAAGCTGTCACGGACTTACTGTATGCACTCGCTTATAAGTAGGGTCAAACTGCAAACAACACAGACCCAGATCTGACGTCGCATAATGCACCTGCAGATCAGGATCAATGTTGTTTGTTCTGCTGATTACTCCTAACAACTGCATAGACCCAAATCTGTCGGCCCATAATGCACCAGCAGATCTCAGTCTAGGCAGTTGGATGATACTTATACGCGAATAATGACGGTACCTGACTTGCCATATTCGGGATGATAGTGACGACGTATACAATCCTACAGACACATGCAATGTTCATCTTCAATTCACTTTCCGTAGCCATCAAAATCCATCATTGTAAGAGTGACATAGTATTTAACTAACCAGTTTGTACTGTTCCTATTTTAATTTGAATTTACTAATATGCTTTCTTTTAAGATTAGACAACATGATTAACGTTTGTCATCATACGGTTGCCAGAATGCTTTCAATGTGTGTTGTTACAATGGTATTCACACAGGCTATCAGTGGCATACAAGTTTAAACAAAATGTGGAAAAATTAAATAAAGGTATAAAAAAAGACTTGTTAAGACCCAAACGTTGAAAAAGCTTTAGTTGTTTTGACATTAGCTAAGCAAATTTGCTCGGCTAACGATGTTATTGACACCCATTGTATGATGATGTGTACAATAACATACACGTCGGAAGATCAAAACCATGAAACATTTAGAAATTCTAACATAATTTCCCATTATTTTCAGTATGCTTTAACTCAAATTCAAATTTGTGTTTATTATGTTATCATTGTGAGAAAATAATTGCCAACTCGTTGGAGGATATTTGCATGATGGAAATAAGAACAAACAGCATTAATATCAGTACCATGGACTTTGTGGATGTATACACTTTCGACAGCAATCAAGAGAGTAAAGGCTTCACTCTTCAGACAGATACATACCATCCATTTATGAGAACTATAATTGTGTTTATCATTGGCGTACCGTGTTTATCCCGACCTAGACTAAAAATTACCAAAATTCGATGGCTCCAGACAAAAGGATCATTTTGTGTCTTAATTTCTTAAAGATGAGGACACACGCCCAATGCTGATTGAGTAATTAGTGATTACAGTTTTTCTACAATTGGATATTGTGGGCGAAAATGATGTACAACGGGGCGAGCTTGCAAGCGCTCTGTGATTCGGGAAATATCACAATATGCAACAGTACAAACACTATAATTTATTTATTATATACCAACCCCACACCCAACACAGACCACATCAACCCCACACCCCCTTTTAAAAATATCCAGTTTTAGTTGCTATTTCAGAATTTAAAATCAAATCTCTTGAAAGAAATTACATTTTTGTGAAGAATATTGTAAACAATTTTGACGTTTATAGTTTATGCATACTGTTACGTCATGTGGGTGAGAATTTATAAATGAGATCTCGGCAATGAATGAAATCTTAACAATAAGCACCGTGCAACAGTTCTTGAAGGAGTTTGTTCACGTTACATACATTTTTAATGTGAAAACATATTTCAAACAATCCAATATTGAATGATGTACACACACACACACACATATCAGCTTTCCAGAAATTTTCCAGAGTGCAACCGGACATTTTTAAACACTTGATAGAGACACATGAATCTACTGTTTATATATATATATATATATATATATATATATATATATATATATATATATATATATATATATACCCCTCCATAAGTCTCATCAGGTGGTAGCAGCAAACAATAAGTTTTCCCTATGATTTGTCACAATTTCCCCACAACAGTTTTTGTTGGTTTTTTTCTTCTTTTATTTTAACAAAAAGTATTTACACAGTGTTCCTATCACCGATCATGATGTTGCCACATTTGCACTATGGTCAATCCACTCACTTAGAGTTCATCAGTTTGATGAAAGCATTCTCTTTGTTTTCTTAACGCAGATGTCTGCTTCGATTTCTCTTCCACTTCCTGACTGCCGGTATCGGATCAAAGGCTTTCATATCAACACCAACAAGATTTATTCTCCTAAGTTCGTCAAAAGTGTCAGAATTCAGCATGCACTGCATCTTTGTTTCGATCAAATTCTGGCGCAAAAATCCTCGCTCACACTCAACTTTTGACGCTGGAAGTACCTGTGAAAATTCCCTCAAATGAATACCATTCGGGTACTAATACCATTCGGGTAAATGAATACCATTCGGGTACTAATACCATTCGGGTACTAATACCATTCGGGTATTAATACCATTCGGGTATTAATACCATTCGGGTACTAATACCATTCGGATACTATCCTTTCAATGAAGCTAGATTTGTCAGTAATTCAGCTGCTGACAGTCCTCTTTAATTGTTGTACACAATGTACTTTAAATCCCCCACTCCTTCTTTACTTCATCAGCATTGATTACTGCGTCACTTTTCTCTCTTGTTCGACCGTAATGAGTAATCACTGTGTCTATGTGATCATTACTAAAGTGTTGCATGTCACTAACATTTTCAGGAAAATTTTTAAGCTCAAATACAGTGAATGTATTAAAAATCTAATGTCCCCGGAATCTGTCACATATGTCTCCATGAATACTCCGTACAACCTGTACTACTTTGGTTGGGAAGTCATTGTCACGTGACGAACACATCAGTTCTATTTCTTTGAAGTGACCGCTGTAGCACGTGTCTGTAAGAAACTCATTGCAGAGGCTCCCAAAATGGGTGTTTATCCAAGGTACTCAGCTTCCAACGATGTCAAAAATCCATCAGCATGTTGCTTCATGGTAATGTACGACAACTCTCTTGTCTGCAAACACCGGCTAAGGGTGTTTAGTTTTCCAAAGAAGGCACAAAAAAGTATATTTAAAACATGAATTTGTATGACGTTATGTTATATTCCAATGAATTTGCCAAAATGTCTCTGTTGGTCTGGTCACTCAATATGCCTACTATAGACACCACGGATCGTCGAACATTGTTTAAGGCATTCCCATAGACAGCCTGCGTACTCGGTGAACCTCTTGGGGGGCCAACAAGGGGTTGTCAGTGATTGTTTTGCCAGAATTGCAATTCGGAAAGATGAGTTGGGGACCTCTTGTAGTAGGTATCAAGAGAGTTAAGGATGCTCTCCATGTAGCCTATCTCTGAAACTGTCTTAGTGGCATCTACACACGCGATATTGAGTCTGTGCATTTGAACCAAATGATAGATTTAAATTTTTCAACAGACAGGTTCTCCATTGCAATGTAGTATACAGTTCTGAATAAGGTGCACATTGCTTGATCAGCGTTCTCCGATACTTTATCACCAGCTTGTTATCCTTAGCTGTATTTTCAACTTTCATCGATCTTACATGGTGATTGCACGCAGCATGCTCCACTAAAATTATGTAGTTCCATGCTATGCGAAGTTCTTTTTTTATTATGCTTTTGGCAGTGTTCATAAAACATAGCAGGGAGTCTGCTGTCACACCTCAGCCAAGGGACAACTGTGATGTGGCATCCCTCAAGGAACACGGGAAACTACATTTAGAGGCATCCAACAAGGCCAACATACTGAATCGACAGTACCAGTCTGTCTTCACACGAGAAGACAAGAGTGACCTGCCCAGCCAACATGGAGATCCTTACCCATCTTTGCCTGACTTCCAAGTTACCACAGAAGGTGTATACAGCTTATTACGAAGCTTAATAAACAGTAGGCCACCGGACCCGATATGATTCCAGCAAGGATCTTGAAAGATGCACCATATTTTAGTCATATTTACCAGAAGTGCCTCTCAACAGGGTCAATCCCTGATGTGTGGAAAGCTGCAAATGTCACGGCTATTTTCACGAATGGAGAAAGATTCAAGACCAGCAACTATCGACCTGTCTTCCTTACGTGTATCTGCTGCAAAACGCTTGAACACAGTATAGTCAGCAACATGATGCGTCATCGAGATCACGTCAGCATTTAAACAGACTGCCAACACGGTTTATGGGCCAGACGAAGCTGCGAAACACAACTTCTACTCCTAACCCTTGTGGATGAGCTTGCCAAATCCTTAGATAGAGGAAAGCAGTATGATCTTGCGGTCCTTGACTTTAGTAAGGCCTTCGATCATGTCCCCCATGAAAGACTCCTTTGTAAGTTGGACCACTATGGCCTCAGGAGTAATACTCTGAAATGGATCTGAGATTTTCTGACAGACAGATCCCAGAGGGTTATCGTAGATGGAGCAACATCAGACCCTGCACAGGTTGTTAGCGTAGTTCTTCAAGGGAGTGTTTTGGGTCCCATCCTCTTCCTGGTGTTCATCAATGATCTACCATCAAGCGTCAAATCCAACACAAGGCTTTTTGCAGACGATTGTTTAGGGTACATGGAAATACCCCCCCCCCCCCCCAAAGATTGCAAGATCCTACAAGAAGACCTGAACCGACTGGCTCTCTGGAAAAGAAATTGGGGTATGTCGTTACACCCAGAAACATGAAGCATCCTGAGAGTTTACTGGAAGAAATCTCAACCCTCCCTTCAGGGGTACAGGCTAGCCACTGTGTATATAACAAAATATCTTGGGTGGAATCTTCTAAAGATTCTAAAGAAGGTTTCTTGGAAACGTCACATAGACAAGATGGTGAAAAAGGGAACAGCAGCCTCGGTCGCATCTGCCGAATTAGTAAACAAATAAAAAACTCAGCATATTTCTCGCTTGTGAGACCTGGCCTCGAGCACTGTTCAACCGTGTGGAACCCACATAAGAAAGACCTGATATACAAGATAGCGATGGTTCAGAGAAGGGCTCCTAGATATACCATAAACAGATACAGAAATACTAGCACTCAGTGCGTGCTGGATCATCCCCAGTGGGAATCGCTTGAGTGCAGGCGAACCAAAGCCCAGCTGACCATGTTATACAAGATAGCGAACAACCTACTGGACATATCCGCGGACAATAATTTGACCCTAGAATCTAGCCGAAACGGGGCAAATCACACCAAGACGTTCATATAGAAGTCAGCAGCGACAAACTCCTTCAAGTTCAGCTTCTTACCTGGCACCATAGAGATATGGAACAAATTACCGGCAACAGTTGCAGAAGCTCCTGACTTGGTATCTCACAAGCAGGAGCTTTCCACCATCACCTACTAATGCAATCGTCAGCTACAAGTAAGACCTAGTGATTCTCAGAGCTGTTCTGGTTGAGGTTCATTTATCTCTTCGCCGCCACGGTAGCCTGATTGGTCTGAGTATGAAGAGACAAAAACGTAGATTGACATTCTTTCACTTATTTCTACTTTTCCTATTATTACTCTTATGTCTGTCATATCGCTACCTTATTTCTATGTTTTTGACCGAGCACCACCCGTTGTATAATAGTCAAGTATGACTGCGATAGATAGATAGATAGATAGATAGATAGATAGATAGATAGATAGATAGATAGATAGATAGATAGATAGATAAATAGATAGATAGATAGATAGGGAATAGCTGTGTCCACTTTCTTTTAAAAGCTTTGCTTTCTTAGTCAGTTTGCAGTTTTCATCAGTGTTATGCTTACACTTTGACATGGTGAGTATTGATCTGTCAAACTGAAAAACTATTACTGATACTTTGTATTGTCTCGTCTAGGTATATATAAGCCTAACAATTAAGAATAAAACAAAACTTCAGAATATCAAATAAATATCTTACTAGGAAGCCGATCTTTGAAATCTAATTCACTAATGGATTAAGTTGCCCTCTTCTCTAACCCCATTTGAGCAGCTTAACTGTGAGCGGTGTAGCCTTCAGGCAGTTGAGAAGTAACAAGCTTAATCGGCGTCACCTCTTTTGATTGTTGAACAAAGAAACTATGTAAACAAGACCTCGTCACCTTTGAATAAAGCTTAGTCGGCGACACCTTTATTGATTGTCTCACAAAGAAACAATCTGTAAACTTAACATAGTAACCTTTGAATTTTACTTCGTTCTGGTGTTTATTTGACAGTGTCATGGATAGGCAAATCAAAACAATTTGATATAATGATATCTGGGATATCCTATGACCAATGTACGGTTGCTCCGAGTATGTACCGGTCAAAACCTTTGAACTGGCGGTCATGTTTTAAGTAAGCCTGATATATATATATATATATATATATATATATATATATATATATATATATATATATATATATATATATATATATATATATATATCAAAGCAAATAATTATGGTGCGGTCCTTAGTGTACACATATATGTACTCTGCACTCCACAGAGTGTGCATAACTTTACATGTACATTGTGACACTGGATTAATATATTCAGGATAAATGGAAATATCTAACACTGATGTAATTTGCTTAGTCCAAGGTAAGTAGTTATACTTATGGGTTTTCACTTTTATGGAGCAATGATTACGGGATTCTAAACAAATGAAAATTGGGTTGCTGGCGTCTGGTACTCCATTAAATCATCTGTATGGGAACCGTCCTGCGTTTAAAATAATCTAGGCTCATTGTGTCTTAAATCATCTGTATGGGAACCGTCCTGAGTTTAGAATAATCTAGGCTCATTGTGTCTTAAATCATCTGTATGGGAACCGTCCTGACTTTAAAATAATCTAGGCTCATTGTGTCTTAAATCATCCGTATGGGAACCGTCCTGAGTTTAAAATAATCTCGGCTCATTGAGTCTTAAATCATCTGTATGAGAACCGTCCTGCGTTTAGAATCATGCAATTGGTGTTCATGATACTCAATGCTATTTCGCATGTAGCGTTCTCACGTAGTGTTTTATCTCCAAATTTCAATTTTCCCACCTCAAATCGGCCTTTAAACCCAAACATCCTGCTAAAGTAGTAATAAATTGTGAACTATATGGGGGCGAAGGGCGGGAGGGGGGAGTGAGGGGGTAAGCGGGGGCGGTGGAGGCAACAATTTATCCTCCTCTTCATATGAAAGAGGTTCAGATGTGCGACTTTTGCTTCTTTATGACCATTCTTTTTAGCAGCAAGTGCCTGATTCATTTTATGACATTTTATGTCCCTAGATATTTCATAGTCCATGTCTTTGAGAAAACTTTATATACTAGTCTTATTGAATCAGTAGTTTTTGGTTCGTACTCAGAACTATCAGGTTTTTTTTAACAGAAACAAACATTTAGGTAAGCAGTTAATTTAAATGCTCGGGGGATAATGTTTTCTTTTGAATTGCGTTCTATTTTAATTTCTTAAAGCAACCTTTGAACATTTTTCATAATTATTGCTGTTGCTACATTGGTATTTTTTCTTTTTCTGTCTTTCACTGAAAACGCTGACATTAATGTCTCCCTCTGGAACATTCCTGTTTGAGTTCTGATAGTTGACAGAGCTGGCCCGATTCGCGTGACCAGGATGAATCTCATTCCGTGGAATACCCTTTTTCTTTTCTTCACTGTCTAAAAAGGTCTGGTCAAAAACTATTGCTGTATTTTCAGATGTTAAATGTGATAGCCATACAATCACGTTGTTTGCGTTGTCATTTGACGTGGTCGCTATTTAAAAACAAAACACATCTAAAGTAGCTCCTTAACTACGTCCAATGCCTTAGATTACGTAGGAACAAACCTATTGGACCATGTGTGTGCTTGGTAGCATCAAATAAGTGATTACGACGTCCAATAAATGTTCAATTAACTAGATCATCAAAAAAGTCATTACGACGTCCAATAAATGGTAACTTAACTAGATCATCAAATAAGTCATTACGACGTCCGATATGTGGTAAATTAACTAGATTATCAAATAAGTCATTACGACGTCCAATAAATGGTAACTTAACTAGATCATCAAATAAGTCATTACGACGTCCGATATGTGGTAAATTAACTAGATTATCAAATAAGTCATTACGACATCCAATAAGTGGTCAATATACTAGATCATCTCACGCATTGCACTGGCGTAGGAAATCACGAGCTGGGTATTTGAACAAAATCTTTGTATCTAATTTCGAGTAATAACGTGTTATCATGAAAACACAACTTTCGTTATAGGGTGGGCATGGGTGTGGACTATGATCCCATGTTCACCTTACAATATCTTATTTACTACGAGCGATTCCTGTCCAATGAATAGCATTCATCCAAGCTTTTAAATTAAGCGGTCTCAGTTAAAGAGCTGTGTATTCGTTAAATGATTTTACTAAGCGGGCCATCATAAGTTCTTGAACATTATAACATATTTATCGGTTGCAGCTATATATATATATATATATATATATATATATATATATATATATATATATATATATTCATGACACGTGTCGACCAAAAGATTGACATTATTCAACAAGTTTCAAACATTTCTTCTGAAAAGAAGCACATGTGTAAGATTCTATTTGTGAGATGACAAAATATATTGCAGTTTGTTTTCTTTGACGATAAAGCAGATCGGTGTAATGAAACGACTTTTTTAAAAAAAACATTCGGATGCCTCAGTCATTACCCCTTTGCTTTACAACAAGGCATTTTAGGCACCATTAGATGTTATTACATAAATAACACATTAACATACGGGTATTTGAACTCAGACAACACAGTTATCATGTGATAAATCGGGGCTACAAAATATTTTCAATCCGTCACGACACTCCAAATATGGTGTGTTTAGCCAGAGATAACACATGAATGAGGCTTACAAATTAAATAAACCAGCTTAAATGAATGACACAGTATAAATACAAGCTTTTCGGAACTATTCATTATGTAACAAAGGTGTTTGAAAATAAAAAATAGCATGCCGATTGTAGGTGCATATTGAAGGAAATAAAAAAAATTAAACGCGATCCTAACGGATTGATTGTTGTATGACAAATTATGTATTTGTAGCTGAACTGAAATATGAATCTTTGATAATATTTTCCATGCAGTTTCATATCATCATCCATGGTGCAAACTATAAATAATATATCATTTTACATCAATGTAAATTATAAATAATACTAGTATAAAAATAAATTTAACGCCTTGAAAGTCATCTTTGAATGATATTGCCAACTGATTATATATTTAAATTTAGAATTGAATGAGCGGCGACTCTATCTAACTCGAATTTATGTTTTTTCACGCATTATTTGATTTTAAATGAAAGTATTGCCGTATTATATAAACTGATACCACACTTTCATTTAAATGTATTATAGCAAATACATTTTAAAAATTATCTTGGTTTTTGACATTAACTTTTGCACTAGTAATACAAATGGCCAATGCAGAGCGCATGATGAAACAATGAATTTTAAAAATATTTTACTATTTAGAACACTATATGGATATATTTCGTTGATAAAATGAGAGGTAGGACTTTAAATAGCGATTCATTTTTTGGGTACTGAGATGTACAATCATGCTTCCAAAGCACGTAACCACAAGAAAGGAAATGTCCTCATAAATTTCTTGACTATAAAGTGTAAAAATTTAACTTCAAAGTTAGCCCATAAACTTATATCTGTATTCCTGTGGACTAGTTTCAAAAGAAATAAAGGGAAAAAAACAGTGTCTAAGAAAAAATATTTCCATGAAATTATTCACTTCTTTGACTACACAGTAACAGCTTTCTATTCAGCATTAAAGATATTGACCTTAAGGGGATCAGAAGCTTCCATGATCATGAATCACTTCATATCAAGCAATCAGTATTTGAATTACTGGACACATTGCTGGACACATTACTGGACACATTGCTGAGAACTGAATTGACTGGCCTTTATCCCCTGTCATAATCAGAGTAAATTTATTTTGTCACGTAAATTAATGACTGTTTAATGATTATCGAATATTAATTTATATCTACCCCCACCCCACCCCACCCCCCACCCCACCCCAACCCACCCCACACCCCATCCCACCCCCCACCCCCCATCTCATCGTTCCATTGCACTTTTCTAACTTACGTGCTTAACTTGCTGGCAACAACAAAATACGCCTTTTATGAGATTTGACATTTCTTTCACCCAACTCATTTATATTAAATACCCATGAATTTAAATACATTCAAGCTTTCTACGAAAGGTTTATACCCAATTAGGAAGTTGTCACCGAAACGACATAAAATACCAGATGTGACAGATTGGTTAGTCTCTGCATCAGCTGAAATTATTCGCCCTGATTTGAACAAACGATATTTGTCATGAATTTAATGTCAATCAAGGAAATCAAGAGAAAGTTATTGTTTGTTATCTTTACATTTGCAGTAGTATTGCAAGTCATTCCCTTATTTGTTCACATGTAACACAAAATATATTTTCCTCCTTCATCAAGATCGCATCCAGTAACAAAGAATTCTGACCTTTTCCTCTTTCGAGTACATTTGTGCAGGTTCTATTAGCAGACAATAAAGCTTATCAATACTGATCCATAACCTAATATCGCCCTAAAATAAAAATAAAAATTAGTAAGCACTTTCTGTAAATTTTCGCTTAAAATGACCACTAAATATTTACATTCAGTGGCGGCGCGAGGGTTCGAGGCGCCCGGGGCAATGTTCTTTAGTGGCGCCCCTACCGAGGCGCCCGGGGGCAGTGTTCTTTAGTGGCGCTCCTTTTTTGCCACATACAACCGTTTTTAAGTCAGTTGCCAAAAAAATTTCCTCCCCCCCCCCCATATAAGTTTGGTGAAGAATTGCTCCCGTTACACTAAGGTGAGGTGAAATACTATTAAAATTTCAGCTACAAAAAGACAAAAAAAAAATAAAACAAAAAATCCCACTACGCCCCCCTTCGCCTAGAGCCGGAGGCAATACCCCCACACCCGACCCCACCCTCCTCGCGACACCACTGTTTACATTATATACTTCAAAAGTGAACATACCACTATGTATGGTATACTACTTCAGCGTGCGTCAATCATTGCAAAGAAGCTAACGTCACTGAATGTGAATGAGTCTTCAACTTGACGAAGCATAAGTTTGCATTAAGAGAGCACTAAAACGTATCGACACTAGACTGAGAATATGAAGAAGTTGGAATAATTACACTTTCCGAAAGGCATTTTCTGCAACTAGCACGACTTGGTCAAAATAAAAAATATCACAATAGTCTATTCGTCACAAACCGTGCAGACGTGCCGGTCTTTAGAAGAAGAGAGATTACAGAACCTATCCCTACAATGTATGACAGGATAAAGTTAATGACAGTTTCTGTTCATCTGTCGTTGAAATGCCTGGGCTTTTCTTGCTGAAAGACGATCGAGAATGCTAATGCTTTTCTTCACAAAAACTGGTTAGAGTCATTGTTTAATGATGACACATGGGTCGGATTCGTATTTTTGACACGTATCTTATTCCCTTCAAAATTCATCTAAGTTCGAATAAGTCCAAACGCTTGTATGACACGACATTAAGCGGTCGAAAAGTGCTCTAAAAGTAAAACAGAATCATAAAGATTAATTTTTTTTATATGAAAAATACAGATTGTAAATGATACGATGAGATAGCCCCTTGGTTGGAGATTGTAAAATCTTTACTAAATTAAAGAACTTCGTTTTTAATGTATTGAAAGTCAATTCACAACTACCAGTGGTGTACTGGCCATTGGCATACCGGGACAAATCCCGGTGGGCCGCCGCATCGGTGGGCCGGTGGGCCGTCAAAAAAATCCGTTTTTACCGGTGTTTTACTGGTGTGAGCAAAACCCCAGGCCTGTCCCGGCAGATAAGTCCAGGGCCGAGTTGCTTACCCAGAACACCCCTGACAACTACTGAAACAAAAATGTCAAATGTGAAAAAGGATCGAAAATAAAAAGACAGACAAGTCTAAAAGTATTAAAATCTTCCTTAGATATATTTAGTGAAAACACTGTCCCCACATTTACATATAGTCGACTTCCTTAGATACATTTAGTGAAAACACTGTCCCCACATTTACAAATAGTCGACTTCCTTAGATACATTTAGTGAAACCACTGTCCCCACATTTGCAAATAGTCGACTTCCTTAGATACATTTAGTGAAAACACTGTCCCCACATTTACAAATAGTCGACTTCCTTAGATACATTTAGTGAAAACACTGTCCCCACATTTACAAATAGTCGACTTTCTTAGATACATTTAGTGAAAACACTGTCCCCACATTTGCAAATAGTCGACTTCCTTAGATACATTTAGTGAAAACACTGTCCCCACATTTACAAATAGTCGACTTCCTTAGATACATTTAGTGAAAACACTGTCCCCACATTTACAAATAGTCGATTTCTTTAGATACATTTAGTGAAAACACTGTCCCCACATTTACAAATAGTCGACTATTTCTCCCAGTGATGGCACACGTTGGAGTTGGGGGTTTTTTGTTGGGTTTTTTTTTTCGAAATCTGTTACTGTAAAAAATCAAAGAGAAGAGAATAAGGAAAATAAATTTCAATTACTGACAGCTTCTTACTCAAGTTATGCATTCTGTACAAATCATGGACAGAGCCGTTTATTTGAAATGTGCAACTGATCTACTTACTTATTTCTTTTGAGAACATGGCGAGGAATATGTACGGATATCCTAAATGATATCAACTGAAGGTACAAAGAACGAAATAAAACAAACACGAAAGAAAAGTAGAAAGAAAGAAAGAAATTCAATAGCAAAAATATACAAAGACAAGAAACATCAAGGTCACCCCACCAGTCCATTACTCCTTCCACCCATCTATCCATCTATCTGTCTATCTAACTGTCTATCTATCTGTCCATCTATCTGTCTATCTATCTGTCTATCTATCTGTCCATCTATCTGTCTATCTATCTGTCTATCTATCTCTCTGTCTATCTGTCCATCTATCTGTCCATCTATCTGTCCATCTATCTGTCTATCTATCTGTCTATATTCTATCTATTTTTTTTTTCTTCTCGTTTTCTTTCCTATACTGTTTTATTCACTTCTTTTGGTTTTTCTTTAAGAGTTGCCCTTTTAGGCAAATAAAATTGTGCATGTGAACATCAAAGCTTTAAATTGATAAAGAAACTTGGTAAATGTCGTTGCGATACTTTTTTTTTTTTTTTTTTTTAATTCTTTACTGTCTTCCAACATACCAGATGATATTTATCATGGCAGTTTCGTTTCCTCTTAGTTTTTTCTATGTGAAACATAATGCATAACTCTAACCAAGAATATATTACACACTAAGTGACCTCTTCGTTGAACACAATGTTTACTATTCAAGATATGTTGTGTTCTGGTTATATTGCTCCTACGTAGTTATGTCATAATTAATTTCTGGGTATGATTGTCCATGACAGAAAATTGTACTTAACCTTGTTTTGGAACTTCGATCGATCAGATATTTTCTTTGTTGTTGATAATATTCATTGAAAAGAAACGCCAATAAAAAAAATAGAACCATTTAGAATTTTATAAGCATTTTTTTTTTCACCATAAATATTAAACGTTTCTATTAGTGCAGCAATCACGGTTCTAATTAAAGTGAATGTGCATTTATCTTTAGCTGTTGAGATTGTTTAATTTGTCGCAATCTTGAAATGTTCCATTTACATATCTCAGACGGTCAGTCTCCAATTTAATTTGTGTTCAATCAAAACGGAAATGTATAATGTTCGAGAACCCGGTAATAACAGGAAAGAAAGATTTATTCCATTTTTAAATTGTCCAACAAATAATAACATGTGGCTGCGCTTAAATAATAACATAATTGATGATAGGAAAATGCCTATTTGAACTTTAATAGCCTCGTTTCAAAACATTTGTTTCTCATAAATTACTTTTTTTTTTCCTTTACCTTAAATTAAATCGCGGGAAAAAAATCCCGAAAAATGTATTACATTAATTAGCGATTTTGTAGTTCATTTGGTCTCTTAGGACGAATGCAATCTTTGCTCCGTGTATTTCTGCAATAATTGTTTCCACATAATCATAGTGATAAACCTTTCATGCAACTGTGCAATTTTGTTATTTCGAAACCATCAACATGTTCAATTAATACGTTGAAAAGAGATAAGTTTATATATTCATATTTTACTTTTGCAAGTGTGTGTGTGTCTTTGTATACATATATATATAAAGGCATTCTCTGCAAAGGCTGGACTGAAATGAGATTTGTTTTGATACTCAGAACATTATTTACACACACACCCTCCATGTACACAAAACATACACACACCCTCCATGTACACAAAACACACACACACCCTCCATCTACACAAAACACACACACACCCTCCATGTACACAAAACACACACACCCCCTCCATCAACACAAAACACACACCCCCTCCATGTACACAAAACACACACACACCCTCCATGTACACAAAACACACACACCCTCCATGTACACAAAACACACACACACCCTCCATGTACACAAAACACACACACCCTCCATGTACACAAAACACACACGCACCCTCCGTGTACACAAAACACACACACACCCTCCATGTACACAAAACAACACACACACACCCTCCATGTACACAAAAGAGACAAATATTTCCTGATGTATTGATGCATTTGTTTTCAAAAGTTACCTACTTGCGATTTGATTCTCGAGATATTTATGGACCTATTAGATTATTAGCGTTTTGGATGAAGTGACACCTTGCTCCTAACTAATACCTTTAGGAACGTCTTTTACATTTTCGTCACTAGAGTTTTGGTAGATGCAACAGTTATTGGACATCAAAATTATACATAGGTCATCGAGTACAGCAAATATATTGAAGAAATAATATTAGGGCTAAGTCCAAATTGACAATTCCGGCTGGTTATTTTCGGTGAAAGTATTAACACTTTGAACATGAACTAAATTCAAGATGAATTGGACACGGGAAACCAAAGAAATGTGTTAGCGTTGTTTCGTGGGCCTTGAATGACGACGCAGTACAATCTCATATGAAGGGTTTCTTACTGCAGTAAAAAAATAAAATATGTTGGGGAAACAAATCGAATTTAAATTCGTGAGTTAGCATTGGAAGAATTGTGCGATTTTCTTTTCGAATGAGCGTTCGTATGTTCTTTTTGACGACAATGTAACCATCCAATCACCTAACCTAAGAATATTCAGTATATTATTGCATTGCTCTTCAGTTTCGACATATTCCATTTATTGTCGTTTTCATGAAAATCAATTTATTGCCGTTGCCGTTAATACCTTGATTTGGCACAAGGAAGACGTTTTTGAACCCGAGAGCTCAAACTCTTTACCGAGTGATCCGGCAAGAGTTTGAAGACTGCAAACTGTGTATTATCAATATTTCTACATTATTAACTTCTTAGTACATAACGTACATAAATTATATACTAAATATATACAAAAAAGAGCTTGTGTTCAGACAACACGTGAAAAATTCCGATCTTTAAGTACAGCTGACGTCAAAAAAGCGCACATCGCGTCAAGTCATTTGGAACCAGCCCGAATAAAAAGAACATCGTATGGAATCCTTAAGGCTCATCTAGTTCTGATTTTTTATATGATGTACATTCGGTATTCTTGAGGTTCAAATTTATCGAATTTAGAAGATTTTTATATCACCAGTTTAAATTCCGCGTGATTTATTTCCATCTCCAAATTTCGAAAGGCCAACCTTTAA